>CM041776.1:27950850-28560773 GCA_023374045.1 Limonium bicolor
TGCATAACTTAAATTGCTTGGCACTTAGGCCCTTAAATAACATGGCTCTTAGGCCCTTAAATTGCATAAAACTTAAACACTGAATTTCCCACATAAATAATGCCTTTGACTGCAATTACATACAACACACATATGCCCTTTAATAGTTTCCTTTGGATCATTTTACTAGGTCATTCACCATTGGCTCCTTAGGTATTTTATTAAGCAAATCAAGCTCATTTTTCATAAGGCATTTAAACTACATTAAGATAGTTTGTTTACCTCTTTTCCCCTCAAACTTCTTTCTTGTTTCCTTGGACCGAAAATCAGCAAGGAGTTTGATCACTTGTCAACTTTCTAATCAATATACATATAAGGGTAATGACCTTAAGAATTCACACTTAAACTCATATACAAACCCTAGTTTAACATAAGTGTTTTAATACACTAAAATGATATTTACCTTTGAATTTGAAAGAGAACTTGAATATGTAACAAGAGAGGACTCCTCCTTGTCCCTTGAAGATTGAAATGGAGCTATGAAAGAACAAGAGAAGACACCATCAAAGGTGATTCTCGGTTACACATAAAAACAAGAGGGAATGTTGTTTTTCTTTGATTTTCCTTACCTTGAAGCAAAGGAGAATGACAAGGAATGAAAAGGTGAGCTAAAGCTCCATCAATGGTGAATCTTCATGGCACCAAAATGGAGTTCTTGAAGATTTGAAAAGAGAGAAGTTTAGAGCTTGGCCTAACTAAGACAAATATGGTCTTAGAATTTGATTTGGTATATGGAGATAGAAGATATAAGAGATTGAAGATGGTGGTGTGAGTGGTGCTGTAGAAAACCGAGAATGGAGCTTGGGAGAAGATGAAGAAATCGGTGGGGATGAGAAGGAATGAAGAAAGGTGAGGTGAGAGGTAACTTTAGTAGATATTTAAAGTTGTAAAGTAAATAGTGAATTTACTTGCTTTTTCCTTTCTTATTTGATTCATTAGTTAAGTGTGATGAGTCACACTTGGAAAACCGGCCCCCTTAGTGTTTTAGGCCAAGTCATGGTCTTTGTTGACCAATTAACTTACTTATATTGACTTATGTCATAAACTAGCATTTTTTGTTACTATTCACAAAAACAAGACACATAGTTGTGAAATTTTTGATTTCCCATTGATTTAGACCTCTAAATGTGATACTAAGTAGTACACATGTAAATTAAAGAGTAATGATGGACATTTAGCCATTCAAAACTCTTTTACAAGACAATTTTTCAAAAATGTGCTTTAAGACTCCTTAAAGCACATTTTGTGTTTTAACTTGTTTTCAAGCTTGGTTTTCTTTGGTAATTGATTTAATATGTTCATTAACATATTTATAAGGTATAGATATGACCTTTAGGTCTTATACAAATTTATCCCAAGCTTAGAGCACATTTTTGCTCATATTGACTTTAAGGTATTTATTAGTGTTTTGTTTGGTTTAATTGTCTACCAAGGTTTCATAAGGACTTAATTAGCCTTATTAAATCATAATTGAATATTACCAAGTCTTGGTAGGTCCTTTGGGTCCCTACCAAGTTCACTCCAAGCTTAGAGCATGTTTTTGCTCAAGCTGTGTCTTAGTGCTTTATTGTGTTTTACTACCGTTTAAATTGTCCACTGATGTTTCTAAGGCACTTTTTAGCCTTTAAATACCATGTTTTAACATTTAAACAACATATCAAGGTTTGGGGTATTTCAATCTACCCCCCTTAAAAAGAACTTCGTCCTCGAAGTTCACACGTCCCACACATCATTGGATTAGAATACGGGAATTACTTATAAAAATAAAACTTCCATAACCAAACACACTTTACATCACACCCTCGGACTTAATGGTCCGGGTAACACATTCACATCCACACATAACATAACATAACATACTCTCATGATAACCTCGGACTCAATGTTCCGGGTATCTAAACAATATTTGCACATACATAACAACCCTTAGACTCTCTGGTCTTGGGTAACATAACAAAATTTAGACACATTGTAACACCCCTAATACGCACATGATACTAAATGAAATCGCAGCGGAATAAAATAACTAAACAGTAACTAACGCTTCGGTGCTACAACGCCGTCAACCACCCACGTGGTTGACAAGGCAGAATAAATACCATTGTACCGGTCTGATGATCAGACTCCCGAGCATAAAACTAAACCATAAATACATTATATACAATACCGAGTGTTTACATATCCTTCACTGTATAACATCACTGTAAACTGCAACAACCAAAAGTATATAACGCCATAGGAGCACAGGCGCATCCCGGGCCAACATCCAAAAGTATACAAAAGTAATCACATCCTAGGATCTAAAGCCACTCCGCTTCTTCGATCCTCATCCTGCAGTATAAGAAATATGGATCCCCCGAGGGGGTCAGCAACCCTTGGCTGGTATGGCTAACGCGCAGCCCATCGGCTACCGGGATACGCGCAGCTACTTGTCATTATAACATGGCATTCATTTATATACATAACATAACATAACATGGAGCATAGCATCAATGGTGCATAGCTCATCATCACATACACGGTGGATCTTCGTTCCACAATAACAAACCACAAGGGTCAAATAACATAAGAGCCTAGAGAGTGGTTCACCCTCATGTTAAGCTCGTTAAACACACTCATTACCATTCTGTTAGACGAACGAGTAACTTAAGTCACAGATGGTTCGGATTTAGTGACCCGAACACACCACACAAACATAGGTTCCCACTAAACCGATCATAAGTCAGAATAGGTAAGCTTTGGAAGAAGCTAGCGGGAGATCGAACGCCAAATTAAGGAGGACAATCTTAACAACATAAGAGTCGAATCTGATTCAGATATCTACTCTTAACTTACATGCATGACCGGACAACCGGATTCCTCACTTCCCAGTTAACACTTGTTAGAAGTTCATAGTGGAACTTAACAACCAACACACAATAGGTGGTAAGTCATGTTAGACACACACAAGGGAAATGAGTCACAACATCACATCACAATAATATGAACAACTGTAAACTCATTACATGTTTAAATCTTATAACGTTGTAAACACACAGAAAACATACAACACACAAACCGGTGTAAACCGCTAGACAACAGACTGCAAGAAAACCATACCTTGGTCCTTGCCTCGTTTGGTTTCCTCCGTAGGTCACTCCTATACATAATTCAAGAACGTCGGTTAATTAACTTACTTAACCTCCAAATTTACTAAGTGTTTAACATAATTGTATGACATGTTTTAATGTCTATCTTACCCTAGGTTACATTCATTATACAACCCTAGGGTTAACTACTAAGTCACATTCTTTTCTGTTTTTTTTTTTTTTACAAGTTTTGGTCCGACCGACCTTACCGACCGACCCTACCCTTGGGTCGGTCTCTTACAGAGACATTTACCGTCTTTCTTTCCTATCCGACCGACCCAGACAGGGTCGGTCCCTGGGTCGGTTCTAACAGAACCATTTTGGACCTGCCCTTTACATTCCGACCGACCTTGCCAGGGTCGGTCCCCCGGGTCGGTCCACTGCAGGAACTTCTAGGAATTCTCCAAATTGTTCCTAATTTTTCCTTAAGTCACCCAATGTGTTGTAACACCTTGTGGCACACTAAATACTTCAAATAACATCCATTTAACTAAAGTTCTAACTCATTTTTAAACTCCTCAACACTCACTCATTTCCTTGTAAAATTCCTTAAGCCTTTACCCATTTCTTCACAAAATTCCTAACACTTACAATGTTTTCTCCTAGTTTTTCAAGTGGTGTTTCATACCTAAGATAACTACTATCCCAAAATGTTTTCTCCTTATCTTAACATCATCTCCCAAGCATCATCTCTCACAACTAACTCCTTATATCATTACTTCAAATCCTTTTTCAAGTTCATACTTTCTCCTTAATTTACCAAAGTTTGCCTAAGTCTTTACCTAAGTCCCAAAATGACTTTGGTACATACTAAAATTTCAAGCTCATGCCTAAGTCTTTGTTACATCCTAAATCACCTTAATGCATGTTTCCTACACAAGAACAACACTTAACCATTTTAAATACTCCTTAACTTATCAAACTCATTTTAACACCTAGAACTTCACATTTGTTACCTAAATTTCGACATAGGTTCCTAGAACATTACTAAACCAAAACACCTTGTTTTTACCAACAAACAACCAAGAACACTAAAATCCATCAAGTACTTATTATACACAAACTCCACTCACAAAGCACTACATCACAATATAGTGCATAATTTAAATTGCATGGCACTTAGGCCCTTAAATGACATGGCTCTTAGGCCCTTAAGATGCATGAATCATAAACACTGAATTTCCACAATGTATTTGCCTTTAACCTGCAAATACACTCAACAACACATATGCCTCTTACTAAGCTCTTGGGAACACTTTACTAAGTCATTCACCATTTGCTCTTTAGGTAGTTTAATAAGCATTTATAAGCTCATTTCTCCTAAGGCATTTAAAACAACATTAGGTTAGTAGATTTACCTCTTTTGCAAAAATAACTTCTTTCTTGTTTCCTTTAGAAAACCGATAGAGTACTTGATTCTTTGACAAGTTCTAAACAATATACAAACATTATAATGAGTATTCAAGCTATAAGCTCCATCTCATTGTAAACCCTAATTTCACATTGTTTCAAAACATTAATGTAGTTGTTTTACCTTGCTCTTTGAAGAGAGTTTGAATATCTAGCAAGAGAGGACTCCACCTAGTCCATGAAGAGTTGGAATGAAGCTAGAACAAAGTCACATAAAGAGCTCCTTCAATATGTATTTTCGGACATGACAAAAACAAGGAGGAAACTTGATTTTTGTTTGAGATTCCTTACCTAGAAGCAAAGGAGAGTAACAATATGTAAAAATACAAGCTCAAGCTCCTTCAATGGAGAAACTCCATGGCACCGAAATGGTTGTCTTGAAGTTTGGAGAAGATAGAAATGAAGAGCTTGAGGAGAGGAAGATAATGGTGGTGTTTGTTTTTGATTTGGACAAGTGAGCAAGATTTAATAAGAGATCAAAGTGGGAGTTCTAATGGAGGTAGTAGTATTACCGAGAGAGAACAGCAAGAAGAAGGAAGAAGAGAGGTGGGAAAGGTGGGTGTGTGTGTGAGCAAGGAAAGAGATGAGAGAATGAAGATGGTTTACTTTTAGAAGATATTGTAGTTTTAAAGTAAATAGTACCTTCATTAGTCACCATTATTACTTAACAAAATAACAAGAGGGTGGTGAGTCACCACACCTTAGAAAACCGGCCCCCTTATTATAATGAGGGTAATATAGTCTTTGTTTGTCAATTTAATTACTTAACATAACATATGTTATAAAATAGCTTATAAAAATCACTATTCATGAAAACAAGGCACATAGAAGTGAAATTTTTGATTTCCCACTAATATAGACACCCAAATGTGATATTATATAGTACACATATATATTTAAGAGTAATGATGGACATCTAGCCACTCAAAACCCATTTACAAGACAATTTTCAAAAATGTGCTTTAAGACTCCTTAAAGCACATTTTGTGTTTTAAACTTGTTTTCAAGCTTGGTTTTCTTTGGTAATTGATTTAATATGTTCATTAGTGTATAAATGAGGTCTTGGTAAGTTCATTAGGTCTTAACCAAGTTTATCCCAAGCTTAGAGCACATTTTGGCCCTTATTGACTTTAAAGCACATTTTGTGTTTCCTTTCGTTTAAATTTGTTTACTAATGTTTCTAAGACTCTTTTCAGTCTTAATACACCATATTTAAGTGTTTAAACAATATATTAAGGTTTGGGGTATTTCAATCTACCCCCCTTAAAAGAACTTTGCCCTCAAAGTTCATACTTCCACATATCCTGAATATTAGAACACGGGAATACTTATAAACAATACTTCCATACATCACTAACAACACACTTACATAACATTGGACACCAGGTCCATACAACATAACATCGGGTACATAACATTGGACACAAGGTCCATACACAATATCCACATCACTCAGACACAACGGTCTGTAACATAACAACATAACATAGACGATGTATTCAAATACACGTCGTACACACACAACCGAAACGGCTCTACCCCCCCTTAAAAGGGGGTACGCCCCGTACCCTATACACATAAGTACTATGAAGTAAACAATGACGGGTACTTCGCCTTCATCTTATCTTCCAGCTCCCAAGTGGCCTCCTCAACGTCCTGGTTAGACCAGAGAACTTTCACCAGTCTCACGGACTTATGGCGAGTGTCTCGAGTCTTAGCATCCAGAATCCGTACCGGAGTCTCCACTGATCGCATAGTCGGCTCTAAGGTTAGCCTTTCAGGCTGAAGCGCATGAGACGGATGAGGCATATACTTCTTCAACTGGGACACATGAAATACATCATGTACCTTGCCCAGCTCGGCGGGTAGGTCTAGTCTATAGGCTACCGGGCCGATCCGCTCCGTCACAACATAAGGCCCCACATATTTGGGCTCAACTTGCCTTCCGGCCAAAATGAAATACCCTTCATGGGGGATACTCTCAAAAATACCTGATCGCCCACGGCGAACTCCAGGTCACGTCTGCGCACATCTGCGTACGACTTCTGTCTATCCTGAGCTGCCTTCATGTTAGCCCGGATCTGGCGAACTTCTGCCTGAACTTGTTCAAGATACTCTGGTCCTATATTGACCGTCTCACTCGACTCATCCCAGCATAATGGCGAGCGGCATGTCTACCGTACAAGGCCTGGAAGGGAGACATCTTGATCGAAGCATGATAACTGTTGTTGTAACTAAACTCGATCAGATGTAACTTATCAATCCAGCTGGTCTGAAAGTCAAATGCACAAGCACGTAACATATCCTCAAGTGTCTGAATGGTGCGCTCACTCTGACCATCGGTCTGTGGGTGAAACGCGCTGTGTACTCAACTTCAGTTCAGTACCCAATGCCTCTCGTGTAGACTTCCAATATCTGGATAAGAATCTGGTATATCTGTCGGATACGATCGTTTTCGGTACACCATGATGTCTTACAATCTCTTTATCAAACAGTTCTGCCAATCTTGCCACTTTCCAAGTGTCCTTCATCGGAATGAATCGGGCCACTTGGTCAGTCGGTCAACTATCACCCATATCATATTCAGACCTCCCCTTGTAGGCGGAAGCCCTACTACAAAGTCCATGGAGATATCATGGAACTTCCACTCAGGCACTGGCATTGGCTGTACCATACCACCAGGCCGTCGGTGCTCAAACTTAACCTTCTGGCAAGTGAGACACCTCAACACATAATCACACATCTTTCTCATTCCAGTCCACCAAAAATACCTTTTCATACTCTTATACATCTTTGAAGCTCCGGGGTGAATCGAAGTAGTGGAACAATGGGATTCACTCAATATGCGCTCCTTCAACTCCGCGCTACTCCTAGGTATACACAAGCGGCCATTCAGCCTAATCAGGTCATCATCGTGGAGTCTGAAGTCGTACTTCTGACCCTCGAATGTGCATCAATAAGCTTCTGCCGGATCTCCAGCATATACTGATCCGTCATCTGAGCACTCCGCACTCTTCAAAAAGCCAGTATGAGAGACTAGCGAATGGAGAGAGTGTGATCGGCGGACTCAGTGCGTCAGCTACCACATTTGCCTTACCCTCTTTGTATTGCAGATTAATATCGTAGTCATTCAGAAACTCAACCCACCTTCTTTGCCTCATGTTCAACTCTTTCTGAGTGAACAAGTACTTTAAGCTTTTATGATCCGAATAGATTGTCACACTTACCCCATACAAATAATGTCGCCATATCTTCAATGCGAAGACAATGGCACCCAATTCTAAGTCGTGGGTAGGGTAATTCTCCTCATGCTTCTTCAGCTGACGGGAGGCGTATGCTACGACCTTCCCGTGTTGCATCAATACACAACCCATACCTCTACCTGATGCGTCGCAGTAGACCTCAAAACCATCTGGACCGTCTGGTATAGTCAGGACTGGTGCAGATGTCAGAGCATCCTTGAGGCTCACGAAAGAACTCTCACAGTCGACTGTCCACTCGAATGGTGCATCCTTCTTCATTAAGGAAGTCATCGGCTTCGAGACACTGGAGAAGTCCTTCACAAACTCCTAATAAAACCTGCCAGACCGAGGAAGCTCCTGATATCAGTGACTGTCTTCGGCCTAGGCCAGGTGCGCACTGCATCTATCTTTGCCGGATCAACAGCGATCCCGGCCTCAGAAATCACATGTCCAAGGAAAGATACTTAGTTCAACCAAAATTCACATTTCGAAAACTTTGCATACAACTGGTTCCTCCTCAGAGTTTGTAACACATTTCTCAGGTGGCTTTCGTGCTCACCTCTAGATTTAGAATACACAAGAATATCATCGATGAAGACTACCACTGATTTGTCCAACTGATCTTGGAACAAACGGTTCATTAAGTCCATGAACTTAGCTGGTGCATTCGATAAGCCAAACGGCAAACTGTGAACTCATAGTGCCCATACCTCGTTCTGAAAGCTGTCTTTTCAATATCACTATCACGGATGGCAATCTGATGGTATCCGGAACGTAAGTCTATCTTGGAGAATACTGATGCACCCCTCAGCTGATCAAATAGATCGTCGATGTGTGGTAAAGGGTAACGGTTTTTCACCGTAACAGCATTCAGCTCCCGATAATCAATACACAGGCGGAGGCTACCGTCTTTCTTCTTCACGAAGAGAACCGGCGCTCCCCATGGTGATACACTTGGGCGGATAAAGCCCTTGTCGAGTAGGTCTCTCAGCTGCTCCTTGAGCTCTGTCATCTCTGCTGGAGCCATACGATAAGGTGCTTTCGCGATGGGTCCAGTGCCCGGAACTAAGTCGATCTCAAACTCAACCTCTCGTGCTGGCGGCATGCCCGGCAGTTCCTTAGGAAATACATCAGGAAACTCCGACACTACCGGCACATCTGGGCTAAACTCAGGGTCTCTCTCTATGTCCTGGACATAGCAGAGGTATACATCACTCCCTCGTCGTAACTCATGATACATAGCCATGGCGGTGATGATCTGAGTCGAAGGCTCCCTGGGCCTCTGGGCGGTAAGATATGGTAACCCCAGATGGACTCCGAAGAAGCAGTCGATGCTCGGCACACAGGATTCTGCCCTTGTACCGCTCCAACCAGTTCATCCCGACAATCACATCAAATCCAAGTCCGTCGAACTCTATCAGGTCGATCGGGAACTCTTCCTCTGATTCGTACAATGACATATCGGTGGTGGTAGCGGGTACACTGATCCGCTCTTTCGATGGGGAGAGTGACCAAGAAGTCTGGCATCTCCTCTCCATCTAACCCCAGCCTCTTCGCAAAAGATAGCGAAACAAATGTGTGTGAGGCTCCAGAGTCGAACAAGATCGATGCATCCACGCCATTCACTGGAAAGGTACCGGTGAGGATTGTGCCGCTCTTGCCGGCTTCTGCCTCATTGCAGACACTCAGTGTACCTCCCGTTCCGAGTGCACAGCCTAATTCATTGGCAAACTAATAAGTACTGGGTAACAAACACGGTTGATATACTTCAAAACTCCATTTTATTCATTAAAACTTCCTCTTTACAACATGGTTGTTTACAAGGTTGATACAACTTAACACATACATAACTTCCTTAACATATACTGGCTTAACACATCATAAAGTATACAAGGCTTAGAATTGTCTGAAGGTCAAATTCAAACGTCCGGGTTTCATGTGTGTGGCATTGATCACTGCCGACGGTGCGGTATTCAGTTTGATCTTCCTGATGCCGTGATATAGCATCCTTGACTGCCCACCCATGATTAACACATCTCTGATTAGTATTAACTTCCTTGCGAGATCAGCACGCTTCTGCTCGCCATACACAAATACTGCGGTATCACCAATGGACCAAGACACCACGGGTACTCCCTTACTCAGAGACTCGGGTGACTCGTCCTTGTCTTGGTATAAACCTAACCGTCCACCTTTCTGGTAGAAGTTCACAATACATAAATCTGCCTCCACATTTGGAATTGAATCCGTTTCAACTTGTTGAGCAATTCCCACGGCGTGATTAACGACCGCACGGAACTCCTCAGGTATACTTGGTACTGTTGCTCCATCTTCAGCTCGCACTTCTTGATATGACTTGGTGTAAGGGTTCCAGTCCTTACCCATGCACATCATCTTCAATTGCATTCTTGATCCGTTCGGATATTCAGGTGTGTAGAAACCTCCAGGTTTAGCTCCAAGTTCGTCGCACCGTCTGATGATATGGACTTGTGCTTCCGGTGTCAGGTATCCACTTAAGAGCATCATACCTGGCTGGATAACCTGACATTGCTCCATTGGAAAGTCGGTGATGCTGATGGTGGTCTCTTCAGGGTTTGGTGTGGGTGGGATTGGATAAACATATTGAAGGTTCCTTTCAGTTTAGAATTATCTAATTAGGTGTCTTTCACACTATACTTTAACTCCTTACTCACATGATAATACACTTGAACTCACTAGTACACATAAGCATGAAATGCGGTATGCAATCACTTATTACATTCAACAGTTTAGGCGGTGAGCGGTACTGGTCTAGAGAGGGCCTGGCACCTCAGACCGGTCCACCACATTCAGGGTGGCCTTGCTAGGTCCCGACCCCTTCCCTTCTGGGAATCGGTGTGCCTCTGATCAGTGGGTGGCTGGTTAGCCGTCTTCGGGCCATCGATAGCTGCTGTGGCCTTACCCTTCCACTGCCCCTTGGGTTATTATCTGTGTTGGGGTTCCGGTAACACTCGTGGTCACGGTGACCCCACTTCTCGCAGTATCGACACTGCACCTCATTTCCCTTGCAGTCTTTGCCGGGGTGGTCTCCATTGCACCACTTACAGTAATAGTGGCGCTCCGGTCCAGACCGGTAGCTGCTAACACGATACACACTCAGTATTGCACAACTTATCAATATAACATCAACTTATCACACAAGATTAAACAATTACCCTTTGGTGGGTAAGAGTAGGGGCTTCGCCGCATAAGCATATGTGAGCTTCAGTGGTCCTCAGCTGTGGTGGTTTGGGCTTGGCCCTTGTCACCCTGGTGCTGACTCTTTGGGGCTGGGGATAAGGTTTCTTCTTCTTCTTTCCTCCCCCATACCCATGCGAACTCTGGCCCCGCTCGTGGCCTTGCGCTTGTGCGAATTTCTCGTCCCTCAGACGGACGGTGATCTCCACCTTAGCAGCGGCATGGATAGCACTGAATTAGGATGGTCCTCATGCCCCGCAAATACATATCACAAACTCAATTAACACTCACTTGTAGGTTACACATATTCACATCATCTTTATTTAAATTACCTGCAAGGTAGTATACTCAGTGGCCCCATCCCATAGCGAAGACGGTGGCTGAGACCGTTATAGAAACGGTTTACCAGCACCCGGTTCGAGTATCCCAGGTCCGGTAACAGGTGGACAAGGCCGGTGAAGGCAGTGTAATACTCATCAACCGACACCTTGTCCCCCTGCCTCAGACTATCCAGCTCCAGGCGCTTGGCCTCTTGAACGTGCAGGGTAGTATTTGGCTCGCAGCAGAGCCGTGTACTCCCTCCAGCCAAACTGAGGATCCGCCATCCGGTCCTCTCTCACTAGCTTCCACCAGTTTTGTGCCGAACCCTTCAGATAGTAAGCGGCAAGACGGACCTTAGCCTCTGCGGGTACAGCCAAGGTCTCGTAGGCGGTCTCCAACTCGGAGATGTACGCCTCCAGCTTACGTGGGTCGGTCTCCCCATGAAATGAAGGGGGTCTCAGATCTGCCAATGCCTTGACCCAGTTGGTCTCTCGTGGCGGTGGCGGTGGTGGTTGAACTCCGGGCATCTGCCCCTGCTGGATCGCAGCTACAAGCTGGGGTACCATCTGGGCCACAGCGGCTGCTACAGCCTCAGCCATAACCTGAGCCGTAGTGTTCTCGCCCTGGTCACCCCCAGTACCAGTACCACTTCCGCGGCCTCTACCGCGCGGTCTACCTGCCATCTGTATTCACATGAATATTCATTAGCAATATGCTTGCACACTTATCGGCCCAACGGTTGTAACGCTTCCCGACAATAAGGTATCTCCACACTTAGTTAGTGGTTAACCTTTCCATAACTGATCACTTAGGTAACTGTAGTTAGGTTTCCTAACTCGGTATATTCCTAAGCTCGGTATTCTAGTCATCAGAGCGATACTTCGCTCTGATACCACTTTTTGTAACACCCCTAATACGCACATGATACTAAATGAAATCGCAGCGGAATAAAATAACTAAACAGTAACTAACGCTTCGGTGCTACAACGCCGTCAACCACCCACGTGGTTGACAAGGCAGAATAAATACAATTGTACCGGTCTGATGATCAGACTCCCGAGCATAAAACTAAACCATAAATACATTATATACAATACCGAGTGTTTACATATCCTTCACTGTATAACATCACTGTAACTGCAACAACCAAAAGTATATAACGCCACAGGAGCACAGGCGCATCCCGGGCCAACATCCAAAAGTATACAAAAGTAATCACATCCTAGGATCTAAAGCCACTCCGCTTCTTCGATCCTCATCCTGCAGTATAAGAAATATGGATCCCCCGAGGGGGTCAGCAACCCTTGGCTGGTATGGCTAACGCGCAGCCCATCGGCTACCGGGATACGCGCAGCTAATTGTCATGATAACATGGCATTCATTTATATACATAACATAACATAACATGGAGCATAGCATTAATAGTGCATAGCTCATCATCACATACACGGTGGATCTTCGTTCCACAATAACAAACCACAAGGGTCAAATAACATAAGAGCCTAGAGAGTGATTCACCCTCATGTTAAGCTCGTTAAACACACTCATTACCGTTCTGTTAGACGAACGAGTAACTTAAGTCACAGATGGTTCGGATTTAGTGACCCGAACACACCACACAAACACAGGTTCCCACTAAACCGATCATAAGTCAGAATAGGTAAGCTTTGGAAGAAGCTAGCGGGAGATCGAACGCCAAATTAAGGAGAACAATCTTAACAACATAAGAGTCGAATCTGATTCAGATATCTACTCTTAACTTACATGCATGACCGGACAACCGGATTCCTCACTTCCCAGTTAACACTTGTTAGAAGTTCATAGTGGAACTTAACAACCAACACACAATAGGTGGTAAGTCATGTTAGACACACACAAGGGAAATGAGTCACAACATCACATCACAATAATATGAACAACTGTAAACTCATTACATGTTTAAATCTTATAACGTTGTAAACACACAGAAAAACATACAACACACAAACCGGTGTAAACCGCTAGACAACAGACTGCAAGAAAACCATACCTTGGTCCTTGCCTCGTTTGGTTTCCTCCGTAGGTCACTCCTATACATAATTCAAGAACGTCGGTTAATTAACTTACTTAACCTCCAAATTTACTAAGTGTTTAACATAATTGTATGACATGTTTTAATGTCTATCTTACCCTAGGTTACCTTCATTATACACCCTAGGGTTAACTACATAAGTCACATTCTTTTCTGTTTTTTTTTTTTTTTTTTACAAGTTTTGGTCCGACCGACCTTACCGACCGACCCTACCCTTGGGTCGGTCTCTTACAGAGACATTTACCGTCTTTTTTCCTATCCGACCGACCCAGACAGGGTCGGTCCCCTGGGTCGGTCTCTAACAGAACCATTTTTGACCTGCCCTTTACATTCCGACCGACCTTGCCAGGGTCGGTCCCCCGGGTCGGTCCACTGCAGGAACTTCCTAGGAATTCTCCAAATTGTTCCTAATTTTCCTTAAGTCACCCAATGTGTTGTAACACCTTGTGGCACACTAAATACTTCAAATAACATCCATTTAACTAAAGTTCTAACTCATTTTTAAACTCCTCAACACACTCATTTCCTTGTAAAATTCCTTAAGCCTTTACCCATTTCTTCACAAAATTCCTAACACTTACAATGTTTTCTCCTAGTTTTTCAAGTGGTGTTTCATACCTAAGATAACTACTATCCAAAATGTTTTCTCCTTATCTTAATATCATCTCCCAAGCATCATCTCTCACAACTAACTCTTTATCATTACTTCAAATCCTTTTTCAAGTTCATACTTCTCCTAATTTACCAAAGTTTGCCTAAGTCTTACCTAAGTCCCAAATGACTTTGGTACATACTAAAATCTCAAGCTCATGCCTAAGTCCTTGTTACATCCTAAATCACCTTAATGCATGTTTCCTACACAAGAAACAACACTTAACCATTTTAAATACTCCTTAACTTATCAAACTCATTTTAACACCTAGAACTTCACATTTGTTACCTAAATTTCGACATAGGTTCTCCTAGAACATTACTAAACCAAAACACCTTGTTTTTACCAACAAACAACCAAGAACACTAAAAATCCATCAAGTACTTATTATACAAAACTCCACTCACAAAGCACTACATCACAATATAGTGCATAATTTAAATTGCATGGCACTTAGGCCCTTAAATGACATGGCTCTTAGGCCCTTAAGATGGATGAATCATAAACACTGAATTTCCACAATGTATTTGCCTTTAACCTGCAAATACACTCAACAACACATATGCCTCTTACTAAGCTCTTGGGAACACTTTACTAAGTCATTCACCATTTGCTCTTTAGGTAGTTTAATAAGCATTTATAAGCTCATTTCTCCTAAGGCATTTAAAACAACATTAGGTTAGTAGATTTACCTTTTTGCAAAAATAACTTCTTTCTTGTTTCCTTTAGAAAACCGATAGAGTACTTGATTCTTTGACAAGTTCTAAACAATATACAAACATTATAATGAGTATTCAAGCTATAAGCTCCATCTCATTGTAAACCCTAATTTACATTGTTTCAAAACATTAATGTAGTTGTTTTACCTTGCTCTTTGAGAGAGAGTTTGAATATCTAGCAAGAGAGGACTCCACCTAGTCCATGAAGAGTTGGAATGAAGCTAGAACAAAGTCACATAAAGAGCTCCTTCAATATGTATTTTCGGACATGACAAAAAAAAGGAGGAAACTTGATTTTTGTTGAGATTCCTTACCTAGAAGCAAGGAGAGTAACAATATGTAAAAATACAAGCTCAAGCTCCTTCAATGGAGAGAAACTCCATGGCACCGAAATGGTTGTCTTGAAGTTTGGAGAAGATAGAAATGAAGAGCTTGAGAGAGAGAGAAGAAGATGGTGGTGTTGTTTTTGATTTGGACAAGTGAGCAAGATTTAAGAGATCAAAGTGGGAGTTCTAATGGAGGTAGTAGTATTACCGAGAGAGAGAACAGCAAGAAGAAGGAAGAAGAGAGGGGGAAACCGTGTGAGCAAGGAAAGAGATGAGAGAATGAAGATTGGTTTACTTTTAGAAGATATTTGTAGTTTTAAAGTAAATAGTACCTTCATTAGTCACCATTATTTACTTAACAAAATAACAGAGGGTGGTGAGTCACCACACCTTAGAAAACCGCCCCCTTATTATAATGAGGGTAATATAGTCTTTGTTTGTCAATTTAATTACTTACATAACATATGTTATAAAATAGCTTATAAAAATCACTATTCATGAAAACAAGGCACATAGAAGTGAAATTTTGATTTCCCACTAATATAGACACCCAAATGTGATATTATATAGTACACATATATATTAAGAGTAATGAGGACATCTAGCCACTCAAAACCCATTTACAAGACAATTTTTCAAAAATGTGCTTTAAGACTCCTTAAAGCACATTTTGTGTTTAAACTTGTTTTCAAGCTTGGTTTTCTTTGGTAATTGATTTAATATGTTCATTAGTGATAAATGAGGTCTTGGTAAGTTCATTAGGTCTTAACCAAGTTTATCCCAAGCTTAGAGCACATTTTGGCCCTTATTGACTTTAAAGCACATTTGTGTTTCCTTTCGTTTAAATTTGTTTACTAATGTTTCTAAGACTCTTTTCAGTCTTAATACACCATATTTAAGTGTTTAAACAATATATTAAGGTTTGGGGTATTTCACACATAGGTCTTGATAACATAACAGCCTTTAGACACACAGGTCTATGTAACACAGCAACATTTAGACTCATAGGTCTTGATAACATACACTTTTGGAACTCAAAGTTAAAATAATATTTATTACACGTACCATACAACATGTCATAGCATGTATAACAATCAAAAACATCTTTTATATACACTGTGATCCCGCAGAACTCGGTCGCGATGGACTCCTTCTGGTCCCCGTTCCTTTGGGAGATCAAAACATTCACTTAATTTTTAACATATGTACTTCTCATGTCGCCGGTCCGAAGACAAAGGCTCATACGTCCTCAGCTCGTGAGCAAGTACTACAAAAATACTCTTTACTAGGTTAAGTATAAGAGAATCCTTTATTCAAAATATTAATCGATTGTTTTGAAAACACCAATTGAAAATCATTTGAAAACACACACAACTCCAAGTCCAACTTATGCTCTTTGCTTCTTTTCTTAGCGTGGTTATTTGTGAGCACTTATAGGAAGCTTCAAGAATCATCCAACCCTGATGTGATCAGCATCAGTGTTGAACTATCCTTCCACCCCAATTTTATGTTCAGCTTCACTTGATCGCATGCAAATCAAGTTCCACTTCCCACTTCATTTTCAAGCATCAAATAATACACTCATTTCCAATTTTCTATCTTTTTAATCATTCTAATCATGAACATAACATCTCCAAGGGATAGAACTCTGTCTATCAGTTACCTCCATTCACTTTAATCCTGTTGCCCAGGGAATCTTATTCTCACTAGGTTCTATGTCGGTTTCATACCCTTTCATGAATCACTATATTACATATATACATATACTTTATCAAAATACAAACACACAGTTTCACATTTAACACACAGTTTCACATTTATACACTGTCGGGGTTTTTGTTCCCCGGGAGTTTCTCTACTCCCCACACTTGTACTATCACACATAACTGTTAACGAAATAAACACACTTATCACAATGGTATTCGCATCTTCAGTGCGCAATTACCACAATTAAACCATGAATGAATGTGTATGCTTACGTAACACACACCAATCATCAAAACAAATTATTTTGTGCTATGCACAACATAAGTCACGTACACTTGTACGGTAATACACACTAAGTGGTTTTGCGCTCTACCCCCCTTAAAAGGGATTACGCCCACGTAATCAATCACTTAATCATTGGTTTAAAAAGTTCCACCGTCATGAAGTGTTTCAACTTTCACGCGGTCTGCTATACAATGTGTTCTGGTTAGAGGATCTTGACCATATTGGCGGTTTAGTCCCTAAACCAAGAATTTTCATTGGAGTTTGCTTTAACTCTTAACTGGTTTCGGTTCTGGCCTGTGAGGCTTCTGGGCATTAATAATTAGCCGTTCACTCATGTTCACCACGCACATTCAACACTTGAATCACTGGCTCACTAGTTTCTGCTGCGAAACTCTAATAACTGTAGGGCTTACTTTGCCCCATTCGTTATTCTTATTGTATTGTACATCCCCAATTGTCACCTTCATCTTGGTAACAATGGTTTCTCAACCGACGCGTGGTATCTCTTACCGTTAGTGAACTCGGTGAGTTACAAAACTTTCCATCCACTTCTCTAATAACTTACTGTGTAAACTGCTACGTATTTCACAATGATTGACTCGTTTCCCTCGGACTTACTGTCAGTTGAGGTTGAGCTACTACCTAGTGTGTAGTGCTCTCTCAGCTATTTCCCACACTTGAGGTATATTCCATACCGATATCTAGTATTCCGTGTTACTGCAGTCACTTGTTGCTAATCATGCCCCACATTTGGTTTGTACATGTATTCTTCACTGGTGCGGCCTTGCATTTCCTATGCATCGGCCATTATAACATTATCGTCCACAATTAACATGTTCCAATTCCTAGCTATCCCACTCGATCATTACTGCGCAAGTGCAATACCAAAAACTCAGTCATACAGGTGCAGAGGCGTAAACTCTTGACAGTAAATCTCTTATTAGCAATGGGATCCACACTGAGTTCGTTATCACATAGTACTACCACTGGCTTATTGCCCAGTCTGTTTAGTATCACTTATGTTGTATCTTTATTGGGTTAACTCGTAATGTGCTTAATTGCCATATTATCGTTAACAATACTATAACAACGGTCGCTTGCTGCGCACCGTGCTCTTACTCATTGCATAACACTAACTTACATGGTATTTACTGTCACATTAACTTCCACACATATACTTACATCATTTGTATTATGGTTCATCATTCATTTGGATGACTACTATATGCTCCTTGAGCATTGATCATTCGAGTCAGAAGCCGGCATTATCAGCTCGGTGCTTCACTTTATACACATGCTACTAAACTAAACTGCTCTCTTTCAATAATATCGTCCATCCTTAACATATTTCTTGAACTTGATTCACATAACTACCGCTCCCGCGGTTTCACAATCGAGAGGTATCCCCACTCTTAAAGTAGTGGTTCATTCCCCGCTTTATTTACTAGTATAACATAAAGTCCTGCAATCGATCAAACTTATATAACATATCTTGCTTGTGGCTTATAAGCCTTATTGTCTTGAGCTGCGCTCATTGTAAGCTGTCCACATTCATTATTTCTCTGTGCAACATTTCATGATTTGGATATTATATTGGGCCCATGACAAGGTCGTTGCATCACGTTTCTTTACGGGATGCCCCTTAGGATTGCCAGTCCGTCTCCTGACAACTTATATCTAAACTGGTGTTAGTTTCAACCTTATGCTTCTATCATGTCATTTCGTGCAACAATTGTTGATGCGAACACCCTTCAAGGATTGCTCCTGGGTGTTACTAAGTTATGCCATTACATCAGGTTCGAACTTATTGGTAGATTTAGTTAGCCACGAGTTTTACGTTCTTAACTGGCTTATTATTTCTGTGAAGATCAACATTTCCTGGTAGTGTAGGTACTCATTCTGGGAGTTTCATCCGTTCATTACACCTTAATGTGTCACATTAGGCATCTGCCTTGCATGCACAGGCTGGGTCTCCGTTCCAGCTATCATGTTATCCCTGAGGATCCTTAAGACATATACGATGTCTTTACATTACAGTTAGTGCACTTCACCTCCTGACTCTTAAACATTCCTTGAAAGGAATTCACTAATTCCTTTAGTCTCGTTAACCTAACTGAGTTCCTTAACTTCAACCATTCCTTTAATCCTTAGCTCTTGTTTGACTTATACTGGACCGTAGTATGGAGTCTACTACTTCCCGTGTTCGGACTTACTCGTTATACATATGTGGGGTACCATGCTGATACATTGCTACTTACCCAACTAACCCATAAGCAGGTCTGTCAGGCCCACAAGCTCCTATCAGAGTGCGATCGTCCCACATTACAGTTGGTACAGTCGTAATGTCCGTCACACGCCTAGGTGAAGTATTCTGTTGTCAACTCCCTTGTATTGTCTTGTGACAATATACATTCTGTGCTTCCCGAACTTAATCAAGGGAAAGTCTATCCACTGTTGTCTTACCATGAACTCAATCCATTCCCTCGGGTTGTTACCTGGGATTTATCGGTTTCCTTTCAGGTTATTCAAAAGTAAACTGGGTATAACTTACCTACAGTGTGGCACTGAGGCCGGTGTAGGTCCTCTGGTTGGTTTTGAAAAGAAGGTAGAAAATGAGTATGGGTTTGAAAAAAAATTTGGTTTTGAAAAGAAAAGGGTTTGAATAAATCTGGGTTTGAAAGAAAAATTCTCGTGGTTCAACACATCTTCTTGCCTTAACCAAATCTAGCTTCTTGCTGACGGGTGTACTTCTAATTACAAGGGTTAGGCTGTTAAGCCCTTCCACAGTTATAATGATCACACTTAACTTGTGGGGACTTTCCCAAGTACTTGTAGTTGTTAAAATTCCCTGAAAAGCCCTGTTATAGCAGCAATTGCCATGGCAAGTGCACCATGCTAACTGGCTATCGGTTCAACACATACCGGTTGTGGTATTGTTTTTACCCATACTGTCATCAGTGGCCTTGTTGGCCCTGATTTGATCTTACATTCTTGACATTTAGCCCTCTGGCGACTTCTCACTGTATTCACATGATAATTATTAACTAGGGTGTCTCCCATTCTTGGAGACCCCCTTTTTACTCAGTATTGTTTCCTCTTCGTAGCCCGTTCCACGCATTTGTCGTGGTCACTGAGACTTGTCTCTTGTTTGGGCACTACGTTGTAGTTCCTTTGCCGGTTGGTATACCATTGGTGTATCATTTAACAACTGTGTTCCCGTAGACACTCGTCTCGGGTTTCATTAATCCACTTCTTGCCAGTTGCACGGTTGGTGCGTTGCAAGCTGGTTGTTCTCGACTGCTCGGCATGTCAACCCAGGTTGCCGGAAATTCTATTCTTCTATACACAGATTCTTCACTCTTCGCTATGAAATGCGGTTAACATTGTTTAGATGGGAACCGTCTCCGGGATTCCCAGTTTTCGGGATCTACCGTATGACAGGTTCTCCGTACCTTTAGAGGTGTTTAATAACAGCCAGATCGGGTATTCCCGAGTAAGAGAGGACTTCCATCTCTCTGGCATTGTTTTCCCAAGTTATAAAACAGGGATTGTAGAGGGCGGGAAGGATATAGTAGGTTTCCAGTACACACTGGTTACTCCTAACTAGCGTATCTCTCACGCTATCACTCAACCCTTAACCCCAAGTACTAAAATCCTAACTCGGTACTTCCTAAGCTCGGTAATTCAGTCATCAGAGTGATACTTCGCTCTGATACCACTTTTTGTAACACCCCATCCAACACTTACGCACTTAATAACAAACTGCAGCGGAAAACAAGCTTCATCACATTACTTAACTCGTTGGGGTTTACACGCCGTTAACCACCTACGTGGCTAACAAGGCTACATATACATTGTACCGGTCTGATGGACTAGATTCCGGGCGACTACACTTACTGACCCTTCCATTAACAATAGAAACAACATACACCTTCCAACTTACCGAGTATTCACAAACTAATGCCGATAACAATTTCGGTCTTACTACACCTACTGTATATATACAACTTAAATGATTACCCATGTACAACGACTATCCCGTCCTACTCTCGAACGGCTTCCCAGCTCCTTGTACCTGAAATAGGAAAAGAAGAGAGAAAGGGCGGCCCCCAAGGGGCTCAGCACCTTTGCTGGTATGGTAATCCCGCAGCCCGCATGCTACCGGGCCACGCACAACTAATTGTCGTCTTAGCATGCGGTTGATTATATTTAAATCATGCATGTAACTATAAACACACAACACATTACATTCCACCTCAAAGGGCTCAACAACAGATAACACCACCTTACTTGATAACTCACTCATGGTGTTCATTACCCCTAGAGTGTTTCTCCTCTAATGGAGCTACTTCCTTAATAGACGACACTTACCCATTAATCGGGTTATCCTTAAACGCCTCTTATCACAAACTGGGATTCATATCCATGATTCACATACTCCACATTTTACAACATATGACATACATCACATAACAACACTTTTCACGTTTCAACGTGCACATAATAACATCGTAATGGGAATTGCAGTATAACAACATTACATAACATAACGGGAACGGTTCTCTTAGGAACCGACCCAAACATTGTTAACTCACTGGTGAGCCTAGAGAATGACGTCACCCTCATGATAAACTCGTTATACAACACTCATTACCGTCCTAATAGTCGGCGAGTAACTTAAGTTAAGATGGTTCGGATATAGTGCCCGAACACACAACCACAAACACATGTTCCCCCTAAACCGATCATAAGTCAGAATAGCTAAGCTTTGGAGAGTAAGCTAATGGGAGATCGTAACCCGTGGAGGAGGAAATAACCATAACAGAGAGGAGGGTAAAGCTAAGAAGGATACCCACTCCCAAACAACGCGCGACCGGAACGACCGGATTCCTCACCCCCCATAATATATATATATATATATATATATATATATATATATATATATATATATATATAACATAGTTAAGGGCTCCACTGTGGAACCTATCACATCCATACACCATACAGTATTACAACTGGGTTACACATACGAGGAAGGTCCTTAAATACACACACAAATATCACACAATTAACACACGCATAGCCGTGGTTAGAACATCCCATGGTTCGGGTCGTTTAATCCGAATACCGAACTCTCATGTGCTCCTAGACTCAGTTAGCTAAGTTTAACACTTTCGAGGTTAAATGGTATCGGAACTAGACACGCCACATATATGAATTACTGTAAACTCATTACATGTTTTATCTTTCAACGTGGCAAACATACAGAAAACACATTGGCATACAAGCCGGTGTAATCCGGTAGGACACAGGTTGCAAGAAAACCATACCTGTCACCGGAGTCCACTCTATCATGTCCACTTATGTTCCTCGAACAATTCTCGAACAACTGGTAACATTACATGTACTTTTATTAACACTGGGGTAACATGATTGTTTAAAGTCTAATGCTCATAACTTCCCCCGTTAACTTAGTTAAATAACTTCACATTTTAACTTGTTTTACTTTTACATTTTAATACAACTTTTCCCCCACTAAATTGTCATTATAACTCACTAGGGTTCACTACTTAAACCACACTTAGTTTGTTTTTTTTACATGTTTTGGGCCGTC
Source organism: Limonium bicolor (assembly GCA_023374045.1). NCBI lineage: Eukaryota > Viridiplantae > Streptophyta > Magnoliopsida > Caryophyllales > Plumbaginaceae > Limonium > Limonium bicolor. The sequence continues at coordinate 27,973,581 of CM041776.1, forward strand.
CGACCCACCGTCCGACCCACAACTGGGTCGGACCGTTCCAGAAACTTTTCCGTCTTTCAAATTCACCTGTCCGACCCATGTCCGACCCAAGTCCTCTGGGTCGGACCATTCCAGAAACATCAACGGGTGAATTAACAGAGGCTGTCCGACCCACCCTGGGTCGGACCACTGGGTCGGACAACATCAGAACTTGTCTAAAACTTGTCAAACTTTCTCCAAACTTTTCCTCAAGCCTCCTAATGTGTTCTAACATCATTTGGCACATTTAACCCTTCATATAACATCCATAAAACTCATTTTATAACTCCTTAAACACTTACTCTTTTCTTACCAAAATTCCTAACACTTATAATGTTTTCTCCTTAGTTTCTCCAAGTGGTGTTTCATAATTATGATAACCACTATGCCAAAAGTGTTTCCTTACCATCATAACATCATCTCTCAAACATCTTTTCTTACTAACTAAATCTCATTTTTCACATCTTACCTAAACATCATTTCCTCCTTGTACATCAACATTCTTAAACCTTAAACAAACTTCTCCAAGACTTTAATACATTCCTCAAAAACACTCATTGAATTCCTAGAACTTCCAAGATAATACCTAAATCCTTGTATCACTCTAAATCACCTTAATACATGCTTTCTTCCCTAGTAAAACACTTGTTCATTTTTAACACTTCCTAGTTCACCAAAACTCATTTAAAACACTTAGAACTTCTTATACATTTCCAAATTTCGCCATAGCTTCTCTTGTATATTCTCACATCCAAACACTTAGGTTTTTACCTTATTTCACTCAAGAACACCTAAGTCCACCAAGAACTTTCTCACACACAAAACTTCACCAAATTTACACTACATCACAATATAGTGCATAACTTAAATTGCTTGGCACTTAGGCCCTTAAATAACATGGCTCTTAGGCCCTTAAATAGCATAAACCTTAAACACTGAATTTCCCACATAAATAATGCCTTTGACCTGCAATTACATACAACAACACATATGCCCTTTAATAGTTTCCTTGAGAGCATTTTACTAGGTCATTCACACTACATCACAATATAGTGCATAACTTAATTGTCTACCAAGGTTTCCTAAGAACTTAATTAGCCTTATTAAATTATAATTGAATATTACCAAGTCTTGGTAGGTCCTTTGGGTCCCAACCAAGTTCACTCCAAGCTTAGAGCATGTTTTTGCTCAAGCTGTGTCTTAGTGCTTTATTGTGTTTTACTACCGTTTAAATTGTCCACGGATGTGTCTAAGGCACTTTTTAGCCTTTAAATACCATGTTTTAACATTTAAACAACATATCAAGGTTTGGGGTATTTCAATCTACCCCCTTAAAAAGAACTTCGACCTCGAAGTTCACACATCCCACACATCATTGGATTAGAATACGGGAATTACTTATAAAAATAAAACTTCCATAACCAAACACACTTTACATCACACCCTCGGACTTAATGGTCCGGGTAACACATTCACATCCATACATAACATAACATAACATACTCACATGATAACCTCGGACTCAATGGTCCGGGTATCTTAACAATATTTGCACATACATAACAACCCTTAGACTCTCTGGTCTTGGGTAACATAACAACATTTAGACACATAGGTCTTGATAACATAACAGCCTTTAGACGCATAGGTCTATGTAACACAACAACATTTAGACTCAGAGGTCTTGATAACATACACTTTTGGAACTCAAGGTTAAAATAATATTTATTACACATACCACACAACATGTCATAGCATGTATAACAATCAAAAATATCTTTTATATACACTGTGATCCCGCAGAACCCGGTCGCGATGGACTCCTTCTGGTCCCCGTTCCTTTGGGAGATCAAAACATTCACTTAATTTTTAACATATGTACTTCTCATGTCGCCGGTCCGAAGACAAAGGCTCATACGTCCTCAGCTCGTGAGCAAGTACTACAAAAATACTCTTTACTAGGTTAAGTATAAGAGAATCCTTTGTTTAAAATATTAATCGATTGTTTTGAAAACACCATGTTATACCCAAAATTTTGACCCCCCTGGTTAGGGTCCACGAGGTTCTGGTGATGTGAGAGGCGTTTTAATCGAGTAGTGAGGGATTCCGGCTCGAGCGGCACATCCCATGGCATGAGGAGCAGCTTCGTCACTTTCAGGGGCGTTTTGGTAATCTTTAAAGGCTCCTAAGACCTCTTGTAAGCTTTCTCTCTCCTCCAAAGGATGCCCAAATCAGCTTGAAACGCTTTGATATTTTAACCCATGATAGAGGATGACATTTTAAGCATAATGGCGTTGGAATTTTGATTTTTCGAATTTCCAATAATTTTCTAGCAATTTCTGACCGAATCTGACGAGAAATTCAATTTAAAAATATTCCAATATTCAAAAAATTCGGTTCCACCTCAGAAAATTCATAATATCCATCCTTGACATGTGGTTAAAATTTCACAGCAAAATTCCTTTGGGAAGTCACTTAACTAAAATATCGAAAAATCTTACTTTTACTAGATTTTCTTTATCTTTAAGAAAGTCTATATAAGGGGATAGGTTTTTGGATAAAATCAGAACCTCATATGCTCAAGAACCCTAGAGAATCAAAAACACAGCCTCACTCCTCTCTCACGTTTTCCAACACCCGGCCACCCAAATCATACCGAAAATCCCCCGAAATCACCATCTAAACACGTTTTCCAATCCCCAAAGCATCAATAGTCATCAAAACCCCACAAAACACCACCAAAACGTGAAGAACAGCAAGAACAACCAACAACCAGAAGCTTGGTTCGAAATCCTTTCGGGTCTGCCATCAACGAAGCACTCGACGAATCCCGGTGTGAAGAATCACCTTGAATTCGAAGGTAAAACAGGTTGCAACTCTACTTTTCTAATTCCCCACGACCTTATCTCTCTGTCAAATTTTGGGCTCAAACTAACCTTCGTACGCTTCTGTATTGCTGTTTGTTTAAGCTTCTGTCCAATAACTTGTTTACTAAGTTTCGTGCTTAATTCGAACTCAAATTGAAAACTTTAAATCACTAACGTCTTGTACATCTTTCAGGCTACACACCCATAAAATTTGAGTCGAAAACACCTTCGGGAACAGCCTTAACGCCGCCGTCCGAGGGCGGTCCGCACCCACGGACGTCATGTCCGGGGTCCCGGACTCCTTGTCCGTAAGCCCGGACGCCCACGGACGGCGGCGAGATTTTTTAAATTTTAAAAATTTAGGTTTTTCTAATAATGTCCGGGCCCACGGACGGCCTGTCCGTGGCCCCGGACTTTACAATTTTCTGTTTTCTGTTTAATTCGACTTTTATTTTCATATAGGTTAACTAGGGTCCGTGGTCTCGGACATTAGGTCCGTGGCCACGGACGGAAACAAAATTTGACCTAATTCTGCCTCCGAAACCCTAGTTTAGGTAATTTTAATTTCCACTTTAGTTTTCCGTCAAAAAATGCTAAAAAACACAAAAACAGAAGCCGCGCACTTAGGTTAAAACGACTCGTAATAAGCCGTAAATAAACCAAGTAGAGGAAAAACGACCTAGGAAGGGTAATGAAAGTAATTGAACCCTAATTAAGTCGAATATCAAGCCCCCGAACCCGAACTCTCCTTTCCTAATTTATCTAGGTTAAAATTAGGTGGCGACTCATAATAGGTTCCAGTGAGCTAGCTTAGGTTTTAATAATTATTGTTTATGACATAGTTATTAATCTTAGGTTAAAGTGGACCTAAAACCCGATAGATCCTAATCAACTTAATCCATAGGATAGGGTTTAAAATCGAGGCTCACAGACTGGCGACTCTGCTGGGGACAACTTCTTAATTTTAACTTGTTTAATTTTAAGAAAGAGGGCTTAACTCGAAAATGTTTATTTATGGCTTTATTACTCTGTTTGTTTACTTTCGTGCGCACTTTAATTTTGCACCCTGCATCATATGAGAGCGAGGGTCCACCAAACTGATTTCATCCCCGGGACCGTTTGAGGGTCCCCTGTCAGGGACTCACACCTTTTAGGTGATGTGAATAAGCGGGGGAAAAGAGGAGGATGTCGTCTAACCACATCCCCTTAATACCTGGGCCTTAGCCCCAAGCGTTTTCCTGGCAGTGTCCTTACCTAGCCCATTGTTTGGTCAGTCAAAGACCCGGCAGACGCACACCTTCAGGTGATGTGAAAAAGTGGGGAAGCCCAAGAGAATAGCGTGCAAGCCCTATTCCTTTGAGGTGACCTGGGCCCATGCCCCAAGCACCTCTCCGGATCGATCCATACCCGTTTGATTTAAACGCTAGTGAGGACATGTTGAATTTGTGTGGGCCTTGTTTGCTTGTATGATCGGCCCATTACCCAACCTAGAGATTGATAGGAACTTTTCCTACATCAACTCAGCCCAACCCGATATCGCGGCTTTATTGTTTGCGGCCCAAAGGCCTTGCTTGATTAGAATGTGTGAGTTATTTGCTCGGGCTTCAGCCCAAAAGTTTAGATTTAGGTGATTTCTCTTTCAGCCTAATTTGAATTATCAATTTAGTTCTAGGCCTATGAAAAGCCAATCTACCTAAAGCAGTCCATAAGACATGAAAATCAATCAGGTTTTTCCATTTCGGCCCAAGGCCCATTCTAGTCTAGGTGAACTTTTTGTTTGGGCCCTGGCCCAAAGCCCTAGATCTAGGTGTCATACCTTTTAGGCCCACTCAAAACCATTTGTTTAGGTTTCAACTCACTCGAATTCAAGATAATTTTTCATAACTCATTCATTCTAGTTTCTGGCCTCAAGGCCCAGCAGGGACATCAAACAAGTCTTAGACTTCAAAGTTTCTCTCTCAGCCCAGTGGCCCATTCATAGTTCATATGGCTTCCTTCAGCTTGTATGTATCACTTCCAGATTAAGGGCCTTCAGGCCCACACATCCATTCTAGTCTAGAAGTCCCTCAGGCCCATATGTCTTACTTCTAGCCCAAACACTTTCCGGCCCAAGCGCCACAATCCCTAATCATTTCGGCCCAAGCGCCACATTCTCAAACACATTCCGGCCCAAGCGCCACGTCCTCAAACACTCTTTGGCCCAAGCACCGTACTTTCAAACACTCTGGCCCAAGCGCCACATCTTCCCAACATTCCGGCCCAAGCGGCACATCTTCACAACAATCCGGCCAAAGTGCCACAATCTCACAACACATTCCGGCCCAAGTGCCAACCCACTTATGAATCATCATGGCCTGTGTGCCTCACCTTCAATTCATCCAGGCCCGAGTGCCTATCCACATCCATGAAGTCATCCAGGCCCGAGTGCCAATCACATTCGTGAAACCGTTTCAAGCCATGTACCTCACATTCAGGCCCAAGTGCCTCGTGCGCAACTTATAGGCGTTCCTAGTTCAGACTCTTCACGGAGCCCACACAGAGTCCAAGAAGAGGACAGTCACGGTCATCTTAGCGACATCCTGGCAGTCAAGAGCTCGGGTCTTCAGCATGCCGACATCAGACAGTTCAGCAGAGCTCGAATTCAATGGAAAGTTTAGGGTTCCCATGCATTCTACTGCATAACTTGTTAAAACATTCATCTTTCAAGTGCATCGTTCAAAGTTTTCAAAGAATGATCGTTTTCAAACCACCAATAAGAAGTATCGATTTTTCATCTTCTTCCTCATGTTCACAAATGGATGACTTTTTCGAGTCTAAAGGGGTAACAAAAAAAAATTTTGTTTCACACAAGTTTCTTTTGAGAAAATGGTTCATGAAATAATTATTTCCCGACAATGGCATGCAAAGACTTGTATTTTGTTTCCGAAATTTTGAACATGCCCTTCTAACCCACATCTTCCAAAAATCCAAATACCCAAGGCATTCCAAATTCCATCTTTTAAGTGTTGTCATAAACCCCAGGTCAATACTGGGGGCAATCTGAGTTCAGGATCGTCATCTTTAATCTTTCGTTTAAGCGTGTGAACTAGTCTCTAAGTGAAATTCACGAAAGTGTCTTGAGCGGAAAAACCATGAGTGAACGAGCGTGTCATTTTTACACGACTCCGGTGAGACCACATACAAAGGAAAAGGTAAATGGCATAACTCCGACCGAAGGAGATAATTTGTAAATTTACTCTTAGACCTGCGAAAAGTAACAAAGAGCGGTACACAACTATCAGGAATGACGAAGCACCTAGGTACAGCACCACATAGCCAAAAGCTTGTAAACCCTGTCATTAAACCCTAGGCACCCCGCTGAGCCTTTCATATATCCCTTTTGATATTATGAGCTCCACAAAATAACCCCGCCAATGATGAATGTCCGACCCGGTGACCAAAGGAGCGAGGAACCCGACTCTCAGATAACATTCTCATCAGTCCAAAGAAGCGATGCCGCTATCAGCATGACAAAGTGATCCGCAAATGGTCCCAGAGTGACACAGGATCCAAAGAGCTCACATCAAAACAACTCTCGAAGCCCAAAACCGGGAAACACAAGAACCCCGAAGGCAGAGTCAAGAAAGGATAAAACGAAAAGGCAAACCCGAAGTGCCTCGAAGAGATCCAGATGACGAAAAGAGAAATGGTGTATAGGAAAGCTTCAAAAGTCCAAGTCCAGAAGCTCAAAAACAACGTCAACACGAAGCAGCCAAATTACTTCAAAGACAAGGAAGATAATTTTGGGAGAAAACGCAAGTTGCAGCTTTGGTCACCCATTTAAGCTCCACATACCTCAAACATCCCTCCATGGTCCCGTTGTCTTTCATCACACCCCATGGCCACGTTATAAGCTTTAAAGACTTCCGACTTGATAGTTGTGTGTCCAATCACGTGAAAGTAACAGATCAAATGCGTAAATTCATCAAATATCGAATTCAATGGTCTAGAAGTTGTGACCATAGGTGAGGAACGAGTGCAAACACCAAACACGCCGAGTGTAGGTTAGGAAGCACCACATAAAACATAAGCCTTGACCCTGTGAGTACGAGACTCGTTCGCACATTTAATAAAAGAAAATACTGGGGGCAATCGATCGTTCCGATCGATTGCTATGAACTCTAGCTCAGATTGTCTTAAGGGAAATACTGGGGGCAATTGTTGGTTCCAACAATTGCTATGACAACACCGATTGGAACCCAGAGCTCAAACATCACCACCACCATTCCTACACAGGCCCACGAAAGCCCTTACCTCCACGTCAAACACCTCAGGCCCACATAAGCCCTTACTTTCACACCGTACACCACACAAGCCCAAACCACTACACAAGCCCTCATAAGCCCTTACCTTTACATCATACACCATACCCCACCGATGGCATGTTCATCTCCTAGGAGATAAATTACAAGTCCGAAATCTATGGTCGGGAAATGATAATTTCACTTTCCTTTTTCAGCAGAGCCTTTCTCAAGCATTGCCATGTTTGGCACAACTTTCAATAGTTCCTTGTTTTGGGCAAGCTTCCAACAAACACTCTAGTTGCATTCTACATAACACCTCAACATTGCCATGTTTGGCACCTTTTCTAACAAATTCCTGTTTTGAACGAGTATCTTTCATATATTTTTGATTGCATACATCATTGCCATGTTTGGCACTCCAGTGATCAGTTTTTATCATTTGCACGAGACCATTATCGTCCTAACTTATTTTAGTTCGAGACCCAGAATCAATGCGAGATCCAGCTTTTTCATCTTCCAGTACGAGACTTCAGTGCGAGACCATGCATCTTCCATCAGTGCGAGACCCATCACCTTCATCAGTGCGAGACCGAGTGTCATCATCCAGTGCGAGACCAGTACGAGACCTAGTATCATCTTCAGTGCGAGACAAGTACGAGACAGAGCGTGATCTAAGTTGGCGGGGCAGAGGCAATAAGTCCCCATCTTCATGTCAACTTCTTGGGAGAAACAACTAGTGGGCAAAGGCAATAAGTCCCCTTGGTAATCTAGAAGTTATCCCCGCACCCCAGTTGGTGGGCAGAGGCAATAAGTCCCCATAGTATACCAACAAGGAGCATTGGAACGGGTTTCGGTCCCCAGAAGCATCCGAACGCCATTTTCATATCATCCATATCATTTTCATCATCTACATTTGCATCACTTTCATTTGCATCATTTTTATCATCTACATTTGCATCACTTTCATTTGCATCATCTTCATATCATCCATCTGCATTACCCAGGCGCGTCACAAGACCTGGCGACAGAAAAGTTGGCGAGGTGATGGCAATAAATCCTCCTTTTGCGATGTCAACTTATTTTCGGGATCAACGAATGGTGGGCAAAGGCAATAAGTCCCCAAGGTTTTTACCAGGAGTTATCCCTGCACACCGGCTTGGGGGGCGATGGCAATAAGTCCACATTGGGTCCAGCCAGGAGCATTGGCACGGGTTTCGGTCCCCAGAAGCATCCGAGCATCATCAACATTCTTGCATCTACACATTACATCGTCTTTTAGGTTGTCAACGCCTTAGAATCGCTTGACATTACATCGTCTTTTAGGTTGTCAACGCCTTAGAATCGCTTGACATTACTCGTCTTTTAGGTTGTCAACGCCTTAGAATCGCTTGACATTACTTCGTCTTTAGGTTGTCAACGCCTTAGAATCGCTTGACATTACTTCTTCTTATAGGTAGTCAACGCCTTAGAATCGCTTGACATTACTTCGTATTTTAGGTTGTCAACGCCTTAGAATCGCTTGACATTACTTCGTCTTATAGGTAGTCAACGCCTTAGAATCGCTTGACATTACTTTCGTCTATAGGTAGTCAACGCCTTAGAATCGCTTGACATTACTTCGTCTTTAGGTTCAACGCCTTAGAATCGCTTGACATTATTCGTCTTAAAGGTAGTCAACGCCTTAGAATCGCTTGACATCATCACATTCATTATAGGTAGTCAACGCCTTAGAATCGCTTGACATCATCTCATTCGTCATAGGTAGTCAACGCCTTAGAATCGCTTGACATCATCACATTCATTATAGGTAGTCAACGCCTTAGAATCGCTTGACATCATCACATTCATTATAGGTAGTCAACGCCTTAGAATCGCTTGACATCATCTCATTCGTCATAGGTAGTCAACGCCTTAGAATCGCTTGACATCATCACATTCATTATAGGCAGTCAACACCTTAGAATCGCTTGACATCATCTCATTCGTCATAGGTAGTCAACGCCTTAGAACCGCTTGACAACATCTCATTCATTGTAGGTAGTCAGCGCCTTAGAATAGCTCGACACAACTTATCAGTTTTCCGATAACATGCAGGGTCTTGGAAACATTTGAAATTTTGGGGTATCACTCAGGCATCAACTAGCCTTCTCACTTTCATTACAAAGTCTAGTTGACGGGGGGCAATCTGTTATACCCAAAATTTTGACCCCCCTGGTTAGGGTCCACGAGGTCCTGGTGATGTGAGGGGCGTTTTAATCGAGTAGTGAGGGATTCCGGCTCGAGCGGCACATCCCATGGCATGAGGAGCAGCTTCGTCACTATCAGGGGCGTTTTGGTAATCTTTAAAGGCTCCTAAGACCTCTTGTAAGCTTTCTCTCTCCTCCAAAGGATGCCCAAATCAGCTTGAAATGCTTTGATATTTTAACCCATGATAGAGGATGACATTTTAAGCATAATGGCGTTGGAATTTTGATTTTTCGAATTTCCAATAATTTTCTAGCAATTTCTGACCGAATCTGACGAGAAATTCAATTTAAAAATATTCCAATATTCAAAAAATTCGGTTCCACCTCAGAAAATTCATAATATCCATCCTTGACATGTGGTTAAAATTTCACAGCAAAATTCCTTTGGGAAGTCACTTAACTAAAATATCGAAAAATCTTACTTTTACTAGATTTTCTTTATCTTTAAGAAAGTCTATATAAGGGGATAGGTTTTTGGATAAAATCAGAACCTCATATGCTCAAGAGCCCTAGAGAATCAAAAAACACAGTTTCCTCACTCTCTCTCACGTTTTCCAACACCCGGCCACCCAAATCATACCGAAAATCCCCCGAAATCACCATCTAAACACGTTTTCCAATCCCCAAAGCATCAATAGTCATCAAAACCCCACAAAAACACCACCAAAACGTGAAGAACAGCAAGAACAACCAACAACCAGAAGCTTGGTTCGAAATCCTTTCGGGTCTGCCGTCAACGAAGCACTCGACGAATCCCGGTGTGAAGAATCACCTTGAATTCGAAGGTAAAACAGGTTGCAACTCTACTTTTCTAATTCCCCACGACCTTATTAACTCTCTGTCAAATTTTGGGCTCAAACTAACCTTCGTACGTTTCTGTATTGCTGTTTGTTTAAGCTTCTGTCCAATAACTTGTTTACTAAGTTTCGTGCTTAATTCGAACTCAAATTGAAAACTTTAAATCACTAACGTCTTGTACATCTTTCAGGCTACACACCCATAAAATTTGAGTCGAAAACACCTTCGGGAACAGCCTTAACGCCGCCGTCCGAGGGCGGTCCGCACCCACGGACGTCATGTCCGGGGTCCCGGACTCCTTGTCCGTAAGCCCGGACGCCCACGGACGGCGGCGAGATTTTTTAAATTTTAAAAAATTTTAGGTTTTTCTAATAATGTCCGGGCCCACGGACGGCCTGTCCGTGGCCCCGGACTTTACAACTTTCTGTTTTCTGATTAATTCGACTTTTATTTTCATATAGGTTAACTAGGGTCCGTGGTCTCGGACATTAGGTCCGTGGCCACGGACGGAAACAAAATTTGACCTAATTCTGCCTCCGAAACCCTAGTTTAGGTAATTTAAATTTCCACTTTAGTTTTCCGTCAAAAAATGCTAAAAGACACAAAAAACAGAAGCTCGCGCACTTAGGTTAAAACGACTCGTAATAAGCCGTAAATAAACCAAGTAGAGGAAAAACGACCTAGGAAGGGTAATGAAAGTAATTGAACCCTAAATAAGTCGAATATCAAGCCCCGAACCCGAACTCTCCTTTCCTAATTTGATCTAGGTTAAAATTAGGTGGCGACTCATAATAGGTTCCAGTGAGCTAGCTTAAGTTTTAATAATTATTGTTTTAATGACATAGTTATTAATCTTAGGTTATAAGTGGACCTAAAACCCGACTAGATCCCAATCAACTTAATCCACATAGGATAGGGTTTAAAATCGAGGCTCACACACCAATTGAAAATCCTTTTGAAAACACACACAACTCCAAGTCCAACTTATGCTCTTTGCTTCTTTTCTTAGCGTGGTTATTTGTGAGCACTTATAGGGAGCTTCAAGAATCATCCAACCCTGATGTGATCAGCATCAGTGTTGAACTATCCTTCCACCCCAATTTTGTGTTCGGCTTCCCTTGATCGCATGCAAATCAATTCCACTTCCCACTTCATTTTCAAGCATCAAGTAATACACTCATTTCCTATTTTCTATCTTTTTAATCATTCTAATCATGATCATAACATCTCCAAGGGATAGAACTCCGTCTATCTGTTACCTCCATTCACTTTAATCCTGTTGCCCAGGGAATCTTATTCTCACTAGGTTCTATGTCGGTTTCATACCCTTTCATGAATCACTATATTACATATATACATATACTTTATCAAAATACAACACACAGTTTCACATTTAACACACAGTTTCACATTTATACACTGTCGGGGCTTTTGTTCCCCGGGAGTTTCTCTACTCCCCACACTTGTACTATCACACATAACTATTAACGAAATAAACACACTTATCACAATGGTATTCGCATCTTCAGTGCGCAATTACCACAATTAAACCATGAATGAATGTGTATGCTTACGTAACACACACCAATCATCAAAACAAATTATTTTGTGCTATGCACAACATAAGTCACGTACACTTGTACGGTAATACACACTAAGTGGTTTTGCGCTCTACCCCCCTTAAAAGGGATTACGCCCACGTAATCAATCACTTAATCATTGGTTTAAAAAGTTCTACCGTCGTGAAGTGTTTCACCTTTCACGCGGTCTGCTATACAATGTGTTCTGGTTAGAGGATCTTGACCATATTGGCGGTTTAGTCCCTAAACCAAGAATTTTCATTGGAGTTTGCTTTAACTCTTAACTGGTTTCGGTTCTGGCCTGTGAGGCTTCTAGGCATTAATAATTAGCCGTTCACTCATGTTCACCACGCACATTCAACACTTGAATCACTGGCTCACTAGTTTCTGCTGCGAAACTCTAATAACTGTAGGGCTTACTTTACCCCATTCGTTATTCTTACTGTATTGTACATCCCCCATTGTCACCTTCATCTTGGTAACAATGGTATCTCAACCGACGCGTGGTATCTCTTACCGTTAGCGAACTCGGTGAGTTACAAAACTTTCCATCCACTTCTCTAATAACTTACTGTGTAAACTGCTACGTATTTCACAATGATTGACTCGTTTCCCTCAGACTTACTGTCAGTTGAGGTTGAGCTACTACCTAGTGTGTAGTGCTCTCTCAGCTATTTCCCACACTTTAGGTATATTCCATACCGATATCTAGTATTCCGTGTTACTGCAGTCACTTGTTGCTAATCATGCCTCCACATTTGGTTTTGTACATGTATTCTTTCACTGGTGCGGCCTTGCATTTCCTATGCATCGGCCATTATAACATTATTCCTCCACAATTAACATGTTTCCAATTCCTAGCTATCCCACTCGATCATTACTGTGCAAGTGCAATACCAAAACACTCAGTCATACAGAGTGCAGAGGCGTAAACTCTTGACAGTAAATCTCTTATTAGCAATGGGATCCACAATGAGTTCGTTATCACATAGTACCTACCACTGGCTTTGTTATACCCAAAATTTCAACCCCCCGGAAGAGAGTCTCTACTAATAGGCTAGTAGCAAGGGTTCCCAGTTCGATCGACACATTTCAGAGTGCTAGGGACAGCTTAGTCATCTCTAGGGGCATTTTCGTAATTTTTTAAGGCTCCCAAGCCCCCTATAGGTTTTCTCTCTCCTCCAAATAAGGGTCAAATCAATTCAAAATTCTTTGAAATTGTAACCCATGATAGAGGATGACATTTGTAGCATAATGGCGTTGGAATTTTGATTTTTCGAATTTCCAATAATTTCCTAGCAATTTCTGATTGAATCTGACAAGAAATTGAATTTAAAAATATTCAAATATCCAAAAAATTCGATTCCACTTTAGAAAAATCTTAAATATCATCCTTTACCCATGTGTGAAATTTCATAATCAAATTCCTTTTGGAAGCCCTTGAGCTAAAACGTCGGTAAATCTCAGTTTTTACCAGATATTTCTATCTCTAAGGAAGCCTATATAAGGAACCTTATCCCATGATCAAATCAGACCCTAAAGAACCCTAGACTCTCAAAGAAGGCAGTCATCTCTCTCTCTCTACGTTTTTGAACTCCAGAGCCACAATCAAACACTGAAATCTCACCAAAATCAACACCAAAACATATTTTTCAACTCCCACAACATCATCAATCATCAAACATCAACCAAACCACCTCCAAAACGTGAAGAACACCTTCAACAATCAACAACCAGAAGCTCGGGTCGAACACAATCCAGAACCGGCACCATCGAAGCCTCCGAAGAATCCCGACGTGAAGAATCCTCTTGAATTCGAAGGTAAAACAGGTTACAATTCTACTTTTCTAATTCCCCACGACCTTATTAACTCTCTGTCAAATTTTGGGTTCAAACTAACCTTTTTACGCTTCTGTATTGCTGTTTGTTTAAGCTTTTGTCCAATAACTTGTTTACCAAGTTTCATGCTTAATTCGAATTCAAATTGAGAACTTTCAATCACTTATGTCTTGTACATCTTTCAGGCTACACACCCATAAAATTTGAGCCAAAAACACCTTCGGGAACAGCCTCAACGCCGCCGTCCGAGGGCGGTCCGCACCCACGGACGTCATGTCCGGGGTCCCGGACTCCCTGTCCGTAAGCCCGGACGCCCACGGACGACGGCGGGATTTTAAAAAATTCAAAATTTAGGTTTTCTAATAATGTCCGGGCCCACGGACAGCCTGTCCGTGGCCCTGGACTTTGCAATTTTTTGTTTTCCTTTAATTTCGACTCTTTTGTATAATTAGGTTAACTGGGGTCCGTGGTCTCGGACATGGGGTCCGTGGCTACGTACGTAAGCAAAATTCGACCTAATTCTGCCTCCGAAACCCTAGTCTAGGTAGCTTTTAATTTCACTTTAATTTTCTGTCAAAAAATGCTAAAAAACACAAAAAAAAGAAGCTCGCGCACTTAGGTTAAAACGACTCGTAATAAGCCGTAATTAAACCAAGTAGAGGAAAAGCGACCTGGGAAGGGTAATGAAAGTAATTTGAACCCTAAATAAGTCGAATACCAAGCCCCCAAACCCGAACTCTACCTTTCCTAATTTACCTTAGGTTAAAATTAGGTGGCGACTCATAATAGGTTCCAGTGAGCTGGCCTAGGTTTTAATAATTATTGTTATATGACATAGTTATTAATCTTAGGTTATAAGTGGACCTAAAACCCGATTAGATCCTAATCAGCTTTAATCAACACAGGATAGGGTTTAAAATCGAGGCTCACAGACTGGCGACTCTGCTGGGGACAACTTCTTAATTTTAACTTGTTTAATTTTAAGAAAGAGGGTTTAACTCGAAATTGTTTATTTATGGCTTTATTACTTTGTTTGTTAACTTTTGTACGCACTTTAATTTCTACACCTTTGCATCGTATGAGAGCGAGGGTCCACACAAACCGATTTCACCCCGGGACCCGTTTGAGGGTCCCCTGTCAGGGACTCACACCTTTTAGGTGATGTGAATAAGCGGGGGAAAAGAGGAGGATGTCGTCTAACCACATCCCCTTAATACCTGGGCTTGAGCCCCAAGCGTTTTCCTGGCAGTGCCCTTACCTAGCCTTGTTTGGTCATTCAAAGACCCGACAGTAGACGCACACCTTCAGGTGATGTGTAATAGTGGGGAAGCCCAAAGAGAATAGCGTGCAAGCCCTGTTCCTTTGTGGTGACCTGGGCCCATGCCCCAAGCACCTCTCCGGATCGATTCATACCCGGTTTGATTTAAGCGTCTAGTGAGGACATGTTGAATTTGTGTGGGCCTTGTTTGCTTGTGTGATCGGCCCACTACCCAGCCTAGAAACTGATAGGAATTTCTCGTACATCAACCTAGCCCAACCCGAATTGGCAGCTCTATTTGTTTGCGGCCCACAGGTCCTGTTTGGCTTAATATGTGAGTCTTTTGGGCTTCGGCCCAAAAGCTTAGACTTAGGTGATTTCTCTTCTGGCCCAATTTGAATTATCCATTTAGTTCTAGGCCCATGAAAAACAAACCCACCTCACGTAGTTCATAAGAATCCATCAGGCCTTTCCACTTCAAGGTTTATTCTAGTCTAGGAAGATTTTACACTTGGGCTTTGGCCCAAAATCCTAGATATAGGTATCATCTTCTAGGCCCAATCAGAATTACTCGGTCCAAATTCTAATTCACATCTAGGACATGGTTTAAAAATCATTTCGACCCATGTGCCCTATTTCTAGCCCATACACATTCTGGCCCAGGTGCCAAATTCTCAAAACATTTCGGGTACCACACTCATAACTCACTTCATCTGGGCCCACGAACCAATTCATAGTTTCGGCCCACGAACTTTACTCTCAATCCAAAACTTCGGCCCATAGCATAAAACATTCGAATCCCAGATAGTTTGCGCAACCCATTCATTCTAGTTTCTGGCCTCAAGTCCTAACAGGATCATCAAACGAATCTTAGGCTTTAAGGTTTCTCTCCTGGCCCAGTGGCTCGTTGACGGTCCATGTAGCTTCCTTCGGCCCGTTTGCTCCACTTCCAGATTAAGGGTATTCAGGCTCACACATTCATTCTAGTCAAGAAGTCCCTCCGGCCCATATGTCTTGCTTCAATTCCAAATCATGTCGGCCCAAGAGCCACAATCCTAAAACATTCCGGCCCAAGTGCCACATTCCTAAACACTTTCTAGCCCAAGCGCCACATTCCCAAATCATTTCGGCCCAAGAGCCACAATCCTAAAACATTCCGGCCCAAGTGCCACATTCCTAAACACTTTCTGGCCCAAGCGCCACATTCCCAAATCATTTTGGCCCAAGAGCCACAATCCTAAAACATTCTGGCCCAAGTGCCACATTCCTAAACACTTTCTGGCCCAAGCGCCACATTCCCAAATCATTTCAACCCAAGTGTCACCTTCCCAAACACATTCTGGCCCGAGCGCCACATCCTCAAGCACTTTTCGGCCAAAGCGCCACACTTTCAAACACTTTCTGGCCCAAGTGCCACATGTTCTAAACATTCCGGCCCAAGTGCCACAATCTCACAACATATTCTGGCCCCAGTGCCGCATTCTCATTCCGGCCCAAGAGCCAACCCGCTTATGAATCATTCTGGCATGTGTGCCTCACTTTCAATTCATCCAGGCCCGAGTGCCTATCCACATCCATGAAATCATCCAGGCCCGAGTGCCAAATCCACATTCATGAAACCGTTTCAACCCATGCACCTCACATTCAGGCCCAAGTGTCTCATGCGTCATCCATAGGCATTCCTGGTTCAGGTATTTCATGGAGCCTACTAAGAGTCCAAGAAGAAGGCGATCACAGTCATCTTAGTGACATCCCGGTGGTCAAGAGCTCGAGTCTTCAGCATCCCGACTTCAGACGGCTCAGCAGGATTCGGATTCAACAGAAATTTTAGGGTTCCCATGCATTCTACTGCATAACCTGCCATAACATTCGTCTTTCAAATGCACCTCTCATATTTTTCAAAGAATGATCGTTTCAAACCACTAATAAGAAGCATCGATTTTGTTAAATCATCTTCTTCCTCATGTTCACAAATGGATGACTTTTTCAAGTCTAAATGATAACACAAAAAAAGGGTTATGTTTCACACAAGTTTCTTTTGAGAAAATGGTTCATGAAATAATTATCTCCCGACAATGGAATACAAAGACTTGTATTTTGTTTCTGAAATTTTGAACATGCCTTACCAAACCCCACAGCTCATCCCAAGACATCCAAATAACCCCCAAAGCGGTTCCAAATCCATATCTTTTAAGTTGTTGTCAGTAACCCCAAATCAATACTGGGGGCAATCTGAGTTTAGGTACGTCATCTTTCATCTTTCGTTTAAGCGTGTGAACTAGTCTCTGAGTGAAATTCACGAGAGTGTCTTGAGCGGAAAAACCATGAGCGAACGAGCGTGTCATTTTTACACAGCTCCGGTAAGACCACATTCAAAGGTGAGGTAAACAGCATAACTCCAACCGAAGGAGATAAATTGTAAATTTACGCTTAGACCTGTGAAAAGTAACAAAGAACGGATACACAACTATCAGGAATGACGAAGCACCTAGGTACAGCACCACATAGCCAAAAGCTTGTGAACCCTGACATTAAACCCTAGGCACCCCCGCTGAGCCTTTCATATATCCCTTTTCGATATTATGAACTCCACAAAATAACCCAACCAATGATGAATGTCCGACCCGGTGACCAAAGGAAGCGAGGAGTCCGACTCTCAGATAACGTTCTCATCAGTCCAAAGAAGCAACGCCGCTATTAGCATGACAAAGTGATCCGTAAATGGTCCCAGAGTGACACAGGATCCAAAAAGCTCGCATCAAAACAACTCTCGAAGCCCAAAACCGGGAAACACAAGAACCCCGAAGGCGAAGTCAAGAAAGGACATATGACATACATCACATAACAACACTTTTCACTTTCAACGTGCACATAATAACATCGTAATGGGATTGCAGTGATAACAACATTACATAACATAACGGGAACGGTTCTCTTAGGAACCGACCCAAACATTGTTAACTCACTGGTGAGCCTAGAGAATGACGTCACCCTCATGATAAACTTGTTATACAACACTCATTACCGTCCTAATAGTCAGACGAGTAACTTAAGTTAAGATGGTTCGGATATAGTGCCCCGAACACACCACACAAACACATGTTCCCCCTAAACCGATCTAAGTCAGAATAACTAAGCTTTGGAGTAAGCTAATGGGAGATCGTAACCCGTGGAGGAAACAACCATAACAGAGAGGAGGGTAGAGCTAAGAAGGATACCCACTCCCAAACAACGCGCGGCCGGAACGACCGGATTCCTCACCCCCCCATAATATATATATATATATATATATATATAACATAGTTAAGGGCTCCACTGTGGAACCTATCACATCCATACACCATACAGTATTACAACTGGGTTACACATACGAGGAAGTGTTGGGATAAAACTACACTATAATAAATATAGATTTATAGCAAACTAATAGGCAAGTGTACCTATTCGTAGTAGTAAAACAAGTGTCGTATCCACAGAGAGATTGTTCAATTATCCTAGTCTTGGTAGTTAATTAAAAACTGTAAAAAGGGGTTTAGCCGGAGGCAAGCTTGATTTGTTGTTGGATCAGTGCAAATATAATAAAAACAGTAAAAAGGTGAATTAATGGATGTGAATGGAAAAAGTATCCTAGGATAGTGGGGGAATTACCTAAATTACTTAAACAGATTTATAACCATGTCTCAAATATTTATTGTCTATTAGAGTTAATAATTGTCAGTTACGAACTCTTAGTAATAGCCTTAATATTTTCCTGCTCAATCCGGAGTGTAAATATCAAGATTAATTCCTTTGTGGTACTTAGACTATCTCAAAATCATATGTTGATAGTTACCATAAAAATGCAGTATTTTGTCAGAATAAGCATTTAACAATATTAGTTGAAAGGAATTAAAACAAGTTAACAAGTGAGACAGGTAATAAATATTGATTACGTAATATTAGAAATAAACCCCCATCCTAGGATACAAAAGAAAATTACTCAGACATTAACGGAGATAAGAAGATAGCACAGATAGATTTTGACATTATTTCAGAGGAAGAACTGGTCTGCTCTCGCTCGTACTGCTGCTCTTCTATTTCTTTTGTTACTGCGTGAGTATGGACTGTTGTGGTGTTACGGGAGAAAAATAAGTGGAAGCGAATGGATGAGTGTGGTGAGCGAATTCTTCAGACTCCCGTCGTGCGTGTTTTTTTGTGCAGTTATGGTGATGGGTTTATATAGAGGATTGGAAGAGGCAGATGAAGAAGAGCACTGATTGAGCATTGATTCAAAACTGATTGCTTCATTTAATGCGGGTTTAATACCCCGGATCTAAAAATGGCGATTAAATTACTCTAATAAATTATTAAGGGCCTAATTGTGCCTAGAGAGTATGGGTAAAAAGAATAAAACCAAAAGAAAAGAGAAAACGCTTGAAAAGCGAAAAACGCTAAAATGCGCATTAAATGAAAATAAGAGATATATGATCTTGTAAGGGTCCGAGATGGATTCCTAAGGCTTAGTTAGGCCTAATTAGTATACGGGAATGATTCCCGAAGAAAACGGATCCAAATAATGGATTAAAACGCTAACGGAGTTTTAAAGCGCGTTTTTCGAGAAAACCCGAAAATGTGACTTTAAGTGGTCAAACGGACCCGTAAAAATTATAGTTGATTAAATAACTATAAATAAGTATTAATGGAAGCTTAATAACCATTAAAATTAATTAAACGAGAAAATTCCGGAAAACGGACCCGGTAAGTGAATAGTGACGAAACCGGGGGACGAAACGCGTTTAATTCGAAAAGACGAAAAACGACCCGGACTACTAATTCATGTGGGCCGGTTTTAATTAATATGTGTACACTCATTAATAGCTTGTAGCTATTTGGTAATAGGATGACAAAGAAATAAGTAAAGTAAAAAAAAAGAGGGAATAGTATAAAGCAACTTAAACACTCTCTCACCTCTTCTTTTTCCTCACTCACGATTTCCCCTCCCTCCAAACTGAGCTCCTGCTTCCTTGCCTCTGTAAATGGCGATTTCAAAGAGCAAGCAACAGCCCATCTTCTTCCTCCTCTCACTTGCTCGTTTCTTCACCGAATCACACAAAAATTATACCGTTAGACTCGTATCGGCGAGGGCTACGTTTTCCACCCCTCAAAACCTTGATTCCTCCACCTTCACTTCCATGGGTGTTGGGCCTTTTGAAGCTTAAAAGGGTGCTTTTAACTCTCATTCACCTCCTTGATGCCTCAAGGTAATTATAAGCTAGAGTTTTGCTCATTTCTAGCTTGTTCTTGTAGTTTTGGAAAAATTCCTCCACGTTGAATATGTTCCCCATTTCAGCCGTGAGCTCCTTGCTCTTGTGGAAGCTTGGGAACTCCACCAATTGATTGCCAAGCCATCCTTTTGAGTACTCCAAGGTAATATCTAAGCTAGAGCCTAAAAACTAGTTCTTGAAATACTAGTTTTGGTGTGGGAAAAATGAAATTAGTAAGCTTGATATGTGTGTGTGGGGATGTGATTGTAGATGGAAATCTAGACCCCTTGTGTAGTGTGGAAACAAGAAGAGAAAGATGGAGAAAAAGGAAGAGGAAGAAGGGAAAGAAAAAACAGAAAACAAACAAGGTAAAAAGCTTACCTTGAGTTAGTTTTTATTTGACTTGTAAAACAGATTTTAGAGTTGGATTGATGCTCTTGAATTGGTGTAGTCTTGGTACTACAATATTGAGTGGGAATGAGAATGTTTTTAATGTGGTTTATGTGTGCAAATAAATCTAGAAACTAAGCTAGTGTACATATGTGAGCAAATGGGGATCAAAAGTGTTGTAGTTGTTGGTGCCTCATTAAACAGGGATGAAGAAGTGTTTGTGTGCATTATGGTGTGGTGTGAATGCATAGAAAGTAGGCAAGTGCTGTCAAAATTTCCTAGGGATGTATGGACTTGAGTGTTCTATTCAAAGGAAGAAACTAGGTGTGTTTAAGAGGTTTAAGTGAGTGGTTAATGGTTTGGAAAACCAAACTTTGAAGGAGAGTGTGTTAGGAGTAAAAATAATGCCATGTGAATGCTTGGAATGGCATCAGTAAGTGAGGTTAGAATGGTTTAAAGAAGAAACCAAATCTGTTACAAGTCTAGTAGAAAACAAGAGAAAAGCTAGTTATGGAATATAAGTGATTTTGAGTAAGAATTTGAGTAAGGTTTGAGCCTATGATTTGAAGAGTTTTAGAGCATGTTTTAAGGTGATTAAACATGTGGAAAACTTGTGGAAAGTTTATGGAAAGATTAAGGGTGGTTTAAGGATTGATTTGGAGTGGAAAAATCAAGTTTGGAGCAGGTTTTAGTAGGGTCCGGGACTTGGTCCTTGGACAAAGTCCCGGACCACACCTAAATTAAGGCCGAGAGTGCAAGTGCTGCTTTGGTCCGGGACTATACTCCAGGACAAGGTCCCGGACCATGTGTAATTTTCACCCGAGAGTTAAGTTCGCAATTGGTCCGGGACTTAGGTTAAGGACCAAGTCCCGGACCACCCCCAGAAACCTACAGAGAGCATTTTAAAGGTTGTAAATGATGGGGGTTTAAGTGTTAATGATGTTATAAGATGTTAAGGCCTTGTTTGGTGACATGTAAAGACCCTAGGAAGTGTAAGAAAGTGTTAGAAGTGATTGAGAAGTGAGAACTCAAATTAACAAGAGTAAAACCGAGTTAACGGGATAACGGGGTAAATACGGGAATAGCATTTTATTATACCGTATGAGTTTAGTATTAACAATAATGTTCGAAACATTATCAGAGAGTCGTGCGTGACCCGAGCATGGTGAGATGACACGGTAAAGTGAAAACCCCGGTGAAAGGTATGATTTTCTCATACTCCGCGTGCTAACCGAGTTACGTTGATTTGTGTGTTTGTGTGCCGGTTTAATCAAGATTAAAGCATGAAAATAATCCCTTGTTTGATTATGCATGCCTTGTTGTATGTTGAATGAGCTAACATACTTGTATGCCGGTGTGGTCTAACATAGTGAATGGACCGACTCGTAGTGAGTAACATTTGGCTAGAGACCCATAGATCGGGTCGACGCTTATGATAACGAAAACGTGCAAACACACAAACTATCCGTTAAAGTATAACGATAATGCAAACATTTGAACTCCCTAGAATGTGAGGAGAGGTACGGGTTGAGTAAATACCCGATAATGGTTAGAAAACCATATTGAAATAATCCACGAAACAAATGAGAGTGGAAAGATAAGTGAACCTCCCTCAAGAGGATTTAAGATAGTTCGAAGATGTGAACCAGTGAAGAAGGTAAAGGAGACCTGAGGGATTAGTAACTCCCTTGAGACATGGTCGACCTCCTATATGAGGATTTTACCTGGTATATGCAAGTAATCGAAAGTATGAGTAAAGCAAATGTAGGGGTAACTCTTAAAACCTAAGATTAACCGAACTAAAGTAATGTTCCCAAGTCATTAGAAACATCGAGAGCGATGCTTCTAGACTAATATACATGATATTATTATAACTCCGAGAGAGGAGTGTATGGGAACGTGAGTAGTCCGAGAGTAGTCGGACCTAAGTAAAAGAGATAGGAACTAAGAGAGAGTTCCGTGAGCTAGTTGAACCTTCCCACTATGCTAGACCCAGAGTAGGGTCGAAACCGGGGAAGTAAGACTGTGCTAGAGAGCCATGAGTTTTGGCCTAAGTATGTATTAAGAGTAACAAGCGTGACGTAGGAGACCTGTAGCGTCTCGAGAATCTACAAGAGCTTGAGTATAAATAACCCAAGAGTGTGGGTGAGATAATGAGTATAAATAACCCAAGAGTATGGGTGAGATAATGAGAATAAGTAACCCGAGAGTGTGGGTGAGTATAGTACGAGTAGCCCAAGAGAATGGGTGTGTATATGAATAAGTAACCCGAGAGAGTGGGTGAGGTATTGAATAAGTAAACAAGGTATAGTGAGGTATAACCCTCGAGGCCTAAGAGTAATCAGATACAACTAACAACCTTATTATGTTAGTTAGGAATTGTGTTCCATGATTGGATGTAGATTC
This sequence comes from Limonium bicolor, assembly GCA_023374045.1. Taxonomy (NCBI): domain Eukaryota; kingdom Viridiplantae; phylum Streptophyta; class Magnoliopsida; order Caryophyllales; family Plumbaginaceae; genus Limonium; species Limonium bicolor. The sequence goes on from CM041776.1 coordinate 27,996,509, forward strand.
CTTGAGCATTACATGTACTTATTGTATTGTTATGATGCATGTTGTTTGTCTAAAATGAACTCCATGTATATCCGACTAAGTGGTCGGCGTACCCCGGTTAGCGCTCGGGGTATGCGAATTTCATATGCAGCGTTAAGCTGAGCCCCTAGGGGCGATGTTTTTATTTTACAGGTACACCGAAGATGTTACCGTTCGAGAGTAGGACGGGGTCGGTGGGTTACATGGGTAGTAGTTTTAATTACTTGTGTATTGAAGGAGGTATAAGACCGAATATGTTGTCGGCATCCATTTATTGTAGACTCGGTATAGTAAAGAAATGATTTGAGTATTGTATTTGTGTTGTGTACTCGGTTGTTCCAGTTCATCAGACCGTTACGGTATGTAAGGAAGGCCTGGTTAGCCATATGGGTGGCTATTGGCGTTGTTTCACCCCTCGTTGTAATTAGAGTTCCGCTGCGTGAGTAAGAGTAATTGGTGACAATTTATGAGGTAATGTCGAGCTTAACGGTTGGGGTGTTACAGCGGGGGACAGAGCTGAAACGCGTGAGCGATTTAAGGTAGGAGGAGCACATGCGAGTTGCAGAGTCGGCGCGAAGAAGAAAACTGTTTCGCGACTGATTTTAGTCTTGTCCGCCTAGCAACCGCCCCATTCTAGGCGGTTTTATGCACGTCCGCCTGAACAACCGCCTGGTGACCGCCTGGAGTCTGCCTGGAGTCCGCCCTAGTGTCCGCCTGGTTAGAGGCGGTTGCAATTGTGGTGTCCGCCTGTTATTAGGCGGTTGTGTAGGCGGTCCTTTAGGCGGTCACAAGTGTGACCGTGACCTATTTTCCTTCAAACTTCGACTGGCTCTAGATTCTTCGTTTGGACTCCGTTTTCCGAGCCGTTTGCGTCTATGCGTTCGTCTCTTCGTCTACTTCACTCCCGGCTTGGTTTTCCTCATGTTAAACCAATAAATTTGTGAGATAAACAATAAAACATAAACTAGAGGAAAACTAACCGAAGTGGAGAAATGAGCAAGAAAAGTGTTGATATAATATATGAAATACACCTATAAAACATGCTAATTTGGACACTTATCACACCCCCACACTTATCTTTTTGCTTGTCCTCAAGCAAAACCATGTACCCAAACAAGTAAGGAATGCTCAATATTAACAAATACTATTATGAAGGGTAGGATAAAGAAGTCAATAGTACATGATCTTAAACTTTTAAAAGGAGTGTGATCCATCACCTACTGGTGGCATAGGTGTACTCAGGGCAAAAATAAAAATTAGAGTTTCGGGGTATGATCCGGAGTACTTCAATGTTTCTTTTGTTTAGGTGACTTTGAGAACTTTTACCATGGCCAACTTCTCTCAAGAATGGGCATTGAGGAGAGAATAAAAGGAAAATAATTATGCATTTGTTTCACTTTTGCATAAGAGATGAGAAGATAAAATGTAGGCATCACGCCTTGTATTTTTAAGAACACTCAACTCTCTTTGTTGGTTACCAATGGTGTCTCGAAAGTCCCTTATTTTATTTTATTTTTTCCTTTTTGACAGAGAAGCACCCCTTAGCAATCCCTAAGAAAGAAGACAGAAGGAACCCCTGAGTAATAAAAATCCAACCATTTCAGATCATTTGGTCACACCGCATAAAAATGCTCCTCAAAAGTAATCAAAATTTTAAAATTTTGAATTTGTACCATTTATACCATTTATCCCACAATTCATAACAATATTTATTCTTAAAGAGAACAACCCACATAAAAAGGGTCCACGATATTGAATTTGAACAAACGCAAGATAAGTAGAGAGATTAAGCATTTTAGCACAAAATGTCACTGAAAAGGCACACTCCCCCACACTTAATTTGAACAATGTCCACATTGTTCACCAGAAAAATAAGGGAAAGTTTCAGAAGACCTTTTCGGTAAGTAGATAAAATAGAGAGAACACAAAGCTCACGACTAGTCATTTAAGCACATAAACTCTCCTCTGCAAATTTTATTTAAATAAAAGCATAATTAAAGAAACTGGTACTCCCCTGAGATTATTTTTGCTTGCGTTATTGGAGTTCCCCCACACTTGAGCTTCAGCCTCAAGTAGCGTAGCTTGGTTGCGGTGTAGACATGAAATTGCACCTGCATAAGACACTAGAAGCAACCATACTACAAACGGGGTTAGTAGTTAGCAAAAACAAAAATGAAAAGAGAACCTGATAATTAAAAGAGCATAAAAGCATATAAAAGATAAGTTCCTCCGGGTTGCCTCCCGGAAAGCTGCCCTTGTTTAACGTCTTTGGCTAGACGCTTTGTCGTTAGATCGATCATGGGGGGTGGTTGTGAGGAGTAGATCCAAAGCATGACTCGATGGTATTTTTGAGAGTCCACCTGGATGCATGTTTTCTTTTCTTATCCCGCTCTTCATCCGGGATTGGTGGTGGTATCTCTGTAATAGACATGCCGTCTGGAAGGGTGATAAAGAGAAGTGGGGATGATGGTGATTGAGTATCCCTCACATACTTGAGATCTTTGGATTTGTTATCTGGAGACCGTCCTGATGCAAACTCCAGCTTTTCGTTATAAGCTTGAAGGGTGATTGTCCCTTGGGCTACCCAAATGTGCACATCGGCTGTGGCAAGGAAAGGTCGTCCAAGGATGAGAGGTGTAGTGGAGTTCTCTTCGATGTCCAAAATGACAAAATCGCATGGGAAGTATAAGTGCTCCACTTTAATGATAACATCCTCCACCACTCCGCTTGGGTAAGTTACCGAACCATCCGCCAGTTGAAGGGTCATCTTGGTCTTTTTCATCTCTCCAATTCCCAGCTTTTTGAAAGTGGAGAGGGGCATCAAATTAATGGAGGCACCCAGATCGCATAAGGAGTATGGAAATGAGGTGCTACCAATTGTGACTGGAATGGTGAAGCTGCCCGGATCATTGCATTTTGAAGGCAGTGGTTGTTGCAGAATAGCTGAGCAAGCTACATTTAGAGGAACCGTACCGACTTCGGCCAATTTAGTTTTGTTGGATATAAGGTGTTTGAGGAATTTGGCGTAGTTTGGCATTATGGCAATGAGGTCTACAAACTGTATATTGGCGTTTAGTTGTTTCAGCATTGCCAGAAACTTACCATATTCATTATCCAACTTCTGCTTTTGGAGTCGGTGGGGAAATGGTATAGACGGTTCTTGTGAAGAAGGTTTTGAAGCTGATGGAATAGTGAGGATGGTGGGAGATGTTTTTTCTACTGGGACCTCAACTGTTTCTTCACTATCCTCTTTGGATTCTTCTGACCTTTGCGGGATGTGAATCTCGTTGGTTTTCTTACCGCTTCTCAAGGTTATTGCCTTAACCTCTTCTTCTTCTTCTTCTTCAAAGTCGAGCTTCTCATTTTCATAACCGGCCACCAAGTTCTCAAGGTAGGTATTCTCAGATTGAATGCGATTTCTATAGACTGTGGCGATGCTTTCGAGTTCAGCTACATTCCTTTTGGATGTTTCGATTGCTACAACCCTCTTGGAGGGAAGGGTGTTGGTCTGGAACTTTAGCTGTTTTAGCCACCTCCATCTTTTCATCATCGTGTTCTTTCACATAGATGCATTTGGCTTGCTCTCTTGGATTTGGTTCAGTTTGGCTGTGGAGAGCCCCTGGCGGTCTTCGAGCAAGATGTTCTGCAAGTTGATTGAATTTACCTTCGATTTTCTGGTTGAAGGCTTCTTGTGCAGAAAGCTGGTTCTGAGTCATAGAAATGTAACCCTACATCATCTCTTTTAGTTCCGCGTTTGGATCAACAGAGGATGAAGATGGTTGTTGTTGTTGTTGTTGTTGGAAACCTGGAGGGGCACCTAGTGCACTATAACCCATATTGGAGTTTGGTTGGGGTCGGTTTCCCTGATAGGTATTGGAACTGTTGTTCTGCCCTCCTAGGTTCTGATCATTATTTTTCCATGAGAAATTCGGGTGATTTCTCCACGGGTAGTTGTTGTTGAAATTGTTGTTGTAGGAATTACCGGGGCGGTTTCCTATGAAGTTTACATCCTCGTATTGGTTTTTCCCTTCGCACTGATGGGTTTCATGAGGACCGGCGCATATGACACATCCTTCTGTCGGTGGAACTGGTGGAGAACTTGTAGGTGGGGAAGCTATTGTTTTTACACTTTCATTTTGTGATGTTGTTAGCTTTTCCACCATCTTTGCAAGGGACGAGATCTGGGCTGATAAATGATCTGTAGGCTCAACGTGGAGTAGGCCTGCTGCTCGTGGCGTTCTTCCCTTGGATCTTGTCCACTGTCTTGTATTGCTCGTCATGGTTTCGAGAAGGTCCATTCCTTCTTTAGGAGATTTCATCATGAAACTTCCTCCTGCAGAGGAATTGACGAGTAGTCGGTTTCCATCATCTAGTCCATTGAAGAATGACTGGCAGAGGGATTGATCGTCGAGACCATGGTGGGAACATTTCATTAGCATATCCTTGAATCTGTCCCATGCGTCGTACAACGTTTCTCCCGGCTCCTGACAGAAAGTATTGATTTCACCGATCAATTGCCTCGTTCTACTGGTTGGGTAGTATTTGGCAAGGAATTTTTGGGCCATTTGCAGCCATGTGGTGATTGATCGGGAAGGAAGGCTTCGGTACCACCTGTTTGCTGAATCCGACAATGAGTGAGGAAATAGTTGTAGACGAATTCTTTCTTTGACGTTGCCGGTCTGACCAAAGGAATTGCAGAAGTCTAGGAAGAGACTCAGATGATTTGGGGCTTCATCTGGGTTCGCTCCACTAAACTTGCCCAGATCCCGGACGACGGTGATGTAGTGAGTTTTGAAAACCCATCGTCCGGCTTCTTGTGGTGTTAGTTCAGGGAGAACTATGGCTGATGCTCTTCCTTCGGTATTCGGTTGGTGGTAGTCAGAGAGAGCACGGTGTTCTGGTTGATTTGCATGGTCCATTTCATTTATAACTTCGTTATTGGCCATGGCTTGATTTCTCAGGTTTCTTTGTGCTTGTAATAAAGTGCGCTCGGGTTCGGGGCTGGATGATTGGTGGAGAGCCTCGGGTTCGAGTGTTTGGCATGCACAGAAGATAACTTGTGGTTTGTCAGAAGCTGTGAAATTAATTAGTAAATAGAATAAGAAAGGCAGAGATATTGGTTAGGCTGATATACGTTAGTTAAACAACACTGATATATTTTTTTGTATTTTATATATATATATATATATTTTCTTTTAACAAGAGTAAAATGACAGAAAATTAAATGACAAGGGAAATTAAATGACAGAAATTATAAGTTAGTAGTTAGAGACAAAAATTATAAGTTAGTAGTTAGAGACAATGGAAAGAAATGACAGAAAATTGAAATGACAATGGAAAGAAATGACAGAAAATTAAAGTTAGGAGTTAGTATACTGGAAATTATAAGTTAGTAGTTAATATACACAAATTTGAAGGACAATGGAAATTAAATGTTAAGGACAATGGAAATTAAATGTTAAGGACAATGGAAAGAAATGACAGGAAATTTTAAGTTAGTAGTTAGGGACAATGGAAAGAAATGACAATGGAAATTAAATGACAGAAATAATGACAAAAATATTAAGATGTCCAAAGTCAGATGTCCGAAGTTAGATGTCCAAGTCAGATGTCCCAAGTTAAATGTCCGATTCAGATGTCCAAGTCAGATGTCCGAGATTAACAATTTAATAGTATTAACAGGTTATTATAATATAGCAAGTGAATTACCGGAAACTAGGGAAATTGATGGAATCAATCTCCCCGACAACGGCGCCAAAAACTTGTTGGTGATAAAACTACACTATAATAAATATAGATTTATAGGAAACTAATAGGCAAGTGTACCTATTCGTAGTAGTAAAACAAGTGTCATATCCACAGAGAGATTGTTCAATTATCCTAGTCTTGGTAGTTAATTAAAAACTGTAAAAAGGGGTTTAGCCGGAGGCAAGCTTGATTTGTTGTTGGATCAGTGCAAATATAATAAAAACAGTAAAAAGGTGAATTAATGGATGTGAATGGAAAAAGTATCCTAGGATAGTGGGGGAATTACCTAAATTACTTAAACAGATTTATAACCATGTCTCAAATATTTATTGTCTATTAGAGTTAATAATTGTCAGTTATGAACTCTTAGTAATAGCCTTAATATTTTCCTGCTCAATCCGGAGTGTAAATATCAAGATTAATTCCTTTGTGGTACTTAGACTATCTCAAAATCATATGTTGATAGTTACCATAAAAATGCAGTATTTTGTCAGAATAAGCATTTAACAATATTAGTTGAAAGGAATTAAACAAGTTAACAAGTGAGACAAGTATAAATATTGATTACGTAATATTAGAAATAAACCCCCATCCTAGGATACAAAAGAAAATTACTCAGACATTAACGGAGATAAGAAGATAGCACAGATAGATTTTGACATTATTTCAGAGGAAGAACTGGTCTGCTCTCGCTCGTATTGCTGCTCTTCTATTTCTTTTGTTACTGCGTGAGTATGGACTGTTGTGGTGTTACGGGAGAAAAATAAGTGGAAGCGAATGGATGAGTGTGGTGAGCGAATTCTTCAGACTCCCGTCGTGCGTGTTTTTTTGTGCAGTTATGGTGATGGGTTTATATAGAGGATTGGAAGAGGCAGATAAAGAAGAGCACTGATTGAGCATTGATTGCAGACTGATTGCTTCATTTAATGCGGGGGACAGAGCCGAAACGCGTGAGCGATTTAAGGTAGGCGGAGCACATGCGAGTTGCAGAGTCGGCGCGAAGAAGAAAACTGTTTCACGACTGATTTTAGTCTTGTCCGCCTAGCAACTGCCCCATTCTAGGCGGTTTTATGCACGTCCGCCTGAACAACCGGCTGGTGACCGCCTGGAGTCTGCCTGGAGTCCGCCCTAGTGTCCGCCTGGTTAGAGGCGGTTGCAATTGTGGTGTCCGCCTGTTATTAGGCGGTTGTGTAGGCGGTCCTTTAGGCGGTCACAAGTGTGACCGTGACCTATTTTCCTTCAAACTTCGACTGGCTCTAGATTCTTCGTTTGGACTCCATTTTCCGAGCCGTTTGCGTCTATGCGTTCGTCTCTTCGTCTACTTCACTCCCGGCTTGGTTTTCCTCATGTTAAACCAATAAATTTGTGAGATAAACAATAAAACATAAACTAGAGGAAAACTAACCGAAGTGGAGAAATGAGCAAGAAAAGTGTTGATATAATATATGAAATACACCTATAAAACATGCTCATTTGGACACTTATCAGGAAGGTCCTTACATACACACACAAATATCACACAATTAACACACGCATAGCCGTGGTTAGAATGTCCCATGGTTCGGGTCGTTTAATCCGAATACCGAACTCTCATGTGCTCCTAGACTCAGTTAGCTAAGTTTAACACTTTCGAGGTTAAATGGTATCGGAACTAGACACGCCACATATATGAATTACTGTAAACTCATTACATGTTTTATCTTTCAACGTGGCAAACATACAGAAAAACACATTGGCATACAAGCCGGTATAATCCGGTAGGACACAGGTTGCAAGAAAACCATACCTGTCACCGGAGTCCACTCTATCATGTCCACTTATGTTCCTCGAACAATTCTCGAACAACTGGTAACATTACATGTACTTTTATTAACACTGGGGTAACATGATTGTTTAAAGTCTAATGCTCATAACTTATCCCCCGTTAACTTAGTTAAATAACTTCACATTTTAACTTGTTTTACTTTTACATTTTAATACAACTTTTCCCCCACTAAATTGTCATTATAACTCACTAGGGTTCACTACTTAAACCATACTTAGTTTGTTTTTTTTACATGTTTTGGGCCGTCCGACCCACCGTCCGACCCACAACTGGGTCGGACCGTTCCAGAAACTTTTCCGTCTTTCAAATTCACCTGTCCGACCCATGTCCGACCCAAGTCCTCTGGGTCGGACCATTCCAGAAACATCAACGGGTGAATTAACAGAGGCTGTCCGACCCACCCTGGGTCGGACCACTGGGTCGGACAACATCAGAACTTGTCCAAAACTTGTCAAACTTTCTCCAAACTTTTCCTCAAGCCTCCTAATGTGTTCTAACATCATTTGGCACATTTAACCCTTCATATAACATCCATAAAACTCATTTTATAACTCCTTAAACACTTACTCTTTTCTTACCAAAATTCCTAACACTTATAATGTTTTCTCCTTAGTTTATCCAAGTGGTGTTTCATAATTATGATAACCACTATGCCAAAAGTGTTTCCTTACCATCATAACATCATCTCTCAAACATCTTTTCTTACTAACTAAATCTCTTTTTTCACATCTTACCTAAACATCATTTCCTCCTTGTACATCAACATTCCTAAACCTTAAACAAACTTCTCCAAGACTTTAATACATTCCTCAAAAACACTCATTGAATTCCTAGAACTTCCAAGATAATACCTAAATCCTTGTATCACTCTAAATCACCTTAATACATGCTTTCTTCCCTAGTAAAATACTTGTTCATTTTTAACACTTCCTAGTTCACCAAAACTCATTTAAAACACTTAGAACTTCTTATACATTTTCCAAATTTCGCCATAGCTTCTCTTGTATATTCTCACATCCAAACACTTAGGTTTTTTACCTTATTTCACTCAAGAACACCTAAGTCCACCAAGAACTTTCTCACACACAAAACTTCACCAAATTTACACTACATCACAATATAGTGCATAACTTAAATTGCTTGGCACTTAGGCCCTTAAATAACATGGCTCTTAGGCCCTTAAATAGCATAAACCTTAAACACTGTATTTCCCACATAAATAATGCCTTTGACCTGCAATTACATACAACAACACATATGCCCTTTAATAGTTTCCTTGAGAGCATTTTACTAGGTCATTCACCATTGGCTCCTTAGGTATTTTATTAAGCAAATCAAGCTCATTTTCCTAAGGCATTTAAACTACATTAAGATAGTTTGTTTACCTCTTTTCCTCTCAAACTTCTTTCTTGTTTCCTTGGACCGAAAATCAGCAAGGAGTTTGATCACTTGTCAACTTTCTAATCAATATACATATAAGGGTAATGAGCTTAAGAATTCACACTTAAACTCATATACAAACCCTAGTTTAACATAAGTGTTTTAATACACTAAAATGATATTTACCATTGAATTTGAAAGAGAACTTGAATATGTAACAAGAGAGGACTCCTCCTTGTCCCTTAAAGATTGAAATGGAGCTATGAAAGAACAAGAGAAGACACCATCAATGGTGATTCTCGGTTACACATAAAAACAAGAGGGAATGTTGTTTTTCTTTGATTTTCCTTACCTTGAAGCAAAGGAGAATGACAAGGCATGAAAAGGTGAGCTCAAGCTCCATCAATGGTGAATCTTCATGGCACCGAAATGGAGTTCTTGAATATTTGAAAAGAGAGAAGTGTAGAGCTTGGCCTAACTAAGACAAATATGGTCTTAGAATTTGATTTGGTATATGGAGCTAGAAGATATAAGAGATTGAAGATGGTGGTGTGAGTGGTGCTGTAGCAAACCGAGAATGGAGCTTGGGAGAAGATGAAGAAATCGGTGTTTATGAGAAGGAATGAAGAAAGGTGAGGTGAGAGGTAACTTTAGTAGATATTTAAAGTTGTAATGTAAATAGTAAATTTACTTGCTTTTTCCTTTCTTATTTGATTCATTAGTTAAGTGTGATGAGTCATACTTGGAAAACTGGCCCCCTTAGTGTTTTAGGCCAAGTCATGGTCTTTGTTGACCAATTAACTTACTTATATTGACTTATGTCATAAACTAGCATTTTTTGTTACTATTGACAAAACAAGACACATAGTTGTGAAATTTTTGATTTCCCATTGATTTAGACCTCCAAATGTGATACTAAGTAGTACACATGTTAATTAAAGATTAATGATGGACATTTAGCCATTAAAAACTCTTTTACAAGGCAATTTTTCAAAAATGTGCTTTAAGACTCCTTAAAGCACATTTTGTGTTTTAACTTGTTTTCAAGCTTGGTTTTCTTTGGTAATTGATTTAATATGTTCATTAACATATTTATAAGTTATAGATATGACCTTTAGGTCTTATACAATTTTATCCCAAGCTTAGAGCACATTTTTGCTCATATTGACTTTAAGGTATTTATTTGTGTTTTGTTTGGTTTAATTGTCTACCAAGGTTTCCTAAGGACTTAATTAGCCTTATTAAATCATAATTGAATATTACCAAGTCTTGGTAGGTCCTTTGGGTCCCAACCAAGTTCACTCCAAGCTTAGAGCATGTTTTTGCTCAAGCGGTGTCTTAGTGCTTTATTGTGTTTTACTACCGTTTAAATTGTCCACTGATGTGTCTAAGGCACTTTTTAGCCTTTAAATACTATGTTTTAACATTTAAACAACATATCAAGGTTTGGGGTATTTCAATCTACCCCCTTAAAAAGAACTTCGTCCTCGAAGTTCACACATCCCACACATCATTGGATTAGAATACGGGAATTACTTATAAAAATAAAACTTCCATAACCAAACACACTTTACATCACACCCTCGGACTTAATGGTCCGGGTAACACATTCACATCCATACATAACATAACATAACATACTCACATGATAACCTCGGACTCAATGGTCCGGGTATCTTAACAATATTTGCACATACATAACAACCCTTAGACTCTCTGGTCTTGGGTAACATAACAACATTTAGACACATAGGTCTTGATAACATAACAGCCTTTAGACACATAGGTCTATGTAACACAACAACATTTAGACTCATAGGTCTTGATAACATACACTTTTGGAACTCAAGGTTAAAATAATATTTATTACACATACCACACAACATGTCATAGCATGTATAACAATCAAAAATATCTTTTATATACACTGTGATCCCGCAAAACCCGGTCGCGATGGACTCCTTCTGGTCCCCGTTCCTTTGGGAGATCAAAACATTCACTTAATTTTTAACATATGTACTTCTCATGTCGTCGGTCCGAAGACAAAGGCTCATACGTCCTCAGCTCGTGAGCAAGTACTACCAAAATACTCTTTACTAGGTTAAGTATAAGAGAATCCTTTATTCAAAATATTAATCGATTGTTTTGAAAACACCAATTGAAAATCCTTTTGAAAACACACACAACTCCAAGTCCAACTTATGCTCTTTGCTTCTTTTCTTAGCGTGGTTATTTGTGAGCACTTATAGGGAGCTTCAAGAATCATCCAACCCTGATGTGATCAGCATCAATGTTGAACTATCCTTCCACCCCAATTTTGTGTTCGGCTTCCCTTGATCGCATGCAAATCAAGTTCCACTTCCCACTTCATTTTCAAGCATCAAGTAATACACTCATTTCCTATTTCTCTTTTTAATCATTCTAATCATGATCATAACATCTCCAAGGGATAGAACTCCGTCTATCTTACCTCCATTCACTTTAATCCTGTTGCCCAGGGAATCTTATTCTCACTAGGTTCTATGTCGGTTTCATACCCTTTCATGAATCACTATATTACATATACATATACTTTATCAAAATACAACACACAGTTTCACATTTAACACACAGTTTCACATTTATACACTGTCGGGGCTTTTGTTCCCCGGGAGTCTAACTACCCACACTTGTACTATCACACATAACTGTTAACGAAATAAACACACTTATCACAATGGTATTCGCATCTTCAGTGCGCAATTACCACAATTAAACCATGAATGAATGTGTATGCTTACGTAACACACACACCAATCATCAAAACAAATTATTTTGTGCTATGCACAACATAAGTCACGTACACTTGTACGGTAATACACACTAAGTGGTTTTGCACTCTACCCCCCTTAAAAGGGATTACGCCCACGTAATCTATCACTTAATCATTGGTTTAAAAAGTTCTACCGTCGTGAAGTGTTTCAACTTTCACGCGGTCTGCTATACAATGTGTTCTGGTTAGAAGATCTTGACCATATTGGCGGTTTAGTCCCTAAACCAAGAATTTTCATTGGAGTTTGCTTTAACTTTTAACTGGTTTCGGTTCTGGCCTGTGAGGCTTCTAGGCATTAATAATTAGCCGTTCACTCATGTTCACCACGCACATTCAACACTTGAATCACTGGCTCACTAGTTTCTGCTGCGAAACTCTAATAAATGTAGGGCTTACTTTGCCCCATTCGTTATTCTTACTGTATTGTACATTCCCCATTGTCACCTTCATCTTGGTAACAATGGTTTCTCAACCGACGCGTGGTATCTCTTACCGTTAGCAAACTCGGTGAGTTACAAAACTTTCCATCCACTTCTCTAATAACTTACTGTGTAAACTGCTACGTATTTCACAATGATTGACTCGTTTCCCTCAGACTTACTGTCAGTTGAGGTTGAGCTACTACCTAGTGTGTAGTGCTCTCTCAGCTATTTCCCACACTTGAGGTATATTCCATACCGATATCTACTATTCCGTGTTACAGCAGTCACTTGTTGCCAATCATGCCTCCACATTTGGTTTTATACATGTATTCTTTCACTGGTGTGGCCTTGCATTTCCTATGAATCGGCCATTATAACATTATTCCTCCACAATTAACATGTTTCCAAGTCCTAGCTATCCCACTCGATCATTACTGCGCAAGTGCAATACCAAAACACTCAGTCATACAGAGTGCAGAGGCGTAAACTCTTGACAGTAAATCTCTTATTAGGAATGGGATCCACACTGAGTTCGTTATCACATAGTACCTACCACTGGCTTTGTTATACCCAAAATTTCAACCCCCCAGAAGAGAGTCTCTACTAATAGGCTAGTAGCGAGGGTTCCCAGTTCGATCGGCACATTTCAGAGTGCTAGGGACAGCTTAGTCATCTCCAGGGGCATTTTCGTAATTTTTCAAGGCTCCCAAGCCCCCTATAGGTTTTCTCTCTCCTCCAAATAAGGGTCAAATCAATTCAAAATGCTTTGAAATTGTAACTCATGATAGAGGATGACATTTGAAGCATAATGGCGTTAGAATTTTGATTTTTCGAATTTCCAATAATTTCCTAGCAATTTCTGATTGAATCTGACGAGAAATTGAATGTAAAAGTATTGCAATATCCAAAAAATTCGATTCCACTTTATAAAAATCTTAAATATCATCCTTTACCCATGTGTGAAATTTCATAATCAAATTCCTTATGGAAGCCCTTGAGCTAAAACGTCGGTAAATCTCGGTTTTTACTGGATATTTCTATCTCTAAGGAAGCCTATATAAGGAACCTTATCCCATGATCAAATCAGACCCTAAAGAACCCTAGACTCTCAAAGAAGGCAGCCGTCTCTCTCTCTCTCCACGTTTTTGAACTCCAGAGCCACAATCTAACACTAAAATCTCACCAAAATCAACACCAAAACATATTTTTCAACTCCCACAACATCATCAATCATCAAACAGCAACCAAACCACCTCCAAAACGTGAAGAACAACTTCAACAATCAACAACCAGAAGCTCGGGTCGAACACAATCCAGAATCGGCACCATCGAAGCCTCCGAAGAATCCCGACGTGAAGAATCCTCTTGAATTCGATGGTAAAACAGGTTACAATTCTACTTTTCTAATTCCCCACGACCTTATTAACTCTCTGTCAAATTTTGGGTTCAAACTAACCTTTTTACGCTTCTGTATTGCTGTTTGTTTAAGCTTCTGTCCAATAACTTGTTTACCAAGTTTCATGCTTAATTCGAATTCAAATTGAGAACTTTCAATCACTAATGTCTTGCACATCTTTCAGGCTACACACCCATAAAATTTGAGCCAAAAACACCTACGGGAACAGCCTCAACACCGCCGTCCGAGGGCGGTCCGCACCCACGGACGTCATGTCCGGGGTCCCGGACTCCCTGTCCGTAAGCCCGGACGCCCACAGACGACGGCGGGATTTTAAAAAATTCAAAATTTAGGTTTTCTAATAATGTCCGGGCCCACGGACAGCCTGTCTGTGGCCCCGGACTTTGCAATTTTTTGTTTTCCTTTAATTTCGACTCTTCTGTATAATTAGGTTAACTGGGGTCCGTGGTCTCGGACATGGGGTCCGTGGCTACGGACGTAAGCAAAATTCGACCTAATTCTGCCTCCGAAACCCTAGTTTAGGTAGCTTTTAATTTCACTTTAATTTTCTGTCAAAAAATGCTAAAAACACAAAAAAACAGAAGCTCGCGCACTTAGGTTAAAACGACTCGTAATAAGCCGTAATTAAACCAAGTAGAGGAAAAGCGACCTGGGAAGGGTAATGAAAGTAATTTGAACCCTAAATAAGTCGAATACCAAGCCCCCGAACCCGAACTCTACCTTTCCTAATTTACCCTAGGTTAAAATTAGGTGGCGACTCATAATAGGTTCTAGTGAGCTGGCCTAGGTTTTAATAATTATTGTTATATGACATAGTTATTAATCTTAGGTTATAAGTGGACCTAAAACCCGGTTAGATCCTAATCAGCTTTAATCAACATAGGATAGGGTTTAAAATCGAGGCTCACAGACTGGCGACTCTGCTGGGGACAACTTCTTAATTTTAACTTGTTTAATTTTAAGAAAGAGGGTTTAACTCGAAATTGTTTATTTATGGCTTTATTACTTTGTTTGTTTACTTTTGTGCGCACTTTAATTTCTACACCTTTGCATCATATGAGAGCGAGGGTCCACACGAACCAATTTCACCCCGGGACCCGTTTGAGGGTCCCCTGTCAGGGACTCACACCTTTTAGGTGATGTGAATAAGCGGGGGAAAGAGGAGGATGTCGTCTAACCACATCCCCTTAATACCTGGGCTTGAGCCCCAAGCGTTTTCCTGGCAGTGCCCTTACCTAGCCTTGTTTGGTCATTCAAAGACCGGACCGTAGACGCACACCTTCAGGTGATGTGTAAAAAGTGGGGAAGCCCAAAGAGAATAGCGTGCAAGCCCTGTTCCTTTGTGGTGACCTAGGCCCATGCCCCAAGCACCTCTCCGGATTGATCCATACCCGGTTTGATTTAAGCGTCTAGTGTGGACATGTTGAAGTTGTGTGGGCCTTGTTTGCTTGCGTGATCGGCCCACTACCCAGCCTAGAAACTGATAGGAATTTCTCGTACATCAACCTAGCCCAACCCGAATTGGCAACTCTATTTGTTTACGGCCCACAGGTCCTATTTGGCTTAATATGTGAGTCTTTTGGGCTTCGGCCCAAAAGCTTAGACTTAGGTGATTTCTCTTCTGGCCCAATTTGAATTATCCATTTAGTTCTAGGCCCATGAAAAACAAACCCACCTCAAGTAGTTCATGAGAATCCATCAGGCCTTTCCACTTCAAGGTTTATTCTAGTCTAGGAAGATTTTCCACTTGGGCTTTGGCCCAAAATCCTAGATATAGGTATCATCTTCTAGGCCCAATCAGAATTACTCGGTCCAAATTCTAAAACACATCTAGGACATGGTTTAAAAATCATTTCGACCCATGCGCCCTATTTCTAGCCCATACACATTCTGGCCCAGGTGCCAAATTCTCAAAACATTTCGGGTACCACACTCATAACTCACTTCATCTGGGCCCACAGACCAATTCATAGTTTTGGCCCACGAACTTTACTCTCAATCCAAAACTTCGGCCCATAGCATAAAACATTCGAATCCCAGATAGTTTGCGCAACCCATTCATTCTAGTTTCTGGCCTCAAGGCCTAACAGGATCATCAAACGAATCTTAGGCTTTAAGGTTTCTCTCCCGGCCTAGTGGCTCGTTGACGGTCCATGTAGCTTCCTTCGGCCCGTTTGCTCCACTTCCAGATTAAGGGTATTCAGGCCCACACATCCATTCTAGTCAAGAAGTCCCTCCGGCCCATATGTCTTGCTTCAATTCCAAAGCATTTCGGCCCAAGAGCCACAATCCTAAAACATTCCGGCCCAAGTGCCACATTCCTAAACACTTTCTGGCCCAAGCGCCACATTCCCAAATCATTTCGGCCCAAGAGCCACAATCCTAAAACATTCCGGCCCAAATGCCACATTCCTAAACACTTTCTGGCCCAAGCGCCACATTCCCAAATCATTTCGGCCCAAGAGCCACAATCCTAAAACATTCCAGCCCAAGTGCCACATTCCTAAACACTTTCTGGCCAAAGCGCCACATTCCCAAATCATTTCGACCCAAGTGTCACCTTCCCAAACACATTCTGGCCCGAGCGCCACATCCTCAAGCACTTTTCGGCCAAAGCGCCACACTTTCAAACACTTTCTGGCCCAAGTGCCACATGTTCTAAACATTCCGGCCCAAGTGCCACAATCTCACAACATATTCTGGCCCCAGTGCCACATTCTCATTCCGGCCCAAGAACCAAACCACCTCCAAAACGTGAAGAAACCTTCAACAATCAACAACCAGAAGCTCGGGTCGAACACAATCCAGAACCGGCACCATCGAAGCCTCCGAAGAATCCCGACGTGAAGAATCCTCTTGAATTCGAAGGTAAAACAGGTTACAATTCTACTTTTCTAATTCCCCACGACCTTATTAACTCTCTGTCAAATTTTGGGTTCAAACTAACCTTTTTACGCTTCTGTATTGCTGTTTGTTTAAGCTTCTGTCCAATAACTTGTTTACCAAGTTTCGTGCTTAATTCGAATTCAAATTGAGAACTTTCAATCACTAATGTCTTGTACATCTTTCAGGCTACACACCCATAAAATTTGAGCCAAAAACACCTTCGGGAACAGCCTCAACACCGCCGTCCGAGGGCGGTCCGCACCCACGGACGTCATGTCCGGGGTCCCGGACTCCCTGTCCGCAAGCCCGGACGCCCACGGACGACGGCGGGATTTTAAAAAATCCAAAATTTAGGTTTTCTAATAATGTCCGGGCCCACGGATAGCCTGTCCGTGGCCCCGGACTTTGCAATTTTTTGTTTCCTTTAATTTCGACTCTTCTGTATAATTAGGTTAACTGGGGTCCGTGGTCTCGGACATGGGGTCCGTGGCTACGGACGTAAGCAAAATTCGACCTAATTCTGCCTCAGAAACCCTAGTTTAGGTAGCTTTTAATTTCACTTTAATTTTCTGTCAAAAAATGCTAAAAACACAAAAAAACAGAAGCTCACGCACTTAGGTTAAAACGACTCGTAATAAGCCGTAATTAACCAAGTAGAGGAAAAGCGACCTGGGAAGGGTAATGAAAGTAATTTGAACCCTAAATAAGTCGAATACCAAGCCCCCGAACCCGAACTCTACCTTTCCTAATTTACCCTAGGTTAAAATTAGGTGGCGACTCATAATAGGTTCTAGTGAGCTGGCCTAGGTTTTAATAATTATTTTTATATGACATAGTTATTAATCTTAGGTTATAAGTGGACCTAAAACCCGGTTAGATCCTAATCACCTTTAATCAACATTGGATAGGGTTTAAAATCGAGGCTCACAGACTGGCGACTCTGCTGGGGACAACTTCTTAATTTAACTTGTTTAATTTTAAGAAAGAGGGTTTAACTCGAAATTGTTTATTTATGGCTTTATTACTTTGTTTGTTTACTTTTGTGCGCACTTTAATTTCTACACCTTTGCATCATATGAGAGCGAGGGTCCACACGAACCAATTTCACCCTGGGACCCGTTTGAGGGTCCCCTGTCAGGGACTCACACCTTTTAGGTGATGTGAATAAGCGGGGGAAAAGAGGAGGATGTCGTCTAACCACTTCCCCTTAATACCTGGGCTTGAGCCCCAAGCGTTTTCCTGGCAGTGCCCTTACCTAGCCTTGTTTGGTCATTCAAAGACCCGACCGTAGACGCACACCTTCAGGTGATGTGTAAAAAGTGGGGAAGCCCAAAGAGAATAGCGTGCAAGCCCTGTTCCTTTGTGGTGACCTAGGCCCATGCCCCAAGCACCTCTCCGGATTGATCCATACCCGGTTTGATTTAAGCGTCTAGTGTGGACATGTTGAATTTGTGTGGGCCTTGTTTGCTTGCGTGATCGGCCCACTACCCAGCCTAGAAACTGATAGGAATTTCTCGTACATCAACCTAGCCCAACCCGAATTGGCAGCTCTATTTGTTTGCGGCCCACAGGTCCTATTTGGCTTAATATGTGAGTCTTTTGGGCTTCGGCCCAAAAGCTTATACTTAGGTGATTTCTCTTCTGGCCCAATTTGAATTATCCATTTAGTTCTAGGCCCATGAAAAACAAACCCACCTCAAGTAGTTCATGAGAATCCATCAGGCCTTTCCACTTCAAGGTTTATTCTAGTCTAGGAAGATTTTCCACTTGGGCTTTGGCCCAAAATCCTAGATATAGGTATCATCTTCTAGGCCCAATCAGAATTACTCGGTCCAAATTCTAAAACACATCTAGGACATGGTTTAAAAATCATTTCGACCCATGCGCCCTATTTCTAGCCCATACACATTCTGGCCCAGGTGCCAAATTCTCAAAACATTTCGGGTACCACACTCATAACTCACTTCATCTGGGCCCACAGACCAATTCATAGTTTTGGCCCACGAACTTTACTCTCAATCCAAAACTTCGGCCCATAGCATAAAACATTCGAATCCCAGATAGTTTACGCAACCCATTCATTCTAGTTTCTGGCCTCAAGGCCTAACAGGATCATCAAACGAATCTTAGGCTTTAAGGTTTCTCTCCCGGCCTAGTGGCTCGTTGACGGTCCATGTAGCTTCCTTCGGCCCGTTTGCTCCACTTCCAGATTAAGGGTATTCAGGCCCACACATCCATTCTAGTCAAGAAGTCCCTCGGCCCATATGTCTTGCTTCCAATTCCAAAGCATTTCGGCCCAAGAGCCACAATCCTAAAACATTCCGGCCCAAGTGGCCACATTCCTAAACACTTTTCGGCCCAAGGCCACATTCCCAAATCATTTCGGCCCAAGAGCCACAATCCAAACATTTGGCCCAAATGCCACATTCCTAAACACTTTCTGGCCCAAGCGCCACATTCCCAAATCATTTCGGCCCAAGAGCCACAATCCTAAAACATTCCAGCCCAAGTGCCACATTCCTAAACACTTTCTGGCCGAAGCGCCACATTCCCAAATCATTTCGACCCAAGTGTCACCTTCCTAAACACATTCTGGCCCGAGCGCCACATCCTCAAGCACTTTTCGGCCAAAGCGCCACACTTTCAAACACTTTCTGGCCCAAGTGCCACATGTTCTAAACATTCCGGCCCAAGTGCCACAATCTCACAACATATTCTGGCCCCAATGCCACATTCTCATTCCGGCCCAAGAACCAAACCACCTCCAAAACGTGAAGAACACCTTCAACAATCAACAACCAGAAGCTCGGGTCGAACACAATCCAGAACCGGCACCATCGAAGCCTCCGAAGAATCCCGACGTGAAGAATCCTCTTGAATTCGAAGGTAAAACAGGTTACAATTTACTTTTCTAATTCCCCACGACCTTATTAACTCTCTGTCAAATTTTGGGTTCAAACTAACCTTTTTACGCTTCTGTACTGTTTGTTTAAGCTTCTGTCCAATAACTTGTTTACCAAGTTTCGTGCTTAATTCGAATTCAAATTGAGAACTTTCAATCACTAATGACTTGTACATCTTTCAGGCTACACACCCATAAAATTTGAGCCAAAACACCTTCAGGAACAGCCTCAACACCGCCGTCCGAGGGCGGTCCGCACCCACGGACGTCATGTCCGGGGTCCCGGACTCCCTGTCCGTAAGCCCGGACGCCCACGGACGACGGCGGGATTTTAAAAAATTAAAAATTTAGGTTTTCTAATAATGTCCGGGCCCACTGACAGCCTGTCCGTGGCCCCGGACTTTGCAATTTTTGTTTTCCTTTAATTTCGACTCTTCTGTATAATTAGGTTAACTGGGGTCCGTGGTCTCGGACATGGGTCCGTGGCTACGGACGTAAGCAAATTCGACCTAATTCAGCCTCCAAAAACCCTAGTTTAGGTAGCTTTTAATTTCACTTTAATTTTTCTGTCAAAATGCTAAAAAACAAAAAAAACAGAAGCTCACGCACTTAGGTTAAAACGACTCGTAATAAGCCGTAAAACCAAGTAGAGGAAAGCGACCTGGGAAGGGTAATGAAAGTAATTTGAACCCTAAATAAGTCGATATACCAAGCCCCCGAACCCGAACTCTACCTTTCCTAATTTACCCTAGGTTAAAATTAGGTGGCGACTCATAATAGGTTCTAGTGAGCTAGCCTAGGTTTTAATAATTATTGTTATATGACATAGTTATTAATCTTAGGTTATAAGTGGACCTAAAACCCGGTTAGATCCTAATCAGCTTTAATCAACATAGGATAGGGTTTAAAATCGAGGCTCACAGACTGGCGACTCTGCTGGGGACAACTTCTTAATTTTAACTTGTTTAATTTTAAGAAAGAGAGCTTAAGGCGCCGTTCGATACCAACAAATCGTGAATTCACCCACATTAATCTACACCTTTAATGGATAAAGCTTGGTTCAAAAGTGACCGATTAATGTCCTTTTTGAGCTTTATGAAAACGCAGTAATACCCTGCGTTTGCAAACATAGAGCTGATTTATTGATTATCCCTGACATCGAAGTTACCAGTTCACCCTTACACCATAAATAATGTCAACAAAAAATTTCCTTGCCTGCCTCATCGAACTCCACCGTAATCTTCCAACTGCAGATGAAAAAAATTTCTTGTCTGTGCGACGAACTGTGTCCTTCACTCCACCCCGGTCTTCTTCATCTCTGTTTCTCCAGCGAATCAATCCATTGAAACCGGCCGGCGGGGGAGTTTACCAACCCTATCGAACATTACTTCTCTAATCAAAACTTTGCAGTCGCGTACAAACAAATTTGAGGCGTAACGGAATGAGAGGGAAAATTGAGGTAGAGACAGAAGAGGTGTGGTCTGTGTTTTGATGGCAGTCTGTAGGAGGGTAGAAGATAAAGGGAGTGTAGGGTATGCTGGTCTTTTTACACGAATCAGTAGGGTTTTACAGATCGTGGCCACAGAACACCTCTGTACAAGGAGGAACATTAATCCTCACGAATTCTGAGTAGATTAATCTACACATAAAAAGACCAGCTCACAATCGAACGGGACCTAACTCGAAATTGTTTATTTATGGCTTTATTACTTTGTTTGTTTACTTTTGTGCGCACTTTAATTTCTACACCTTTGCATCATATGAGAGCGAGGGTCCACACAAACCAATTTCACCCCGGGACCCGTTTGAGGGTCCCCTGTCAGGGACTCACACCTTTTAGGTGATGTGAATAAGTGGAGGAAAAGAGGAGGATGTCGTCTAACCACATCCCCTTAATACCTGGGCTTGAGCCCCAAGCGTTTTCCTGGCAGTGCCCTTACCTAGCCTTGTTTGGTCATTCAAAGACCCGACCGTAGACGCACACCTTCAGGTGATGTGTAAAAAGTGGGGAAGCCCAAAGAGAATAGCGTGCAAGCCCTGTTCCTTTGTGGTGACCTGGGCCCGTGCCCCAAGCACCTCTCCGGATCGATCCATACCCGGTTTGATTTAAGCGTCTAGTGTGGACATGTTGAATTTGTGTGGGCCTTGTTTGCTTGCGTGATCGGCCCACTACCCAGCCTAGAAATTGATAGGAATTTCTCGTACATCAACCTAGCCCAACCCGAATTGGCAGCTCTATTTGTTTGCGGCCCACAGGTCCTGTTTGGCTTAATATGTGAGTCTTTTGGGCTTCGGCCCAAAAGCTTAGACTTAGGTGATTTCTCTTCTAGCCCAATTTGAATTATCCATTTAGTTCTAGGCCCATGAAAAACAAACCCACCTCAAGTAGTTCATGAGAATTCATCAGGCCTTTCCACTTCAAGGTTTATTCTAGTCTAGGAAGATTTTCCACTTGGGCTTTGGCCCAAAATCCTAGATATAGGTATCATCTTCTAGGCCCAATCAGAATTACTCGGTCCAAATTCTAATTCACATCTAGGAAATGGTTTAAAAATCATTTCGACCCATGCGCCCTATTTCTAGCCCATACACATTCTGGCCCAGGTGCCAAATTCTCAAAACATTTCGGGTACCACACTCATAACTCACTTCATCAGGGCCCATAGACCAATTCATAGTTTCGGCCCACGAACTTTACTCTCAATCCAAAACTTCGGCCCATAGCATAAAACATTCGAATCCCAGATAGTTTGCGCAACCCATTCATTCTAGTTTCTGGCCTCAAGGCCTAACAGGATCATCAAACGAATCTTAGGCTTTAAGGTTTCTCTCCCGGCCCAGTGGCTCGTTGACGGTCCATGTAGCTTCCTTCGGCCCGTTTGCTCCACTTCCAGATTAAGGGTATTCAGGCCCACACATCCATTCTAGTCAAGAAGTCCCTCCGGCCCATATGTCTTGCTTCAATTCCAAATCATTTCGGCCCAAGAGCCACAATCCTAAAACATTCTAGCCCAAGTGCCACATTCCTAAACACTTTCTGGCCCAAGCGCCACATTCCCAAATCATTTCGGCCCAAGAGCCACAATCCTAAAACATTCCGGCCCAAGTGCCACATTCCTAAACACTTTCTGGCCCAAGCACCACATTCCCAAATCATTTCGGCCCAAGAGCCACAATCCTAAAACATTCCAGCCCAAGTGCCACATTCCTAAACACTTTCTGGCCGAAGCGCCACATTCCCAAATCATTTCGACCCAAGTGTCACCTTCCCAAACACATTCTGGCCCAAGCGCCACATCCTCAAGCACTTTTCGGCCAAAGCGCCACACTTTCAAACACTTTCTGGCCCAAGTGCCACATGTTCTAAACATTCCGGCCCAAGTGCCACAATCTCACAACATATTCTGGCCCCAGTGCCACATTCTCATTCCGGCCCAAGAGCCAACCCGCTTATGAATCATTCTGGCATGTGTGCCTCACTTTCAATTCATCCAGGCCCGAGTGCCTATCCACATCCATGAAATCATCCAGGCCCGAGTGCCTAATCCACATTCATGAAACCGTTTCAACCCATGCACCTCACATTCAGGCCCAAGTGTCTCATGCGTCATCCATAGGCATTCCTGGTTCAGGTATTTCATGGAGCCTACTAAGAGTCCAAGAAGAAGACGATCACAGTCATCTTAGTGACATCCCGGTGGTCAAGAGCTCGAGTCTTCAGCATCCCGACTTCAGACGGCTCATCAGGATTCGGATTCAACAGAAATTTTAGGGTTCCCATGCATTCTACTGCATAACCTGCCATAACATTCGTCTTTCAAATGCACCTCTCATATGTTTCAAAGAATGATCATTTTCAAACCACTAATAAGAAGCATCGATTTTGTTAAATCATCTTCTTTCTCATGTTCACAAATGGATGACTTTTTCAAGTCTAAATGATAACACAAAAAAAGGGTTATGTTTCACACAAGTTTCTTTTGAGAAAATGGTTCATGAAATAATTATCTCCCAACAATGGAATACAAAGACTTGTATTTTGTTTCTGAAATTTTGAACATGCCTTACCAAACCCCACAGCTCATCCCAAGACATCCAAAAAACCCCCAAAGCGGTTCCAAATCCATATCTTTTAAGTTGTTGTCAGTAACCCCAAATCAATACTGGGGGCAATCTGAGTTTAGGTACGTCATCTTTCATCTTTCGTTTAAGCGTGTGAACTAGCCTCTGAGTGAAATTCACGAGAGTGTCTTGAGCGGAAAAACCATGAGCGAACGAGCATGTCATTTTTACACAGCTCCGGTAAGACCACATTCAAAGGTGAGGTAAACAGCATAACTCCAACCGAAGGAGATAATTTGTAAATTTACGCTTAGACCTGTGAAAAGTAACAAAGAACGGATACACAACTATCAGGAATGACGAAGCACCTAGGTACAGCACCACATAGCCAAAAGCTTGTGAACCCTGACATTAAACCCTAGGCACCCCCGCTGAGCCTTTCATATATCCCTTTTCGATATTATGAACTCCACAAAATAACCCAACCAATGATGAATGTCCGACCCGGTGACCAAAGGAAGCGAGGAGTCCGACTCTCAGATAACGTTCTCATCAGTCCAAAGAAGCAACGCCGCTATTAGCATGACAAAGTGATCCGCAAATGGTCCCAGAGTGACACAGGATCCAAAAAGCTCGCATCAAAACAGCTCTCGAAGCCCAAAACCAGGAAACACAAGAACCCCGAAGGCGAAGTCAAGAAAGGATAAAGAAAAAAGGCAAACCCGAAGTGCCTCGAAAAGATCCAAATGACAAAGAGAAGAGAAATAGTGTAAAAGACAACTTCAAAGGTCCAGGTCCAGAAGCTCAAAAACAACGTTAACACGAATCAACTAGATGACTTCAAGACATGGAAGATGAATCTGAGAGAAGACACAAGTTGCAGCTTTGGTCACCCATTTAAGCTCCACATACCTCAAATATCCCTCCGTGATCCCGTCGTCTTTCATCACACCCTACGGCCACATTATAAGCTTTAAAGACTTCTGACTTGATAGTTGTGTGTCCAATCACGTGAAAGTAACAGATCGAATGCGTAAATTCATCAAATATCAAATTCAATGGTCTAGAAGTTACGACCGTGAGTGAGAAACGAGTGTAGACACCAAACACGTCGAGTGTAGGTTAGGAAGCACCAAATCAGAACTTAAGCTTTGACCCTGTGAGGACGAGACTCGTTCGCACGTTTGATCAAAGAAAATACTGGTGGCAATCGATCGGAACGATCGATTGCCATGAACTCTAGCTCATATTGTCTTAAGGGAAAAATACTGGGGGCAATTATTGGTTCCAACAATTGCTATGACAACACCAATTGGAACCCAAAGCTTAAACATCACCACCACAATCCCACCACAGGCCCACATAAGCCCTTACCTTCACTTCCTACACAACACAGGCCCAAATAAGCCCTTACCTCCACACCTCCACTACACAGGCCCACATAAGCCCTTACCTGCACATCAAATACCATGGGCCCACATAAGCCCTTACCTTCACATCATACACCATACCCCACCGGCGGCATGCTCATCTCGTAGGAGATAAATTACAAGTCCGAAGTCTATAGTTAGGAAATGATGATTTCACTTTCCTTTTCAATAAACGGAATTTTCTTCAAACACTGCCACGTTTGGCACCTCTTTCAACAATTTCTCATCTTGAACAACTTTCCTTTAAACACTTCGGTTTCATAAACCTCATCATGGCCACATTTGGCATACTTTCAAGCAATGTCTTGCTTTGGACAATTTTTGACCCTAAACATTGCCATGTTTGGCACATTTTCCAATGATTTCTTGATTTTGACAAGTTTCCTACATACACTTTGATTGTATTTTGACATGCACATCATCATTTCCATGTTTGGCATTTTCATAATCAACTTTCATCATGATCATTTGCATAAAGTTTACCTTGCATCCGTCCGTACAAAACTCCTCATAGACCAGAGATACAGATTCTCACCCCGAAGATACAGATTCTTCAGAGATACAGATTCTCGCCCCGAAGATACAGATTCTTCAGAGATACAGATTCTCACCCGATCAGAGATACAGATTCTCGCCCCGAAGATACAGATTCTTCAGAGATACAGATTCTCACCCGATCAGAGATACAGATTCTCAGCCGAAGATACAGATTCTTCAGAGATACAGATTCTCACCCGATCAGACATACAGATTCTCAGCCGAAGGTACAGACTCTTCAGAGATGCAGATTCTCAGCCAAAGATTCAGATTCACCAGAATAGATGAACTCAACCTCTGGCTCGTCATGAACCCGATTTCCTACCATTCCACTTAGGCACCCATAGGTCCTACTTTACATTCGTCAATCTAGGCACACAACACATCAATCTCATTACGTCACTTTTCATTTTCAGGTTCCCGACACCTTATAATGCTCGGCGTATTCCAGGTTCCTGACACCTTATAATGCTCGGTGTATTCCATCCAACTTCAGGTTCCCGACACCTTATAATGCTCGGCGTATTTCATTCGCTTTCAGGTTCCCGACACCTTAGAATGCTCGGCGTACTTCATTCCTTTAAAGGTAGTCAACGCCTTAGAATAGCTTGACATCACATCATCCTCATAGGTAGTCAATGCCTTAGAATCGCTTGACATCCCTTCCACTTTACTCAAAGGTAGTCAGCGCCTTAGAATAGCTCGACACAACTTGTCGGATTTCAATTGCATGTGGGGTCTTTTAAGATCCAAAATTTTGGGGTATCATTCAAGCATCAACTAGCCTTTTCATTTCCATTACAAAGTCTAGTTGACGGGGGGCAATCTGTTATACCCAAAATTTCAACCCCCCGGAAGAGAGTCTCTACTAATAGGCTAGTAGCGAGGGTTCCCAGTTCGATCGGCACATTTCAGAGTGCTAGGGACAGCTTAGTCATCTCTAGGGGCATTTTCGCAATTTTTCAAGGCTCCCAAGCCCCCTATAGGTTTTCTCTCTCCTCCAAATAAGGGTCAAATCAATTAAAAATGCTTTGAAATTGTAACCCTTGATAGAGGATGACATTTGAAGCATAATGGCATTGGAATTTTGATTTTTCGAATTTCCAATAATTTCCTAGCAATTTCTGATTGAATTTGACGAGAAATTGAATTTAAAAATATTCCAATATCCAAAAAATTCGATTCCACTTTAGAAAAATCTTAAATATCATCCTTTACCCATGTGTGAAATTTCATAATCAAATTCCTTTTGGAAGCCCTTGAGCTAAAACGTCGGTAAATCTCGGTTTTTACCGGATATTTCTATCTCTAAGGAAGCCTATATAAGGAACCTTATCCCATGATCAAATCAGACCCTAAAGAACCCTAGACTATCAAAGAAGGCAGCCGTCTCTCTCTCCATGTTTTTGAACTCCAGAGCCACCATCAAACACTGAAATCTCACCAAAATCAACACCAAAACATATTTTTCAACTCCCATAACATCATCAATCATCAAACATCAACCAAACCACCTCCAAAACGTGAAGAACACCTTCAACAATCAACAACCAGAAGCTCGGGTCGAACACAATCCAGAACCGGCACCATCGAAGCCTCCGAAGAATCCCGACGTGAAGAATCCTCTTGAATTCGAAGGTAAAACAGGTCACAATTCTACTTTTCTAATTCCCCATGACCTTATTAATTCTCTGTCAAATTTTGGGTTCAAACTAACCTTTTTACGCTTCTGTATTGCTGTTTGTTTAAGCTTCTGTCCAATAACTTGTTTACCAAGTTTCGTGCTTAATTCGAATTCAAATTGAGAACTTTCAATCACTAATGTCTTGTACATCTTTCAGGCTACACACCCATAAAATTTGAGCCAAAAACACCTTCGGGAACAGCCTCAACGCCGCCGTCCAAGGGCGGTCCGCACCCACGGACGTCATGTCCGGGGTCCCGGACTCCCTGTCCGTAAGCCCGGACGCCCACGGACGACGGCGGGATTTTAAAAAATTCAAAATTTAGGTTTTCTAATAATGTCCGGGCCCACGAACAGCCTGTCTGTGGCCCCGGACTTTGCAATTTTTTGTTTTCCTTTAATTTCGACTCTTCTGTATAATTAGGTTAACTGGGGTCCGTGGTCTCGGACATGGGGTCCGTGGCTACGGACGTAAGCAAAATTCGACCTAATTCTGCCTCCGAAACCCTAGTTTAGGTAGCTTTTATATTCACTTTAATTTTCTGTCAAAAAATGCTAAAAAACACAAAAAACAGAAGCTCGTGCACTTAGGTTAAAACGACTCGTAATAAGCCGTAATTAAACCAAGTAGAGGAAAAGCGACCTGGGAAGGGTAATGAAAGTAATTTGAACCCTAAATAAGTCGAATACCAAGCCCCCGAACCCGAACTCTACCTTTCCTAATTTACCCTAGGTTAAAATTAGGTGGCGACTCATAATAGGTTCCAGTGAGCTGGCTTAGGTTTTAATAATTATTGTTATATGACATAGTTATTAATCTTAGGTTATAAGTGGACCTAAAACCCGGTTAGATCCTAATCAGCTTTAATCAACACAGGATAGGGTTTGAAATCGAGGCTCGCAGGCTTATTGCCCAGTCTGTTTAGTATCACTTACTGTTGTATCTCTATTGGGTTTAACTCGTAACTGTGCTTAATTGCCATATTATCGTTTAACAATACTTATACAACGACCACTTGCTGCGCACCGTGCTCTTACTCATTGCATAACACTAACTTACATGGTATTTACTGTCATATTAACTTCCACACATATACTTACATCATTCGTATTATGGTTCATCATTCATTTGGATGACTACTGTATGCTCCTTGAGCATTGATCATTCGAGTCAGAGCCGGCATTATTCAGCTCGGTGCTTCACTTTATACACACATGCTACTAAACTAACTGCTCTCTTTCAATAATAATATCGTTCATCCTTAACATATTTCTTGAACTTGATTCACATAACTACCACTCCCGCGGTTTCACAATCGAGAGGTATCCCCAGTCTTAAAGCAGTGGTTCGTTCCCCGCTCTATTTACTTGTATAACATAAAGTCCTGCAATCTATCAAACTTATATAACATATCTTGCTTGTGGCTTATAAGCCTTATTGTCTTGAGCTGCGCTCATTGTAAGCTGTCCACATTCATTTATTTCTCTGTGCAACATTTCATGATTTGGATATTATATTGGGCTCCATGACAAGGTCGTTGCATCACGTTTCCTTTCACGGGATGCCCCTTAGGATTGCCAGTCCGTCGCCTGACAACTTATATCTAAACTGGGTGTTAGTTTCAACCCTTGTGCTTCTATCATGTCATTTCGTGCAACAATTGTTGATGCGAACACCCTTCAAGGATTGCTCCTGGGTGTTACTAAGTTATGCCATTACATCAGGTTCGCACTTATTGGTATATTTAGT
The DNA here is from genome assembly GCA_023374045.1 of Limonium bicolor. Taxonomy (NCBI): domain Eukaryota; kingdom Viridiplantae; phylum Streptophyta; class Magnoliopsida; order Caryophyllales; family Plumbaginaceae; genus Limonium; species Limonium bicolor. Next base: position 28,025,382 of record CM041776.1, read on the forward strand.
TAGCCACACCGTTTTGCGTTCTTAACTGGCTTATTATCTTTTTCTGTGAAGATCAACATTTCCTGGTAGTGTAGGTACTCATTCTGGGAGTCTCATCCCGTTCATTGCACCTTAATGTGTCCACATTAGGCATCTGCCTTGCCATGCACAGGCTGGGTCTCCGTTCCAGCTATCATGTTTATCCCTGAGGATCCTTAAGACATATACGATGTCTTTACATTACAGTTAGTGCACTTCACACCTCCTGACTCTTAAACATTTCCTTGAAAGGAATTCACTAATTCCTTTAGTCTCGTTAACCTAACTGAGTTCCTTAACTTCAACCATTCCTTGTAATCCTTAGCTCTTGTTTGACTTATACTGCTGACCGTAGTACGGAGTCTACTACTTCCCGTGTTTCGGACTCTACTCGTATACATATGTAGGGTGCCATGCTGATACATTGCTACTTACCCAACTAACCCATAAGCAGGTCTGTCAGGCCCACAAGCTCCTATCGGAGTGCGGTCGTCCCACATTACAGTTGGTACACTCGTAATGTCTGTCACACACCTAGGTGAAGTATTCTGTTGTCAACTCCCTTGTATTTTCTTGTGACAATATACATTCTGTGCTTCCCGAACTTAATCAAGGGAAAGTCTATCCACTGTTGTATTACCATGAACTCAATCCATTCCCTCGGGTTATTACCCTTGGGTTTACCGGTTTCCTTTCCGGTTATTCAAAAGTAAACTGGGTATAACTTACCTACCGTGTGGCACTGAGGCCGGTGTAGGTCCTCTGGTTGGTTTTGAAAAGAAGGTAGAAAATCAGTATGGGTTTGAAAAAAAATTGGTTTTGAAAAGAAAAGGGTTTGAATAAATCTGGGTTTGAAAGAATTATTCTCGTGGTTCACAACGTCTTCTTGCCTTAACCAAATCTAGCTTCTTGTAGACTGGTGTACTTCTAATTACAAGGGTTAGGCTGTTAAGCCCTTCCACAGTTATAATGATCACACTTAACTTCGTGGTACTTTACCAAGTACTTGTAGTTGTTAAAACTTCCCCGAACAGCCCTGTTATAGCAGCACTTGCCATGGCAAGTGCACCATGCTAACTGGCTATCGGTTCAACACATACCGGTTGTGGTATTGTTTTTACCCATACTATCATCAGTGGCCTTGTTGGCCCTCATTTGATCTTACATTCTTGACATTTAGCCCTCTGGCGACTTCTCACTGTATTCACATGATAATTATTAACTAGGGTGTCTCCCATTCTTGGAGACCCCCTTTTTACTCAGTATTGTTTCCTCTTCGTAGCCCGTTCCACGCATTTGTCGTGGTCACTGAGACTTGTCTCTTGTTTGGGCACTACGTTGTAGTTCCTTTGCCGGTTGGTATACCGTTTGTAACACCCCATCCAACATTAACACACTTAACAATAAACTGCAGCGGAAAACTTCCTTCATCACATTACTTAACTCGTTGGTGTTACACGCCGTTAACCACCCACGTGGCTAACAAGGCTATTACACATACATTGTATCGGTCTGATGGACTAGATTCCCGAGCGACTACACATTACTGACCATTCCATTAACAATAGAAACAACATACACCTTCCAACTGTACTGGGTATTCACAAAACTAATGCCGATAACAATTTCGGTCTTACTACACCTATTGAATATATATACAACTTAAATGGTTACCCATTATTTAATACCCCGGACCTAATAATGGTGATTTAATTACTCTAATAAAATTATTAAGGGCCTAATTGTGCCTAGAGAGTATTGGTAAAAAGAATAAAACCAAAAGAAAAGAGAAAACGCTTGAAAAGCGAAAAAACGCTAAAATGCGCATTAAATGAAAATAAAAGATATATAATCTCATAAGGGTCCGAGATGGATTCCTAAGGCTTTGTTAGGCCTAATTAGTGTACGGGAATGATTCCCGAAGACAACGGATCCAAATAATGGATTAAAACACTAAATAAGCATAAAAGCAGGTTTTTCGAGGAAGCCCGAAAACGTGACTTTAAGTGGGCAAACGGACCCGTAAAAATTATAGTTGATTAAATAACTATAATTAAGTATTAATGGAAGCTTAGTAACCATTAAAATTAATTAAACAGCAAAATTCCGGAAAACGGACCCGGTAAATGAATAGTGTCGAAAACGAGAGACGAAACGCGTTTAATTCGAAAAGTCGAGAAACGACCCGGGCTACTAATTCGAGAGGGCCGGTTTTAATTATAATGTATACACTCATTAATAGCTTGCTAGCTATTTAGTAATAAGAAGACAAGTAAATAAATAAATAATAAGCAAATAGTGTAAAGTAAAAAGTAACTTGTATTACCTCTCACCTCCTTCTTCCTTATTTCTCACGTATTGCCCCAGCTCTCTGTAAACCTCTTCTTCCTCCTCTGTTAATGCGCGATTCCACACAGCACCACCACCTCCATCTTCAATCTCCTCTAACTTGCTCATTTCTCCACTGAATCGCACAAAAATTGTACCGTTAGATTCGTATCGGCGAGGGCTACGTTTTCCACCCCTCAAAATCTTGTTTCCTCCACCTTCACTTCCATGGGTGTTCTGCCTTTTGAAGCTTAAGGAGCTGATTTTGAGCCTCCATCATCTTCTTGATACTTCAAGGTAAAAAGAAAGTTACAAGCTCTTCATTTCTAGCTAACACTTCCAATTTTGGAAAAAATTCCTTCACGTTGAATTTTTCCCCATGTCAGCCGTGAGCATCTTGCGCTTGTGGAAGGTTGGAAACCCTTCCAATAGATTGCCAAGCTATCCATTTGGTTATTCTAAGGTAAAACCTAAGCTAAACCTTGAAAACTAGCTCCTTGAAATATATTAGGTTATGTGGGAAATATTGAAATTTACTTGTTGTTATACGTGATGGGATGTGGTTGTAGTTGGCAAACCATAGCCCTTGTGTGGTGTGGAAAACAAGAGGAGAAAGAGGGAGCAAGAGAAAGAGGAAGAAGAGGAGTGAAAACTGAAAGTAAAATAAGGTAATGAGCTCACCTTGAATTGGTGTTATTTGACTTGTAAAACAGATTTTAGAGTTGGCTTAATGCTCTTGAATTGGTGTAGTCATGGTACAATATTATTGAGTGGGAATGAGAATGTTTGATGTGGTTTAAGTGTGTAAACAAACCTAGAAGCCAAGTTAATGTATATATGTGAACAAGAGGGAAATTTGGTGTATTGTAGTTGTTGTGTTTCATTAAACAGGAATGAAGAAGTGTTTGTGAGCTGATTTAAGCGTGGTGAATATGCTTAAGAAGTAGACAAGTGCTGTCAAAATTTCCTTGGAGATTATGAACTTGGGTGTTTTATTATAAGGATGAAACTAGGTGTTTAAGAGGTGCTAAGTGAGTGGTTAATGATTTGGAAACCAAACTGAGGAGAAGTGTGTATGAGGAGTAGAAATAATGTCAATTGAAGTGCTGGAAATGGCATTATTGAATGGTAAAAGAGGGTACCAAAATCTGTTACAAGAAGTTAGAAGAACAAGAAAACTGGTTATGAAATATAAGTGATTTGGAGTGAATTAAGCATGGCTTAGCGAGTGGACTTGGTGACTAGTTTAAGGTGGTTTAGATGGGTAATTAGGTTCTTAAACATGTGGATTTAAGGTGGGGAAAATTGTTTAATTAAGGGACTAAGAGAAGACCTTGAACAGAGTTGGAAAATGCTAAGTGTGCAAAATCTGTAGCAGGGTCCGGGACCTAGTCCATGGACAAAGTCCCGGACCACCCCCTTTATTCATTCCGAGAGTTTCCTACCATGTTTGGTCCGGGACTTGAGTAAGGTACAAGGTCCCGGACCACCTGCTAAAAACACCCGAGAGATTACCCTGCACTTGGTCCGGGACTTGGGGTATGAACAAAGTCCCGGACCACCTCATTTAAATTGGCCGAGACTGAACATTCAACATGTCCGGGACTTGGGTTAGGGACAAGGTCCCAGACCATGTGTTAAAAACCACCCGAGAGTTAGCTAATGCATTGGTCCGGGACTTAGGGTATGGACCAAGTCCCGGACCACCCCCAGAAACCAACAGAGAGCATTTTTAAGGTTGGAAATGATGGGGGTTTAAATGTTAATGATGTTAAAAGATGTTAAGGCCTTGTTTGGTGACATGTAAAGGCCCTAGGAAGTGTAAGAAAGTGTTAGAAGTGATTGAGAAGTGAGAACTCAAATTAACAAGAATAAAACCGAGTTAACGGGATAACGGGGTAAATACGGGAATAGCATTTTATTATGTACCGTATGAGTTTAGCATTAACAATAATGTTTGAAACATTATCAGAGAGTCGTGCGTGACCCGAGCTTGGTGAGATGACACGGTAAAAGTAAAACCCCGGTGAAAGGTATGATTTTCTCATACTCCGCGTGCTAACCGAGTTACGTTGATTTGTGTGTTTGTGTGCCGGCTTAATCAAGATTAAAGCATGAAAATAATCCCTTGTTTGATTATGTATGCCTTGTTGTATGTTGAATGAGCTAACATACTTGTATGCCGGTGTGGTCTAACATAGTGAATGGACCGACTCGTAGTGAGTAACGTTTGGCTAGAGACCCATAGATCGGGTCGATGCTTATGATAACGAAAATGTGCAAACACACAAACTATCCATTAAAGCATAACGATAACGCAAACATATGAACTCCCTAGAATGTGAGGAGAAGTACGGGTTGAGTAAATACCCGATAATGGTTAGAAAACCACATTGAAACAATCCACGAAACAAATGAGAGTGGATAGATAAGTGAACCTCCTTCAAGAGGATTTAAGTTAGTTTGAAGATGTGAACTAGAGAAGAAGGTAAAAGAGACCTGAGGGATTAGTAACTCCCTTGAGACATGGTCGACCTCCTATATGAGGATTTTACGCGGTATATATAAATAACCGAAAGCATGAGTAAAGTAAAGGTACGGGTAACTCTTAAAACCTAAGATTAACCGAACTAAAGTAATATTCCCAAGTCATTAGAAACATCGAGAGTGATGCTTCTAGACTAATATACATGATATTATTATAACTCCGAGAGAGGAGTGTATGGGAACGAGGGTAGTCCGAGAGTAGTCGGACCTAAGTAAAAGAGATAGGAACTAAGAGAGAGTTCCGTGAGCTAGTTGAACCTTCCCACCATGCTAGACCCAGAGTAGGGTCGAAACCGGGGAAGTAAGACTATGCTAGAGAGCCATGAGTTTTGGCCTAAGTATGTATTGAGAGTAACAAGCGTGACGTAGGAGACCTGTAGTGTCTCGAGAATCTACAAGAGCTTGAGTATAAATAACCCAAGAGTGTGGGTGAGATAATGAGTGTAAATAACCCAAGAGTATGGGTAAGATAATGAGTGTAAATAACCCAAGAGTATGGGTAAGATAATGAGAATAAGTAACCCGAGAGTGTGGGTGAGTATAGTACGAGTAGCCCAAGAGAATGGGTGTGAATATGAATAAGTAACCCGAGAGAGCGGGTGAGGTATTGAATAAGTAAACAAGGCATAGTGAGGAATAACCCTCAAGGCCTAAGAGTAACCAGATGCCACTAACAACCTTGTTATGTTAGTTAGGAATCGTGTTCCGTGATTGGATGTAGATTCCTTGTGTAATACACATATTTATTGTATTGCCTTGATGCATGTTGTTTGACTAAAATGAACTCCATGTATATCCGACTAAGTGGTCGGCGTACCCCGGTTAGCGCTCGGGGTATGCGAATTTCATATGCAGCGTTAAGCTGAACCCCTAGGGGCGATGTTTTTATTTTACAGGTACACCGAAGATGTTACCGTTCGAGAGTAGGACGGGGTCGGTGGGTTACATGGGTAGTAGTTTTAATTACTTATGTATTGAAGGAGGTGTAAGACCGAATATGTTGTCGGCATCCATTTGTTGTAGACTCGGTATAGTAAAGAAATGATTTGAGTATTGTATTTGTGTTGTGAATTCGGATGTTCCAGTCCATCAGACCGTTACTGTATGAGAGTTAGGCCAGGTTAGCCACATGGGTGGCTAACGGCGTTGTTTCACCCCTCGTTGTGATTAGAGTTCCGCTGCGTGAGTAAGAGTAATTAGAATCGGTTTAAGAGGTAATGCGAGTTTAACGGTTGGGGTGTTACACATTACAACGACTACCCCGTCCTACTCTTGAACGGCTTCCAGCTCCTTGTACCTGAAATAGGAAAAGAAGAGAAAGGGTGGCCCCCAAGGGGCTCAGCACCTTTGCTGGTATGGTAATCCCGCAGCCCGCATGCTACCGGGCCACGCACAACTAATTGTCGTCTTAGCATGCGGTTGATTATATTTAAATCATGCATGTAACTTAAAACACACAACACGAATCATTCCGCCTCAGTGGGCTCAACGAACAGATAACATATCCATACTTGATAGGCCACTCATGGTATTCATTACCCCTAGAGTGTTTCTCCTCCAATGGAGCTACTTCCTTAATAGACGACAACTACCCATTAATCTGGTTATCCTTAAACGCCTCTTATTACAAACTGGGATTCATATCCATGATCCACTTACTCCACATTTTACAACATATAACATACATCACATAACAACACATAACAACACTTTTCACGTTTCAACATGCACATAACAACATCGCGATAGAAATTGCATTACATCAACAACACATAACATAACGGGAGCGGTTCTCTTAGGAACCGACCCAAACATAGTTAGTTCACTTGTAGCCTAGAGAATGTTGCCAGTCTCATGATAAGCTCATTACATAACTCGTTACCGTCTCGTTAAATGAACGGATAACTTAACACAAGGTGTCTCGGATATAGTGATCCAAGCACACCGAACAAACATAAACATAGTATGCCCCTGTGGCCCGACGTGAGTCAGTAAAATAGCCTTGGTTAAGCTAAAGGGAAGGTTGGAAACCAAATTAGAAAACAACCATGACATACAGAGAGGATCGAACCTGATATGACAACGACCCCCATACTCACACGCGTGGCCGTAACAGACCGGACTCCTCACTTCCCCGTTAGCACTTGTTAGAAGTTCAACATTGAACTTAATAAATAATCACAAACATTGGGTTAAGTCTTGTTAGACACACACACAAGGGAAGGGAGAGTCATACATTCACACATAAATATCACACACAAACATCACATGACTAACTCACGCATAGCCGTGGTTAGAACGTTCCTTAGGTCGGAAACGTTATCACCGGATACCGTTCTCTTACGTTTACCTAATAGTGGTCAACTAGCCCTTCATGCGCATTCGAGGTTACCGGTATCGGCACGTAAACACACAACAACATTAACGACTGTAAACTCGTTTCATGATTTATCTTATAGCGTGGCAAACATACAGAAAAACACATTGGCATACAAGCCGGTGTAATCCGGTAGGACACAGGTTGCAAGAAAACCATACCTGTCACCGGAGTCCACTTTATCATGTCCACTTATGTTCCACGAGCAATTCTCGAACAACTGATAACATTACATGTACTTTTATTAACATCGGGGTGACAAGATTATTTAAAGTCTAATGCTTATAACTTATCCCCGTTAACTTAGTTACATAACTTCACATTTTAACTTATTTTTACCTTTACATTTTAATACAACTTTTCCCCCACTAAATTGTCATTATAACTCACTTAATATGTCCTTAACAATCTTATAACATCATTACTTAATAATCACCATTTTAGACAACTTTTCCTAACCTTAAACAACATTTTTGGCCAAAACAGTGGCATGTCCGAACTTGTGTCCGGACTTCCCAAGTTCGGACGCAAGCCGTGACTTAAAACTGGAAACAGACGCATGTCCGAACATGTGTCCGGACTTCGGAAGTTCGGACATGGGTCGAGGAAATTTTCAAAGTAAAATCTCATTTGTCCGAACATGTGTCCGGACTTCCGAAGTTCGGACACAGTTCGAGACTCTGAGAATTTTTACGCAACAGGGCCTGTCCGAACGTCCATGTCCAGACGGATGTTCGGACAAGCCAAAACACTCATTTTCCAAGCCTTTAAACACTTAACCAATTTCCACCAAAATCTCTATCACTTATAGTATTTCCTCCTTAGGTTTCTAAGTGGTGTTTCATGCCTATTGTAACCATTATACCATAATATTTCTTCTCCATTTGAACATCCACTCTTAAGCATCTTTTCTTACAACTAAATTCCTTATGTCATCCTTGTAGTCCTTTTACAAGTTTATTCCTTCTCCTTGTTTTCCAAAGTTTGCCTAAGTCCTAGAACAACTCCGAAATGACTTTGGTGTGTCCCAAAACACTCATTTGATTTCTAGAACTTCCAAGACAATGTCTAAATCCTTATAGCACTCTAAACACCTTAATACATGCTTTCTTCACTAATAAAACATTTAATCATTCTCAACACTTTCAAACTCACCAAAACTCTTTTTAAACACTTAGAACTTCTTAAACATCATCTAAATTTTGACATGGGTTCTTCTAGCACATTGCTATACCAAAGCACATAGCTTTCACCATTAGACATTCAAGAACACCTAAAATCCATCAAGAGTATTCTCACACACAACACTTAGGTTTTCACCCTTTCTCCACCAAAAACACTTAATCACTTAATACAAATTCCTTACACACAAACATATTGTTTTTCCTTCTTTAACCATCCAAGACACTCATCTTCATAAGGAATGTTCTTTACACACATCTAAATCCTTAAACTACACTACATCACAATATAGTGCATAAACTTAAATTGCTTAGCACTTAGGCCCTTAAATTGCATAAACCATAAACACTGAATTTCCACATGTATACATTGCCTTTGACCTGCAAATACACCCAACAATACATATGCCCTTAATAAACTCCTTGAGAGCATCTTACTAGGTCATTTGCCATTGGCTCCTTAGGTATTTTATTAAGCAAATCAAGCTCATTTTCCTAAGGCATTTAAACTACATTGAGATAGTTTGTTTTCCTCTTTTCCTCTCAAACTTCTTTCTTGTTTCCTTGTACCGAAAATCAGCAAGGAGTTTGATCACTTGTCAACTTTCTATTCAATATACATATAAGGGTAATGCGCTTAAGAATTCACACTTAAACTCATATACAAACCCTAGTTTAACATAAGTGTTTTAATACACTAAAAATAGAAGTTTACCTTAGCATTTGAAAGAGAACTTGATTATGTGACAAGAGAGGTCTCCACCAAACCCTTGAATGATTGGAATGAAACTATGAAAGAACAAGAGAAGACACCATAAATGGTGAATTTTCGGACATGTACCAAAATGAGAGGAAACATGGTTTTTCTTTGATTTTCCTTACCTTGAAGCATAAGAGAATGACAAGGCATGAAAATATGAGCTCAAGCTCCTTCAATGGTGAATCTCCATGGCACCAAAATTGAGTTCTAGAAGATTTGAAAAGATAGAAGTGTAGAGCTTGGTCTAACTAAGACAAATATGGTCTTAGAATTTGATTTGGAGCATGGAGTTGGATTTGGCAAGGAAATGAAGATGGAGAGGAGAGGTTACTATAGCCCATCGTTTTTGAAGAATAGAGGAGAGGATGAAAACCGTGTGAAATGAGAAGGAAGAAGAGAATGAGGTGAGAGAGTACACTTTGTTAAGATATTTATGTTATAAAGTAACTTTCTTCTTTTACTTACTTTTCCTTCCTTTCCTTAATTGATTTCTTTTACATGTTGGTGACTCACCATGATAAAAACCGGCCCCCATCTCTACCTAGGGTATAATAGTCTTTTTTGACCAATAAACTTACTTATATTGACTTATGTTATAAATTTGCACATTTTGGTTACTATTCACAAACTAAGGCACATATTTGTGAAATTTTTGATTTCCCATTGATTTAGACCTCCAAATGTGATACTAAGTAGTACACATATTAATTAAAGAGTAATGATGGACATTTAGCCATTCAAAACTCATTTATAAGACAATTTTTCAAAAACGTGCTTTAAGACTCCTTAAAGCACATTTTGTGTTTTAACTTGTTTTCAAGCTTGGTTTTCTTTGGTAATTGATTTAATATGTTCATTAACATATTTATAAGGTATAGGTGTGACCATTAGGTCTTATACAAATTTATCCCAAGCTTAGAGCACATTTTTGCCCATATTGACTTTAAGGCATTTATTGTGTTTTGTTTGGTTTAATTGTCTACCAAGGTTTCCTAAGGACATAATTAGCCTTATTAAATCATAGTTGAATATTATGAATTCTTGGTAGGCTCTTTGGGTCCTAACCAAGTTCACTCCAAGCTTAGAGCATGTTTTTTGCTCAACTGTATCTTAGTGCTTTATTGCATTTTACTATGGTTCAAATTTTCACTGATGTTTCTAAGGCACTTTTTAGCCTTTACATACCATAGCTTAAATGTTTAACAACATATCAAGGTTTGGGGTATTTCAATCTACCCCCCTTAAAAGAACTTCGTCCTCGAAGTTCATAATTCCCACACATCATTAGATTAGAACGCAGGAATCACTTGGAAATAAACTTTCATAACCAAACATATTTTACATCACACCCTCGGACTTAATGATCCGGGTACATATACACATCCATACATAACATAACATATTCACATGATAACCTCGGACTCAATGGTCCGGGTATCTTAACAACATTTACACATACATAACAACCCTTAGACTCTCTGGTCTTGGGTAACATAACAACCTTTAGACACATAGGTCTTGATAACATAACAGCCTTTAGACACATAGGTCTATGTATCACAACAACATTTAGACTCATAGGTCTTGATAACATACACTTTTGGCACTCAAGGTCAAAATAATATTTATTACACATACCACACAACATGTCTTAGCATGTATGGCAACCAAAAATATCTTTACATACATTGTGATCCCGCAGAACCCGGTCGCGATGGACACCTTCCGTCCCCGTTCTATTGGGAGATCAAAACAATCACTTAATTTTAACATATATACTTCTCATGTCACCGGTCCAAAGACAAAGGCTCATGCATCCTCGACTCGTGAGCAAGTACTACACAAATATTCTTTACTAGGTTAAGTATAAGAGAATCCTTTATTTCAAATGTTAACCGACTTTTTGAAAACACCAATTGAAAATCCTTTTGAAAACACATACAACTCCAAGTCCAACTTATGCTCTTTGCTTCTTTTCTTAGCGTGGTTATTTGTGACCACTTAAGGGGAGCTTTAAGAATCATCCAACCCTGATGTGATCAGCACCAGTGTTGAACTATCCTTTCACCCTAATCTATGTTCGGCTGCCCTTGATCTCATGATAATCAAGTTTCACCTCCCACTTCAATTTCAAGTATCAAGTAAATCACTCATTTCCAATTTTCTATCTTTTTAATCATTCTAATCATGATCATACATCTCCTAGGGATAGAACTTCGTCTATCAGTTATTTCCATTCACTTTAATGTTGTTACCTAGGGAATCTTATTCTCACTAGGTTCTATGTCGGTTTCATACACTTTCATGAATCACTATATAGTATATATATACACATATATTTTATCAAAATACAACATACAGTTTCACATTTAGTGTCATATAAACATATAATGTCGGGGTTTTAGTTCCCCGGGAGTTTCTCTACTCCCCCACACTTGTACTATCACACACAATTGTTAACAAATACACACACTTATCACAATGGTATTCGCATCTTCTGTGTGCAATTACCACAATTAAACCATGAATGAATGTGTATGTTTACGTAACACACACACCAATCATCAAAACAATATATTTTTTTTTTTGTGCTATGCACAACATAAGTCACGTACACTTGTACGGTAATACACACTAAGTGGTTTTGCGCTCTACCCCCCTTAAAAGGGATTACGCCCACGTAATCAATCACTAAACATTGGCTTTAAATGTTCTGCCGTCGTGAAGTGTTTTAACTTCTACGCGGTTTGTTATCCAATGCACCTGATTAGAGGATGTTAACCATATTAGCGGTTTATTCCCTAAACCAAGAATTCTCATTGGAGTTTGCTTTAACTCTGAACTGGTTTTGGTTCTGGCCTGTGAGGCTTCTAGGCATTAATAATTAGCCATTCACTCATGTTTACCATGCACATTCAACATTTGAATTACTGGCTCACTAGTTTCTGCTGCGAAACTCTAATAACTGTAGGGCTCAAGTTGCCCCACTCGTTATTATTACCGTATTGTTCACCTCCCATTTTATCACTTCATCTTGGTAACAATGGTTTCTCAACCGACGCGTGGTATCCCTTACCGTTAGCAAACTCGGTGAGTTACAAGACTTTCCATCCACTTCTCTAATAACTTACTATGTATACAACTATGTATTTCACAATGATTGACTTGTTTCTTCCGACTTACCGTCAGTTGAGGTTGAGCTACTACCTAGTGTGTAGTGCTCTCTCAGCTATTTCCCACACTTGAGGTATATTCCACACCGATATTTGGCAGTTAGTGCTACTACAGTCACTTACTGTTAATCATGCCTCCACATTTGGTTTTGTACACCTACCCTTTCATTGGTGCGGCCTTGCATTTCCTCACAACTAACATTCCCTAAATCCTAGCTATCCCATTCGATCATTACTGCGCAAGTGCAATACCAAACACCCAGTCATACAGAGTGCAGAGGCGTAAACTCTTGGCAGTAAATCTCTTATGCGATTCGCAACGGAATCCACACTGTGTTTCATTGAGATTCTGATCTCGTAATACTGGCTACTGGCTTACTACCTAGTTTGTTTATCATCACTTACCTTGCATCACCACTGAATTTAATTCATAACTGCTCTTATCTGCCATATCATTATTTAACAACACTTATACAACGGTCGCTTGCTGCGCACCGTGCTCTTACTCATTGCATAATAATAACTTACATGGTATTCACTGTCACATTAACTCCTACACACACTTACATCGTTTGTATTATGGTTCGTCACTCATTTGGATGACTACTGAATGCTCCTTGAGCATTGATCATTCGAGTCACAAACCGGCGTTATTCAGCTCGGTGCTTCACTTTATACACACATGTTACCAAACTAACTGCTCTCAAATAATAATAATATTGTCCATCCTTAACATATTTCTTGAGCTTGGTTCACATAACTACCGCTCTGGCGGTTTCACAGTATCGAGAGGTATCCCCACTCTTAAAGCAGTGGTTCGTTCTCCGCTCTATTCACTTATACAACATAAACTTCTACAATCAATCTAATTTACATAACATTTTATTTGTGGCTTATGAGCCTTACTGCTTCGAGCTCTGTCCATTGTGGACGGTTCACACACATTTATTTGTCCGTACAACATTACATGGTTTGGGCTCCATGACAAGGTCGTAGCATCATGTTTCCTTTCATGGGATGCCCCTTAGGATTGTCAGTCCGTCTCCTGACAACTTATGTCTAAACTGGGTGTTAATTTCAACCCTTGTGCTTCTGTCATGCCATCTCGTGCAACAATTGTTGATGCGAACGCCCTTTAAGGATTGCTCCTAGGTGTTACTAAGTTATGCCCTTACATCTGGTTCACACTTATTGGTATATTTAGTTAGCCACGTCGTTTGCGTTCTTAACTGGCTTATTATCCTCTTCTGTGAAGATTAACATTTCCTAGTAGTGTAGGTACTCATTCTGGAAGTTTCATCCCGTTCATTGCACATTAATGTGTCCACATTAGGCATCTGCTTTGCCATGCACAGGCTGGGTCACCGTTCCAGCTATCATTTTCGTTTACCCCTCAGGATTCTTAAGACATATGTGATGTCTTTACATAACAGTTAGTGCACTTCGCACCTCCTGACTCTTAAACATTTCCTTGAAAGGAATTCACTAATTCCTTTAGTCTCGTGAACTTGACTAGGTTTCTTTACTTCAACATTCATGGTAATGCGTTGCTCTTGTTTAACTTACACTGCTGACCGTAGTACGGAGTCGACTACTTCCCGTGTTTCGGACTCTACTCGTATACATATGCGGGGTACCATACTGATACATTACTACTTACCCAACTAACCCATAAGTAGGTCTGTCAGGCCCACAAGCTCCAATCGGAGTGCGGTCATCCCACATTTCAGTTAGTACAGTCGTAGTGTTCGTCACACGCCTAGGTGAAGTATTCTGTTGTCAACTCCCTTATATTGTCCCGTGACATTATTCATTCCGTGCTTCCCAAACTTAATCGAGGGAAAGTTTATCCACTGTTGTATCTTTATCAACTGCCCTTAGTTTACTGGTTTGGTTTAGAAAAAGGCTAGAAAGAAGTATTGGTTTGGAAGAAAATCTGGTTTTGAAAGAAAAAAGTTTGAAATAAATCTGAGTTTAAAGAAAATTCTCATGGTTTTACAATGCCTTCTTGCCTTAACTAAATCTAGCTTCTTGCTGACTGGTGTACGTCCAATTACAAAGGTTAGGCCGTTAAGCCCTTCCACAGTTATGATGATCTCACTTAACTTCATGGTACTTTTCTAAGTACTTTGTAGTGGTTATAAATTTCCCGAACAGCCCTGTTATAGCAGCACTTGCTATAGCAAGTGCGCCATGCTAACTGGCTATCGGTTAAGCACCATACTGGTTGCGTATTGTCCTTACTCGCACTATTATCAGTGGCCTTGTTGGCCCTTACTCGACCTTACATCTTGACAATAACCCTCTGGGTAACTTCTCACTGTATTCATATGATAATTATCAACTGGGGTGTCTCCCATTCTTGGAGTCCCCTTTCTTTTCGTATTGTTCCTCTTCGTAGCCCCTTCCACGCATTGTCGTGTTACTGAGACTTGTCATCTCGTTTGGGTACTACGTTGTATTTCCTTTGTCGGTTGGTATACCGTTGGTGTCATTATTTAACATTTGTAGTCCCGTAGACACTCGTCTCGGGTCTATTACTTCACTTCTTGCCTTTTACAGGTTGCCGTGTTGCGTTGCGTTGCTGTCTATGGCTATGCTGTACTGTCTCGCCTCTCAGCATGTCGACCCAGGTTGCCGGAAATTCTATTCTTCTATACACAAGATTCTTTCATTCTTCGCTATTAATTGCGGTTTCATTGTTCTTCACATGGAAACCGTCTCCGGGATTCCCATTTTCGGGATCTACCGTTGACAGGTTCTCCGTACCTTTAGAGGTTTTTAATAACAGCCAGATCGGGTATTCCCGAGTAAGAGAGGACTTCCATCTCTCTGGCATTCCTTCCAAGTTTATAAAACAGGGATTTGTGGAGGGCGGGAAGGATATAGTAGGGCTCTAGTTCACACTGTTTTGTACTACCTCCTACTAGCGTATCTCTCACGCTATCACTCAACCCTTATCCCACAAAGTACTAAAATCTACCTAATCTAACCTCGGTACTTCTAACTCGGTAATTCAGTCATCAAGTATACTTCGCTCTGATACCACTTTTTGTACACCCCATCCAACATTAACCACTTAACAATAAACTGCAGCGGAAACTTCTTCATCACATTTGCACTTACTTAACTTGGTTGGTTTACCCGCCGTTAACCACCCACGTGCTAACAAGGCTATTACACATAAACTTACGGAAATCTTGTATCGTTCTTACTCGACTATTTGTCACCAAGTGACCACACACATTACTGACCTTATCCATTAACAATAGAAACACCATACACCTTCCAACTGTACCTGGTATTCACAAAACTAATGCCGATAACAATTTCGGTCTTACTACACCTACTGAATATATATACAACTTAAATGGTTATCCATTACAACGACTACCCCGTCCTACTCTCGAACGGCTTCCAGCTCCTTGTACCTGAAATAGGAAAAGAAGAGAAAGGGTGGCCCCCAAGGGGCTCAGAACCTTTGCTGGTATGGTAATCCCGCAGCCCGCATGCTACCGGGCCACGCACAACTAATTGTTGTCTTAGCATGCGGTTGATTATATTTAAATCATGCATGTAACTTAAAACGCACAACACGAATCATTCCGCCTCAGTGGGCTCAACGAACAGATAACATATCCATACTTGATAGGCCACTCATGGTATTCATTACCCCTAGAGTGTTTCTCCTCCAATGGAGCTACTTCCTTAATAGACGACAACTACCCATTAATCTGGGTTATCCTTAAACGCCTCTTATTACAAACTGGGATTCATATCCATGATCCACTTACTCCACATTTTACAACATATAACATACATCACATAACAACACATAACAACACTTTTCACGTTTCAACGTGCACATAACAACATCGCGATAGAAATTGCATTACATCAACAACACATAACATAACGGGAGCGGTTCTCTTAGGAACCGACCCAAACATAGTCAGTTCACTTGTAGCCTAGAGAATGTTGCCAGTCTCATGATAAGCTCATTACATAACTCGTTACCGTCTCGTTAAATGAACGGATAACTTAACACAAGGTGTCTCGGATATAGTGATCCAAGCACACCGAACAAACATAAACATAGTATGCCCCTGTGGCCCGACGTGAGTCAGTAAAATAGCCTTGGTTAAGCTAAAGGGAAGGTTGGAAACCAAATTAGAAAACAACCATGACATACAGAGAGGATCGAACCTGATATGACAACGACCCCCATACTCACACGCGTGGCCGGAACAGACCGGACTCCTCACTTCCCCGTTAGCACTTGTTAGAAGTTCCACATTGAACTTAATAAATAATCACAAACATTGGGTTAAGTCTTGTTAGACACACACACAAGGGAAGGGAGAGTCATACATTCACACACAAACATCACATGACTAACTCACGCATAGCCGTGGTTAGAACGTTCCTTAGGTCGGAAACGTTATCACCGGATACCGTTCTCTTACGTTTACCTAATAGTGGTCAACTAGCCCTTCATGCGCATTCGAGGTTACCGGTATCGGCACGTAAACACACAACAACATTAACGACTGTAAACTCGTTTCATGATTTATCTTATAGCGTGGCAAACATACAGAAAAACACATTGGCATACAAGTCGGTGTAATCCGGTAGGACACAAGTTGCAAGAAAACCATACCTGTCACCGGAGTCCACTTTATCATGTCCACTTATGTTCCTCGAGCAATTCTCGAACAACTGATAACATTACATGTACTTTTATTAATATCGGGGTGACACGATTGTTTAAAGTCTAATGCTTATAACTTATCCCCGTTAACTTAGTTACATAACTTCACATTTTAACTTATTTTTACCTTTACATTTTAATACAACTTTTCCCCCACTAAATTGTCATTATAACTCACTTAATATGTCCTTAACAATCTTATAACATCATTACTTAATAATCACCATTTTTAGACAACTTTTCCTAACCTTAAACAAAATTTTTGGCCAAAACAGTGGCATGTCCGAACTTGTGTCCGGACTTCCCAAGTTCGGACGCAAGCCGTGACATAAAACTGGAAACAGACGCATGTCCGAACATGTGTCCGGACTTCGGAAGTTCGGACATGGGTCGAGGAAATTTTCAAAGTAAAATCTCATTTGTCCGAACCTGTGTCCGGACTTCCGAAGTTCAGACACAGTTCGAGACTCTGAGAATTTTTACGCAACAGGGCCTGTTCGAACGTCCATGTCCAGACGGATGTTCGGACAGGCCAAAACACTCATTTTCCAAGCCTTTAAACACTTAACCAATTTCCACCAAAATCTCTAACACTTATAGTATTTCCTCCTTATGTTTCTAAGTGGTGTTTCATGCCTATTGTAACCATTATACCATAATATTTCTTCTCCATTTGAACATCCACTCTTAAGCATCTTTTCTTACAACTAAATTCCTTATGTCATCCTTGTAGTCCTTTTACAAGTTTATTCCATTCTCCTTGTTTTCCAAAGTTTGCCTAAGTCCTAGAACAACTCCGAAATGACTTTGGTGTGTCCCAAAACACTCATTTGATTTCTAGAACTTCCAAGACAATGTCTAAATCACTTTAGCACTCTACACCTTAATACATGCTTTCTTCACTAATAAAATATTTAATCATTCTCAACACTTTCAAACTCACCAAAACTCTTTTTAAACACTTAGAACTTCTTATACATCATCTAAATTTTGACATGGGTTCTTCTAGCACATTGCTATACCAAAGCACATAGCTTTCACCATTATACATTCAAGAACACCTAAAATCCATCAAGAGTATTCTCACACACAACACTTAGGTTTTCACCCTTTCTCCACCAAAAACACTTAATCACTTAATACACATTCCTTACACACAAACATATTGTTTTTCCTTCTTTAACCATCCAAGACACTCATCTTCATAAGGAATGTTCTTTACACACATCTAAATCCTTAAACTACACTACATCACAATATAGTGCATAAACTTAAATTGCTTAGCACTTAGGCCCTTAAATAACATGGCTCTTAGGCCCTTAAATTGCATAAACCATAAACACTGAATTTCCACATGTATACATTGCCTTTGACCTGCAAATACACCCAACAATACATATGCCCTTAATAAACTCCTTGAGAGCATCTTACTATGTCATTTGCCATTGGCTCCTTAGGTATTTTATTAAGCAAATCAAGCTCATTTTCCTAAGGCATTTAAACTACATTGAGATAGTTTGTTTCCTCTTTTCCTCTCAAACTTCTTTCTTGTTTCCTTGTACCGAAAATCAGCAAGGAGTTTGATCACTTGTCAACTTTCTATTCAATATACATATAAGGGTAATGAGCTTAAGAATTCACACTTAAACTCATATACAAACCCTAGTTTAACATAAGTGTTTTAATACACTAAAAATAGAAGTTTACCTTAGCATTTGAAAGAGAACTTGATTATGTGACAAGAGAGGTCTCCACCAAACCCTTGAATGATTGGAATGAAGCTATGAAAGAACAAGAGAAGACACCATAAATGGTGAATTTTCAGACATGTACCAAAATGAGAGGAAACATGATTTTTCTTTGATTTTCCTTACCTTGAAGCATAAGAGAATGACAAGGCATGAAAATATGAGCTCAAGATCCTTCAATGGTGAATCTCCATGGCACCAAAATTGAGTTCTTGAAGATTTGAAAGATAGAAGTGTAGAGCTTAGTCTAACTAAGACAAATATGGTCTTAGAATTTGATTTGGAGCATGGAGTTGGATTTGGCAAGGAAATGAAGATGGAGAAGAGAGGTTACTATAGCCCATCGTTTTTGAAGAAGAGAGGAGAGGATGAAAACCGTGTGAAATGAGAAGGAAGAAGAGAATGAGGTGAGAGAGTACACTTTGTTAAGATATTTATGTTATAAAGTAACTTTCTTCTTTTACTTACTTTTCCTTCCTTTCCTTAATTGATTTCTTTTACATGTTGGTGACTCACCATGATAAAAACCGGCCCCCATCTCTACCTAGGGTATAATAGTCTTTGTTGACCAATAAACTTACTTATATTGAATTATGTTTTAAATTTGCACATTTTGGTTACTATTCACAAACTAAGGCACATATTTGTGAAATTTTTGATTTCCCATTGATTTAGACCTCCAAATGTGATACTAAGTAGTACAAATATTAATTAAAGAGTAATGATGGACATTTAGCCATTCAAAACTCATTTATAAGACAATTTTTCAAAAACGTGCTTTAAGACTCCTTAAAGCACATTTTGTGTTTTAACTTGTTTTCAAGCTTGGTTTTCTTTGGTAATTGATTTAATATGTTCATTATCATATTTATAAGGTATAGGTATGACCATTAGGTCTTATACAAATTTATCCCAAGCTTAGAGCACATTTTTGCCCATATTGACTTTAAGGCATTTATTGTGTTTTATTTGGTTTAATTGTCTACCAAGGTTTCCTAAGGACTTAATTAGCCTTATTAAATCATAGTTGAATATTATGAAGTCTTTGTAGGCTCTTTGGGTTCCTAACCAAGTTCACTCCAAGCTTAGAGCATGTTTTTTGCTCAACTGTATCTTAGTGCTTTATTGCATTTTACTATGGTTTAAATTGTTCACTGATGTTTCTAAGGCACTTTTTAGCCTTTACATACCATAGCTTAAATGTTTAACAACATATCAAGGTTTGGGGTATTTCACCGTTGGTGTATCATTTAACAACTGTGGTCTCGTAGACACTCGTCCTGGGTTTCATTAATCCACTTCTTGCCTGTTGCACGGTTGGTGCGTTGCAAGCTGGTTGTTCTCGACTGCTCGGCATGTCGACCCAGGTTGCCGGAAATTCTATTCTTCTATACACAGATTCTTCACTCTTCGCTATGAAATGCGGTTAACATTGTTTAGATGGGAACCGTCTCCGGGATTCCCAGTTTTCGGGATCTACCGTATGACAGGTTCTCCGTACCTTTAGAGGTGTTTAAAAACAGCCAGATCGGGTATTCCCGAGTAAGAGAGGACTTCCATCGCTCTGGCGTTGTTTTCCCAAGTTATAAAATAGGGATTGTGGAGGGCGGGAAGGATATAGTAGGTTTCCAGTACACACTGGTTACTCCTAACTAGCGTATCTCTCACGCTATCACTCAACCCTTAACCCCAAGTAATAAAATCCTAACTCGGTACTTCCTAAGCTCGGTAATTCAGTCATCAGAGCGATACTTCGCTCTGATACCACTTTTTGTAACACCCCATCCAACACTTACGCACTTAATAACAAACTTCAGTGGAAAACAAGCTTCATCACATTACTTAACTCGTTGGTGTTACACGCCGTTAACCACCCACGTGGCTAACAAGGCTATTACATATACATTGTACCGGTCTGATGGACTAGATTCCCGAGCGACTACACATTACTGACCCTTCCATTAACAATAGAAACAACATACACCTTCCAACTGTACCGAGTATTCACAAACTAATGCCGATAACAATTACGGTCTTACTACACCTACTGTATATATACAACCTAAATGATTACCCATGTACAACGACTATCCCGTCCTACTCTCGAACGGCTTCCCAGCTCCTTGTACCTGAAATAGGAAAAGAAGAGAAAGGGTGGCCCCCAAGGGGCTCAGCACCTTTGCTGGTATGGTAATCCCGCTGCCCGCATGCTACCGGGCCACGCACAACTAATTGTCATCTTATCATGCGGTTGATTATATTTAAATCATGCATGTAACTATAAACACACAACACATAACATTCCACCTCAAAGGGCTCAACAACAGATAACACCACCTTACTTGATAAGTCACTCATGGTGTTCATTACCCCTAGAGTGTTTCTCCTCTAATGGAGCTACTTCCTTAATAGACGACACTTACCCATTAATCGGGTTATCCTTAAATGCCTCTTATCACAAACATATCCATGATCCACATACTCCACATTTTACAACATATGACATACATCACATAACAACACTTTTCACGTTTGAACGTGCACATAATAACATCGTAATGGGAATTGCAGTATAACAACATTACATAACATAATGGGAACGGTTCTCTTAGGAACCGACCCAAACATTGTTAACTCACTGGTGAGCCTAGAGAATGACGTCACCCTCATGATAAACTCGTTATACAACACTCATTACCGTCCTAATAGTCGGACGAGTAACTTAAGTTAAGATGGTTCGGATATAGTGCCCCGAACACACCACACAAACACATGTTCCCCCTAAACCGATCATAAGTCAGAATAGCTAAGCTTTGGAGTAAGCTAAT
The DNA here is from genome assembly GCA_023374045.1 of Limonium bicolor. Taxonomy (NCBI): domain Eukaryota; kingdom Viridiplantae; phylum Streptophyta; class Magnoliopsida; order Caryophyllales; family Plumbaginaceae; genus Limonium; species Limonium bicolor. Next base: position 28,047,053 of record CM041776.1, read on the forward strand.
AGGAGATCGTAACCCATGGAGGAAACACCATAACAGAGAGGAGGGTAAAGCTAAGAAGGATACCCACTCCCAAACAACGCGCGACCAGAACGACCGGATTCCTCACCCCCCCATAATATATATATATAAACATAGTTAAGGGCTCCACTGTGGAACCTATCACATCCATACACCATACAGTATTACAACTGGGTTACACATACGAGGAAGGTCCTTACATACACACACAAATATCACACAATTAACACACGCATAGCCGTGGTTAGAACGTCCCATGGTTCGGGTCGTTTAATCTGAATACCGAACTCTCATGTGCTCCTAGACTCAGTTAGCTAAGTTTAACACTTTCGAGGTTAAATGGTATCGGAACTAGACACGCCACATATATGAATTACTGTAAACTCATTACATGTTTTATCTTTCAACGTGGCAAACATACAGAAAAACACATTGGCATACTAGCCGGTGTAATCCGGTAGGACACAGGTTGCAAGAAAACCATACCTGTCACCGGAGTCCACTCTATCATGTCCACTTATGTTCCTCGAACAATTCTCGAACAACTGGTAACATTACATGTACTTTTATTAACACTGGGGTAACATGATTGTTTAAAGTCTAATGCTCATAACTTATCCCCCGTTAACTTAGTTAAATAACTTCACATTTTACTTGTGTTACTTTTACATTTTAATACACCTTTTCCCACTAAATTGTCATTATAACTCACTAGGGTTCACTTCTTAAACCACACTTAGTTTGTTTTTTTTTTACATGTTTTGGGCCGTCTGACCCACCGTCCGACCCACAACTGGGTCGGACCGTTCCAGAAACTTTTCCGTCTTTCAAATTCACTTGTCCGACCCATGTCCGACCCAAGTCCTCTGGGTCGGACCATTCCAGAAACATCAACGGGTGAATTAACAGAGGCTGTCCGACCCACCCTGGGTCGGACCACTGGGTCGGACAACATCAGAACTTGTCCAAAACTTGTCAAACTTTCTCCAAACTTTTCCTCAAGCCTCCTAATGTGTTCTAACATCATTTGGCACATTTAACCCTTCATATAACATCCATAAAACTCATTTTATAACTCCTTAAACACTTACTCTTTTCTTACCAAAATTCTTAACACTTATAATGTTTTGTCCTTAGTTTCTCCAAGTGGTGTTTCATAATTATGATAACCACTATGCCAAAAGTGTTTCCTTACCATCATAACATCATCTCTCAAACATCTTTTCTTACTAACTAAATCTCCTTTTTCACATCTTACCTAAACATCATTTCCTCCTTGTACATCAACATTCCTAAACCTTAAACAAACTTCTCCAAGACTTTAATACATTCCTCAAAAACACTCATTGAATTCCTAGAACTTCCAAGATAATACCTAAATCCTTGTATCACTCTAAATCACCTTAATACATGCTTTCTTCCCTAGTAAAACAATTGTTCATTTTTAACACTTCCTAGTTCACCAAAACTCATTTAAAAAAAACACTTAGAACTTCTTATACATTTTCCAAATTTCGCCATAGCTTCTCTTGTATATTCTCACATCCAAACACTTAGGTTTTTACCTTATTTCACTCAAGAACACCTAAGTCCACCAAGAACTTTCTCACACAGAAAACTTCACCAAATTTACACTACATCACAATATAGTGCATAACTTAAATTGCTTGGCACTTAGGCCCTTAAATAACATGGCTCTTAGGCCCTTAAATTGCATAAACCTTAAACACTGAATTTCTCACATAAATAATGCCTTTAACCTGCAATTACATACAACAACACATATGCCCTTTAATAGTTTCCTTGAGAGCATTTTACTAGGTCATTCACCATTGGCTCCTTAGGTATTTTATTAAGCAAATCAAGCTCATTTTTCCTAAGGCATTTAAACTACATTATGATAGTTTGTTTACCTCTTTTCCTCTCAAACTTCTTTCTTGTTTCCTTGGACCGAAAATCAGCAAGGAGTTTGATCACTTGTCAACTTTCTAATCAATATACATATAAGGGTAATGAGCTTAAGAATTCACACTTAAACTCATATACAAACCCTAGTTTAACATAAGTGTTTTAATACACTAAAATGATATTTACCTTTGAATTTGAAAGAGAACTTGAATATGTAACAAGAGAGGACTCCTCCTTGTCCCTTGAAGATTGAAATGGAGCTATGAAAGAACAAGAGAAGACACCATCAAAGGTGATTCTCGGTTACACATAAAAACAAGAGGGAATGTTGTTTTTCTTTGATTTTCCTTACCTTGAATCAAAGGAGAATGACAAGGCATGAAAAGGTGAGCTCAAGCTCCATCAATGGTGAATCTTCATGGCACCGAAATGGAGTTCTTGAAGATTTGAAAAGAGAGAAGTGTAGAGCTTGGCCTAACTCAGACAAATATGGTCTTAGAATTTGATTTGGTATATGGAGCTAGAAGATATTAGAGATTGAAGATGGTGGTGTGAGTGGTGCTATAGCAAACCTAGAATGGAGCTTGGGAGAAGATGAAGAAATCGGTGGGGATGAGAAGGAATGAAGAAAGGTGAGGTGAGAGGTAACTTTAGTAGATATTTAAAGTTGTAAAGTAAATAGTGAATTTACTTGCTTTTTCCTTTCTTATTTGACTCATTAGTTAAGTGTGATGAGTCACACTTGGAAAACCGGCCCCCTAAGTGTTTTAGGCCAAGTCATGGTCTTTGTTGACCAATTAACTTACTTATATTGACTTATGTCATAAACTAGCATTTTTTGTTACTATTCACAAAAACAAGACACATAGTTGTGAAATTTTTGATTTCCCATTGATTTAGACCTCCAAATGTGATACTAAGTAGTACACATGTTAATTAAAGAGTAATGATGGACATTTAGCCATTCAAAACTCTTTTACAAGACAATTTTTCAAAAATGTGCTTTAAGACTCCTTAAAGCACATTTTGTGTTTTAACTTGTTTTCAAGCTTGGTTTTCTTTGGTAATTGATTTAATATGTTCATTAACATATTTATAAGGTATAGGTATGACCATTAGGTCTTATACAAATTTATCCCAAGCTTAGAGCACATTTTTGCCCATATTGACTTTAAGGCATTTATTTGTTTTGTTTGGTTTAATTGTTTACCAAGGTTTCCTAAGGACTTAATTAGCCTTATTAAATCATAATTGAATATTACCAAGTCTTGGTAGGTCCTTTGGGTCCCACCAAGTTCACTCCAAGCTTAGAGCATGTTTTTGCTCAAGCTGTGTCTTAGTGCTTTATTGTGTTTTACTACGGTTTAAATTGTCCACTGATGTTTCTAAGGCACTTTTTAGCCTTTAAATACCATGTTTTAACATTTAAACAACATATCAAGGTTTGGGGTATTTCAGTCCGGGACTTAAGGTAGGGACCAAGTCCCAGACCACCCAAGAAGCCTACAGAAAGTGTTTTAAAGGTTTCTAATGATGGGGATTTAAATGTTAATGATGTTATATGATGTTAAGGCCTTGTTTGGTGACATGTAAAGGCCCTAGGAAGTGTAAGAAAGTGTTAGAAGTGATTGAGAAGTGAGAACTCAAATTAACAAGAGTAAAACCGAGTTAACGGGATAAGTACGGGAGTAGCATTTTATTACGCACCGTATGAGCTTAGTGTTAATAATAATGTTTGAAACATTACCAGAGAATCGTGCGTGACCCGAGCATGGTGAGATGACACGGTAAAAGTAAAAACCCCGGTGAAAGGTATGATTTTCTCATACTCCGCATGCTAACCAAGTTACGTTGATTTGTGTGTTTGTGTGCCGGCTTAATCAAGATTAAAGCATGAAAAAAATCCATTGTTTGATTATGTATGTCTTGTTGTATGTTGAATGAGCTAACATACTTGTATGCCGGTGTGGTCTAACATAGAGTAAAGACCGACTCATAGTGAGTAACGTTTGGCTAGAGGCCATAGATTGGGTCGATGCTTATGATAACAAAAACGTGCAAACACACAAATTATCCGTTAAAGTATAACGATAACGCAAACATATGAACTCCCTAGAATGTGAGGAGATGTGCGGGTTGAGTAATTACCCGATAACGGTTAGTAAACCATAATGACACAATTCACGAAACAAATGAGAGTGAAAAGATAAGTGAACCTCCTTCAAGAGGATTAAAGATAGTTCGAAGATGTGAACTAGTAAAGAAGGTAAAAGAGACCTAAGGGATTAGTAGCTCCTTGAGACATGGTCGACCTCCTATATGAGGATTTTACCCGGAATAAGAAAATAACCGAAAGTATGAGTAAATGAAACGTATGGGTAACTCTTAAAACCTAAGATTAACCGAACTTGTGTATTGTTCCCAAAGTCATTAGAAACATCGAGAGTGATGCTTCTAGACTAAAACACATAATATTATCATAACTCCTCCGAGAGAGGAGTGTATGGGAAAATGAGAGTAGTCCGAGAGTAGTCGGACTATTGTAAAGAGTGAGGAACTAAGAGAGAGTTCCGTGAGTGTGAGTAGTGAACTTCCCACCATGCTAGACCCAGAGTAGGGTCGAAAACGGGGAAGAAGTAAGACTATGCTCAAGAGCCATGAGTTTTTGCCTGAGAATGTATTAAGAGTAACAAGCGTGACATAGGAGACCTGTAGTGTCTCGAGAATCTACAATAGCTTGAGTATAAATAACCCAAGAGTGTGGGTGAGATAACAAGTATGAATAACCCCTAAGAGTGTGGGTGAGATAATGAGTATATGTAACCCGAGAGAATGGGTGAGTGTAAAACGAGTAGCCCAAGAGAATGGGTGGGTATATGAATAAGTAACCCGAGAGAGCGGGAGAGCTATTGATTGAGTAAACAAGGTATAGTGAGGTATACCCTCCTGCCTAAGAGTAAACTGATACAACTAACAACCTTGTTATGTTAGTTAGGAATTGTGTTCCGTGATTGATGTAGATTCCTTGAGTAATACACATATATTGTATGCTGTGATGCATGTTGTTTGACTAAAATGAACTCCATATTTATCCGACAATAGTAGTCGGCCTACCCCGGTTAGCGCTCGGGGTATGCAAATTTCATATGCAGCGTTAAGCCTGTGCCCCTAGGGGCAACGTTTTTATTTTTCAGTACACCGAAGATGTTACCATCGAGAGTATGATGGGGTCGGTTGGTTTGCATGGGTAGTTATGATTAATTACTTATGTATTGAAAGAGGTGTAAGACGAATATGTTGTCGGCTTCCATATATCGTAGACTCGGTATAGTAAAGAAATGATTTGAGTAAAGTATTTGTATTTGTATTCGGTTATTCCGTTCATCACCGTTACGGTATTGTAAGAAAGGCCTGGTTAGCCACATGGGTGGCTACGGCGTTGTTTCACCCCTCGTTGTAATTAGAGTTCCGCTGCGTGAATTGGAGTAATTAGTAAAGGTTTAAGAGGTAATGACGAGATTAACGGTTGGGTGTTACATATATATATTCGAGATAATATGTCTTGATGAATAGATCCCTTGCTCTCTAATATGCCAATATTAAGAAGGGCCGGAAATCCAGAAGTCCAGAAATCTAATAATCCATAATAAGATCTACACAAAGAAGGCAACGATTCTTTTAATAAGAATCATTCCCTTTTTGAACGGTAAGATAATATAATGGCCAATCCTTGCTCATACTAGCCAAAGGATGAATTCCCTTAAAGGGAGAATAGGGATAATGTATTTTCCCATCTTTGCTTATGTAGCCAAATGATGTACTTCCATTAATTTATGTTTCCCATTTTTGCTTATGGTAGACAAAGAATGGTACTTATGATCATACCCTTCTAAAGTGTTCCTTTTAGAAGGTATTGGATCGAGGTACGGTGTGGTGTCCCAAACCTAATGATTCACCCATTATAGGCGACCAGAGCTCCTGATGGATCCAGAGATGGGTTTTGGGTTGGCACGATGGCCGGGCATGTTAGCCCAAATTGGCACAATGGTCGGGGCATGATAGCCCAAGGTGTTACTTTCAAGGCGTGATAGCCTGCGCACGTTGCCGGGTGTTACTTTCAAGGTGTGTGATAGCCTGCGCACTTTGGCTGGGTGTTACTGTCAAGGCGTGTGATAGCCTGCGGCACGTTGGTCAGGTGTTACTTTCAGGCGTGATAGCCTGCGGCACGTTGGCTGGGTGTGTACTTTCAAGGCGTGATAGCCTGCGTGTAACACCCCTCTCCTTAAACACGCAATAATCTCTCTTGTAGCAATAAATAAAACGTCTTACAGCGGAAGAAATAATAACAACAACAACAATACTCACTCGGGTGGTCACCGGCCATTACTCGCCCATGCGAGTAACGAAGCCAAACTATATCCAACAACCCATATAAACAAACTGCTAACCGCTGTGATAACGAGATAACTCCTATACATCATACTAAGTTCATAACCATAAACGTCAACAAGTGAGCATCTACCCAATCCCGAAAATACATAACCGTACCATAATACAATTCCCAGTCTAACATTGTTATAAAACAAACTCCATGTGGTAATTAAAATAAAATCTAACTACCTGATCCCGCACTTCGGCTTCGGCGATAATCATCAACCTGCACAATGAGTGTAGTCTCAGCGATAAACGTTGAGTATGCCGGGCCTGGACCCCTAATGATCACTTAGTCATTTTAACCATATTATTATTAGATTGGTTTCATGATTTACCATTTTACAGTTATAATCAATACTGTAATATACATGCATAAATTCATAATAATCCATCCAATTCAAACAGTCATAAAATATAACAAACAACAATTGTATATCGAACATGTCGAATAATAATACTGAATAAATGCCGTAGCGAACACCATCCTTAGTTAGTTTAATTTGGCCTTCAAAGCCCCATCCATCCAAACCATGTTAATTAAAATACAGTTGGGCGTCATGTTAGGACAACCCGATAACCTCACCCATGGACAGTAGTCCTCCCGTACACACAAAGGTGCTCATTTCCCAGAGGTCCGGATGCCCCTGACTATTCACTTTGCCTCGTAAGGCGTCCATATAAAGGTCGTAGCCACCTGACCACGATCCAAATAGGGCTCGTGGGTATAAACCTAGAGCGGAACCCGATCGGGAACCCCTCAGTGATCACAAATTCGTAACCAGGTAGTTCGTAAACTACTCTGGATTCCTCACCTCAAATCACACCATCTCTCTCTCATAATGTTTAAGATATGCTCTTAGTCTTATGGAGAATATAATTATTAGTTAGCTGCCCAATGGGTCTCACGCATACCTAGAAGTAATCTAGGTTATATTCATGTTCGAGATCCATGCTCTAGAGACCGACAATGTCGTGACTCGTTCCTAAGTGTTTTACTTAGGTTACCATATACTTAATATTAATATATAATGTATTATATTAAGTAACCGTCATGTCATCACATAAACGCATATGTATGTTTATATAAGCCTATCTATAGTCGACGTAGTGTTAGTCCCGTAGGACGCTCGTGCATAAATAATTAATGTAGTAACACATAATCCATACACGTATCCAAAACACATAACACACAAGTGATAACAGCAAATCCGAGCCCAAGGAATTCCTTAGGACAACTCGGATCAAACCCCTTTACATACCGTACTCCTTAGACCAAGGATGCGCAATGTAGACCACAAGCTCGTCAAGCGCCTTCGTCTGAGTATGATCTAAACGGTAATAAACTATAAGTCAGTCTCCAAGACTAACTACATCCGGTATTTCCGAATACAAGTAACCCCAACAGTTCATCCTGAATTTCCACAGTTAATTGTTATGGGTTTCTCTATAACGGTCGGCTTTGTTACTAAAACTCGTATGTCGAAATGTTTCGACTGTTAAGTTTTAACTCGTGATATTTCTTTAATCTTATCCATCATTTAATTTAGGTATATAACTGTAACACCCCAACTACAAACACCATACTTAACAACATTTAGCAGCGGAATTACAACTCAACACTTAACTTAATCCATGGGTGTTACACGCCGTTAGCCACCCACGTGGCTAACAAGGCTAATACATACATAGTGTACCGGTCTGATGGACAAGATTACCGAGCGCTACACTTTACATTGCCAACCGTTTCCAAACTGAAATACATACATTTACATACAACTGTACCGAGTCTTACTTTCAGCTACCGATTATCAAACTTCGGTTTACAGCCCTTACAACTACATAAATAACTAAATAACTATCCAAGTATATAAAGCTACCCCGTCCTACTCTCGAACGGCTACCAGCGCCATTGTACCTGAAAAGTATGGGGGCCCCAAAGGGGGTCAGCACCTTTGCAGGTATGGTAATCGAGCAGCCCGCATACTACCGGGCCACGCACAACTATTTGTCGTCTGAGCATGCGGGTTAATTATATCTAAAACATACATGAACTATAAACACATATCATGCTTATAAAATCACACATCCAATGAATAGGATACAGACATAAGATTAACACATCACATCGGTTAGATCACATTATTGTGTTCTTTGGCCCTTGAGGGTTCTACCCTAATGGAGCTATTCCTTGCTAGACGACACATACCCATTTAATCGGGTTATACTTAATTACCCCTTATATTTGTACGGGGTTGATTTCGGAGATCAACGTACACAACATAACAACATACTTCATTAATAACATGTACACAACTTGATACCGTTCTTCTTAGAGAACGTACACTTTACTTAGGATGTGCTGGAGGAAATATAGGCCCGAGCACAACGTACACACTTACTTCACTTAGATGTGTCAGCCGTAATATAGGACCGATCACAACATACACAATTTCCCCTAGCTCCAATATTGATGAGGTAGGTAAGCCTGGTTAAGCTGTGGGTGGTTGTAATCTAAGGAAGGAAAACAACCATAACTAACAATATTCCCCCTAGCCCGAATAATATCGAGGTAGGTAAGCCTTGGTTAAGCTTGTGGGTGATTGTAATCCAAGAAGGAAAAATAACCATAACAGAAGAGTGGGAGTTAATTCAAATATATACATCAACTCCCAAACAACGCGCGCGCGACAGAACGACCGGATTCCTCACCCCCCATAATATATGTATATATATAGTTAAGCGTTCCATTATGGAACCTATCACATCCATACATCATATAGTGTTACTAACTTGCTTAGACACATAAGGGAAGTAACGTCCCATTCAACAAACAGGATAACGGCATCCGATAAACACACACAACACCCAACACCAATATACAACTAAAGCACGGATAGCCGTAGTTAGAACATTCCCGTAGGTGGAACGTCCCGTTGGTTGGGACGTTAGTCCGAATACCGATCTCTTATGTGATCCTAGAGTTGGTTAGCTACGGTTTAACATATAGATAAGGTTAAACGGTATCGGAATTATTTACGCCACATCAAAGAATTACTGAAAAAACTCATTTCATGCTTATCTTGCAAGGTGGAAAATACACAGAAAAACAAGTTGGCATACAAGCCGGTGTAACCCGGTAGGACAAGGTTGCAAGAAAACCATACTTGTCACCAAGGTTCACTCTTTTGCATCCTCTTATGTTCCTTGAATAATCTTTGAACAACTGGTACAACATTACATTTGTTTCCATTAATAATGGGGCAATACAATTGTTAAACGACTAGTGCGCCCATAGTTAACCCCGTTACCCCGTTATACTTAATTTTACTCTTGTGATCTTAAGTTCACAACTCCCACATCAAACCTAACACATGTTTACACATTTTAAGGCCTTTACATGTCACCAAACAAGGCCTAAAACATCATCTAAAACCATTACCATCCAATCCCCCATCATTACAAGGCTTAAAAAAAAAAAAACAAAAAACAATTCTTCCCTGGTCTGGACCGCCCCTGTGGGGCGGTCCCAGGGGCGGTTCACAACAGAAGCTACACTCGCCTGCAGAACTGCACTGGTCCTCCCACAGGGGCGGTCCCTAGGGGCGGTCTAGAACAGACCCCATTTTAAAAACTTTTTTCTACACATTTTGAACTCCAAATTCACCCCAATCTTTTCCCACTTATTCCACAATCTTCCACATGTTTCCTACATGTTTAAACACCTTAAAACATGCACTAAACCTCTCTAAATCTTTGGTTTAATCCACCACCCAATTCTTACTCAAATTCAACAAATCCAAATTCTCACATTTTGCATTTTACACTCTTTTGCATTTCTTACTTCTTCTTGCATGTTTCTACCTCCCATCACAACTTACCAAATCCATCAATGGACCATTACCAATCATTCCTACATAAATGCACTTCTTAAAACCCACATTCACTCCTTGTTTTTCACAAGTTCAAACACCCACTCTTTTTCTTGAAATTCCAAGTCCAAGCATCATTATGTACAGATTTTGCACTCTCTTATCTCCATTCTCCATGTACCACTACAAGGCTATTAAACAACTCTACTCAACACTACAAACACCTAAGTTCTCCCATTCACCATGCCATCATCAAAACACTCATTTCCTACCAAATTTTGCCATAACCTCCCCATAACCTAACATCTCCACATTCCTCAATTTTCACCATAGCAATCCTAATCTAGCCACACCCTTACAAGGGTCCTACCAGCACACAATAAATCCTCAAAGTCCATCAACAACAACATAACTCCAAAATCTCAATAAACCGCAATATAAACACAAACTCAAAACACTTGTCTCCAAGGCCCTTTTAATTCACAATTAATTTCACAAATCATCTATCCAAAATCACGAAACACAATTCCAACATGGATTGCAATTCATACTTGGGTTCATTAATTTTTTTACCCATCCCAAACTCTAAAACAATTAAAACAAGGTTTAAGGTAGGTTTCTTACCTTAATTCACAAGTCTCTCCTTTAATTCTCCTCTTGCTCCTCCTCTCCTCAATTCGTTCAAGTGGGGATGGAGTTGCCAACTCCATCCCAACATTCAAGCACACAAAGATGCATTCTATTAATCATTTAAACCCTTAAGAAATATTAATTCAATTAAGGGCTTAAACACATAGTTAGGGTTTTACCTTTTTGAAGCTTTCAAGCCTTGAATAAAAAGGGGGTTCCCACCACCATTGGAGGGTTGAAAAGAAGCTAAAATCAAGAAGAAAAACAAGGTATCAAAGAGGGTAAAAATCGGCCAACACCATGGGTGGAGAAAAATGAGGTTTTTCTTGGAGATTTTTACCTTAGGAGAGAGAGGAGACTCCAAGCTTCAATTTGATGTCATTATCTCTTCAAATGGGAAACCCCATGGAGATGAAGTTTATCCTTTTGAAATTCCGAAAAGAGAGGAAGATATAGGATGATGAGAGGAAGAAGAATTGTTGTTTTTTTGTGTTTTGAGCTTTAATGAGGCTTGGGCATGAGGTTGAATATAGAGTAGCCATGGAGACCTTCAAAAACGTCCAAACCAGCAGAGAGGAGAAGGGAGTTGGCTGGAGGAGGAAAGAAAAGAAGAAAGAGAGGAGGGGAAAGAAATAAAGGAGGAGAGAGAGTGGTTTTGCTTTTATACTTTTTCCTCTTTTCTTTTTCTTTCTAACTAGTTAGTATTAGAGAGGGGCTGTTCTATCTAATTTATAGTTGCATGTATGCATGCATTATTTATTATATTATATTATTTTCCCATAACCATTATAATACATTGTATTATATAATCCATATCTTTAGTAAACTATATTTCCATTCAAAACTTATAACTTATATTTTGTAACTATTTTTATGTAATAACCACCACCATTATATATATGGTTTCCAACCATAACATATTTATCCATCCTTATATACATCATTCTCGCATATGTATATATTTACCAATATAGGTAAGTTTCATGAGTTATAATACTCTTATATATATGTTACATTTTAACATCGTATATTAGATGATTATTCCCATTAGTTGTATTTATATTAACAACTCATATCAAGATTTGAAATACCCCAAACCTAAGTATGCTAAGTAAACATCAAATCAGGATGTAGTAAGGCTAAATATGCCTTAGAAAGATTGGTAGACAATTTAAACCATGGAAAACACAAGAAAATGCCTTAAGGGCAATTAGGGCAAAATGTGCTCTAACTTGGAGAACTTGGGTGAGTACCCAAATATCATGATAAGACCTTAGTAATATTCTAATGGTCATTTTAACCAATTACCAAAGAAACCAAGCTTGAAAACAATTAAAACACAAAATGTGCTTTAAGAAGTCTTAAAGCACATTTTTGAGAATTGTCTTAGAATTTGAGTTTGAGTGGCTAAATGTCCTCATTACTCTCTAATCAACATGTGTACTAATTAGTATCACATTAGGAAGCCTAAATCAATGGGAATCAAAAAATTTCAGAAATATGTGCACTAATTTGTGAATAGTGCCAAATAGTGACTATTTAAGTTTTAATCAATATAAGTCAATTAGTTGGTCACAAACCATAATATATCTTGGTTTATAGGAGGGGGCCGGTTTTCTAAGGATGAGTCACCATAGACTACATCAAATAAGGAAGAAAAGAAGAGATAAGTAAAAGAGTTACTATTTTTTGCCTTTATAAAGCAAATATCTTATATTAGCCCACCTTTCTTCTTCTCTCTCTTCATTTCTCTTCTTCCACGGTTTTCTCTTCTCTTCTCTTGCTCCAACCGAGAGAGCTCCATCCATGGGTGCTCCACCGTCAATTGCTCACCAAGTGTTCATCTTTGCTCCAAATAAAAACCAAGTATAGATTTCTCTTAGTTAGGCCAAGACCTATCTTCCTATCTTTTCAAATCCTTCAAAGCTCAAGTTTGGTGCCATGAGAAAACTCCATTGATTGGAGGAAAATCAAGTTTGAAGAGCCCATTTGGTTCTCCATTCATTCAAGGTAAGGAAAATGTAAGAAAAACCATGTTTCCATCATTCCTTCCACATGGCCGAAATTACTACTCATGGGGCTGTGTTTTTATGCCTTGTTCTAGCTTGTTTTATTCACCAAGGACTAGTGGAGGTCCTCTTTCATTCAATGCCCAAGTCTACTTGAGACTTTAAAAGTAATCATCCACTTTTATACCTTAGAACAAATTTTAACCTAGGTTTTTTTCCTTAAGGTAGTGTATTGTTTAGCACTCATGGGAGTCATTGAATATTGATTAGAACATTGGCAAGGGTAATTTAAGTGGTGGCCGATATTCATTCAAGAAGAAGGTCTAAGGAGGAAGAATGAAAGCTTGAAAAAACAAGGTAAATACTTACCTAATGGTGGTTTAAGGTTTAAGGAATGAGTTCTAGATGTGAAATACCCCAAACCTTAATATATTGTTTAAACACTTAAATATGGTGTATTAGACTAAAAAGAGTCTTAGAAACACTAGTAAACAAATTTAAACAAAAGGAAACACAAAATGTGCCTTAAAGTCAATAAGAGCCAAAATGTGCTCTAAGCTTGGGATAACTTGGTTAAGACCTAATGAACTTACCAAGACCTCATTTATACACTAATGAACATATTAAATCATTACCAAAGAAAACAAGCTTGAAAACAAGTTTAAACACAAAATGTGCTTTAAGGAGTCTTAAAGCACATTTTTGAAAAATTGTCTTGTAAATGAGTTTTGAATGGCTAGATGTCCATCATTACTCTTAAATATATATGTGTACTATATAATATCACATTTGGGTGTCTATATTAGTGGGAAATCAAAAAAATTTCACTTCTAGTGCCTTGTTTTATGAATAGTAACTTTTATAAGCTATTTTGTAACATATGTTTGTATAAGTAATTAAATTGACAAACAAGACTATATTACCCTCATTATAATTAGGGGCCGGTTTTCTAAGGCTTGGTGACTCACCACCCTCTTGTTAATTTGTTAAGTAAATAATGATGACTAAGAAAGTACTATTTGCTTTTAAACTACAAATATCTTCTAAAGTAAAACCAATCTTCATTCTCTCATTTCCTTTCCTTGCTCACACGGTTTCCCACCTCTCTTCTTCCTTCCTTCTTTGTCTCTCACGATAGAACCACTATCACCATTAGAACACAAGCTTCAACCTCTTGTAAAACCTTGCTCACTTGTCCAAATCAAAAACAAACACCACCATCTTCTTCCTCTCATCAAGCTCTTCATTCCTATCTTTTCAAAAGTCCAAGACAACCATTTCGGTGCCATGGAGTTTCTCCATTGAAGGAGCTTGAGCTTGTATTTTTACATATTGTTACTCTCCTTGACTTCTAGGTAAGGAATCTCAAATAAAACTTCATTTCCTCCTTGTTTTTGTCATGTCCGAAAATATGTATTGAAGGAGCTTTTTATGTGACTTTGTTCTAGCTTCATTCCAACTCTTCATGGACTAGGTGGAGTCCTCTCTTGCTAGATATTCAAACTCTTTCAAAGAGCAAGGTAAAACAACTACATTAATGATTTTGAAACAATGTAAAACTAGGGTTTACAATGAGATGGAGCTCATAGCTTGAATACTCATTATAATGTTGTATATTGTTTAGAGCTTGTCAAGGAATCAAGTACTCTATCGGGTTTTCTAAAGGAAACAAGAAAGAAGTTATTTTGCAAAAGAGGTAAACCTACTAACCTAATGTTGTTTTAATGCCTTAGGAGAAATGAGCTTATAATGCTTATTAAAACTACCTAAAGAGCCAATGGTGAATGACTTAGTAAAGTGTTCCCAAGAGCTAGTAAAAGGCATATGTGTTGTTGAGTGTATTTGCAGGTTAAAGGCAAATATATTGTGGAAATTCAGTGTTTATGATTTGTGCATTTTAAGGGCCTAAGAGCCATGTCATTTAAGGGCCTAAGTGCCATGCAATTTAAATTTGCACTATATTGTGATGTTGCTTGTAAGTGAAGTTTGTGTATAATAGTACTTGATGGATTTTTAGTGTTCTTGGTTGTTTGTTGGTAAAACAATGTGTTTTGGTTTGGTAATGTTCTAGGAGAACCTATGTCGAAATTAGGTAACAAATGTGAAGTTCTAAGTGTTAAAAATGTGTTTGATAAGTTAAGGAGTATTTAAGTGGTTAAGTGTTGTTCTTGTGTAAGAAACATGCATTAAGGTGATTTGGATGTAACAAGGACTTAGGCAGGAGCTTGAGATTTTAGTATGTACCAAAGTCATTTGGGACTTAGGTAAAGACTTAGGCAAACTTTGGTAAATTTAGGAGAAAGTATGAACTTGAAAAAAGGATTGTTGATGGATATAAGGAATTAGTTGTGAGAGATGATGCTTGGGAGATGATGTTAAGATAAGGAGAAAACATTTTGGGATAGTAGTTATCATAGGTGAGAAACACCATTTAGAAACCTAGTGTAAAATGTTGTAAGTGTAAGGAATTTACAAGGAGATAAGTAAAGGTTTAAGGAATTAGAAAAAGAGTGTTGTGAGTGTTTAAGGGTGTCCTAAGGTGTGTTTAAAGTGCCCAAATGAGGTTAGGGGGTACTAGGTTACATGGGGTAAAGAAGGTTGGAGTTGAATGTGAAAAGGAAAATAAGGATTTGGGGCAGACCGGACTTGCGACCGGACATGCAAGCCCCGGGCCCCTGTTACACTACCGAGAAATGTTTCTGGAATCGACCGGACTTGGGGACCGGACCTACAAGTCCGGTCGGGCTTGTTTTGTGAGAGGGAAAATTTTCTGGAATGGACCGACATGGGACCGGACTTGGCAAGTCCGGTCGGCATAAATTTTGTACGGGTTATAGTCTCTGGAATCGACCGGACATAGGACCGGACATGTAAGTCCGGTCGGAGTGAATTTTCAACGGTAAAAGGTACTGGAATGGACCGGACTTAGGTAAGTCCGGTCGACAAGTCCGGTCGGACCAAAACTTGTAAAAAAAAAAAGAAAAGAATGTGACTTATGTATATTAACCCTAGGGTGTATAATGAAGGTAACCTAGGGTAAGATAGACATTAAAACATGTCATACAATTATGTTAAACACTTAGTAAATTTGGAGGTTAGTAAGTTAATTAACCGACGTTCTTGAATTATGTATAGGAGTGACCTACGGAGGAAACCAAACGAGGCAAGGACCAAGGTATGGTTTTCTTGCAGTCTGTTGTCTAGCGGTTTACACCGGTTTGTGTGTTGTATGTTTTTCTGTGTGTTTACAACGTTATAAGATTTAAACATGTAATGAGTTTACAGTTGTTCATTTATTTATGATGTGTTGTTGTGACTCATTTCCCTTGTGTGTCTAACATGACTTACCACCTGTTGTTGTTGGTTTTAAGTTCCACTATGAACTTCTAACAAGTGTTAACTGGGAAGTGAGGAATCCGGTTATCCGGTCATGCATGTAAGTTAAGAGTAGATATCTGAATCAGATTCGACTCTTATGTTGTTAAGATTGTTCTCCTTAAATTGGCGTTCGATCTCCCGCTAGCTTCTTCCAAAGCTTACCTATTCTGACTTATGATCGGTTTAGTGGGAACCTGTGTTTTGTGTGGTTGTTCGGGTCACTAAATCCGAACCATCTGTGACTTAAGTTACTCGTTCGCCTAACAGAACGGTAATGAGTGTGTTTAACGAGCTTGACATGAGAGTGAATCACTCTCTAGGCTCTTATGTTATTTGACCCTTGTGGTTTGTTATCGTGGAGTGAAAATCCACTGTGTATGTGTTTGTTGAGCTATGCACTATTGATGCTATGCTCCATGTTATGTTATGCTATGTATAAATTGAATGCCATGTTATAATGACAAGTAGCTGCGCGTATCCCGGTAGCCGATGGGCTGCGCGTTAGCCATACCAGCCAAGGGTTGCTGACCCCCTCGGGGGATCCATATTTCTTATACTGCAGGATGAGGATCGAAGAAGCGGAGTGGCTTTAGATCCTAGGATGTGATTCTTTTGTATACTTTTGGATGTTGGCCCGGGATGCGCCTGTGCTCCTTGTGGCGTTATATACGTTTGGTTGTGGCAGTTACAGCGATGTTATACAGTTAAGGTTGTAAACACTCGGTATTGTATATAATGTATTTATGGTTTAGCCTCATGCTCGGGAGTCTGATCATCAGACCGGTACAATTGTATTTATTCTGCCTTGTTAACCACGTGGGTGGTTGACGGCGTTGTAGCACCGAAGCGTTAGTTACTGTTTAGTTGTTTTTTCCGCTGCGATTTCAACTAGTATCATGTGCGTAATAGGGGTGTTACAAAAAGTGGTATCAGAGCGAAGTATCGCTCTGATGACTAGAATACCGAGCTTAGGAATATACCGAGTTAGGAAACCTAACTACAGATACCTAAGTGATCAGTTATGGAAAGGTTAACCACTAACTAAGTGTGGAAATACCTTATTGTCGGGAAGCGTTACGATCGTTGGACCGATAAGTGTGTAAGCATATTGCTAATGAATACTCATGTGAATACAGATGTCAGGTAGACCACGCGGTAGAGGCCGCGGAAGTGGTACTAGTACTGGGGGTGACCAGGGCGAGAACACTACGGCTCAGTTATGGCTGAGGCTGTAGCAGCCGCTGTGGCCCAGATGGTACCCCAGCTTGTAGCTGCGATCCAGCAGGGGCAGATGCCCGGAGTTCAGCCACCACCGCCACCGCCACGAGAGACCAACTGGGTCAAGGCATTGGCAGACTTGAGACCCCCTTCGTTTCATGGGGAGACCGACCCACGTAAGCGGAGGCGTACATCTCCGAGTTGGAGACCGCCTACGAGACCTTGGCTGTGCCCGCAGAGGCTAAGGTCCGTCTTGCCGCTTACTATCTAAAGGGTTCGGCACAGAACTGGTGGAAGCTAGTGAGAGAGGACCGGATGGCGGATCCTCAGTTTGGTTGGAGGGAGTACACGGCTCTGCTGCGAGCCAAATACTACCCCGTGCACGTTCAGGAGGCCAAGCGCCTCGAGCTGGATAGTCTGAGGCAGGGGGACAAGGTGTCGGTTGATGAGTACTACACAGCCTTCACCGGCCTTGTCCACCTGTTACCGGACCTGGGTTACTCGAACCGGGTGCTGGTAAACCGTTTCTACAACGGTCTCAGCCACCGTCTTCGCTATGGGATGGGGCCAGCTGAGTATACCACCTTGCAGGTAATTTAAGTAAAAGAGTGATGTGAATATGTATAGTCTACAAGTGAGTATTAATGTGAGTTTGTGAGTATGTATTGCGGGGCATGACTGATCATCCTAAATACAGGAGTGCTATCATGCCGCTGCTAAGGTGGAGATCACCGTCCGTCTGAGGGACGAGGAGAATGCGCACAAGCGCAAGGCCACGAGCGAGGGCCAGAGTTCGCAGGGGTACGGGGGAGGAAAGAAGAAGAAGAAACCTTATCCCCAGCCCCAGAAGAGTCAGCACCAGGGTGACAAGGGCCAAGCCCAAACCACCACAGCTGAGGAGCCACTGAAGCTCACATATGCTTATGCGGCGAAGCCCCTACGCTCTTACCCACCAAAGGGTAATTGTTTAATCTTGTGTGATAAGTTGATGTGTATGTTGATAAGTTGTGAAACAAGTACTGAGTATGTATCGTGTTAGCAGCTAGCACGGGCTCTGGACCGGAGCGCCACTATTACTGTAAGTGGTGCAATGGAGACCACCCCGGCAAGGACTGCAAGGGGAATGAGGTGCAGTGTCGATACTGCGAGAAGTGGGCCACCGTGACCACGAGTGTTACCGGAACCCCAACAGCAGAGTCAACAAGCCCAAGGGCAGTGGAAGGGTAAGGCCACAGCAGCTATTGATGGCCCGAAGACGGCTAACCAGCCACCCACCGATCAGAGGCATACTGATTCCCAGAAGGGGAAAGGGTCGGGACCTAGCAAGGCCACCCTGAATGTGGTGGACCGGTCTGAGGCGCCAGGGCCCTCTTCTAGACCAGGTACCGCCTAAACTGTTGAATGTAATAAGTGATTGCATACCGCATTTCATGCTATGTGTGTTAGTGAGTTCAAGTGTTATCATGTGAGTAAGGAGTTAAAGTATAGTGTGAAAGACACCTAATTAGATAATTCTAAACTGAAAGGAACCTTCAATATATGTTATCCAATCCCACCCACACCAAACCCTGAAGAGACCACCATCAACATCACCGACTTTCCAATGGAGCAATGTCAGGTTATCCAGCCAGGTATGATACTCTTAAGTGGATACCTGACACCGGAAGCACAAGTCCATATCATCAGACGATGCGACGAACTTGGAGCTAAACCTGGAGGTTTCTACACACCTGAATATCCGAATGGATCAAGAATGCAATTGAAGATGATGTGCATGGGTAAGGACTGGAACCCTTACACCAAGTCATATCAAGAAGTGCGAGCCGAAGATGGAGCAACAGTACCAAGTATACCTGAGGAGTTCCGTGCGGTCGTTAATCACGCCGTGGGAATTGCTCAACAAGTTGAAACGGAATCAATTCCAAGTGTGAAGCAGATTTGTGTATTGTGAACTTCTACCAAAAAGGTGGACGGTTAGGTTTACACCAAGATAAGGACGAGTCACCCGAGTCTCTAAGTAAGGGAGTACCCGTGGTGTCTTGGTCCATTGGTGATACCGCAGTATTTGTATATGGCGAGCAGAAGCGTGCTGATCTCGCAAGGAAGTTAATTAAAGTCAGGAGATGTACTAATCATGGTGGGCAGTCAAGGATGCTATATCATGGCATCAGGAAGATCAAACTGAATACCGCACCGTCGGCAGTGATCAATGCCACACACATGAAACCCGGACGTTTGAATTTGACCTTCAGACAATTCTAAACCTTGTATACTTTGTAATGTGTTAAGCCAGTATATGTTAAGGGAGTTATGTATGTGTTAAGTTATATCAATCATGTAACCAACAATGTTGTAAAGAGGAAGTGTTATGAATAAAGGAGTTATTGAAGTATATCAACCGTGTTGTTACCCAGTACTTATTAGTTTGCCAATGAATTAGGCTGTGCACTCGGAACGGGAGGTACATGAGTGTCTGCAATGAGGCAGAAGCCGGCAAGAGCGGCACAATCCTCACCGGTACCTTTCCAGTGAATGGCGTGGATGCATCGATCTTGTTCGACTCTGGAGCCTCGCACACATTTGTTTCGCTATCTTTTGCGAAGAGGCTGGGGTTAGATGGAGA
Source organism: Limonium bicolor (assembly GCA_023374045.1). NCBI lineage: Eukaryota > Viridiplantae > Streptophyta > Magnoliopsida > Caryophyllales > Plumbaginaceae > Limonium > Limonium bicolor. Next base: position 28,067,140 of record CM041776.1, read on the forward strand.
GGAGATGCCAGACTTCTTGGTCACTCTCCCATCGAAAGAGCGGATCAGGTGTACCCGCTACCACCGAGATGTCATTGTACGAATCAGAGGTGAAGAGTTCCCGATCGACCTGATAGAGTTCGACGGACTTGGATTTGATGTGATTGTCGGGATGAACTGGTTGGAGCGGTACAAGGGCAGAATCTTGTGTCCGAGCATCGACTGCTTCTTCGGAGTCCATCTGGGGTTACCATATCATACCGCCAGAGGCCCAGGGAGCCTTCGACTCAGATCATCACCGCCATGGCCATGTATCGTGAGTTACGACGAGGGAGTGATGTATACCTCTGCTATGTCCAGGACATAGAGAGAGACCCTGAGTTTAGCCCAGATGTGCCGGTAGTGTCGGAGTTTCCTGATGTATTTCCTAAGGAACTGCCGGGCATGCCGCCAGCACGAGAGGTTGAGTTTGAGATCGACTTAGTACCGGGCACTGGACCCATTGCGAAAGCACCTTATCGTATGGCTCCAGCAGAGATGACAGAGCTCAAGGAGCAGCTGAGAGACCTACTCGACAAGGGCTTTATCCGCCCTAGTGTTTCACCATGGGGAGCGCCGGTCCTCTTCGTGAAGAAGAAGGACGGTAGCCTCCGCCTGTGTATTGATTATCGGAGCTGAATGCTGTTACGGTGAAAAACCGTTACCCTTTACCACGCATCGACGATCTATTTGATCAGCTGAGGGGTGCATCAGTATTCTCCAAGATAGACTTACGTTCCGGATACCATCAGATTGCCATCCGTGACAGTGATATCGAGAAGACAGCTTTCAGAACGAGGTATGGGCATTATGAGTTCACAGTTATGCCATTTGGCTTATCGAATGCACCAGCGAAGTTCATGGACTTAATGAACCGCTTGTTCCAAGATCAGTTGGACAAGTCAGTGGTAGTCTTCATCGATGACATTCTTGTGTATTCTAAATCGAAAGGTGAGCACGAAAGCCACCTGAGAGATGTGTTACAAACTTTGAGGAGAAACCAGTTGTATGCAAAGTTTTCGAAATGTGAATTTTGGTTGAACCAAGTATCTTTCCTTGGCATGTGATTTCTGATGCCGGGATCGCTGTTGATCCGGCAAAGATAGATGCAGTGCGCACCTGGCCTAGGCCGAAGACAGTCACTGATATCAGGAGCTTCCTCGGTCTGGCAGGTATTATAGGAGGTTTGTGAAGGACTTCTCCAGTATCTCGAAGCCGATGACTTCCTTGATGAAGAAGGATGCACCATTCGAGTGGACAGTTGACTGTGAGAGTTCTTTCGCGAGTCTCAAGGATGCTCTGACATCTGCACCAGTCCTGACTATACCAGACGGTCCAGATGGTTTGAGGTCTACTGCGACGCATCAGGCAGAGGTATGGGTTGTGTATTGATGCAACACGGGAAGGTCGTAGCATACGCCTCCCGTCAGCTGAAGAAACATGAGGAGAACTACCCTACCCACGACTTAGAATTGGGTGCCATTGTCTTCGCATTGAAGATATGGCGACATTATTTGTATGGGGTAAGTGTGACAATCTATTCTGACCATAAAAGCTTAAAGTACTTGTTCACTCAGAAAGAGTTGAACATGAGGCAAAGAAGGTGGGTTGAGTTTCTGAATGACTATGATATTAATCTGCAATACAAAGAGGGTAAGGCAAATGTGGTAGCTGACGCGCTGAGTCGCCGAGCACACTCTCTCCATTCGCTAGTCTCTTATACTGGCTTGGTTGAAGAGGTGCGGAGTGCTCAGATGACGGATCAGTACATGCTGGAGATCCGGCAGAAGCTTATTGATGGCACATTCGAGGGTCAGAAGTACGACTTCAGACTCCACGATGATGACCTGATTAGGCTGAATGGCCGCTTGTGTATACCTAGGAGTAGCGCTGAGTTGAAGGAGCGCATATTGAGTGATCCCATTGTTCTACTACTTCGATTCACCCCGAGCTTCAAAGATGTATAAGGTATGAAAAGTATTTTTGGTGGACTGGAATGAAGAAAGATGTAAGTGATTATGTGTTGAGGTGTCTCACTTGCCAGAAGGTCAAGTTTGAGCACCGACGGCCTGGTGGTATGGTACAGCCAATGCCAGTGCCTGAGTGGAAGTTCCATGATATCTCCATGGACTTTGTAGTAGGGCTTCCGCCTACAAGGGGAGGTCTGAATATGATATGGGTGATAGTTGACCGACTGACCAAGGTGGCCCGATTCATTCCGATGAAGGACACTTGGAAAGTGGCAAGATTGGCAGAACTGTTTGATAAGAGATTGTAAGACATCATGGTGTACCGAAAACGATTGTATCTGACAGAGATACCAGATTCTTATCCAGATATTGGAAGTCCACACGAGAGGCATTGGGTACTGAATTGAAATTGAGTACAGCGTTTCACCCACAGACCGATGGTCAGAGTGAGCGCACCATTCAGACACTTGAGGATATGCTACGTGCTTGTGCACTTGACTTCAGACCAGCTGGATTGATAAGTTACATCTGATCGAGTTTAGTTACAACAACAGTTATCATGCTTCGATCAAGATGTCTCCCTTCCAGGCCTTGTACGGTAGACCATGCCGCACGCCATTATGCTGGGATGAGTCGAGTGAGACGGTCATTATAGGACCAGAGTATCTTGAGCAAGTTCAGGCAGAAGTTCGCCAGATCAGGGCTAATATGAAAGCAGCTCAGGATAGACAGAAGTCGTACGCAGATGTGCGCCGACGTGACCTGGAGTTCGCCGTGGGCGATCAGGTATTTTTGAGAGTATCCCCCATGAAGGGAGTATTTCGTTTTGGCCAGAAGGGCAAGTTGAGCCCAAAGTATGTGGGGCCTTATGTTGTGACGGAGCGGATCGGCCCGGTAGCCTATAGACTACCTACAAGACCTATCTCCTATCTTTTCAAATCCTTCAAGCTCAAGTTGGTGCATGAAAACTCCATTGAGGAGGAAAATCAAGTTTGAAGAGCCTTTGTTCTCATTCATTCAGGTAGGAAAAGGCTAAACCTGTTTCCATCATTCCTTCATGCGAGAATCCGTCATGGGGCTGTGTTATTTATGCCGTGTTCTAGCTTGTTTTATTCACCAAGGACTAGGGAGTCCTCTTGATTCAATGCCAAGTCTACTTTGAGACTTTAAGTAAGCATCCACTGTATAAATACTTAAAACATTTAACCAGTTTTTTATTCTTAAGGTTAGTGTATTGTTTAGCACTCGGGAGTCATTGAATATTGATTAACATTGGCAAGGGTAATTTAGTGGTGGCGAATTCCTTCAGAAGAAGGTCTAAGGTAAATAAGTTTGAATACAAGGTAAATGAACTTAAGGTGTTAAAGACGTAATGTATGTTAAGTATTACTTGACGATTGTGTTTAAGGTTAAGAATGGTTCTAGATTGAATACCCAAACCTTAATGTTGTTAAACACTTAATATGTGTTTAAGGACTAACAAGAGTTAGTAATATTTAAAAAGAAAAATGTTTAAAGTATAGACCAATGTTCTCTATTGGGATAAGTTGGAAGACAAATTAGAGGACAAAACCTATTTAATGGGTAGAACAAATACCAAACCTATAATACAAAAATTTAAATTACTTTGAATAAAACATAAATTAGTGAGTATTAAATACAAAATGTGCAAATGAAAGACCAAAATGAACTTTGGGATAAGACTAAACAAACTTTTAGACCTCATTTATACACTAAACATATTAAATCAATTACCAAAGAAAACCAAGCTTGAAACAAGTTTAAACCAAAATGTGCTTTAAGGAGTCTTAAAGCACATTTTTGAAAAATTGTCTTGTAAATGAGTTTTGAATGGCTAGATGTCCATCATTACTCTTAAATATATATGTGTACTATATAATATCACATTTGGTGTCTATATTAGTGGGAAATCAAAAATTTCACTTCTATGTGCCTTGTTTTATGAATAGTAACTTTTATAAGCTATTTTGTAACATATGTTTGTATAAGTAATTAAATTGACAAACAAAGACTATATTACCCTCATTATAATTAGGGCCGGTTTTCTAAGGTTGGTGACTCACCACCCTCTTGTTAATTTGTTAAGTAAATAATGATGAACTAAGAAAGTACTATTTGCTTTAAACTACAATCTTCTAAAGTAAACCAATCTTCATTCTCTCATTCCTTTCCTGGCTCACACGGTTTCCCACCTCTCTTCTTCCTTCTTCTTTGTTCTCTCACGATAGAACCACTATCACCATTAGAACACAAGCTTCAACCTCTTGTAAACCTTGCTCACTTGTCCAAATCAAAAACAAACACCACCATCTTCTTCCTCTCATCAAGCTCTTCATTCCTATCTTTTCAAAAGTCCAAGACACCATTTCGTGCCATGGAGTTTCTCATTGAAGGAGCTTGAGCTTGTATTTTTACATATTGTTACTCTCCTTGACTTCTAGGTAAGGAATCTCAAATAAAAACTCATTTCCCTCCTTGTTTTTGTCATGTCCGAAAATATGTATTGAAGGAGCTTTTTATGTGACTTTGTTCTAGCTTCATTCCACTCTTCATGGACTAGGTGGAGTCCTCTCTTGCTAGATATTCAAACTCTCTTCAAAGAGCAAGGTAAAACAATTACATTAATGTTTTTGAAACAATGTAAAACTAGGGTTTACAATGAGATGGAGCTTATAGCTTGAATACTCATTATAATGTTTGTATATTGTTTAGAACTTGTCAAAGAATCAAGTACTCTATCGGTTTTCTAAAGGAAACAAGAAAGAAGTTATTTTGCAAAAGAGGTAATCTACTAACTAATGTTGTTTTAATGCCTTAGGAGAAATGAGCTTATAATGCTTATTAAAACTACCTAAAGAGCCAATGGTGAATGACTTAGTAAGTGTTCCCAAAGCTTAGTAAAAGGCATATGTGTTGTGAGTGTATTTGCAGGTTAAAGGCAAATATATTGTGGAAATTCAGTGTTTATGATTTGTGCATTTTAGGGCCTAAGAGCCATGTCATTTAAGGGCCTAAGTGCCATGCATTTAAATTGTGCACTATATTGTGATGTAGTGCCTTGTGAGTGAAGTTTGTGTATAATAAGTACTTGATGGATTTAGTGTTCTTGGTTGTTTATTGGTAAAACAATGTGTTTTGGTTTGGTAATGTTCTAGGAGAACCTATGTCGAAATTTAGGTAACAAATGTGAAGTTCTAAGTGTTAAAATGTGTTTGATAAGTTAAGGAGTATTTAAGTGGTTAAGTGTTGTTCTTGTGTAAGAAACATGCATTAAGGTGATTTGGGATGTAACAAGGACTTAGGCAGAGCTTGAGATTTTAGTATGTACCAAAGTCATTTTGGGACTTAGGTAAAGACTTAGGCAAACTTTGGTAAATTTAGGAGAAAGTATGAACTTGAAAAAGGAATTGTTAAGATGGATATAAGGAATTAGTTGTGAGAGATGATGCTTGGGAGATGATGTTAAGATAAGGAGAAAACATTTGGGATAGTAGTTATCATAGGTGAGAAACACCATTTAGAAACCTAGTGTAAAATGTTGTAAGTGTTAGGAATTTTGTGAAGGGATAAGTAAAGGTTAAGGAATTAGAAAAGGAGTTGTGTGAGTATTTAAGGATGGTTTAAGTTGTGTTTGAAGTGCCCAAATGAGGTTAGGGGGTACTAGGTTATATGGGGTAAAGTTTGGAGTTGAATGTGAAAGGAAAATAAGGATTTGGGGCAGACCGGACTTGCGACCGGACTTGCAAGCCCGGTCGGGCCCTGTTACACTACCGAGAAATGTTTCTGGAATCGACCGGACTTGGGGGACCGGACCTACAAGTCCGGTCGGGCTTGTTTTGTGAGAGGGAAAATGTTTCTGGAATGGACCGGACATGGGACCGGACTTGGCAAGTCCGGTCGGCATGAATTTTGTACGGGTTATAAGTCTCTGGAATCGACCGGACATAGGACCGGACATGTAAGTCCGGTCGGAGTGAATTTTTCAACGGTAAAAAGGTACTGGAATGGACCGGACTTAGGTAAGTCCGGTCGGCAAGTCCGGTCGGACCAAAACTTGTAAAAAAAAAAAAGAAAAGAATGTGACTTATGTAGTTAACCCTAGGGGTGTATATGAAGGTAACCTAGGGTAGATAGACATTAAAACATGTCATAAAATTATGTTAAACACTTAGTAAATTGGAGGTTAAGTAAGTTAATTAACCGACTTTCTTGAATTATGTATAGGAGTGACCTACGGAGGAAACCAACGAGGCAAGGACCAAGGTATGGTTTTCTTGCAGTCTGTTGTCTAGCGGTACACCGGTTTGTGTGTGTTGTATTTTTCTGTGTTTTACAACGTTATAAGATTTAAACATGTAATGAGTTTACAGTTGTTCATTTATTTATGATGTGTTGTTGTGACTCATTTCCCTTGGTGTGTCTAACATGACTTACCACCTGTTGTGTGTTGGTTGTTAAGTTCCACTATGAACTTCTAACAAGTGTTAACTGGGAAGTGAGGAATCCGGTTATCCGGTCATGCATGTAAGTTAAGAGTAGATATCTGAATCAGATTCGACTCTTATGTTGTTAAGATTGTTCTCCTTAAATTGGCGTTCGATCTCCCGCTAGCTTCTTCCAAAGCTTACCTATTCTGACTTATGATCGGTTTAGTGGGAACCTGTGTTTGTGTGGTGTGTTCGGGTCACTAAATCCGAACCATCTGTGACTTAAGTTACTCGTTCGCCTAACAGAACGGTAATGAGTGTGTTTAACGAGCTTGACATGAGAGTGAATCACTCTCTAGGCTCTTATGTTATTTGACCTTGTGGTTTGTTATCGTGGAGTGAAAATCCACTGTGTATGTTTGTTGAGCTATGCACTATTGATGCTATGCTCCATGTTATGTTATGCTATGTATAAATTGAATGCCATGTTATAATGACAAGTAGCTGCGCGTATCCCGGTAGCCGATGGGCTGCGCGTTAGCCATACCAGCCAAGGGTTGCTGACCCCCTCGGGGATCCATATTTCTTATACTGCAGGATGAGGATCGAAGAAGCGGAGTGGCTTTAGATCCTAGGATGTGATTACTTTTGTATACTTTTGGATGTTGGCCCGGGATGCGCCTGTGCTCCTGTGGGTTATATACGTTTGGTTGTGGCAGTTTACAGCGATGTTATACAGTTAAGGTTATGTAAACACTCGGTATTGTATATAATGTATTTATGGTTTAGTCTCATGCTCGGGAGTCTGATCATCAGACCGTACAACATTTAGTATTTATTCTGCCCGGGTTGTTAACCACGTGGGTGGTTTGGCGGCGTTATAGAAATAAACCGAAGCGTAGTTACTGATTTATTGTTTTATTCCGCTGCGATTTCAACTAGTACCATGTGCGTATTAGGGGTGTTACTCTGCTCTCGCTCGTACTGCTGCTCTTCTATTTCTTTTGTTACTGCTGCGTGGTGTGAAGGATGTGGTGATACGGGAGGAAAATAAGTGGAAGCGAATGGATGAGTGTGGTGAAATATTCTTCAGACTCCCGTCGTGCGTGGTCTTTTGGTGCTGTTGGAGTGAGTTTATATAGAGGCAGAGGAGAAGAAGATCCGTACGAATTTGATTGTCGTTGATTGCTCTCGTTGATTGTGCTTCATTTATTGCAGGGGACACAGCCGAAACGCGTGAGCGATTTAAGGTAGGCGGAGCAGATATTGCGAGTAATAGATGAGAGTTGCAGAGTCGGCGCGAAGAAGAAACTTGTGCGTGACTGAGTTTTAGTGACAACCCCTCACGTCCGCCTATGTATAGGCGTTTGCTTTGCTGATGTCCGCCTCCGGTACCACCGCCTGATATTGGGCGGTTGTATGTTGTTTGTCCTCCTCCTTGACCGCCCCAAAATAGGCGGTTTTGCCTTGGTAGTGTCCGCCTGCACGTCCGCCCCTTTTCAGGCGGTTGCAGTGTCTAGCCGCCCTGATATCACGATGTACAGGCTTGTCTCTTGTCCGCTTGTTATCATGATGTACATGTCCGCCTGTTATCACGATGTACAGGCTTATTTCTTCTACGAGCTCTAGATTCTTCGTTTTGACTCCGTTTCTGAGCCGTTTGCGCCTATGCGTTCGTCTCTCCGTGTACTTTGCTCCTAGCTTGGTTTTCCCTCATGTTTAAACCAATACATTTGTGAGATATTCAATAAAAAACATAAACCAGAGGAAAAACATACGATAAGTGAGAAATGAGCAGAAAAGTGCTGATATAATATATGAAATACACCCATAAAACATGCTCATTAGACACTTATCATGCGCCTCCATTCTTCACTCACGATTTTGCAACCTTAATTCGCAAACAAGGAACATACATAATCTGGCATCTTCATTGTCTTGTATATGCTCTTTGTTGAGATTTCCAGATTGAAGGCGAAGATTTGACAAATTCATGGACTATAAACCATGGTTTCATGTATAACCGTCGTTTTATTCGTTTTTTTTTTTCACCTTATATACCACGTTTTTAGAATAACCGTCATTTATATACAAACCGTGAGGTTATATTCCACAATTCTCAAAACCGTGGTTTATTCTCTCCGGCGTGACGGTTATATACCACGTTCTCTAAAAACCGTGGTTTATTCTCTCCAGCATGTACTATAAATGACGGTTGCCCTACAAACCGTGGTTTATAACCGTGTTTTTTTACATTATATACCACGGTTTTTAGAATAACCGTCATTTATTACTCACTATAATGACGGTTATTGGCATAAACTGTGGTTTATAGTTAACAAGTTCCGTGCGAGAAATACTTTAAAATGACGGTTTATAGAATCGTGGTTTTTATCTCTTCATTTAAAGCCACGGTTTTGAACCGTGGTAATAATATTTTGGCATTTGCGACGGGAGCAATACCACACGATTTTTAACCGTGGTATATAAGCAAAATAACCGTGTTATATAATGTTTTTTTCTACTAGTGCAACCACAACCTAATTTTGTTAAAATTATTTTAAGGTAATAGATTATATGTTTACCTAATTTAGCGGTGTCGCTAGAGCTCTTGGATTCTTTCACCAGCTTTAGATCCTTAATAAACACTACAGATGGAGAATTTTCCTATAACAAAAGAAGATGAGTCCAAAAAGCAAAGCCCACTCCTCAATCCCAAGTCTAAATCAGGCCCAAACCCAAAACATCTCATACCTGGCCCAAACTCTATAACTGGCCCAAATCCACTTCCAATCCTGGTCCACATTTAAGCCCACATGGACCAGACCCATAAACATGACCTGACCTAAGAGCCCAAACAGGCCTGAACCCGAAGCCTAAACTAGGCCTGAACCTGAAGCCCAACTAGACCCGACCCAAAGCCCAAACCAAACACGACCTGAAGCCCAAACCAGCCCGACCCGAAGCCCAAACTAGGCCCATTAACCCAAATCAACTTCAATTTCAAAATTCAATCCAATCTAACTCAATTCCACCTCACTTCCAAATCAGTCCAATTTCAATTCCAAATTTAACCAATCCAACTCCAAATCTAAATCACCTCAATCCCACCTCACTTCCAAATTAGTCCAACTTCAATTTCAAAATTCAATCCAAATTCAAATCAATTCAAACCCAATTCAAATCATACCCAGCTTGTAAAGTCGATTCAAACTTTAAAAATTCAAAATCATCTTTTAATTTCGATTCCAACCTCAAATTCAAAAACATTCCTTCAAATCTATTCCAAAATCATTTCAAAAATTCCAAACAATGTTTTTTTCTTCTTAAAAAAATTTCATCGAAATTTTCACAATTCAAAGAAACCATTCTGTGGAATTTCAAAGGAAAAAATCTTCTCAAATCATAGAAAACTCTTCTCAACATGCAGCAAGTTCTTCTCAATAACGGAAAGTTTTCTCCTAAAAACATTTCTCAAAATCAGAGTTTCTTTATCAAAATTATGAACGACTTCAAAAGTTTTCTAACTTATTTTCAAACTCAAAAATTAACCATTATCAGGGGACAAGAAATGTCTAACAACTTCAAAAAAAGATTTGCTTTTTGGTTAGATATCACTTGTCTTTCTTCCAAAATAAAATCCGAGGCGGGCACTGGGGTAGTAACATCTCTTGTCCCAGTCTGGGTTTCTTTAGGCGGGACAATAGGGCTACTAACTTCCCCTAATTGCAACCTAGATTTTACAAGGCGGGGTGTTAAGGATGTAACTGCCTTTCTAGTTGCAGGCGGATTTTCATAATCGTCTAACTCCCTTCTACTCGATTTATTTACATTTTTTCGTTTTCAATGTTTTAAAATCCGGGAGTTAGAGACGTTATTAGGGTTTTACTGAGGACATCTCACTCATAGTGTTTCTCTCTAAATCCCAATTTTTGACATAAATACATTGTCCTATCTTTCAAACCTTGGCACTTACCATTGATTAAGTTTCGTGGTTAAGGGGTACATGGGTGATCCTTCGGGATCATCCATCATTTTCAAAACATAATGATTTTCGGTCTTAAAATCTTTAAGAGAGACGATTTTGACAATCGTTCCTTCAAATCCCGAAATATTCCAAAAAACCCAAGCCTTTTAGAAACTCCAATACTCTTTGAAACCCTAAATTCTGAATTTCTTAAGGTTTTCAAACCCTTTTAGAATCTCAAACCTTAGAACCCTAAATCTCCACCCAAATTCCAGCTGCCTCACATACTAAAATCATCTTCCAAACTTCAATCGCCTCATAGACTCAAGTCATCTCACAAATTCAAAATTCTCTCTCAAAAACTTCGATGTCTCACAGACCCGAGCGTCTCACAACTCCACCATCTCAAAAAATTAAATGTCTCATAGACCTGAGTGTCTCACAGGCTTCAGTATCTCATTCCTTCTACCATCTAAACATTCCAATGTCTTATAGACCCGAGTGTCTCACAGACTTCAATATCAAATTCCTTCTACCATCTGAACATTCCAAATGTCTCATAAACCTGATCGTCTTACAGACTACAACATCTCACACTTCCAATATCTTAGGAAGATTTGCTTTTCATTTTCTAAAAGTTATCAAATCTCAGCACCTCAAAAATCTTCAAAACTTCCAAAACCCCCCCAGAAAATCATGAACTACATAAGGTCTGATCTCAACAGGGAGTTGAGCACGTAGGCAACCCGCTTAGGGTGCGACCCCATTCCAATAAAAAAGAACCTTCTCAGCTCTAAGGCGATACTCATACCTTCCCAAAGCACTCAAAAAGTAGATAACCACTTAATTTCCTTCGACTACCATGAACTCTCAAATCATCGGGCTTCAAGTCCACTTCATGCCCTCAACCTCAGATTTTTTCGAGCTTTCATCCCATACCCTTTCGACTCTTTTGATTGATCGACCTTCTTCTTGACTCTAGCTTGGTATAAATCACATCAACTTCAATATTCTTAATTATTTTAATCCATCAACCCTCTTTCTTTGCGCTAGCTTAGCAGAAAAGCTTGCCTCATCAGCTCTTATTCTTACTCCTCTCATAATCCTATCATTGTGGCCTAAAAATGAATCTCTAAATAAGGTTTTAAAGAAGGAAATCCCGATAATTGGCTACCGTGGTTTCCTCGAGCACCATCCGAAGTCATGGTTGTTGCCACTTCCAAGGGTGTAACCCAATATAAACCCACAGAATCTCTAGTATGATCAAATAAGTCCTGTCCATGGGCAACAAATCTTAGAGTCAATCAACAATTCTTAGTACCCTTTATCCTTCCTTTCTAGTATATTTTAGGCTAACTAGGTAGCGACTCTAGTCAATTTTTGCCTACAGGACATAAGTCGGTGTGGAGCCCATTAAGAGTGGGTGCAATGTTCCTAGCTTTTCCCTTAAGCTTTATGGGAAGACGGCCAACAGAGTAGGTATTTGAGGGATTCCCAGGTGATGGGTTTTCACCCCTCTCCACGTAATGGTTTTCTAAGATCTAGGCTTTTTAGTCAGACCATTTAGTAGACCCCCCCCCCTCATACCGAAAAAAAATCACCCCCCACAAGGGTTCCTAGTAATTTACTATAAAATTTATCAAATATAATGACAATTAAAGTCAATTTAATCAAAAAATACCCGTAGTCGATCCTCCTGCCTCACACAAAGGCCACCACCCGGACCAACGGGCCGTACCTACGGGTGGGAACGAGCCTGGAACCATCTGATGTACTCCCGATCCACCTCACAAGGCACGCGTGTAAGCACTCCAGGAAATCCTCACTTGGTGGGCCAGGCCATGCTGCTCCACACGAAGGTCCCGTAGTCATACCGAGCAGCGTAGTTTCGGCCATGCTGGTGGTTGAGGGGTCTGATCGGCTCAGGAGGGATGGTCTGGACGAGTCTAAATTGTTTGAGACAACGATCTAACAGTAACACTCGACGATATCCCAGAACTTAATGGTGTCGTACCATCATGATTGCCCCTTATATACGGGCCGGTGATGCCATACGGCAACCACTCAACCTGTGTTATTCAAAAAATGAAAAAAATAAAAACAAAATTTAGAATTCTGTTTAACAATACTACACAACACAACTTTATACAACTCCACCTACTGATTAAGTCCTACCTCAGTGAAGGACATCATGTCCATTCGGCCTTTGACGTACTACAACCTCTCGTCGTCGTCACATTCCTCGTAGACGAGGCCACTTTGCCACTGCGGGGTAGGTGTCATCCCGGTTGGACTCGGTTTAGAAGTGGAATGGATTTGTAATGAGTAAGTGCTCGGTAATCTTGTCCATCAGACCGGTACATTGTGTAAGTCTTAGCCTTGTTAGCCACGTGGGTGGATAACGGCGTGTAACACCAGTTGAACGAGTTAGTGTTGTGTAGTATTTTCCACTGCGAACGGTGGTTAAGTACGGTGTTTGTAGTTGGGGTGTTACAAAAGTGGTATCAGAGCGAAGTATCACTTTGATGACTGGAATTACCGAGCTTAGGAAGTACCGAGTTAGGATTAGAGACTTGGGTTTAAGGGTTGAGTGATAGCGTGAGAGATATGCTAGTTAGGAATTACCAGTGTGTACTGGATACCTACAATATCCTTCCCGCCCTCCACAACCCCCGTTTTATAACTCGGGAAAGAACGCCAAAGAGATGGAAATTCCTCTCATACTCGGGAGAACCCGATCAGCCAGTTATTAAGAATTTCTATAAGAACAAAACCTTTCATACGGTAGATTCCAAGAACTGGGAATCTTGGAGACGGTTCCCGTTTGAATAACTTTACCTGCACTTAATAGCGGAAGACTAAAATATACCTATAGGAAACCAAAATTTCCCCGGAATCCTGGGTCGACATGCCTAGCAGTCGAGAGAACCCGGCCCGACCAGCAAGAAGAAAGCACTAACTATGCAAAGAAGCGGAAAATAGAGAAGTAACAAAACCCGAGACACATGTCTACGGGACCACAGTTGTTAGATAATACCACCAACAGTAAACTAACTGACTAAGGAGCTAGTCAAGAGTGGGTAACTCCAAACCTACAACGTACAAGAGGTTATAATACCTGATTGACAAAGCCTAGACGACTATGAAATAATTACATAACATACTCCAACAGGACTACTATATAGTGAAAAGTCAAGCCTCACACAACCCCGGCAAATGCGTGGGAACAAGCACTAAGGGAAGACACAAAGTTAAGTGAATAGGGGCCTCAGAGAATGGAGAGGCACCATGACTAATGACCATCATGTTAAGACAATGAGAAGTACTCAGAAGATTTAATATCAAGACTAGAGCATCAAAGTAAGAGCCAACAAGGCTACTGAATACGGTAATGATAAAAGTAGTACCGCAACCAGTATATGGTTGAACCGATAGCCAGCCTGTATAGCGCACTTGGCATGGTAAGTGCTGCGATATCGGGACTAATCGGAGGAATTTTTAACGACAATGAAGTACTTAGTAGAGTACCCTGATGGCGAATGAAGTAATTGTGGGATCACGAATCCTAAGAAATTAAAGCACAAAACCTTAGAAGGGCTTAACGGCCTAACCCTTGTATTTAAGGATATACCAGTCAGCGAGAACCTAGACTCATTCAAGACGTGAAGACATTTAAATACCATGAAGATTTTCTTTTAAACCCCCTTTTCTTCTAAACTCATATTCATTTCAAACCCTCTTTCACACCCAACCCACTTTCTCCCAAACTCATATTCTTTTCAAAAATCTTCTTTTAAGCTCAAATTTCTATCAAACTTCAGATTTTCTTTGAAACCAAAACCAGAGGCCTGCACCGGCTTCAGCGCCACACAGTAGGTAAGTTATACCCGTTCACTTCACGAGGGTATCAACCCGATGGAGAAGACCGAATCCATGCTAAATACAAAAAGGAAGGTAGAACATACCTAAGAGCACAGTAGTTGAATGTCCCTTGATTAAGTTCGGGAAGCACTGAATGCATGTTATCATAGGATGATATAAGAGGAGTTGACAACATAATACTTCACATAGGCATGTGACAGACACTACAAGTGTACGAAAACGAAATGTGGGATGACCGCACTCCAGAGGAGCTTCCGGCTTGACAGACTCATTCGTGAGTTAGCCAGGTAATGTAACACCCCACTCGGTAAACACGTCATAATCACTCACGTAGCGTAATTAAACACGTCTCGCAGCGGTAGTTAAAACATTAATAAACCTCACTTGGGTGTCACATTACCATCGTCCATACGAGTAAAGAAGCAGAAATAGAAATTGAAAACACTGTCAATACATACACAACCGCAGTGACAACGAGATACTAACCTATACATCATTCTACATCCATAATCAAACTCTATGACAAGTGAGCATCTAACATCCCGATTGTATACATCATCCATAGTATAGTAAACTAACAACTGTCCTATTACAAAATGACTTTCGTGCAGTAAAATAAAACTCTACTACCCGACTACCCGCCCCCCGCCCCGCACTTCGGCTTCAACGGTAACGCCACCTGCACATAAGCCATAAATGCTCAGTGATAACGCTGAGTATGCCAGGCCTGGACCCTATTGGTCACTTAATAGTCAAGGTTGCCATTATTAAGTTTGTTACATGCTTTACCGGTTTACAGGTAAATGGAAGCAGTAAACGCAAGGATGGCGGTAATATAAACAGTTAATATAGGCACTACAAATCACACACCACCGTATATACACAAAACATTCAATCACAACAACGATAAGCATAAAGCTGTTAGTAACGGTCTTTCATTCAAACTTCACATACGCCCCCCCCCCCCCCCACGCCCTCACTTAAATTATACATTTTTTTTGTTAGCACTGTCGGGAGTCAAGTTAGGACATCCCGAAATAACCTCACTTGGACGGTAGTCCCATTTGCACACGAGGTGCCCATTCACTTTGCCTTTTTAAAAGCGTCCATATTTTGCCTTTCTAAAGGCGCCCATGTTATCACCATGCCTGTCGATCTATCTAGGCTCGATCAGGGAAAACCAGAGTAAGCCCGATCCGGGTTAATTCAAGAGATCTCAACGCGTGACCAGTAGGCAATGACTAACTGGATTAAGGTAATCCATCCACTCATACACTCTCCAACATTTGACTTGGTCAGTCAGTTCCCAGTTACAGTTTTAGGTATGGAGAATATCACTTATTTGTTGGCTGCCCTATGGGTCTTACGCATGCCTAGAAGTCATCTAGGTAATGTTCATGTTCGAGTCAAAGCTCTAGAGATCGACAATGTTGTATCCCATTCCTAAGTAATTTACTTAGGTTATAATTTACATAACTTATAATACTTAGAGTATTATGTCAAATAACATCAGTCACAAACACATTGCTCGTATTTGTAGATTTATATAAGTCGATCTATAGTCGACGTAGTATTAGTCCCGTAGGACGTTTGTACATAATTAAATAATGCGGAAAGATAAACAATTAACATCCCATAACACACATCCATACACACATTCATACATGCATCACACTCGTTATACAGCACACATATCCGAGCCTGAGGAAGTCCTCAAGACATCTCGGATCAGACCCCTTTACATACCGTTCACCAAGACCTAGGTTGCGCAGTAGACCACTAGCTCGTCGAGCGCCGTCGTCGGTGATACGATCTAAATATCAAACACACTATAAGTCAATCCACATGACTTATTTAAGCTCGGTAAGCCCGAACAACACAACAAGTAATCCCGACCCTTCATCCCCGGATTTCAGTTGTTATTTGTTAAGTTATCATTATACGAGACTCGTTAATCATAGTACGTATTAACTATTAATGCCCAGGTTTATTCTAAATGAGTCGGTTAAAGACGTCTTAGTTGTAGCATTTCCAGACGTTAGGATGTACTCCTTATATTTCGAGTATGTGAATATATTTTCACGTTCATACTTAGGTATTTTATCCGTTTCAATTAGGCATACGAATATACAATTATAATATATAGTTGCATGTATCCATGCAATGTTATTTTGCATTGAAATTTGTGCTTATGCACTAATGTTTTATGGCATTATTTTTTTTAACCATTTAATATTGTACCATATACTATACATCTCATTATTCATCTTAATAAACTTATACATTGATTTATAATTATATGACTTGTAGTATATATTTATACTAATGTCATAACACTTGTCATTTATTATTTCATGACATTAAAACCATATTGTATACACTTATATATATTCGGTTTTTACATATATGTTTATATATGTTGTTTTTACTTGATTTAGTCATATAATATATAGTTGCATGCATCCATGCACTATATTATATAGTCCCAATTATACCATATACCTAATATGTATTTATTTTTAGTATATGCTTGCGCATCACACTTATATATTCTTATACATTCATATTCCATGACTTATACCCTTGTATTATATGTTACATTATTATCATCTTATGTAAGATGATTATTTCCATTTGTTGCATTATATTATACAATTCATATTAAGGACTTTACCTTAATATTATGAAACATTTCATTACATGTATTATAATTTCCTAAGGTTTATTTTGATACTAACCTTAGTTTATAAATTCAATTCCTCATTAATTATCACATTATTTCATGTGACTATTATTAATGATATTTTGTTTCATTTAATCACATTAATATTATCTAATAACTATAGTATTTAATATCATTGTAAACTATAGCTTAAAATTCATTTCCAACTCTTAGAAATTGTGCCAAGGCCCTTAAGTTTCATTAATAGTATTTTGACCACATAATCTTATACAATGTTACATGAATACCATTATACCATGTAATATGATATTTTATATTGCATTAAACATTATAACCTATGCTTTTAAAAAAACCACATTTCATTTGCCGTAAGGCTTATGCAACTATATTTTGATTTTCATCAACTCACAATATTTTCCATTATTACAATATTGCCACATATTTAATATAATGTTATACATATCATACGTTATAACATTTTAACTTTATAATAAACATAACTTATAGTTTTATTATAAGCTATATACATATATATATATTTCCGAAATGAGCACTTGTTTTTAAACTTCATTTCTCCTCATACCATATACTTTTCATTTATTTCAATTACACTACACATATATATATAATGTATCATATACTTTATCTTATATCATTTTAACTTAGTAATTAATATAACCTATGGTTATATTTTATCAAAAATACCGAACAGACCTTATGGTTGTCCTTATTCATTTTTGATCAACTTAACTTCTTATAATTACATATTCACCACATATTTTATGGTGGGTTACATATGTCATATGTTACAACAATTCCAACCTTATAATAAGATTTAACCCATGGTTTTATTTGTTATATTACCGAACAGCACCCTATTAGGCTGCTTTGGTTTATTTTTCTAGCAATACAAGTTTCCTTATTTACATATCTACCACATATATTTTCATAAGTTACATATAGATTATATTATATGGTTTTAACATTTATTGTAACACCCCTACTACGTACTTAACAATTAGCCGAAATCGCAGCGGAAATAAACAACTAACAATAACTAAACGGTTTGGTGCTACAACCCCGTTAACCACCCACGTGGTTAACAAGGCAGAATAAATACAAGTGTACCGGTCTGATGATCAGACTCCCGAGCGTTAGGTACTAACATCCATACAAATACATAACTGACCATACCGAGTATCTAAATACAAACCGTCACTGTAACATGTAAACTGTAATCTGACACTGTGTACAACTGCCACTGTAATAACGACGGTATTCAAAATATAACGCCACGGGAGCACAGGCGCATCCCGGGCTCAATATCCCAAAAATAAACCAAAAGTATCCCTACAAACTAGGATCTACAGACACTCTGCTTCTTCGATCCTCATTCTACAATTAAATATGGAGCCCCCGAGGGGGTCAGCAACCCTTGGCTGGTATGGTTAACGCGCAGCCCATCGGCTACTGGGATACGCGCAACTATTAGTCATGATGACATGGCATTGATTTTAAACAAACAACATAAATAGCATAGCAAGAAGTATTGCATAGTACACATAAGCACATAACATAACAAGTACGATTCCCTTCGGGAACCAAACCAAAACATAGTCAGTTCACATGGAGAGCCTAGAGATTGTTGCCAAACTCATGCTTAGCTCGTTACATAACACGTTACCGTCCCATTAGATGAACAGTTAACTTAACTTAAAGGTGCGTCGGATATGGTGATCCAAGCACACCGAACAAACGTAGTATGCCCCTGTGGCCCGACGTGAGTCATTAAATAGCCTTGGTTAAGCTAAAGGGAAGGTTGAAAACCAAAAGAGAAGACAACCTAACATACAAAGAGAATCGAACCGGTTATGACATCTACTCCCATACTCACACGCGTGGCCGGAACTACCGGACTCCTCACTTCCCCGGTTAGCACTTGTTAGAAGTCCCATTACTGGACTTAAATAACGAATTCATAAGCAAGTGTATAGGTCAAGTTAGACACACACACACAAGGGAAATGGGACACATCTTACCAATACATTAGTTTTTAAAAACTGTAAACTCATTTCATGACTTAATCTTACAAAGTCGTAAACACACAGAAAACAAACAACACACAAAGCCGGTGTAAACCGGTAGGCAACAGACTGCAAGAAAACCATACCTTGGTCCTTGCTGCGAACGTGACCCGCCAAGCGTAGTCCCTAAACATAATTAATAATGTCGGTTAATTAACTTATTTAACTTCCGTTTACTAAGCATTTACATGATTGTATGACATTTCTAATGCCTAAACTCACCCTTGATCACCTTCATTATACCCCCTAGGGTGAACTACTTAAGGGGTCGTTCGATTCCGAGATCTATCTGAAAATCAGCTTAATCTGTCTCTTTTCTCCCAGGATTTAAGTGGTCCATAAGCTGTAGCTTAAGGTCAAATACCAGCTCTAAAATAAAGGTGGGTATTGTTGCTTTTGGTTTTTCCAGCTCATTTTTGAGCTACCGTACAAGTTGATTTTACATTGGTGCCCTCATATCTTTCATCTGAATTGCAACATTGCCCTTACGTAAATTCGAATCGGGTACTATTCTGGTTGACGGTCACTTCTCTCTCCCGTCTTCATGAGGAATGAATGTTCCGCCGGTTTGTCAAATCCCCATTTCACACCATTGTCATTCTCCGCGTCGCCTGATCTACACCATTGTAGAAGATGAATTTTCGATTGCAGGAATGGGCGGTAGCTGTGTATCGAGTACAATTCATTGAATGAAGTAAATTATCCCCAACCACCAGAAACACATCTTCAACCCTAGAACAATTGTACTGTCGTCGATAAATACCGTCATTCCTATTCAAATACAGCAAAATAAGGCGTATCTACTGGTTGAAGGTTGGGCGACTCATAATTTTTGTAACTCATTGTCAATTTCGATTATCGTAAACATACACACTTGGTTAACACTTCGTAGTCTGATTTTCACTTCCAGGTTGTCGTCTCCTGCAACAGAAACCTTTCCACAATCAGGTAATTTGTTGTTTCAGTACTGCAAGTACCAATGATCTATTAAGTGCTGTGATGGATGTTAAATGGTAGGTTTTGTGTTTCTGCATTGTTGATTTCTTTCGCTTCTGCTGCTTTGTTCTGTTTCGAATCCCACCTCGAGTTTGGTTTGTTGTTGAGCATCAACGCTTCTGGTTTAGTTGACGGAGTAGTTGTGATATTTTAACAATTACCCAATGCTTGCCCATGCACTTGTATAGAAATCAATGGGTAAGGGTAACTGCAATGGTAAGGGCAAAGCACCTATGAACAATGAAGGTAGTCAACGTAAGCAGAAACATTGTTGGAGTAAGGCAGACGTTGAGCTTCTAGTGCAGTTACTCGTTGAGGAAGCAACAGTGCAGTTGGGCAAGACTGGATCAGTAGTTGGTCTAACTCATAAGTGGTCCAACATATCTGAAAAGTTTAATGGATTGAGAGTTGGGTTACCCGTGGTAGACAAAGTTCAGTGCAAAAATAAGGGGGACACACTAAAGACGGGGTGGAGAAAATGGAAAGAGCTTGCTTATAAGAAAACTGGATTGGGGTATGAAGCCTCAACTAAATCGGTCACTTACCCTCCTGAGTGGATTGAACAACAGGCGAAGGTAATGCTTCTACTTCTCTGCAATGTACTTGAACTTTTTGTTAACACCTCCAAGTTGTCTTATGACTCTGTTTGTTGTTCCTTTTTTTTTTTGTTGATTAGGAAAACATAGGCATATATAAACTGCTTAACTCCAAATGGCCAGCATACTTGGTTGACGAGATGGAACTAATATGGGGCCAAGCTTATGCCAATGGAGATCTTAGAATAACTCCGGGTGGTGAACCAAAGCAACATCCTAAAGATATGTCGGATGACGAAGACGGTGATGATGAGGATGATGATGAAGTTCAACTCTCGAATGGTGGTAACTGTAGTGATCATTATATACCTTCTGTCCATATCAGTTATTCAGACACTCAGACTGAAGGCCAGTCTATGGACATTTCAAATAACAACAGTTTTCAACGAGTTCAAGCAAACGGTGGTTCAGGCACACATCGAGTCAATGCACCATATCAAGGTACAACTCTTGATGGAAACACACCTTTTTTCGATTTAACAGAACTAACTGCTGCTGGTGCTGCTAGTTGTTTAGCAAATTCGTTTCAACTAAGTGAATATGCGGAGATAGTTGCCGGAAGCTCCACCGGATATGTTCCTAACAATATGAATCAAGAATATGGTAACGAATCTCAGACACACAACAAGTCACTACCACTGAAGATAATATCAACCTCCCCCATAACCCTTTATGTACTTCTGGTGGTGAGAAACCACAGGATTGGGACCAGTTAATGCAAACAACAACAAGCAATGGTTGGTACCACATGGGCAAAAAAGAAGAGGGCAATTACAGCCTAAGAGGGATGTGTGTTTGTAAAGGCAGAACCAAATCAAAGGGTAGCAAGGGAAATAATACTGCTATAGTGGAGGAACTACAAGACATAAAGGGTGGTTTAAACGACAAGTTGGGTAATGCCAATGAATTGCTAGCTGTGGTGAGGCAAGAACTGGTATTAGCAATAGTGTAATCAGTGTTCAAGATGCTAATAATCGTATTAGACGTGTTCCTGGCTTGACCACAAGTGAGATAGTTCATGCTCTATACCTGTTGGCAGACAGAAGTCATAGGGAGGTGTTAATGACTATGGAAAATGATGACGAGGTTGCTGAATGGGTCCGTCTGGTTTTTAACAAATGATAGATGTAGTGAAGGACTTTTAGATTGTGCAAGTATGTTTGTCAGGTGTCGAGGGTTTTTTGGTATGGGCAAAAAGTTGCCTTTTGTGTTTTTTGTAACTGGTAATTATGTATGCTTGGGGAGGTGACCGACTGCCTAGTAACTCGTATATTTTACCTCTTTACTGATTTAGTATCGGCAAGTAAAGTGTTAATGCAGCATGAATGTATCGCTGGAAGAAAGTGCAGCGTTTCTGCTTATTACGCAGACTTTTGATGTATTTGGTATATCAGTTAATGAAATCATGTACGCTTTGATTAATGAACTATTACATGTTTTTTGTTTTTATATGTAAATGCGTATGTGTGTTTTGAATCATAAAAGGTGATAGTATATAGGAAAGAAAGTGAAGTTCTCAGCTGACAACCACTGTCTTACTAAACTGCAGCTATTATTCCAAATGTTGAGGTCATTGAACTCCTCAGAACTCGACTGCAAGAAAATGTGGAACACTACATAAAGTTCATCATACTCCAGGCAGTTGAGGAATACCAAGTAAAATTCATACAAATCCTTGCGAAACACAAGATCAGACATCTACGGAAGTTACAAATGCTTTGGAAGTAATCGACTGAAGAATAAACACAGCTGTTACTTTTGCAGACGTGATGGGTACATTGACAAATTGTATTTTTGTGTTTAGGGAGGCAAAGATGACTTACAATCTATCCCTAGCAAATCATGTAGAAGACATTTTGTGCGGTACAACTAGACCAGATTATAAATTGTTAGCCAGCAGAGAAGGCAAGACAACAGAAACAATGGCCATAAACAGGCTACGTGACATTTCATTTGCTTCTGAGGAGGAGTTCATTGTTGCAGCAAGTATGATAGAAAACTATGACTATAGGGATTTGTTTGACTGTATGAACGATGAAGAGATTGTTCAAGTTGTTAGGCTTAAGATGGAAGATGATAAAAAAGGGGGGATGAATGTCGTCCTTAATGTTAATTTATTATTTGTTTTTGTTTTGAATAACACAGTTGTTACAGAACCCTTAGTAACACTTATTATTACCATATTTACAATTTTAATAATTCCTCTATGAATCAGGTGACTTCAGCTATGTCTGCGTATGATCAGTGTATTGACAGTTTGAGTGGTGTTATGAATGACGAGCAGTTGTTGCAGAACTAGTGCTAGCTAGCTATAGAGTGTGATATCGTTGAAATACAAGGCCAAGTCCTTCGAGTGGTTGCAATGTTTGCAATCATTTTACAGCATAAGAGAAGGATTCCGATGCATACTTCTGCGTTGACTGGTAAACAATGGATTGACGAATTACTTAATGGCATGAAGTGCGTTGTTTAACGCGCTTCGGATGAATCGGGACACGTTTCTGATGTTGTGTCATATACTGGAGCATAAATATTATGTTGACTCAGGGCAAATACATCTGTTAAAGAGAGAGTAGCATGGTTTCTAAGAACATTGAGTCACCGGTGTGCAAATAGAGACTCAATGGAGCGGTTTCCAACGCTCAGGTTCAACAATCAGCATACACTTTGGTGACTCTTAGAAGACTTAGGATGGTGAGGAGGATCCAACATATTTGTGGAAAGAGTGGGAAGGATTGAGTGATGGAGAGATCCAACATATTCAAATGTCCCACAAAAGATTAGTATGCAAAAGTACCCAATCTTTCACAATTCCAATAATATAACACATTTTCCATCTCATATTAGTTTGCTGTATTAGTAATACTTTCTGGATATAAAATTCTTGCTAAACGTAGGATTGTGTAGGAGCTTTAGATGGATGTCATGTCGAGCTCACTGTACCGGAGAAGGATCGAATACGATTCATTAACAGGAAAGGTGTTACTAGTACAAATGTGTTAGCTGTTTGTGATTTTGACATGCTTTTTGTGTTTGTTTGTGCCGGATGGGAGGGTTCAGCACATGATACAGAGTGTATTTGAACTCCATCAACGATCCATCTATGCACTTCCCTAAGCCACCTACAGGTTAATTCCAATGAGATTGCTAATTGTGCAATGATTTTAAATTGGACACACCTTTTTTTGGTTTTACTAATTTCATTAACTTTATTGTTAGGCAAATATTACCTTGGGGATAAAGGTTATCCAGATAGAGTGGGCTTGATGACACCACACACTAAGATACCGTACCATCTGTCTGAATTCAGAGGTGAAAATCCAAGAGGCTCGAAAAGAACAATTCAACAAGATTCATTCATCGCTGAGGTCTACAATTGAAAGGTCATTTGGGGTGTTGAAGGCGAGGTGGCAAATACTGTGTAAGGTTCCAAGTTTTCCACTGTTGAAGCAGATCAAATTGTCAACGCTTGCTTTGCGTTGACTTCACACTGACTTCACCAGACTTAGCAGTTCGGAGACCCTTGTTTCAGCTTAATTGACGCCGCACCAAATTTCATACCATGTGATGATGATGATGATGATGGCAACCAGAAACACAACAACCAAGTACTGCAACAGAAAACAACGGCACGCAGGAAATGGGACTCTGAAAAACAGACTGACAGCACAACTAATTGACCGGAGACGACATGGGGGAGTGAATTGAACGTGGCCTGTTACTCATTTTAGTGGTTTAGTTAATAGGGTGTTAACACATGTAACCGTGTGATAGTTATTTGAAGATGTCATTGTACCAGATTGCCGGAAATTGTTTTGGCCATTTAAAAACAGTGACTGATAATGTAGCTTGACTGTAATGAAATATCTTGTTGTTGTCCACCATTTTCACAGCTGCGAAACTTGAATGATATTATACAAAACATGCGGTGCAGTAGTAAAGTATAGTGTCCTACAACTTAATAATTTCAATAGGCTACACTCCCACATCGACACAGGTATGTACAATTGTATTCCTTATATACGCTTAGTGTGATACAGCATAATGAATAATAAACACTTGTTTTCCTGTACACACATATTGCTCTGCACATTTGTAGCCACTAATCAGAGGCGGTTTGTCTTTAGACACAGTTTTTTTTTAAAAACAAATTTTGTTAGGAACTACCACGTATATATATGTCAATGAGGAAACCCCATCTAGTCCTCCACCTGCGGCCGCTCTAGGTAACCGTCGAAGGAGAAGAATATCAATAGAGGGGGATCCACAGTGAAGACAGATTTTCTGTTGACAGTAAAAAAGCAATCAATTTGCACTTGTTTTCATTTCTGTTATTACCATAAACATGTCGACAAGAGAGAGCTGGACAGGGAATTTGGAAGAGCAGCATCAGCGACAAGATACCACCTCCATTGTTACAGAAGAGAGGAACTGGTGCTGAACTGCAACAGCCTCAACACAACAAACATCATCTGTGAATGACAATTTTGATGAGTTCAAAGATACGTTTGTCAAACCCACCGACTGTGATGAGGATTATTGGAAGTATTTTGGTGTATGTATTCTGGATCTCGTTAGCAATCTGACATTAATGACGATTTCAACTCAAACTTATTTGTGGTGCGTCTGTTAACTGTGGAGGGTCATGCCAACAAATGGTTTTTCTTTATTTAAGTTTTAGGCGTGGTGATTTCTACTTTGTGTAAGCAACAATGTAGTGCAGTGATGTGATCTATTGACCATTGAAGGGTCATGCCAACAAATGGTTTTTCTTTATTTAAGTTTTAGGCGTGATGTGTTGTACTTTGTGTAAGCAACATGTAGTGCAGTGATGTGATCTATTGACCAAGTTGTTGTGGCTCATCTAATGTTGCTCCAGGTAGAACACATTACTCCCTAATCTGGCATGCATCTTCATATTCAACATCACTGGTTGCGTTACAGTACTAAAACCATCCCATGCATGTGGTTTTCCAAAAGTTGTACACCCTCATACTAAAAGCATAAAAATACATCGAATACATATACTTATATCTATTTGTTAACATGCTACATCATTTAACCAACGTCAAATGCATACCAACAATGGTGCAGCAATTAATTGATTTCAGTGATGGCTCACTGCAAAAGGGAAGATGGTAGTTTATCCTCCATTACAAAAGTGCACCTAAACTCTAACATAAGAAGTAACCTTCTGAATTACGTCAGGGTTTGATAGTTTTCCAGCGATTTATGCTCAGTCTTTTAAATTGTTGGTAGCTGCATTTTCAGAGCTGGTAGAGTCATAGTCTTCAAACCAAGACATGGGAGACGACGATGGAGAAGGTGTCTGCACCTTGTGCTTCTTGTCTGGCCTGCACGTCACAGCAACTTAGACTGCCATGTTATAACACCATCTTTGGCCACTGAAGTAGTAGCTGCAGATTGAACACCAACTGTTGTTGTCTTACTTTCTCCAGCACTTGTTCTTTCTGTAAAACTAGAGTTATGAAAATACTGATTAAAGTTAGCAGGTGAAGTAGTAGAGATGGAAGCAAAGTTTCTCTTCTTCTCCATTGGGTTGAACACAATGGGCTCTTTCTTTGTGATCACCTCCATGTCATGAACTGCGTAATCATCTTCATAGTCACTGTCATCAGAGGAGATTAAAATGATGGGTGAAGAATGAGAGGAAAAGGTTGTTGTTTTGGGTTGGTTGACATTTGAACCTTGTGGTAATTAGTGGAATGACTACACTCAGATACTAGCAGTAGCAAATCGTGACCTACTACAACCCAAAATTGTGTTTTATAGATGATGAGGGTAGGAGTAAGAAGTTTGGTGAGGAATAATAACTGGGATGAACAACTCCTTATTAAAGGCTTTCATTGTGGAAAAGAAAACTACGGATGTGATGGAATGCAGAAGGGTTACAGCTGCAGTGAATGACTTGATTCGTGATATATTTATCCCAATTTAAATACCCAGAGTTGACTTTGGATTGTTATAAAGCAAATCATTTGACCATTCACAGAAGATGTCAACTAGGGAACTATAATAAAGCAGCGAAACAACATGTAAACAAAAGTAGTAGATTTAATATATACAGTACAATCACTTGTCTTACATGACCATTACATGGGGTCCTAACTACATCAGCATAGTTGTCCCTTTCCCATACAGACACATAGCCACCCAAAAAAATGTTACACATGTGGCATTCCCCATCTCAAAAGGTTAGCAATTCACATTCTACTTCATACAAAATACTGATTGTGTCCACCAGTTACTACCAACTAGTACTAAAATATCAACTGCTACACATATGATAAACACACATAACACAATTCCAAAAGGTTAGGAACTCTCTACTTAAAAAAGCCCTACAACAACCAGCCCCAACAGCACATACACTCAATCAGCATACGGGATATCATTGATTTTAAATCAGCAGCACTATTGTCAACAAACAATCTCTGATGTTCCAGCAGCATCTATTTTGTTGTTAATGCTCCTCAAGGTTGATTTCATAGCTTCAAGAGTCTGGGTGTTGGTCCTCACCATGTTCATCAGGGTCCTGACCTGGTTAGCTGCCTGGGTAGACCTACCACCTTGAGTTGTTACAACCTCATTGTTTGGGTCATGTGGCCTATTCACCGCATCCCACCACTCAAAGAAACCGCAGGAGTTACACTTGTAGAACAGCCTGCCAAATTCTCGTTTGTATAGGAAATCAGCAACATGGACTTCAATTGGCAGTCACAATTGATGTACGTTGTTGTTCAACTCGTTGACACTCCTTCCACTTGAGCATGACTGCACGATTATTTGATCTCATTAAGGTTTGATATAACAAATCAGTGCAGTATAAGAAGAAAACCAAAAGAACAGTTCCGTAGCATGAAGATAAAACAAAGGAAAGTTCAAAAGTACAAGGATAAAGGGCAAGATAGGCTGATGAAGAAGATGCGCATCAACTGTGAACAAGTGAGTAGGTTGCAACTCTGGTTGCCACAGAGCCAGATTATTCAGTTGTGTATGGATTTGATTAAACACATGACAGAACATGAAGGGTATTAGAACAGGGTTGCCGTAATTCAAAGTTAACTACAAAACACTGATGTTTGAGTTTCTCACCGCATTGTAGAAAAATTACCAGATGCGCAACGGTGAAGACACTTGGAAATCGACAAACAAAATAGAAAATGGGAAAAGCATCCTAGTTTGATTCGATACTACCATGGCAGAGTCGGGAACTTACACTTCTGGCTGACGGATAGTACCTCTTCGCCCCCAGTTGAGTACGCTGTTCGTTTGAAAATGCAGCAACCACAAACGAAAAAAGCTTCAGCAAATACAAATGAAACAGCAAACCGAAATTGAAGATGAGCTCAACAGGGAGAACGATAATGCGCAGAGGAGTAGAATACCTTCTGATGGCGTCGCAGTGCAAACCCTAAGGTCACCGAAGAAGAGAGGGGAAAGAGTGAAGAATACGGGGTGTTATAATATGTCGGTGAAATTGACCCAGTACAGTTGAGGGTAATAGAGTAAAATCACAAAAAAAAAAAACAAAGAATAAGCCAAGCTTATAAACGAACGCGTCATTAACAGATGGTGCAACTCCCCAAACATGTTAGAGCTGGCTTTATTCTTACTTGTGAATTACATCTCGGAATCGAACGGGACCGTAATCTCCAGTTCCATCTTTAGATACAATGATGTCAGGCTTTGGAACTTGATGGATTCCATTGACTTTAAGATTCCGGTGTATTGGTCCTCTTCATGCTAAGACTTACTGATGGTCAACCAGTTCATAAAATCAATTACAATTTACAAGGTGAATAGTATAAATGAGACACCAAATTAATCATTACTCTATAAGTTTGAAAAAAACGATGAATTATGAACAAATAGATAAAAGGAAACAACAAATTAAGGTGAGTTAATTAATTTACCTTTTGAAGGGCGCGTCGGTTTGCTTTTTTAGCGTACACCGCAGAGAATTTGTCAACACAGAAGTTATATTTTGAGCATCAACCTCTATCGGAAAATCTTTATTACCAAAACCACCCACTTTCTTTAATCATCTAAGCAACTCATATGGCTAGTAATAACACTACTAAGCCACATCCGACCGTCTTCGAAATCCTCCTCCTTACTATCAACCTGCAGCTGCAATACCCTGTCCACAATTCCTCCTTTGTCATACAGCATAGAGCAAGCTACCATCATGTTCCTCATCCGCCTTGAATAAACATGATGATCATCATCATCATTGATGACGAAACTTATTAGATACGTTATGATCAAAGTATGTTTTGTATTGAGATATCAACACTCTCCCTATTTTAAGGTTTTCTTAACTAGGGTTTCCTCGAATGAATCAGTAGCTGTATCGAACTCATAATCATTCCAACGAATTGCCAAGAACAAGAATGCGCTAACAATACGCCCCATTTCTCTCCCCATGCATATCTCAGTTTCCCTACCTGGTTTTGCTTCGCTTCTTATTGTGTTGTTCTATGTTGTTGTTGCTTGCTAAACTTGCTCTTTGGGTTTTCTGTTTCTTTTTGTCTTTCTTCCCCGGCGGTGGGCGCTGGGCGGTGATGGTGATAACTAGTACTACTGACGCGATTCGAACGCCGCTTCTGTGAGCAAGTATTATATGGTATGTATGTACGTAGTTCCGTATGAATGAATGCTTCCATTTGTCATGCGGGTGTCACCCGTATGAATAGATTGTCAGAAATAAAAGTGGTGTTTCATCATGCTATATAACACCACCACACCCCATTGGGACGTGTAAAACTGCTTTAATTGTACGCAGTGATTGTTATGCTATAACACAAGGTTTAATACGTATTCTCCACATACAAGTGTGTTTCTATAATGGGAACAGTTGTCAACTACCCTGATCCACAATCAAATGTCTTAAACAAAAAAACAATTAAATGTCAGTAATTTTATAACAATTTTTTCAACTGCGCGATTTATCTAGTGCAGTTACGTAAAATGATCTTTGTACTTGTTTCAAAAAGTTTTCAACATTACAATATTTCTCAAAACTTTGTGACATATTACGAGTATCACCCAAATTTCATTATATAAAGAAGGTGAATACGTTATGAATCATATTCGAATCAGAAGTCATATAAAGAGAGAGAAGAGATGAAATGATTTTAAAAAGTTTGAAGAAAATTTCAGAAGGAGAGCAAAAAGGATTGATGAGAAAAATAATGAAGGTGACAATGTAGCTAGAGATCTTCGACGAGTGTTAAGTCAAGTTCCTTTAGGTTTTGATGATAGCACCATATAATTACGGTTAATGTGTATGTTTAAGGGTTTCAACAAATAAAGAGGATCAGGATCGCTTATATGCAAGGTTATAAACGGGTTCTACATTAATGGATGGTGCCAATAGTCAGGGCACTGATCCACGATCACTCTAAGCGAGGCTCAACGAAGGTATGACAAAGATTACTCACTCAGAAATTAAGCCAAATACAATGAAGAAGTCAGACAAGTATAACAACATGATTAGCAATGTCAACCAAGACACAAATGGATCTTCTAAGATCATGGTACAGACACATAGGACAAAGGAAAGAAGAAGCCTTTCACTAGTGGAACGCGAGGCTTTAATGACGGTGGTTTAATCACGGCTTAAACAGACACCGTGATTAATAGGAAGGCCGGAATTTATTAGCGACGATGATTGATTAACCCGTAATCAATAATCGATCGGAGGTTGGCGCGCCTTTTTAGGAGGGACTTTAGATGACGGTTTTTAGTAAAACCGTAATCTAAAGTCCCGTGTTGACGCACGCTTTACGGTCAACGGACTTTAGATTACGGTTTTACTAAAAAACCGTCATCTAAAGTCCCTCCTAAAAAAGGCGCGCCAACCTCGTCAACGACGTCGTTTTGACCTGACGAAAAAAATTTCCCGTATTATTTGATTTATTCGACTCCGCGCGTAATCTAAATTACAGTTAACGACGTCGTTTTAGCAGTGTATTTTAGATTAATAAAAACTTTATATTAATGTGTTACCTATGTTTGAAACCCAACATATGGCAAATAATTATCGCACTATTTTTTTAATTTCGTTACACTTTAGATTACATTTAACGACGTCGTTTTACCAGTGTATTTTAGATTAATAAAAACTTTATATTAATGTGTTACCTATGTTTGAAACCCAACATATGCCAAATAATTATCGCGCTTTTTTTTTAATTTCGTTACACTTTAGATTACGGTTTTTGTGAGAACCGTCATGTAAAGTGTGACTTTAGTTTACGGTTTACATGTAAACCGTAATCTAAAGTCCATTTAAACATTTGCCTACACTCTGCACACTCTACTCACAGTAACTCTTCTTCTCTTTCGCGCTATCTTCCTCACTGAAATTGCCTCCTCTCTCCCGTCACCTTGCTAACGGCCATCGCCGCCGTCGCTCCCACCACCTTTGTCACTCCCATCGCCGCCGGTCACCACCCATCTACCACTGGTCTCACCGTCGACGTCTCTATCGCGTATTGGGTATACGATCGCGATTGATTGTCGTTTTTTTCTAACTTTGTTCATATACATGCATTTCGATTGCAAGTTCTAACCTCGTTTGTATCGAATCCTGAGAGTGTAATGGCAAATGTTCTAACCTTGTTCATATATTGTGCCCAGATTCACAGTTAATTGCGACCTAGTTCGTGGGCTGATTTCTACACTATTTGCCCACTTCGGTGCTTAGTTACGGTAACTTTGCAAACCAATCTGTAAACTGCTGTATTTATTTGTTCTTAGCATTTAGTATTACAATTAATACATAATAGTGTAGTTTTAAAAATGCTACTACTTAAAACTGCCACAGGAAAGAAAGTAAGTTCAAGTATATTACCGATTCCTGAAAAATGAATGGTACAGAACTGTAGCATATCTCAGTTTCATGAATGGAACAGAACTGTAACAAGTTGTTTGAGTTTTGGTCTGGATTTAAAAGCTTAATGGAATATTTAAGTAACTGGGTAAGGAGTTAGGAGAAGTATAATCAGTTGAAAGGAAAAAAAACAGACAGGGAAGAAAGCAAGAACACAACTCAGTTTCTGTTTTGATTTCAGTTTGGATTTCAGCTTCAGTTTCGTATCAGATCAGGTTCTGACTAATTCTGCATCTGTAACAAAGTTGCCTTGGGTTTAGTTGAGTTAGAAACTTTATAACACACCAAATTGACAGGATCGACAGTTTAGAAAGGTTTGAGAATTCAAACACGTGAACAAACAGAGAGGAGTCATACACCAGTCTCTGTCTGTCTGTTTCTTTTCTTTCAGTTTCTATTTCAGTTTGAGTTCTGTGTGAATCTGTTCAGTAGAGGCACCAGAAAGATGTTGTCGTTTTTCTGTTCTATAAACTAAATACATCAGTGAAGATAAGTTTATGTATGTTACCAGTTCTAGATGGTGCGTGCGAATTTGACTTTGATAAAACTGATTTGGAGACGTTAGAAATATAGGGGAGATGCTGTCGATTTTTTTTCCGCGGTTTAGCTAGCATTTAACCTTGATTTTTTGATGAATTCTAATGTTGTCGTTTTTCATTTATGCATCAGGACTACGACTTTATTTAGGCTTCCGACCTCAACCGTCTTAGCATCGGCTAATCGTCTACCAGAGGTAAGATTTATATATATACATATAAATTTGACAAACTACCAAACATAGTTATCCGCCCAAGATATACCTAATAGAGAGGTATATCTTTCGGCAGTCCCTGTCGGGACTGTCCACGATTGTTAAATCACACACCTAGGGTGTGAATGTGCTTTTAATATGTACTTTATTGATTATTTCAGCAGTATCTCTTTATTGTTCTTCGAATGCATATATTATTGATTAATATCATAATATCATGCATTTGAAGAACTGTAGGGAGATGCTGCCGAAATTTTCAATAAATTATATATTAAAAACACGTTCACCGGTGGGATTTAATACTCATGGATGGATTTAGGTTGATAAGATACAAAAGTGTAAAGACTCTGCCACGGGTGACGGTATGAAATGGCTGCCTTCATATAAATAGCTAGAAGGAGATGGAACGTTCGTGGATTTACAGCGGCGGAAATTGGACGACAAGTTTTTAGAAGGAGTTGATAAGTTATGCACGGTGTTGGCGAACAATCTGAAACCTACAGACAAGGGATACATATTTTGTCCGTGTATCGACTGCGAAAACAATCTGAGATATCGCGGCGTTGAAACAATTAAGGAACATCTGATCCGCCGCGGTTTTACAAAAGATTTCCAAGACATAATCCGATGGCATGGTCAGAGTGTGTTCGATGTTATTAAGCCTGACAAAGGGGATAATGGTCAGGCAAACACAGAAACAGAACTTGGAGATGATACAGTTGCTGGTGATCCAGAAGACGTTACAGCGAACGTTGTGCCAGATTTCTGGGATGATGACATTGAGACTATGCTTGAAGATGTGGAACGACATTACTCTAACACGCCAGACAAGCATGAAAATTTGTTGGATTCATCCAAAACACCGTTGTACCCCGGGTGTGACCCTACAAAGTTAAGCAAGTTGAGTGTCGTCCTCAAGCTATTCAACTTGAAAGCGAAACATGGCTGGAGCGACGTAAGTTTCACTGACCTCCTGGAACTATTGAAATACGTTCTTCCGGTGGACAACGTTTTACCAACGACTACGTACTCAGCCAAAAAAATGATGTGCCCAATGGGTATGGTGGGGTACCAGAAAATTCATGCTTGTCCAAATGGTTGCATGCTGTTTTAGGAAACGGATGAATTTGCTGAAAGCTGTTCAGCATGTGAGCGTCACGGTATAAGAAACACAAACTCACATCAGCGTAGTAAGAAAGGTTTCACCAGCTAAGGTATTGTGTACCTGCCCATCATTCCAAGGTTCAGACGTTTGTTCTCCATTGAAAAGACGCAGAGAATCTTCGGTGGCATTCAGTTCACAGGGAAAAAGGATGGCAGATTGAGACATCCCGCTGATGCACCACAGTGGAGAAAACATAGACGTAAAATTTCCTGAGTTTGGTAACGAACCGAGACACCTAAGGCTAGGCTTGTGCACGGATGGGATGAACCCTTACGGTACTTTGAGTATCATACACAGTACCTGGCCTGTGCTTTTGGTTATTTACAATCTACCGCCGTGGTTATGCATGAAACCAAGACACATCTTGTTGTCTTTGTTAAATATCTGGTCCAAAGCAACCGGGCAACAAAATTGACGTATTCGACAACCTTTGATAGAGGATCTACAACTCTTGTGGAATGAAGGGGCTACGGTTACGACTCATTCAGTAAAGAGGACTTCAATTTGCGTGCTATGTTGTACTGCACAATCAATGATTTCCCCGCCTATGGTAATCTTTCAGGCTATTAATCAAGGGGCGTTGGCGTGTCCGATTTGTGGTGAAAACACTTGTAGCATCGCTTGAAACATAGTGGGAAAACCGTGTATATGGGCCACCGAAAAATGCTTCCAAAAGGACATAAGTATCGAAAGATGGCGAAAGAGTTGATGGGAAAACTGATCACAGCATGGCGCGCCTGCCTTTGACAGGTACAGAGATTTACAAAAAGTTGGATAATATTGTGAACAACTTCGGGCCGCCACCAAAAGTGGTGAAAAAAGTGTCTGGAAAAAGAAATCAATATTTTGGGAACTACAGTACTGGCAACATCTGGAGGTTAGACATTGTATCGATGGGATGCATGTCGAGAAGAACGTGGTGAAAGTATCACTAGCACCCTTTTGAACATAAAAGGAAAGACAAAGGATCATTTGAAAGGAAGAAAAGATTTTAATTGAGTTGGGCATACCATAGAGCTTGGCCCGCAAGAACGTGGAAAACGCACATTCTTGCCTCCTGCCTGTCACACTCTGTCTAAAGAAGAGAAACATAGCCTATGGTACCCTTTACAACATCAAGGTGCCATCAGGTTACTCCTCAAACATAAGAAACCTAGTGTCCATGACAGATTTCAATTAGTAGGAATGAAATCTCACGATTATCATGTCCTACTTCAAGAATTTTTGCCAATTGCACTACGTGGGATCTTGCCGGATGCTGTCAGACACACAATCACAACGTCAGTGTCTTCCTCAAATCCATTTCGTCTAAGGTTCTTGATGTGGACACTCTGTCTAAAATACAAAAGGATCTTATTGTGACATGTGTGCCAGCTGGAGATGTATTTTCCTCCATCGTTCTTCGACATAATGATACATCTCCTCGTGCATCTTGTAAGAGAGATTCTGAGTGTGGTCCTTTGTACCTTCGCTACATGTATCCGTTCGAAAGGTACATGGGTGTCTTGAAGAAGAAAATGAAGAGAACCGTCATCACCCAGAGGGTAGTATTATAGAGGGCACTATCACAGAGGAAGTTGTAGACTTCTGCACCAATTACCTAGAAGGTGTCGATACCATTTGACTTCCACGTTCTAGACACGAGGGCAGATTGAAGGGTGTTGGCACGGTTGAAGGAAACTGAAAAGAATTGACATAGACACTTAACAAAGCTCATTTAGTTGTGCTAAGTCATCTTGAAGATGTTGAACCATACTTGTGATGAACACTTGTGTTTTTAAGAGCACAATATCCAAACATGAGTGACGTCAGACTACAACAAATGAGCAGAATAGGACATTTGTCCGATGGTTCAAAGAGAGAGTGTTGTTCCGATCAGTCCACGAATGTGCCTGAACTGATTAAAGTAGTTGCATTTGGACCAAATCTGGATGTAATTTCTTATGAGGGGTACGATGTCAACGGATTCACCTTTTTCACAGAACGTCAGGATCAGAAGTCAACGAATCAAAACAGTGGTGTAGAGCTTGAAGCTTATCAAAACTTATATGACGTCGGTGTCGTGGGTCATAGTCCTCTCTCAGTACAACAATCATATTTCGGTGTTATACAAGACATCTGGGTATTGGACTACAACAGCTATGAAATGTGTGTTTTTTCCGCTGTAACTGGTTAACAACATTCATGGCTACCGTGAGGAGGAGCATGGTATGAAACTGGTTGATCTGTCTAGAGCTACTCCCACAGTTGAGCCATTCGTTGTTGGGACGAAGGTAAGCAGATATTTGATGTACTGATCCCTGTAATCCTAGATGGTCTGTTGTGCTTAAAGGGAGAAGAGGAATAGTTGGTTTGGATGGTGTGGTTTGATGAGGATGAGTATGATGCAGAAGATGAACCTCCACTGTTCCTATTTCATTGGAAGAGGCTTGAGGTCACAGGTCATCGTGAGTATATACGATCAGACATACGAGGGAATGTGGGTTGAGAGATAATGGTGTATGTAAGTTTACTATAAAAATTTATATGAAATTACCACTCTTTTATTTTTGCTTGTTTATGACATTATGAAATGCTTAATTTAATTCAAATTGTATTTCAATCCTTGCAGGCATGGCTGATCAGGACATGGCTGATGCAGAGTTCGATTTATTTTGTCGTGAGGAGGAGGAAAATGAGCAGCGAATGGTACCGGTCCCATCTACATCTGCCGCTGCTGCTGTTGCCCCATCCAATCTGCCGCTGCTACTGTTGTCCCATCCACATCTTCCGCTGATGCTGTTGGCCCTTCCATGAGTGCACCTTCTACGAGTGCTACTCAGAGACCCAGAGGTAGAGGTCCGACCCGTGGGTTGATGAACTGTAGAAAGAGTCAGATTAGTCTTCTGTGGGTGGACCAGTATGGGAGGTATGGTGGGGGCAGCAGGTCAGAGTTCGGTAGTATGCTAGGGACTCTGGCCCAGATCACATTGCTGCATCAACCACACATGGAAACAAGTCCCGCAAGAAGTAAAGGAGACCATCTGGAAGGAGGTGCAAGAACGGTACAAGTCCCAGAAGAAGTGAAGAAGACCGTTCTTTCTTTGGTGGCCGGCATAGCTAAATCATTCCGCCACTACTTGGTTGAGCATTGGATCAACAGGGTCCCCCACGTGAGCCTCCGCCGTATGTTGTGTACAACGGCATGATCACTGAAGAGGAGTGGAAGGAGTTCGTTGAGCGGCACGCCACCCCCGAGTTCAGGGTATGTTTGTGTGTACTCTTTTCTTAATTAATGCTCATAATGCTTTATCCCTGATTTTCTAATTATTTCCTATTGTACTTTCTAACAGCAAGTACAAGAACAAGCACGGCAAAACCGTGAAGCTAATCTCTACCCCCACACCATGGGACGAGGGGATATGTGGGCAGCCTTGAGGGATGGAAAGAAGCTGGTTTGCTGACACGGAGCAACGAGGATGGAGTGAATGCCCGATCGAGGATGTCTCTGAGGCGAGGAGGTGCAGATGTACATACTAGACGCCAGAAAACGACCAGCGAAGGTCAGAGGATATTTCCTATGCTGCGATGGAACAACTGGCTAACCAAATTGTAAGTATTTGAAAGTAGCTGTTAAATAATTACTTATATACTCAACTGTTTGTTGATCTAAATTTAGTGTTAACTTCTTTGAAAATTGGACAGTACGAAGCGGCACAGAGAGGAGAAGTAGACTTACACGCTCCTCCTTCTCAAGACGACGCGCTCAATCAAATGCTTGGGAAGAAGGATCACCCGGGGCGTGTTAGAGGATTTGGGGGGAAGTAGTACTCAGAAGAACGTATTCCCGCCATCTGCTAGGAAGGGTCAGATGAGTGCTGCTGAAATACCCCGAACTTAAATATGGTGATTAAATTATTCTAATATGGTATTTATGGGCCTAATAGCGCCTAAGTAATTTTGGTAAGAAAAATAAATCCAAAAGAAATGAGTAAACGCTTTAAAAACGAAAACGTTACAACAAGCGTTATATAACCATAGGAGGTACGAGACCTCGGTTAGAGTATTATAAGGATTCCTAAGGCTTATTAATGCCTAATTAGTATATGGAATGATTCCCGAAGAAAACGAATCCTAGAAACGGATTAAAAACACAAACGAATCCTAAAACGCGCTTTTCGAGGAAACCGAGAAAACGCGATTTCCAAACGGGTTAAATAGACCCGTAATAATTATAAGTAATAAATAGTTATTAATAAATATTAATGAAGGTCTAGAACCAATAAAATTAATTAAACGAGAAAATTCCGGAAAACGGGTACCGGTGAGTGAATAGTGCAAAGACGGGTAAGCGTGGGGTGTAACTGTAATAAGCGCAAACTAATGTGTCCAACTTTGTAAATAAAATTTTTACAAACCCACATGGGGCTGGTGTGTCCGATTTTGGGCTGCCCCCTCTCACCCTCTTTTCTTATCTAATTCACTAAATGACAAACTACTAAAGTAACACAAGTACAAAAGTAAAAAGAAGAAAAACAAACTAGTCTCTCTCCTATCCTCTCATTTCTCCTCTCACGTACAGACCTAGCCATACCTTCTGAATTCTCTTCTCCTCCAAGCAGCCGCAATGGTGATTCTAAACACCAAGAAACACAGCACCTTCTCCTCCATTTTTGAGAGGCCAAACCACCACCAAACTTTACAAAAAACACACCGTTGGAATCTCCTCATTAAGGAGAGTAATCCCCACTTTCCAAAAACGCAAAACAAGCATTTCATTTTTGTGGGTGTTAACGGCTGAAGCTTGGACAGCACCGGTTGAAGCTTCATTTCTTTCCTAAGTTAAGGTAAAGCAAGAGCTAAACCATTCTTTGAGTTCCATCTGTTTCATTTTTCTGCTGAAAAATCAAGA
Organism: Limonium bicolor; assembly: GCA_023374045.1. Lineage (NCBI taxonomy): Eukaryota > Viridiplantae > Streptophyta > Magnoliopsida > Caryophyllales > Plumbaginaceae > Limonium > Limonium bicolor. The sequence continues at coordinate 28,105,512 of CM041776.1, forward strand.
ACCCACGTGAGCTCCATTCCCTTGTTTAGCCGTTTGACATTGCAAGAGGAGGCATTGTCACCTTGGTAACTGGAAACAAGGAGTAGAGAAAACAAAAAGGAAGAAGAGGAGAGAAGAAGGAAAGAGGAAGGAAGAGAAAAGAAAAACAGAAGCAAACGAGAGGTAATGAAACCGCCTCTGTACAAACCTTGTCTAACGTGTATGTACGAGTAAAAATATTGCTTTGAGCAAATGAAAAACCAATGTAACCGTGGGGGAATGAGTATAATGGTATTGATAGTATTAGTAAGTAAGAATCTGTCAAAGAAACAAATAATGAGCTGCTGTAAACGTGAGTTTGTGCATCTGAACGCATATACATATATAAACTGATGCAGGTTGAATGAGTTTTCATGTGAGAGCAAATGAATGTGTGAAAACCTTAAGTTTTAGGGGACACCATGTCAAAATTTAGAGAGGAAACTATCTTGCTTAGGAGCTGGTAACATTGGTGAAAGAAAGAAAAGAAAGAAACAGAAGCAGCAGCCTCGATGAACTACAACAGGAGGAAGGAAAAAATTAACAGAGGAGTATAACTTATCAGTAAGATTGTGTAGTGAGGTTAGAAATGGATGTGGGTGTGTTTAGATGCTTGGATAAGTAGTTAAACATGTAATATTAACATTAGAAACCATTAGGAAGTGATTAGAGGAAGAAGAGAATGAAACAGAGGAGAGAATATTTCCGTTCGTAACAGACCAATATTGGTCCGGGACTTGGGTCCTGCATTAAGTCCCGGACCAACCATTCAAGAATTACCGAGAGTTTACAATCTACTTCTGGTCCGGGACTTGCCCCTGGTACAAGGTCCCGGACCACTTGACAAAAATAATACGTGATTCAGCTATTTATGGTCCGGGACTTGGGACCTTGACAAGGTCCCGGACCAACACCAAAAATGCCCCGAGAGAAATTTTAACGGGCTGTAAGTTAAGGCCTTGTTTGGGGATAGTTGTATGAGTTGCTTAGGACTTAAGTAATCATAAGTGAGAGTGATTAGGAGTATAAACAAGGTAGAATAAGAATGAGAAGTAAGAGAAGAGTAGAAATGAAATTGTATAAGTAAGAATTAGTAAGTATGTAAAGTGAACGGTAATGTTAGTATAAGATAATTAGTACCTAAGTAATGATGTTTAAGGGTCATTAATGGTATAAACAGGTATGAGGAGTAATTAAGGAAATTGCAAGTTTATAAACCTTAAGATAAACCGAACCAATGAGATAACGGGGTAAGTACGGGAGTAGTAATTCTTTACGTACCGTATGAGCATAATATTAATGGCATGTTTGAAATATATCAGTGGAACAAGTGTGAACCAAGGAACGAGGGAACTCATGGTAAAGCTAACCCCGGTGAAAGGTATGATTTTCTCATGCCTCGTATGCTAACCGAGTTACGTTGATTTGTATGCTGTATGCCGGCTAATCAAGACTAAAGCATGAAAACGGTTTATTGCCTTTCATTGTATGTCTTGCTGCATGTTGTGTGAGATAACCCTTCTTGAATGGTTGTGTGGCCTCGTTTAGTGCGTAGTACGACTCGTAGGTGAGTCTCGTTGTGTAGTGACTCGTAGTAAGAGCCCACGTTGTGAACTAACAGAACCGTAGAAACGCACTATATCAACAAACCAATGACCGGTAACACAAATCAAGGAATTCACTAGAATGTGAGAGAATGTACGGGAGTAGTAACCTCCCGATAATGTTAGGAGAACCGAAGTGAATAAACCACAAACAGTAAGTAGTGGAAGTGTATAAGTAACCCCTATTAAAGGAATCATTCTTGGTGCCAGATACGAACTATGAGAGTAGTAAAGAATGACGAGGGATCTTCAAACCCCTTTAGCAATTAGTCGACCCGTTATGAGAGGACCCGACTGATGTGAGTAATGACCCGGTCATGAGAGTATTCGATACGTTGGGGAAACCCTTAAACCCGAGAATACTAGATGGTAGTAATTCCCCTAAGCTACTGGAGGTTATCAAGAGAGATACTTCTAGGCTAATCCAAGAGATTGTAAGATACTCCATGAGAGGAGTGTTGGGAAATTGAGTAGTCCGGTAGAAATGGACAATGGTATACTTGAGGAGCTAAGTGTATAGCCTTCGGATTGTAGGTCCGGTGGCGAGTCTGGTGTATGACTCCGCCCAGAGACCAAGTAATGAGTATTGAGTATTGCGTAAGTACGAGTATGTAATGAGTACCGAGTATTGAGTATGTATGAGTAAGTACTGAGTATTGAGTATAGAGTACGTATGAGTAAGTATTGAGTAATGAGTGCGTATGAGTAAATACAGAGTATTGAGCATGAGTATGTACAAGTATAGTAACGAGTATGGAATAAAGAGTGTGTACGAGTAAGGGTATGAGCATGGAGTGAGGAGTACGTAAGAGTAAAGTAATGAGTAACAAGTAAGGAGCAGGTACGAGTAGAGTAATGAATATCGAACAACCCCGAAGTAGTAACGAGTAAGTAACTAATACGAACAGTCAACTATCGAACTGTCTTCCTTAGTAGATATTGAATTTTGTATGTGAATGTAAGTAATGATGAATGTATTGTGTAGTAATAGTATATGTATGCATGTAAAATGAACTCCATGTATATTCGACCCCAAGTAGTCGATGTACCGCGGTTAGCACGCGGTATATGCGAAAATCATATTCAGCGTAAGCTGACCCCTTCGGGGGACCGTTTTTAGTGTGCAGGTACCCGAAGCTGATCACCGTTCGAGAGAGTAGGACGGGGGCTGCTACGTAAGCATGGGTAGTTGCATAGTAGGGATTGGTACTTGTAATGTAATGCGAATGTGGAAGCTTAGACTGTATCGGTAATTTAAGGATTGTAGTAGACTCGGTATAGTATCGTATTGGAGTTGTAATTGTATTATGGTTGAGTATGTAATGGGAAGTATTGTATTGTGTAGAGTACTCGGTATGTTCATTTCATCAGACCGGTAGTATGTAGTAGTGTAGCTAGCCTTGTTAGTCACGTGGGTGACTAGCGGCATTGTACACCCGCTGTTGAGTATGTACTATCCGCTGCGAAGGTAAGTAATTGTACAGTAATGACGGTATTAGCGGTAGGGGTGTTACAAAAAGTGGTATCGCTCTTCGCGCTCTGATGGATGAAATACCGAGTTTAGGAAAATACCGAGTTAGGAATTAGAGACTTAGGGCTAAGGGTTGAGTGTTAGCGTGGGAGGTACGCTAGTTAGGAACTTCCGTGTGAACCGGAAACCTACAACAACCATACCCCGCCCTCCGCAACCCACGGTATTAAGTATGGAGAATAACGCCAGAGAGATGGAAAGACCTCTCACACTCGGGTAACACCCGATCTGACAGTTGTAAACAACCTTATTAGAAAAGAACCTGTCATACGGTAGAGTCCAAGAACTGGAAGTCCCGAAGACGGTTCCCGTTGGATGACAAGGACCGCACTTAATGGCGGAGGAATGAAGATCCTAAGCACAAGGATAATGGAATTTATGGCACCATGGGGCGACATGCTTCGCAGTCGCGAGAACCATGTGTAGCCAGCAAGAGAGAAGCACAGTCGTGCAAGGAAGCAAGGAAAATGGAGTAACAAGCCGAGACAAGAGAGCCTACGGACTGTAATCTTTGATGATACCTACAACGGTATACAAACCGACTAAGGAATTACTCGAGGTTGGATTAATGCCAAACCTACATGCCAAGAGGCAGCAACAACAGAACAACATAGTTCAGATAACTAAGAAAGAAATCATAACTCATACACCTATAGGACCGCAACATGGTTCCTAAGGATAAGTCAAGTCTCGTTAACCACACTGAAGGTGTAACACCCGGATGGACGACAATCATGTCAAGTATACTGAGAAGCGACTCAGGAAATCGATCACCAAGATCGAAAGATCAAAGAAAGATCTAATAAGACCACCAACTATGGATGAAACGATGCCGTAACCGGTATACGTTAACTGAAAAACAACCTACCCGCGCACTTGCCTAGGGCAAGTGCAGCAACAACAGAACGGTTGGAATACTTTTACCAAACCGCAAATACTTACTACAGTATCGCTATGACGAATGGAGCAAATGCAGGATCACCAATCCTAAGGATGTTAAATAATGAACCCTCGGGAAGGCCTAACGGCCCGACCATTGTATTAAGGACGTACCAATCAGCAAGAAGCTGAACTTGGTCAAGACCACAAACATGGCAACGCCATGAAGAATTTCTTTAACACCGAACCGTTATTTCGAAAACAAAATTTTCTTCAAAAACCACAAACCTTCTTTTAAAACATTGGATTTTAAAACCCAACAGACGGAATATCGGTGAGTATCATAGAATGATACAAGAAGAGTTGACAATAAAATACTTCACCTAGGCGTGTGACGAACTACTAGTGTACCCGAATACGGGATGTGGGACGACCGCACTCCGAAGGAGCTTGCGGGCCTGACAAATAGTTAGGTAAGTGGTAACGTGCCAAGACGGTACCCCACGTATGTATACATGTAGTGTACGAAACACGGGAAGTAGTCAACTCTGTTCTACGGACCATAAGTAAATACAAAGCAGACAGTTGGATACCTCAACCGAACAAAGGAAACTCAGACAAGCTACAAGCTAAGGAGTCAGGAACTCACTCCAGGAGAACCATTAAGAGTTGGAAGTGCAAGAAGCACTAACAACGGGATAAGACATTGGATATGTCTCGAATATATCTAAGTAAAGCAGGATAACTGGAAGGAATACCCAGTCTAAGCACAGTAAGGCAAATACCTAACACTAACACATCAGTGTTCGATGAACGGGATAGAATCCCCAGAACAACTACCACAAACCACAGGGTGATCATATAAGGTACCGAAGGATACCCTTCACCACAAAGGAAATACCAAGCCGGTAAAAGCATAAGGAGAAACGCCAATGGTCTACCCTAAGAACGGGAGACGTTATAACCCTCAACGGATAACCCAGATCCAGAACCACAAGGCGGGATGACAACTGAACATACTCATCAACATCAATCAAATGCAATGGCATAATCAATAAATGGTATCAATCAATACCAGGATACAAAAAGGGTCTCCAACAAACGGAAGCGTGATGCGACGATCTTATTGTGGAGCCCAGTATCACCCCAAGCCCAGCGATGGCTTACAGAGAAGTAACCATTTTGGAACGGCTTACGATGAGCAGAGCTCTAGGAATATGGCTAGTATGCCATGAAACTGTTACAATACACAATTCGACGGTTGCAACCCATTGTGAACCCTATGGAAAGCGATCAAGGACGACACCAATAAAGTTTAATGACCAACAAGCAAAGATACCCCCATAAATATGAGACCGCAAGAGCGGTGAACACTTGGATCCCAAGAAGGGGATACCATCAATAACTGCCGGGAAATATGTCCCTTTCAGAACTACTAATGTAGTTAAGCTTGAACTTACAATTATTGCCAAACAACGTAAAATAAGCTTCAACAGGAGTTGTTGACAACTAAGGAGTAACCAGTTCAATAAGAACTCGATATGTGGGAACATAAAGTATAAGTAAATGACGCTCAAGGAGCTCAGACGTATAAACACCAAACAATGATATAATAGTGGAAATGCATGAGCTGAAGCTAGCACAGCGGATGCCATGTAAACCAATACTGCAGAATCAGTAAGAACATGGTGCGCAACAAGCGACCAATGTATGTGAGTAATCACCCAATACTATGGAGTTGTTAATACAAGATGGTAGACAGACCGGCCAACAAGCCAGAAGTCTGCACCAAATGATGAAGCACCACCTGAAGGAGTAACGATCAGTCCTATTGCGATCTCATAAGAGAGTTACTGCCAAGGGTTCACGCCTCTGCACTCTGTAGGACTGAGTTTTTTGTATTGCACTTGTGTAGTTAATGATCTAGTGGGATAGCTAGGAATATGGAAAATGTAAGTAGTAGTAAATTCTTCCTTTCACCAGTGAACGTAGTAAGCTAGCTAAGCAAAAGCTTAGGAACAAACCGTGCGGCCTAAGGCCAAAGAAGCACGAAGAGCGTGAAACACACCAACAATCACAAGACGTGAATTCCATTGGAATAAAAGTGAAAGGAGACTTAAGAAAGTCACAAGGACTGACGCATTGAGAATGCGAGGTCATAAAGGTAAAGAGCACTTGTAATGAACCAGAAAAACTGGCATAATTCAGAACCCACTGATAACAAAGGAAGCACTACAACTAAGTAGTAGCTTAACCTCAACCGACAATAAGTCGGAGGACCAAGTGAGTGATCACTATAATACACAACAGCATGTATATAAATTCCCAAAGAGCTGGTTATGAACCTAAAACTCATTGAGTTGTGCACGGTAAAAGAATACCACACGTGATGGAATAAACCTTATTCCCACAATAAGAGGGATAAAAAGGTGATGTGTAACACATTAAAGGTAACGAGAAGGGCGAATAACCCAAGTTATCAGGGTCGCGCAGCAGAAGCTAGTGGGCCCATAATCCTAAGGGAAATACAACTAGTGAATAAATGGTTAATCGCCAATGCCTTAAAGCCATTTAGGCTAGAACCAAACACAGTTAAGAGTTGAGTAACTCCAATGACATTCTTGATGCGCGGACTACCAGTAACACGGTTAAGACCCTTTGATCAAGGAACATTGTGTAATAGACCGCATGGAAGCTGAACCACTCCATGACGGCTGAATGCCTTCGACCAATGTCCAGTGTTGACACATGGTAGATTACGTGGGCGTAATCCCTTTTAAGGGGGGTAGAGCGAAAACCGCGAAATGTATGTTTTACGTGATAGGTGCGTAAACTACAATGCGCATAGCGCAAGAGAATTCGTTTTGATGGTTGATACTTATGTTACATAAACATTTGTATTTACTCATCGTGTAATTGTAGTTATTGGAGAAATAAGAATAAGAAAGGAGTAGAGAAACTCCAGGGGAATGAGAACCCCATTGGTAATAGTATGAGGAATGAGTATGTATGGGAGATGTGAGGAGTATAAATCGGTACGGAACCGATGTATGTAATGAGTATAAATCGGTATGAAACCGATGTACGTTATGAGTATAAATTGAGTATAGTAAATTAATGGATATTATACCCATGAATTTCTTAAGTATAGTAGTTGGAGATGACATAGTAATAATTGATGAGATGATTAGTAAGTAAGCAAGTGAATCATATGAATGGAAAATGTATGTGTATGATTATGAGTAGCAAGATTAAAAAGATAGAAAACGAAATATTGTTTGACGAGCTGTCTGTTTGTATTGAGGTGGGAAGTGGAACTTGATTTGCTAGCGATCAAGGGAAGCCGAACACAAATTGGGGTGGAAGGATAATTCAACACCAATGCTGATCACATTGTGGTTGAAGGACTCTGGAAGCTCCCTTAAGTGGTCACAACAATGACACTAGTAATAGGTATAATCATCATAAATGGTATTTGGGAGATGTATGCAAGTTTTCAAAATGAATTTCCAAACTAATTTGGTACAACGTTTTCTTCAAACTTGAGAATGAGGATCGGTTTTGAAACCGCTTCCACGGGCGCTAGTGGATCTTCCATGCCTAGGCACGGGTATCCGGTCGAAACCATAGGAGGTGAAGCTAGTTTTGAGTCTGTGGAAGTGTAGAGTAGTTTGAAACCACTACACCGTTCATGCGGTGACAGTGTGTGTTTTGTATTTTTCCAAAGGCACTGGGGCGGCGTAGTCCCGAGTAAGCATGAGTAAGTATGAGTAAAGTATGAGTAAGTAAGTATGAGTAAGTGCCTGAGGATCTCTATATGTGCAAATGAATTTGATCAGAACCAAAGGACCGTAGAGCCAGAAAGCGTAAGTGCTCAAGTCATGACGGCCGTGAACCAGAAAGCGTAAGTGTTCAAACGTGACCGGTACCTGAGGGATCACTCTCTATTGGGGGAGGATTGTACCTAATTGTCTGCGGATGGACCCCCTTGGAGAGGAGTAAAACGGATATTTTTTTATTGCTATGCATGCAGTGACATGCTGTTTGGATGCGTAGTATGCATCATGTTAGACATTTGGAGTTTGACAAATTATATGCAGAGGTTATAACCTTAGCATAGAGTATTTATATAAGTAACAGTATTAGATTCACCAACTTTGAGGGCAAAGTTCTTTAAGGGGGGTATTGAAATACCCCGAACTTAAATATGGTGATTAAATTATTCTAATATGGTATTTATGGGCCTAATAGCGCCTAAGTAATTTTGGTAAGAAAAATAAATCCAAAGAAATGAGTAAACGCTTTAAAAACGAAAAACGTTACAACAAGCGTTATATAACCATAGGAGGTACGAGACGTCGGTTAGAGTATTATAAGGATTCCTAAGGCTTATTAATGCCTAATTAGTATATGGGAATGATTCCCGAAGAAAACGAATCCTAGAAACGGATTAAAAACACAAACAAATCCTAAAACACGCTTTTCGAGGAAACCGAGAAAACGCGATTCCAAACGGGTTAAATAGACCCGTAATAATTATAAGTAATTAAATAGTTATTAATAAATATTAATGAAGGTCTAGAACCAATAAAATTAATTAAACGAGAAAATTCCGGAAAACGGGTACCGGTGAGTGAATAGTGCAAAGACGGGTAAGCGTGGGGTGTAAACTGTAATAAGCGCAAACTAATGTGTCCAACTTTGTAAATAAAATTTTTACAAACCCACATGGGGCTGGTGTGTCCGATTTTGGGCTGCCCCCTCTCACCCTCTTTTCTTATCTAATTCACTAAATGACAAACTACTAAAGTAACACAAGTACAAAAGTAAAAAGAAGAAAAAAACTAGTCTCTCTCCTATCCTCTCATTTCTCCTCTCACGTACAGACCTAGCCATACCTTCTGAATTCTCTTCTCCTCCAAGCAGCCGCAATGGCGATTCTAAACACCAAGAAACACACCCTTCTCCTCCATTTTGAGAGGCCAAACCACCACCAAACTTTACAAAAAACACACCGTTGGAATCTCCTCATTAAGGAGAGTAATCCCCACTTTCCAAAAACGCAAAACAAGCAATTTCATTTTTGTGGGTGTTAACGGCTGAAGCTTGGACAGCACCGGTTGAAGCTTCATTTCTTTCCATATAAGTTCTAAGGTAAAGCAAAGAGCTAAACCATTCTTTGAGTTCCATCTGTTTCATTTTTCTACTGAAAAATCAAGAACCCACGTGAGCTCCATTCCCTTGTTTAGCCGTTTGACATTGCAAGAGGAGGCATTGTCACCTTGGTAACTGGAAACAAGGAGTAGAGAAAACAAACAAGGAGAAGAGGAGAGAAGAAGGAAAGAGGAAGAAGAGAAAAGAAAAACAGAAGCAAAACGAGAGGTAATGAAACCGCCTCTGTACAAACCTTGTCTAACGTGTATGTACGAGTAAAAATATTGCTTTGAGCAAATGAAAAACCAATGTAACCGTGGGGGAATGAGTATAATGGTATTGATAGTATTAGTAAGTAAGAATCTGTCAAAGAAACAAATAATGAGCTGCTGTAAACGTGAGTTTGCATCTGAACGCATATACATATATAAACTGATGCAGGTTGAATGAGTTTTCATGTGAGAGCAAATGAATGTGTGAAAACCTTAAGTTTTAGGGGACACCATGTCAAAATTTAGAGAGGAAACTATCTTGCTTAGGAGCTGGTAACATTGGTGAAAGAAAGAAAAGAAAGAAACAGAAGCAGCAGCAGCTCGATGAACTACAACAGGAGGAAGGAAAAAAATTAACAGAGGAGTATAACTTATCAGTAAGATTGTGTAGTGAGGTTAGAAATGGATGTGGGTGTGTTTAGAGCTTGGATAAGTAGTTAAACATGTAATATTAACATTAGAAACCATTAGGAAGTGATTAGAGGAAGAAGAGAATGAAACAGAGGAGAGAATATTTCCGTTCGTAACAGACCAATAATATTGGTCCGGGACTTGGGTCCTGCATTAGGTCCCGGACCAACCATTCAAGAATTACAGAGTTTACAATCTACTCTGGTCCGGGACTTGCCCTGTACAAGGTCCCGAACCACTTGACAAAAATAATACGTGATTCAGCTATTTATGGTCCGGGACTTGGGACCTTGACAAGGTCCCGGACCACACCAATGCACCCGAGAGAAATTTTAACGGGCTGTAAGTTAAGGCCTTGTTTGGGGATAGTTGTAGAGTTGCTTAGGACTTAATTAATCATAAGTGAGAGTGATTAGGAGTATAAACAAGGTAGATAAGATGAGAAGTAAGAGAAGAGTAGAAATGAAATTGTATAAGTAAGATTAGTAAGTATGTAAAGTGAACGGTAATGTTAATATAAGATAATTAGTACCTAAGTAATGATGTTTAAGGGTCATTAATGGTATAAACAGGTATGAGGAGTAATTAAGGAAATTGCAAGTTTATAAACCTTAAGATAAACCGAACCAATGAGATAACGGGGTAAGTACGGGAGTAGTAATTCTACGTACCGTATGAGCATAGTATTAATGGCATGTTTGAAATATTATCAGTGGAACAAGTGTGAACCAAGGAACGAGGGACTCATGGTAAAGCTAACCCGGTGAAAGGTATGATTTTTCTCATGCCCCGTATGCTAACCGAGTTACGTTGATTGTATGCTGTATGCCGGCTAATCAAGACTAAAGCCATGAAAACGGTTTTATTGCCTTTCATTGTATGTCTTGCTGCATGTTGTGTGAGCTAACCCTTCTTGAATGGTTGTGTGGCCTCGTTTAGTGCGTAGTACGACTCGTAGGTGAGTCTCGTTGTGTAGTGACTCGTAGTAAGAGCCACGTTGTGAACTAACAGAACCGTAGAAACGCACTATATCAACAAACCAATGACCGGTAACACAAATCAAGGAATTCACTAGAATGTGAGAGATGTACGGGAGTAGTAACCTCCCGATAATGTTAGGAGAACCGAAGTGAATAAACCACAAACAGTAATAGTGGAAGTGTATAAGTAACCCTATTAAGGAATCATTCTTGGTGCCAGATACGAACTATGAGAGTAGTAAAGAATGACGAGGGATCTTCAAACCCCTTAGCAATTAGTCGACCCGTTATGAGAGGACCCGACTGATGTGAGTAATGACCGGTCATGAGAGTATTCGATACGTTGGGGAAACCCTTAACCCGAGAATACTAGACGGTAGTAATTCCCCTAAGCTACTGGAGGTTATCAAGAGAGATACTTCTAGGCTAATCCCAAGAGATGTAAGATACTCCATGAGGAGTGTTTGGAAATTGAGTAGTCCGGTAGAAATGGACAATGGTATACTTGAGGAGCTAAGTGTATAGCCTTCGGATTGTAGGTCCGGTGGCGAGTCTGGTGTATGACTCCGCCCAGAGACCAAGTAATGAGTATTGAGTATTGCGTAAGTACGAGTATGTAACGAGTACCGAGTATTGAGTATGTATGAGTAAGTACTGAGTATTGAGTATAGAGTACGTATGAGTAAGTATTGAGTAATGAGTGCGTATGAGTAAATACAGAGTATTGAGCAGTGAGTATGTACAAGTATAGTAACGAGTATGGAATAAAGAGTGTGTACGAGTAAGGGTATGAGCATGGAGTGAGGAGTACGTAAGAGTAAAGTAATGAGTAACAAGTAAGGAGCAGGTACGAGTAGAGTAATGATATCGAACAACCCCGAAGTAGTAACGAGTAAGTAACTAATACGAACAGTCAACTATCGAACTGTCTTCCTTAGTAGATATTGAATTTTGTATGTGAATGTAAGTAATGATGAATGTATTGTGTAGTAATAGTATGTATGTATGCATGTAAATGAACTCCATGTATATTCGACCCCAAGTAGTCGATGTACCGCGGTTAGCACGCGGTATATGCGAAAATCATATTCAGCGTAAGCTGACCCCTTCGGGGGACCGTTTTTAGTGTGCAGGTACCCGAAGCTGATCACCGTTCGAGAGAGTAGGACGGGGGCTGCTACGTAAGCATGGGTAGTTGCATAGTAGGGATTGGTACTTGTAATGTAATGCGAATGTGGAAGCTTAGACTGTATCGGTAATTTAAGGATTGTAGTATACTCGGTATAGTATCGTATTGGAGTTGTAATTGTTTATGGTTGAGTATGTAATGGGAAGTATTGTATTGTGTAGAGTACTCGGTATGTTCATTTCATCAGACCGGTAGTATGTAGTAGTGTAGCTAGCCTTGTTAGTCACGTGGGTGACTAGCGGCATTGTACACCCACTGTTGAGTATGTACTATCCGCTGCGAAGGTAAGTAATTGTACAGTAATGACGGTATTAGCGTAGGGGTGTTACAGCTGCTGAAGTCGAGGCGATGGTAGAGCGTAAGTTCGCTGCTGAGCGCCAAGCTAATGACGAGAAACAGGCAGCTGAGCGCCGGGCTATCAAGGAGAGGCTGCAGGAAGCGTTGAATGCGATTGCACATGCGACTACTCAGCAGCAGCAGCTAGATCCTCCTCGACTGTCTTCCTCGTCTAGTTGTGCTCCGACCGCTGACCCGTACCCGTTTGCCAACATCCAGGTTAACTTTGTTTAACTATTTTTCTCCTAAAATAAAGTTATTTAAATAGTATTAGATTGGACTCACTTATTTATTTCACGTATTATCTCTGTTTATTAAAGGAGCAAAAAAAAATGTCGTCTCCAAATACCATTAGACGGCACCCTGTAGATGCGGCCTACGGGACGGTGTTGCCATCAGGTCCACTCACGCTCATCAGTTTCGTACGTCTACCCCCATTCTACGCGCGTGTGACCTTGGACCTGATAGTTGATGGATTTGAGCATGCATACCTTCCGATGGCGTTTGACAACAAATGCACGCTGATCGAAGCGAAGGGAGACATATTGCCCTGGCCAGCATGTTATATTGTTGTCACCGATGAGGTAAGACTGTTTGACAACCATTTAGTATCTAATAAAATGCATTATTTAGCATTAAGTGTCTAATCTAATCTATTATAGATCCCTGAGCTTCCTCGCCGCGTAACCCGGCCCAGACTAGAAGAGACCAGCGCGCCGGCGAATCCTGATCTCCCTGAGCTTCCTCGCCGCGTATCCCGCCCAGAGAAGAAGAGATCTGCGCGCCGGCGAATCCTGTCAGAAGTACAAGGGTATGTTCTAGATAATTGTTTAATGTTACTATAATAATCAATTAGTAATTATCTTTACATTGATGCTTTATTGTTTTGTGTGAAGGGTAAGAATCCAGTGAGTCGGGGTGCGAAAGGTAAGAATCCAGCGCCCGTCCGGGGTCGCACCAGGACTTCTGAGGCGCCTAAAAATAAGCTCGCACTGCCACAAAAACTTGTTAATGTTTTGGGGGCCAAGCAGATGAATCTCTACGACAAGATCATGTTGAAGTCATCTCAAACTAACAACTTCATGATGACGCTTCCAAAGTCGATGTTTCACTACGAAGAAGATATGATGACGGCAATCAACTTTGAAGACATCAGAGAGATGATGTGTGGAGATTATCTGAACATTAACATTATTCAAGCTTATCTAAAGTAAGTGTTCTTTCCTCATACTGTAAAAACATATAGAATAAGTATCTATGAAGTTGCATTGGCTAACTTTTTATAGTACATGTGATATAATAGATGTCTGCTTGAGAGATGTGTTGAGAAGGACATGACCTGCATTACTGTGGTGTGCCCGGAGCGTTTATCGTACGACAATGTCACTAGGGACCCAGGGAGGTTTTGTGACTACATGATTCATGTCTTCAATGTTGTTGATCAACAGAATAAATTATTCATTCTAATGCCGTATCACCAAACGTGAGTTCTAATATAAAATTACATACTAATTAGCTAACTTTGTTACCTTCATTTCTCATTTCATTTTGTATTTGACATTGTAGCCACCACTGGGCTTTGTTTATATTCTGCGTTGCCACCGCTACTCTGCTCGTTCTAGATCCACTAGGGCAGTGGAAAGAATTCAACACTGAAGACTTAATCAAAGAGTAAGTTTTTATTACTATTTAATTGTTTTGTAGTTTTTTGAACCAAAATAATGTACTTGTTCATTTTGCTAAACGCTTTTGTTAATATATGTAACAGTTGTTACAAAAAAACCTCTCAGGGAGAGTTTGGTGATTTGACCGTCAATTACATCAAGGTTTGGTAATTCATGTATTTCATTCGTGCTGCTATTATCTTTGTACAATTGTTTTACATTTGTGAATTTTGGTGATTTAGTGCCCTACCCAAAAGGATTCTAAGAGTTGCGGGTACTACGTGATGCGGTATATGTACGAAATCTGCGGGTACTTCCCAAGTTTTAAGAATGATATTGACAAGGTAATACGAACGCTGTCTTGTATTTAATTCTTTCGGCAGATTTTTTGTGTCTTTATCTTAATCTCATTATGTGTTCCATTCCTTTTCTTGTTGCAGATTAAAGAGCATTATATGCCAGATTCAAGACTTAGCTCCTGCCGACTTGTTGCACTGTCAGAGAGGAGCATGGCAGCCAGTTTATGAGAATGGAGTTGGTAGACTAGCTAGCTGCTGCTGTAACATATATTTTTTGTAGTTGCTGCTCTGATTCTGTTAGTTGCTGCTGCAACAGATTATATTGTGTAACAATTATTTTTTGTTAGTTGCTCTGATTCTGTTTGTAATGAATTATGCTAGCTGCTGCTGTAACAGATTCTAGCTGTTGTATTGAATGTTTTGTGTTGCAATGTGCGCGAAAGAAATGAATTTGCAATTTGATCTCTGTTGCAATTGTGTGTAACAGATTGAATATGTTACAGATTTTCGATCTGGTGCTTTATTAGATGTTATCTCTGTTGCAATTGTGTAACAGATTGAATATGTTACAGATTTTCGATCTGGTGCTTTATTAGATGTTATCTCTGTTGCAATTGTGCGCAGAGAATGAATTTGTGTTGTTGGTATTTGATTCAGGTGGTTCAATTGTGCAGTTTCTACCCTCTGTTGCTTATCTGTTACAATTCTGTCTCTGTTGCAATTGTGTAGATTTGTAAAAAAAAAAAAAATACACTTTAGATTACGGTTCTAACAATAACCGTAATCTAAAGTCCTTTGGGCGCGCGCGCCAAAAGACTTTAGATGACGGTTATTGCAAAACCGTCATCTAAAGTGTCGACTTTACATTACGGTTATTTGTAAAACCGTGATCTAAAGTCCTTTGGTTCGCGCGCGCAAAGGACTTTAGATCACGGTTTTACAAATAACGTAATGTAAAGTCAATGACACGCGGGCCGGAAAAGGGACTTTAATTACGGTTTTAAACCGTAATTAAAGAAACGCCATCTTTATTGACGCCCGCGTAGATTACGGTCCAGAACCGTAATTATACACGGTTTTGGACCGTAATTAATGGGTCGCGTTCCACCAGTGATTTCTCACTAGAGGCTCCAAAGATTATATCATCAACATATACTTGAACAATTAGGAAATCTCTTTTGTTATTGTAAACAAATTGAGTTTTGTCTACTTGACCTCTTTAAAAGGGGTTTCCAATAGATAGCAGGACAGGCGATCATACCATGATCTTGGAGCTTGTTTGAGCCCATAAAGAGCTTTATCAAGTTTGAGTACCATGTGTTTTTCCTTCTTGTGTCTCAAAACCTGGAGGTTGCTCAACATACACTTTCCTCTTTGACATACCCATTTAGGAAGGCACTCTGATGTCAAGTTGGAAGAGTTTGATTCCTTTATGTGAAGTAAAAGCAATGAGTAATCTGATAGATTCCGTCCTTTCTACTGGAGCGAAAGGTGTCTTGGAAGTCTATTCCTTCTGGTTGATGATATCCTTGAGCTACCAGATGAGCTTTGTTCCTGACAACTTTCCCATTTCATTCAGCTTGTTTCTAAAGACCCATTTTGTGCCAAGAACTCCTTGATGAGTAGGGTGAGGCACAAGATGCCAGACTTTGCATCTTTCAAACTGGTTAGTTCTTCTTGCATTGCATTGATCCAGTCTGAGTCTTGAAGATCTTCCTTGACGTTCTTGGGCCTGATGGGTGAGACTGTCGTTGAGAAGGCTAGAAGATCTTGAGTTTGAGCTCTTGCCTGAGTTCCTTTGGATATGTCTGATATGATATTCTCGAATGGATAATTTTGTATAAAGCACGAGATTGATGAATGGTTGATGGAGAGAGAGGATCCTCGACATCATTATTTCCTTCATCGACCTGTTGTTGACCTGTCGCTGACCTGTCGGGCAGTTTTCTTCAGTCGGTGATTCTTCTTTGGGATGATCTTGATCAGCTAGATTGAATCCAAGTTCTTTATCTTCATCAAGTTCCTTGACCTTGTGTACGTCAGCTTCACCAAAGACTACATGCACACTTTCCTCCACCTTCAGTGTCCTTTTGTTGTGTACTTTGTATGCCCGGCTTCTTTCAGAGTAAACAAGGAAGATGGCCACATCACTTCTGGTATCAAATTTTCCAAGGGGGCTCTTTTCATTGTTATGGACATAACATTTCCAACCAAACGTTCTGAAGTGACTTATGTTTGGTCTTCTTCCCTTTATCAACTCATAGGGAGTTTTGTTGAGGATTGGTCGTATAAGCGTTCTGTTTGTGATGTAGCATGCAGTCGCCACCGCTTCTGCCCAGAAGACTTGACGAAGATTGCTCCCAAATAGCATGGTGTTGGCTACCTCTTGTAATGTTCTGTGCTTTCGCTCAACTACCATTTTGTTGGGGTGCTCTGGTGCTGAATATGTGTGACTAATCTCATGTGTTTACATATATCCATGAATTGTTGATTCTCAAATTTTGACCCATGATCAGACGAAGAGTCTTGATCTTGAGATTGAGTTGTACTTGGACTTTTCCTGCAAAGGCTTGATATTTCTCAAAGACTTCGTCTTTGGAAGCAATAAAGAGTGTCCAAACAAATCGTGAGTAATCATCAACAATTACAAAAACATACCAATTTCCTCCAAAACTTTGTGAAATACCCTAAACTAATTACCTTAGTTTATAAGGAATTAATTTAAATAAAAGAGAATAATCAATGATCAGTCACCTAATGAGCGATTTCATTATGAATATTATTATATAAATTTATAGTCCAAAATGGACACCAAACTATACATAAAATCTCTAACTAGAGAGAGAACATTATTAAGAAGAAATCAACTCCTAAATTAATAAACATGTAACACCTTAATACATGTACTAATATCACAAATAAAGTGATCTAATTGTATGAAATATTTTATATAGTCAAACCAAATTGCTAAATGCAACTGAAATATCCAAAATATAACTACCATAATTAATAATAAATTATTAAATGAGAATATTAAAAATTTGGAGGGTAAAAATAATTAACTAGGATAAAAACGTTATTGAGATGAATGTTTAATATATACAGTCGAGGGATTAATTAATAAATAGAGAAATGGATTTATATGGTTTAAGAAATTAGAACCTAAATCATATTTGTATAAAGAATATATGGTTTGGGAAAGATATGAGGAAAGGAACAAATAAAATCACGATATAAAGGTTAATTACTTTAAGTATATCATGGAGCATAGTATAAAAGAATAAGTTACATTAAATAGTAACTTCAATTATAAGTTATTAATATCAAAACTAATTAATATATTACTTAGTTTTAATAAATTATTGACTAGTTATTTTTATAAATATTTATGACCCACTAACCAGTATTACCAGTCAGCCAACCTTGATTATACTAAAAAATATTATTCATTTGGGGCATATGAATACTACTGCTGAAATGCTAATAACATAACCTAAGCAGCCCAAATAAACTTTGATATTCCTTGTCTGATTTGGTGGACTATTACACAACAAAACCTATTCATCCCGTTCAAATGGCCGCCGCTCTTCATTCTTATTTTCTCTTTCCATTCTCATTCTCTCATATTCCCATTCTGCAAACCATAACTTGTCGCTAGACCTGGGCATTGGACCCAACCCGAAAAACCCAACCCGAACCCAACCCAATTTTTGCGGGTTAGGGTCTGATTATTGACCCATCTATTTTTGGGTTGGGTTAGGGTAATAAGCATAATTTTATGGGTTGGGCTTAGGGTAGAGATCTTAACCCATGACCCAACCCGAAACCCGAAAATCTATTATTAATAATGAAAAATAAAAATATTAATTCATAATTATATATATTATTTTCTATCAAGCTATACCTTAGCCTTAAGCCCAAGTGCAGTTTGGACTATTCCACTTTAATAATATCACATAATCTTAACTAAACAAATGGCCTAACGCTGAATATCAAACAAAAGGGCCCAAGCAGACCTTAGCATATGATGTTGAAAACCCAAATGCTTCGTCTTGTAGACTCACTTCCGTTTTTTCTTCTCTATGTCTTGTTCATGTCTATGTCGCTTTCATCTCTGCCCAAGGGTTGTTTTTCTAATTCTCACTACCTTAGTTGTTCTTGAGAACATATGTACGTTAGATTACTAGAAGGGTGAACAATAGTAGTGATTATGTATTTTTGTAAGTAGGATCTTGATTGTAGACCTCTTAGTGAATCTGAAGCCAACAATACAGATAGTGTGCTATATAAAATTTCTTAATTTTTTGGTTGGTAACGATTAAGTTATTGTCATTGTACTTTCTCAGGCATGAGTAATCAATTTGAACAAGTGTAATTATTTTAAACTATCAGTCATAGTTTGAGCTTTGAGCTCTCAGTTTATAAATTATTCAAACTTAGAAGATTTGTCTTTAGTATATTCTCTAATGCATAATGAAGATTTTCATTTTTCATTCCCCTTTTTATTAAGGGCAATAGGATTATATGCATATCTAGATAGGATTCCTCCCCAACAGTGGTAGAATAGGCATAGATTGATAAATATAAACTTATGGAAAAAGCACGTGTTATTCTATTCATGGAAATTGGTGCAGTACTTTTACATTCTTTATATAACATAGAAATTTGTTTAAAGTTGAGTCGATCAAGCAAGATGAATTCTATTCCTTTTGTGTCATCCTAATTAGATTTTTTTTATTAATTTCTCCTCCTAATCCATCTAAATTATTGTATGCTAAAAAAAAATGGGTTGGGTGGGTTGGGTTAGGCTGAAAGATTTTAAACGTGTTGGGTTAGGGTCATGATTTTCTGACCCATCCATTTTTTGGGTTGTTTGGGTTGGGGTTGATGATATTTAAATGGGTTGGGTTAGGGTTGATATCACCATTCCCAGCGACCCAAATTGCCAGGTCTACTTGTCGCCTCCATTCTTCATCCCTTCTACGTTCACCTCCTCTCTTTGAAGCAAACCTAGACTGGCGACCAAGAAATGCACATGTCCTGCATTTTTCTTCTTCTGCTTTCTCGTTCTTAATTCTGTCTGAACCCAAATGGCGAGCAAGGAACATACACGACTGTCTTCATTCTCTTCCTGTTGTTGCTCCTCTACAAATGATAAATGGCTGGAACATGCGAAAATAATATACACTTTCTGCACTCATCTTCAGTATGTTCTTCTGTTCGTGCCTCTGGAGTGGAAAATCACAAAAAAAAAAAAAAACTTGTACCCCTTCCAACAGATTAAAGAAGAGGGATGAGAACTGTTAGATCCAAAAGAAAATATATGGTAAGGTTTCGTTCTTATAATTTTCTTTCTGATTTCAGTTTCAAACTCCATCCTAATTATCCACCTCTTTTATTCTTCTTCTACATGTTGAGACCCTTCGGCATGGCTCACGTCTGGCCAAATCGAAAAGGCAAAAAGGGAAGCCTAATTGGTTCTAAGAGGGACCTTTTGAAAGAGTGAGTTTTGTCTGTTTTTTTTTTTTTTATTTCCTCGAACATTTCCTTTATCGAGTAAAAAAAAAAAACACCCTTCTCGTTTCTGTCTTTAGACTTCAATAGCAGGATCTAAATTTGTTCTCTTCTTTGGGCAGACCTCCAAAAATTTATAATTTTGCCCTCCTACTCTTTTTCCTTGTCAGTTTCTTGATTCAGAATCAAGAAGAAAAACGGAAGTGCTCCTTCCTCTCGTTCAAACCAGAATCCAAATGGTACGGGGGAATTTTCCTTGCTGAGTTGCTGGGCTTAAACTTCGAATTTCTCCTAACTTCTTCTCGGTACCTTCTTCGGTAACTGTAGGTTGGTGAACCGTCATGAATTGCGGCAATCTGGGTAAGACTTTAAAACCAGAACAAAGATAATGAGTTTGTTTGGGGACAGCTGCTAGGGGTTGCTGTTGTGTCTTGCTGTTGGAAATTGAGAAGCTGTCTGTTAATGGTTTTGCAGAAGCTGTTGGTTTGGTGTTTGGTTGAACGCTTGCTGATGGTTTTAAAAAGGAGAGACAATTGTTAGATCCTGCTGCTGAAAATTGAGAAGCTGTTTACTGATGGTTTTGTAGAAGTTGTGAGCTGCTGGTTTTGGGTGTTTGATGGAAGCCTGCTGATTTTAGAAATTGAGAAGTTGTCTGCTGTTGGAAGTTGTTCCCCAAACGAGCTCAATGAGAACTCAACAATTCTGGCCAGTTTCAGTCTGGTTGAGAATCGAAGAGGTGTGAAATTACTCCTTTGAAACTCAATACAAATTATAGTTGAATTTAAACAATCCAAGATGTAAAAAAAAAAACTGCCATGTTTACTTCTGTGTAGATAGAAATGATGGCTGGTGTAGGCGATTACCTGAGGAATAAAAAAAAAATGGGTTGCGCTGCCTATGACCATGGTTACCAGGTACGGTGGATATATTGGTGGTTGTATAGTGTTTTGAAATAAGTTACATTTTGGGGTACAGTTGTGTATGTGAGGGTTTCAAGTTGCGGAAAAAAAATTGATAATTAGTAATATGGGCACTAGTTGGTACCAATACGAAAAATTAATGCTAGCATTTAAGAATTCGATGTTAAACTGTTGTTGAATACTAACTGGGTATTTATTATTGTTGATTTAGTGATTTGATTAAAAAACTACTTAAATTAAAAGGATTGGTAGTTTTAGGACCGTGTTATTTGTGGCTAGGTATTATATATAAAGTACTCTCATTATTACAAAAATAGGAATGAAATAACAAGTTGTTAAGTTGAAAATCTTAACTTTTTAGGAAATGATGGTGGTATTGATTTGTTGGAACTGGCAATTGGTTAAGTGCTAACAGAAAATTCCTTAAGAGCAAGATTAGTAGATCTACATTATCTTTGAGTTAATTAAATTTAATTTGGTTTAAGTTTAATTAAAATTACACACACTTGAGCGTTAGTAATTGGTTCGAGAGTGTAAAGCTTTTGCATCAGTGAGGTTAAATATTGATTATGGTTTAAAGAATTACCCATAAATATGACAAGTTAGATTAATAATTAATCTAATCAATATATGTAGTGGAGGTGACTAGTTTTTGGAAAAATAGACATAGATGCTAATATGCTATATATATATATATAGATATATATGATATAGTACGTTTTACATGGGTTTGATAATGTAAAATGTTGGGTGTTTCTTTGTCTAAATGCCGTGTATGGGCATTTCTTTGTCCTCAAAAGAACGGTAGGCTTTCAGTAGATTACAAGTAATTTGCAAATAAGAGTAGTGTGTGGTTCTTATAGTGACTCCCTGCTCGAAAATAAAAAGGAAACATGCTGGTGGTCTGTTGATCTGTTTTTTTTTTACCACTGGCTCTGGTATGTTTCTTTGTTTATACAAAAAATATGAGAAAATTTGGTTATTAAAAAAAATGTTGAATTTGGCTTTAAACAACGCAGGTTGGGGGTTATTATTCATAAGATACTATACTTGACAATACTGTCTACATAATAACGTTGGGTAATATTAAATTACAACTTAAGTAATTAATTAAGGTTTAAGCTATGAAAAAAAATGACATGACATTAGGTGGTGGTCTTATGCCTAGGAAGTTAAATATAAAGCTTCAGTCCAATGATTTTCGGAAATATAAGTATAAGTACAATTACATCATATTAAGTATGTGACAATATGTGTAACATTGGAAAAATATTGGGAGTTGGTGAAAATAATAATATTAAATGCATATGCCTTACTTCAATGTAATGTGGTTTTATTAAAACCATAGGTTATAATGTTTATGCAATATAGAACATCATATTATATGGTATAATGAATTAGAGTATAATTCCTGAAATATAAATATATAAGTGTATATGTATGTATCCGTAAGCATATGTTAAAATATATACATATTGGATTATATGTTATAGTTGAACTATATAATATAGAGCATGTATACATGCAATTACATATATATGAGTAAATCAAATAAAAATAACATATATAGATATATACGCAAAACCAAGAATATGTGTATATATAGGTATATAAAATATGGTTTTAATGTCATGAAATGATAAATGGCAATTGTTATGGCGTTATATAAATGTATATACTATAAGTCATACAGTGTAAATTAAAGTATAGTTTATTAAAATGAATAATGTGATATGTAATATATGGTACAATACCAAATGGTAAATAATACTATCATATAACGTTTGTGCATGAGCATTAAATGCTGTGCGAAATAATGTTGCATGCACACATGCAACTATATACGATGTATGTTTTTGTATACCTAACCGGAACGGTTTGAAACAATACATAAGTATAAAATGTGAATATGTATATATTCGTATACTCGTAAGTATAATAAATAAATCCTGATAATTGAATACGCTATTACTAAAGCGTCTTTTAAACCGACTCATTTAAATAAACCCGGACGTTGATAATTAGAACGTACTATGAGTAACGAGTCTCGTATAACTGTAACTTACAATAACAGTTGAAATCCGGGGTTAAAGGTCGGAATTATTTGTGATTTGTTGTTCGGATTTACCGCTTAAAATAGTCATGTGGATTGACTTATGTTATGTTTGATATTTAGACCATATCACTGACGAAGGCGCTCGACGAGCTAGAGGTCAACTGCGCAACCTAGGTCATTGGTGAACGTACGTAAAGGGTCTGATCTAAGATGTCCTGAGGACTTCCTCGGGCTCAGATATGTGTGTTGTATATGTGTGTGATGCATGTATGTATATGAGTGGATGTGACTGTGATATGTGATGTTTGATTGTTTAATTTCCCGTACCATTTAATTGTGCACGAACGTCTCCGGGACTAATACTACGTCGACTATAGATCGACTTATATAAAACTACATATGCGAGTTATGTGATTGTGGTTATCGTTCTCTGACATAATACGCTAAATATTATAAGTATGTAGTTATATCCTAAGTGAAATGCTTAGGAACGAGACACGACATCGTCGGTCTCTAGAGCATTGACTCGAATGTGAATACTACCTAGAAAGATTCTAGGCATGCGTAAGACCCACAGGACAGCCAACAAAATTAGTGATGTTCTCCATAATTAAAACTGTAACTGACTATCTAACTAACGAAGTTAACAGTAGAGTGTGAATGAATGTGATGATGTACTTTAATCCAGACAGTCACTGGCTGCTGGTCGCGCGTAGAGATCTCTTGGGTTATCCCATATCGGGTTTACCCTAGTTAATCCTGATCGAGCCTAGATAGATCGTAAGGCGGAGTGTGCTCCCGTTGGCACCAGGCCCTTGGCCACCTAAATGGACGTCTTTACAAAGGCAAAGTGAATAAGTCCCGGAGTCTTTGGATCATCAGGGCAGTGAGCACCTTGTGTGTACGTGGGACTACTGTCCAAGTGAGATTATTTCGGGTTGTCCTAACTTGACACCCACTAACGTTTGTGATGTGATGTAATGAGGGCCCGGGGTCGTGTGACCAAATAAATAACCTGACCGTTACTCACGGCTACACGTGTTAATGTTATTACTATTGTGTTGTGTGTCGTTGTGTGTGATTGCGTGAAATGTAGTGACTGTTTTACTTGTTTAAATTACCGTCATCCATGTGTTCACTGCTTTAATTACCTGCACACCGGTAAAGCATGTAACGAACTTAATAATGGCGACCATGACTATTAAGTGACCAATTGGGTCCAGGCCTGGCGTACTCTACGTTTATCGCTGAGCCTTTATGTCATTACGTGCAGGTGATGACTACCGTCGAAGTTGAAGAGCGGGACCCGGGTAGTTAGAATTTTAATTACAGTGCGAGACTTTGTAATGTATAGGATGGATATTAGTTTAATGTGTTTATAACGTTGTATACATATGGGATTTACCTAGACTCTCACTTGTCGTTAAAGTTACTCTTGGTTTAGAATGATGTATAGGTTAGTATCTCGTTATCACTGCGGTTGTATTTGTAATACTAGTGTTATTTCTTAGTTTATCTGTTTCTGCTTCTTTACTCGTATGGGTGAGTAATGGCATGTGACACCCAAGTGAGTTTTAGTATTGTGAGACTTCCGTTGTGAGACGTTATTAATTAAATGCTACGTGAGTGATTATTACGTGATTACGAGTGGGGTGTTACATTTTGACTCTCATAGGTCCACATAAGTCCATGTGAAGTAGTTCAAGTGGTTTGGATGTACTACTGAGTTCTTTGATTTAAAGAAACATTGGTCTGTTTGTTTCTAACACAAGCATCACAAAGATTGGTCTCAGATTCATTAATCTCAGGGAGACCTCTTACCAACTGTTTCTTGACAAATTTTCTTACAAATGAAGTGCTAACATGCCCTAGTCTTTTAAGCCATAGAGTAGAGTCATCTATTGAAGCAGTCAAGCAAGGAAGATTTGGACTGTCAATATCCTCTAAGTTTGTTACATAAACATTTTTCCATCTTTTTCCCTTTAGCAACTCTTTGCCATTGTTCTAACTTACTATGCTACAATGTGTATGATAGAAGTGAACTGAATTCCATTTGTCTCAAATTTGAGAAACACTAAGCCAGTTGAATTTTAAACCATGAACTAGATTTACACTATCTACGACATAGTCCGAAGTAATACCAACCTTACCTACACTGATGATTTTTTCCTTTCTTGTTGGCGTCAAAGGAAATGGTTCCTTGGCTTCCTGGTTTGAGTGAGAAGAACTTCTTTTTGTCTCATGTCAAGTGTTTAGAGCACCCACTGTCGATGTACCAATAGGGGTCTATTCTCACTCGATTCTGCATTTAACACGTTAGTGGTGTGAGGTTAAGGTCCGTAGAAAGGTTGGGCGCATTTCCACCATTTAATAGTCTAAGATCATTTTTTACTACCCATTTCAGTCCTAGTTTCTTGAGTTGCCAATGCCTAGTAAAACTCGTTTTATGGCAACTGGACTCATGATGACCGGGTTGTCTGCATAAGCTGTAGACATCTCTATGACTGGTCTCTGACTAGTATCTGACCTGTCGTTTGCTTCTCCTCATGGGTGTCTTAGAAACAACATCTATCTTAGAATATTTTTCTTTGATGGTAGCTAGTTCCTTTTCTTTAGTGTTAAGAGCAACAATCAATTCATAGATTTCAGGATGTTTTTCGTACTTCAACTTTTCATGAACGGTGAGAATTTCACTATAATCTCTTTGTAATTTCACGAGTGCCATGAGATTATCTACCTTGTTTTTGTCCGAGGTTTTTCTCAATTTTTCATTTTCTTCCAAAAGTTCATCGTTTTCAGTTTCTAATGCCTCTAGGTGGTCAACTAATATAAGAGGAAACTTTCTAAGTCCTAGAAATTCAGCCTTATGAATTCTCCTTCTAAGTTTAGAATAGTTTACCTTATGTCGTTCTTCTTCTCCTTCTGATTCGGAGACCTCATTGCTTTGTGCCATCAATCACATATCTTTAAGGCATAGATGAGCCTTCTCCTCTTCTGAGGTGTCGCTGTCTGAGGTTTGATTGTCATCACTCTGTTCAGAATCTCCCCATGCGGCAACGAAGGCTTCCTTCTTTGGTCCTTTATTGAATGATCATCGGACAGACTTCTTGACCCTATCGTTGTCCTTTCATGATCACTGAGGGCTGTCTTTGATATGATGTCCGCGTTTTGAACACCCAAACCACTTATATTTGCTTTTCCTTTGATCATCCGACTCCTTGGACTCCTTGCCTTTCCTCATTTTATTTCTTATGAACTTTCGAACGTACCTCTTAGCATAGAGAACCATTTCATCATTGTCGTCTCCAAACTCGGACTTTTCATTTTTAGCTAATTGAAGGGAAATGCCTTTCCCTCTATCTCTTGATGAGCTTTCCGAGTTTCCGTGTTGTAATTTTAACTCAAAAGCCATTAGAGATCCTTGCATGTCTGCCAGAGACATCTTGGAGAGATCATGCACTTCTAGCATGGCATTGACTTTGCTATCAAAGGTGGCAGGAAGAGACCTGAGGAACTTCCAAATTCGATCCTCGTTAGAGATTGTTCTTCCAAGCACCAACATTTCATTGATTAGCTTAGTGAACCTTGTATGCATTTCAGAAATTCTTTCCTTTTATTCCTTCCTGAATAGCTCCTAGTGAGTGAGTAATAGCTCAATGCGAGTCTTTTTGATCTCATCATTCCCTTCATAGGTGACCTCAAGAGTTTTCCAAATCTCTTGAGCCGTTTTAGCTGAAGCAGTTTTTGAGTATTGCTCAGGTAGTAATGCACAGTGAAGTATTCTTACAGCTCGAGCGTTTAATACCAGCTTCTTGATTTGCTCATCCGTTATGCTGTCGATAAATATGTCTTGTCCTTGAGGATTCTGGAAGGTGTACTCTCCATGTGTTATCACCCTCCACATTCTTGTATAGTCAGACTTGATGTGAAACTCCAACTTGTTTTTCCAGTGAGTGTAGTTGTCTCCATTGAAGAGTGGTGGTCGATTCGGTGTAAAACCTTCTTCTGCTGCTAGAATGCATGCATGAGACATCTTGATCGTCTTCCAAAGCGGTTATCTTTCAAGAAGAGACCGCTCTGACAGCAATTAAAACTCACAAGCGTTCCTGATATGTCCCCGACGTGTCGTGGACGTATCGTGGACTCTAATAAAACTTGATAGATGAGAGGCAACGATTAAACTGGAAAACACATTTCGATTGAGAATTTACACACATGAAATTCACTCAACCTCCCTTCCCCACACTCGGACTCCTTAGATAGTTTAGACTTTACCCCTAAAGTCGTCAACCCTCTCCTGACTAACGGCCTACGGTTCACCGACCGTTCCCTGACCTGTCGTCCTATCAAATACCCAATGTATTGATTCTCTAACCCAGTCCTCACTAGCTCGCCAACTCCCTAGCACATACACACACTCTTAAGTATGATCCAAACTTGCCCAGAATATCTCTATCTTTTCTCTCCTACAGGGATTATGTTACAAGGAACATTAATGAAGCTATTTATACAAGTTAGTTGAGATGCCAACTAACAACCTAGGATTTGTAGACTCTAAGAGTAGAATACTCATTCTTCTACAAATATAATATCCGCACCCTACTGCAGACTTTCGTCCAACTTGATCGGGAGCCACCAGCACACGCGTTGCCTTGTGAATGGGCAAGTTGGTAGCGCGTCTCCCAAGTGGTCGGTCACCACTTGCACACTTCAACTTGTCTGAACTTGTCTAGCTCATTAATGCCCATAAATGCTCTCTTCTGAAGTATTACGGCTATGTAATGATGTTTATCAATAGCCTTTGTTTATCTTGTTATCTTGCACATTAATGAGATACTCCTTTTGTCGTGTTTTTGTCATTAGCAAGTTGTTTGTGTGTGATAAGCCGCAGACTTATCATATTTTATGCATTAGATTTAGTATTATATTTATCTAAATAGAGTTATATATGTGTTATTTATGCTTATTATGTGTTAAAGTATATTATTTGTACAGACTTAAGTTTTTATGAGTTTTCTGTGCAAGGAATGATTTTCTAGGCAAAAGTTAAATTGAAGCCGAACTCAATGCCGGGTTGATTCTGCACGGCATAAACACAGAACAGAAAAGAGGCCTTGTCGGACATGATGTCGGGTAGATTCCATCCGGCATAAGTAAAGAGTCGCCACGGTTGACCAAGCGATATCAGTTATTGACCGTTGGTGATTAGGATGGTGCCGGGTGCAATGCCAGGTATCTCCTACCCGGCATATGTACTGTTTCACGCGGAATTGGTGGTTTCGACCGTTAACAGTTGGGCACATTTATCACGTGTGCCGGCTACTGATGATCCGGCACGACGCCCGGCAACAGACACATTTGATACCTATAAATAGGCCAAGAAAGGCTGTAATTTGACAGACTTCAACATACCAAATCAACGCCATTCACACTTCATTTCCGCCACATTCCATCTATTGGTGTCCAAGGAACGTTTGCAGATCCATCCACGGAAGAGAACAAGAAGACCTTGACGGGTTAAGGCTATTAACATTTCCTTCTCCCCCTTTATATTCCCTTCTTGTAGTTGTGTGGATGGTGATGCAGAATCCTTGTTAGGTTATTGGTTAGGGAAGATTTCCTTGTAAAACTCTTATGACCATTTATGGAATTTTCAAGTTTCTTAACCCGAGTTCTAGTCTTCATGCAAAGTAGAATGAAGTGGCTATTTATTCCCTTATCTCTAAGTCCTATTTAATGTTCACAAGACAAGAATAGGATAGATTAGGATTTTGGTAATCTTTAAGTTTGTTGTTCCGAAAGAGGGGCATCAAGACCTAAGGTTTAGGGTTAATCTCTTATTTTCCATTATTCTGTTTGTATTCGCGGCATTAGCTATGCACGATGCAAGTATGAATATTGAGTTCCTTTTGTCAGAACCGAATCTGGAAGTGTTATTCACGAAATGAACGGTGTCGGATGTAGTGTCGGGTGAAAGTTGTCCGACACATTCAAGGCCATGAATCTGCCGGGTAGCGGAGGTCCGACAGGCAACCCGACACATTCATTTTGCGAGACTAAATTCTCTTTGAGACTTGCCACCATTGTTCATTGGTCATATGATACTTTTACATTGACATTTTCCTAAATCAAAGTTAGTTTATTTAGTTTTCTTAGTTAGCATCACATTTACTTTTCCCCCTTGTTTTAGAATAGGCTTTTGCCCGAATTAGGACTAGTTTTCTATAAGTCCCTTGGGTTCGATACTCTCGGTCGTAATATATTCATACTATACTCCGACCGGGTTTTATTTGCTACCCGTAGTAGAGTTGTAGGTTTAGTTATTATTTTGTTCTTTTGTATTTAGTTTTACCCTACAAATTTCCTGTTAGCAAATTGGCGCCGTTGCCGGGGACTTGGAATTTGTCAAAGTCCTAAATTCGTTATCAAAGTGAATGCTTCTGCGGTCCACGAATTCTCCTGAAAATCTAGCAGATTTAGACCCAGAAATCGAGGGGACTCTTCTTTGCTCCATTCGTCAACGAAGAAACCAACAACACTTACCTCCTACACAAATGGCAGCACCAACCGTCCGAAATATAAACCAACCTTCTAACCACGGCCAGAAGCCAGCAATCGACCTCTCTCTCCTTGCACATAACGAATACGATGAATGGCAAAAACTTAAGCCATATCATCAAATCCGATGCATCAAGGAGTTGGGTATGTTCAACGGTACAAACCCGGACGATGCTTTGTTCCACATCACCAAATTTCTACAACACACAAACAGCCTAACCTCCACAAACAATGTCCTTCAATACGCCAGACTTTCTCTCTTTCCCCATAGCCTTACGGGGAACGCCAGCAAGTGGTACCACAATCTAAGCCGTAGTACCATCACCACATGGGAGGACATGGCAACCAAGTTTTATGACAAATTCATGCCCCCTAGTCGCACCCTGGAGATGATCGCCGACATTTACAATTTCAGACAACCTAGCT
Source organism: Limonium bicolor (assembly GCA_023374045.1). Taxonomy (NCBI): domain Eukaryota; kingdom Viridiplantae; phylum Streptophyta; class Magnoliopsida; order Caryophyllales; family Plumbaginaceae; genus Limonium; species Limonium bicolor. The sequence goes on from CM041776.1 coordinate 28,135,323, forward strand.
CGGAGAACATCTGTGACTTGGGACAGATTCAAAGGGTTGCTGCGCACATGTCCACACCACGGCCTCACCAAGGAACAACTATCTCAGTTGTTTTACAAAGGATTGATCAATTAATGCAAGACGATGATTTTATCCTCCTTTGGTGCAGATATGTTAAAGAAGCCTGGAGATCAATTCCTTAGTGGGGTTGAATCTCTTTGCGAAGAGATTAGGGATTGGGCCACCGGTGGAACCAGGGTAGTACCGCTGGTTTATATCAAGTGGGAGAGGGCGATGCAAAATTTGACAAACTGATGCAAAGTCACGAGCAGTTGTTGGAGAGCAATGCTCAAACGTCCACAAAGGTTAGCGCTCTACAGAAAGTGGTGGAGCAAATAGCAATGAACAAAAATTCCTCAACAGGCGAACGTGGTTAGTGCACGACCACATGCTCCGAGCCCTGACATGCCCGACTTTCAGAATGTTGAGGAAGTCAATTATGCGAGTAACCAAGGGTATCGGCAGCCATGGCAACAGGGGAACCAACCCCCTCAACACTTCCAGAGTCAAGCCGGCTACCAGGGAGGTCCAAGGCAATATAGATCATCCCATCCTGCATCATCATCAGAGGCTGAAATGGCTGAACTTCGTGACATGATGTCAGCCCTGATGAAAAAAACCCAGGATACCCATAACGAGATCTCGACCATTCGCAAGGAGCACAAATCGTTGCAGTTGCAGTTACAACAACTTCTGACGCAACCACAACAGCAAGGTCAGCTCCCGTCCCAAACGCAAACAAATCCACGGGAGCATGCGAATTCGGTCACTATCTTGCCACGAATCTCAAATGATGCCAAGTAGCCTAAAAGGCTAAGTGTAGGGCGGTTCCTCCTCATGCATTTCTCACCACAGGGGAGTTCCCTCTATCTTTATTCTTTCTTTTTATTGACTTTATTCTTTTTAGTTGTCTTCTCTTTATTTTGTTCCTTTTCGGTTATTTTAGTTTCCGAAAAAAATTAAAAAAAATTCAATTTTATTGTTTCTTTTGAACACTAGGGACAATTCTCCCGCCAAGTGTAGCGCAGGGACCCCCTTAAATATAATTTTTATATATATGCATAAGTTTGAGTTTTATCAATGTTTTACTAAACTTTTTGCATGTTTTTGATTAAGATGAGATTCAGAATGAATAAATGCTTGTTCTCTCAAAAGGTAAGCTTTCTAATATATGACTTATAGATTTCTATTTTTAACTTTTTGATTCTCTTTATTAACATGAGTATATGATCTTTCCCCTACTTCTTCCGTTTATATACTTCTGGGTATTTGCTTCTTTTCTTTTCAAATTGTGAAAAATCTTTTGGGTGAAAATCTTAAAAAGGGTTTTTGTGCAAAAGAAAGAAGAAGATGAAAAAAAAAAAAAGAAAGAAAAAAAATCTTCTTCCAAAGGAAAAGCATTATATTCCTTGATGTTGCATAAAGTGCCTCAGAATAAAAAAAAAAGAGAGTTTTTCCTTTTATTTTTCTCCAAAATTCCCCGTTCTTCAATGCAAAAAAATCATGGTTGACTAAAAAACCCTTGCAAAATAGGGCTGGACAATAGAAACCATTGATGAGTGTCTTGGCCACATTCAGAAACTCTTGAAAAATAGAGCTGAATGATGGAAACCAGAAAAAAGAGAGATTACAAATCCCTCACGCAAAATATCCCAAAAGCTTTTGATCGGTTTTGAAAATTCTTTATTTTTATACCCATTAGTATGTTTTGATGAATAAGGATAATTAAGTGAAACTTGTGAAATAGAGTCAGGCAGTTGAGAATAATTATCTTATTATCATTCTAAAGTTTATCTGTTTTGTGCATAAGTAATTAGTCCTTTCTAATCTTGTTTTGCTCGAGGACTAACAAAAGGTAAGTGTAGGGCCTTGATAAGCCGCAGACTTATCATATTTTATGCATTAGATTTAGTATTATATTTATCTAAATAGAGTTATATATGTGTTATTTATGCTTATTATGTGTTAAAGTATATTATTTGTACAGACTTATGTTTTTATGAGTTTTCTGTGCAAGGAATGATTTCTAGGCAAAAGTTCAATTGAAGTCGGACTCAATGCCGGGTTGATCCTGCACGGCATAAACACAGAACAAAAAAGAGGCCTTGCCGGACATGATGTCGGGTAGATTCCATCCGGCATAAGTAAAGAGTCGCCACGGTTGACCAAGCGATAGCAGTTATTGACCGTTGGTGATTAGGATGGTGCCGGGTGCAATGCCAGGTATCTCCTACCCGGCGTATGTACTTTTTCACACGGAATTGGCGGTTTCGACCGTTAACAGTTGGGTGCATTTATCACGTGTGCCGGCTACTGACGATCCGACACGACGCCCAGCAACAGACACATTTGATACCCATAAATAGGCCAAGAAAGGGTGTAATTTGGCAGACTTCAACATACCAAATCCATGCCATTCACACTTCATTTCTGCCACATTCCATCTGTTGGTGTCCAAGGAACGTCTGCAGATCCATCCACGGAAGAGAAGAAGAAGACCTTGACGGGTTAAGGCTATTAACATTTCCTTCTCCCCCTTTTGTATTCTGTTCTTGTAGTTGTGTGGATGGTGATGCAGAATCCTTGTTAGGTTTTTGGTAGGGGAGATTTCCTTGTAAAACTCTTATGACCATTTATGGAATTTTCAAGTTTCTTAACCCAGTTCTAGTCTTCACGCAAAGTAGAATGAAGTGGCTATTTATTCTCTTATCTCTAAGTCCTATTAATGTTCACAAGACAAGAATAGGATAGATTAGTATTTTGGTAATCTTTAAGTTTTTTGTTCCGAAAGAGGGGCATCAAGACCTAAGGTTTAGGCTTAATCTCTTATTTTCCATTATTCTGTTTGTATTCGCGGCATTAGCTATGCACGATGCAAGTATGAATATTGAGTTCCTTTTGTCAGAACCGAATCAGGAAGTGTTATTCATGAAATGAATGGTGCCGGATGTAGTGTCGGGTGAAAGTTGTCCGGCACATTCAAGGCCATGAATCTGCCGTGTAGCGGAGGTCCGGCAGGCAACCCGGCACATTCATTTCGCGAGACTAAATTCTCTTTGAGACTTGCCACCATTTTCATTGGTCATATGATACTCTTACATTGACATTTTCCCAAATCAAAGTTAGTTTATTTAGTTTTCTTAGTTAGCATCACATTTACTCTTCCCCCTTGTTTTAGAATAGGCTTTTGCCCGGATTAGGACTAGTTTTCTATAAGTCCCTTGGGTGCGATACTCTCGGTCGTAATATATTCACACTATACTCCGACCGGGTTTTATTTGCTACCCGTAGTAGAGTTGTAGGTTTAGTTTATTATTTTGTTCTTTTTGTATTTAGTTTTACCCTACAAATTTCCTGTTAGCAGTGTGGTTGTGAATAATCTGAGTGAGTTTGTCGACGTTGCTAACTCCTGTTTGGTCCTTGTTTAATGTCTGATGTAAGAGATATGTGATGGTTTGGTTCTTTACTGCTTGTGTCTTTCTAGAAGTTCTCTGGAGCTCTCGCCGACAGGTGCCGGACTGGTAGAGCACATGTTGTGGATTGAGCGTGCTTGCAACCTTGCGTGCTAAGCCACTCATGACTTAAGTGCGCTTGCAACCTTGCGTGCTAAGCCACTTATTCACCTGTCTATCTAAAATCATGAATCTTGACAAGCGCATTAGATAGACAACCCAAGGTTTGCTATCATCAAACCTAAACGATCTAGTCTTAACAATTATGCTAGTAGAACTCTCAATGAGTCCCAAAAGAACTACGCCACCACCGAGAAGGAGCTGTTAGCAGTGGTTTATGCCCTTGACAATTCTGATCTTACCTCTTGGGCAGCAAGGTTGTAGTGCACACCGACCATTCAGCGCTGGATTCTCCAATGGATTCTCCTCCTTCAAGAATTTGAGATAGAGATCCAGGACAAACCGGGTGTGCAGAATTACCTCTCTCAAATGGAAGCGCCAGACGACAGTGTGCCAATCAATGAGTTCTTCCCCGACAAGAGTATCTTCATGATTGCAGGGACCGGTGACCCTTGGTATGCAGACTTTGCAAATTATTTGGCTAGGGGGGTGATCCCACCGGAGATGACTTATCAGCAGAGAAAGAAATTTTCTTAAACATTAAGAGGAATTTCTTGGAGGTCCTCTTCTATTCAAAATTTGTGCTGATGGGGGTGATGTGAAGATGTGTGCCCATGAGTGAAGTGCAGGAAATTTTAATTCATTGTCACTCGGGCGAAGCCGGTGGACACCACGGTCTGGCACGAACAGCAGCCAAAGTTCTCAAACTTGGGTTTTTCTGGAAAACCCTTCATAAGGATTGCCACTTGTTCGTTGCTACATGAGATCAATGTCAAAGGCTCGGGAACACTTCATGCAAGCATGAAATGCCTCTCAACATTATGATCGAGGTCAAGTCATTTGATTTGTGGGGTATTGACTTCATGGGCCCCTTCCCATCTTCTTGCTCCAACTTGTTCATTCTCGTGGCTGTCGACTATGTGACCAAGTGGGTTGAAGCAATTGCGGCACCGAATAATGATGCCAAGGTCACTGGTGGAACGGAACCCTTTAATTACGGTCCAAAACCGTGTATAATTACGGTTGTGGACCATAATCTACGCGGGCGTCAATAAAGATGGCGACGTATTCTTTAATTACGGTTTTAAACCGTAATTAAAGGCCCTTTTTAGGCCCGAGTGTCCAGTTGACTTTAATTACGGTTATTGGAAAAACCGTGATCTAAGTCCTTTGGCGCGCGCGCGCCGAAGGACTTTAGATACGGTTTACCAATAACCGTAATGTAAAGTCGACACTTTAGATGACGGTTTTGGAAATAACCGTCATTTAAAGTCTTTTGGCGCGCGCGCCCAAAGGACTTAGATGACGGTTATTGTTAGAACCATCATCTAAAGTGTATTTTTTTTATTATTATTATTTTTTTACAAATCTACACAATTGCAACAAGAGACAGAATTGTAACAGATAAGCAACAGAGGGCAGAAACTGCACAATGGAACCACCTGAATCAAATACCAACAACATAAATTCATTCTCTGCGCACAATTGCAACAGAGATAACATCTAATAAAGCACCAGATCGAAAATCTGTAACATATTCAATTGCATATTCAATCTGTTACACAATTGCAACAGAGATAATAATTGCAAATTCATTCTCTGCGCACCATTGCAACAGAATATTCAATACAACAGCTAGAATCTGTTACAGCAGCAGCAGCTAGCAATTCATACAAAAAATATAATCTGTTACAGCAGCAGCAACTAACAGAATCAGAGGGGGCTACAAAGGTAGCAGTGTAACCTATACATGGTAGATACACTAGGATGACTCCCAGCAAGAAATAGCATAAAACAGAAGCGTAAAACAGTACAAAAACGGTGCAGAAAAACTGTAAAAAACAAAATCCATGATAGCAGCATCAGAGCTAGCTAGTCTACCACTCCATTCTCATAAACATGGCTGCCATGCTCTCTCTGACATGCAACAAGTCGGCAGGAGCATAAGTCTTGAATCTGGCATAATGCTCTTTAATCTGCAACAAGAAATGATGGAACACATAATGAGATTAAGATAAAGACACAAAAAATCTGCCGAAAGAATTAAATACAAGACAGCGTTCGTATTACCTTGTCTATATCATTCTTAAAACCTCGGAAGTACCCGCAGAACTCGTACATATACCGCATCACGTAGTACCCGCAACTCTTAGCATCCCTTTGGGTAGGGCACTAAATCACCAAAATTCACAAATGTAAAACAATTGTACAAAGATAATAGCAGCACGAATGAAATACATGAATTACCAAACCTGGATGTAATCGACGGTCAAATCACAAACTCTCCCTGAGGGGGGTTTTTTGTAACAACTGTTACATATATTAACAAAAGCGTTTAGCAAAATGAACAAGTACATAATTTTGTTCAAAAAACTATAAACAATTAAATAGTAATAAAAACTTACTCTTTGATTAAGTCTTCAGTGTTGAATATGTCCACTGCCCTAGTGGATCTAGAACGAGCAGAGTAGCGGTGGCAGCGCAGAATATAAACAAAGCCCAGTGGTGGCTACAATGTCAAATACAAAATGAAATGAGAAATGAAGGTAAAAAAGTTAGCTAATTAGTATGTAATTTTATATTAGAACTCACGTTTGGTGATACGGCATTAGAATGAATAATTTATTTGTTGATCAACAACATTGAAGCAATGAATCATGTATTCACAAAACCTCCCCGGGTCCCTAGTGACTGAGTCGTACGATAAACGCTCCGGCACACCGCAGTAATGGAGGTCATGTCCTTCTCAGCACATCTCTCAAGCAAGCAGACATCTATTATATCACATGTACTATAAAAAGTTAGCCAATGCAACTTCATAGATACTTACTCTATATGTTTTACAGTATGAGGAAAGAAACACTTACTTTAGATAAGCTTGAATAATGTTAATGTTCAGATAATCTCCACACATCATCTCTCTGATGTCCTCAAAGTTGATTGCCGTGATCATATCTTCTTCGTAGTGAAACATCGACTTGGAAGCGTCATCATGAAGTTGTTAGTTGAGATGACTTCAACATGATCTTGTCGTAGAGATTCATCTACTTGGCCCCCAAAAATTAACAAGTTTTTGTGGTAGTGCGAGCTTATTTTTAGGCGCCTCAGAAGTCCTGGTGCGACCCCGGACGGGCGCTGGATTCTTACCTTTCGCACCCCGACTCACTGGATTCTTACCCTTCACACACAACAGTAAAGCATAAATGTAAAGATAATTACTAATTGATTATTATAGTAACATTAAACATTTATCTAGAACATACCCTTGTACTTCTGACAGGATTCGCCGGCGCGCAGATCTCTTCTTCTCTGGGCCGGGATACGCGGCGAGGAAGCTCAGGGATCTTAGGATTTGCCGGCGCGCTGGTCTCTTCTAGTCTGGGCCGGGTTACGCGCGGGAGGAAGCTCAGGGATCTATAATAGATTAGATTAGACACTTAATGCTAAATAATGCATTTTATTAGATACTAAATGGTTGTCAAACAGTCTTACCTCATCGGTGACAACAATATAACATGCTGGCCAGGGCAATATGTCTCCCTTCGCTCGATCAGCGTGCATTTGTTGTCAAACGCCATCGGAAGGTATGCATGCTCAAATCCATCAACTATCAGGTCCAAGGTCACACGCGCGTAGAATGGGGGTAGACGTACGAAACTGATGAGCGTGAGTGGACCTGATGGCAACACGTCCCATAGGCCGCATCTACAGGGTGCCCTTCTAATGGTATTTGGAGACGACATTTTTTTGCTCCTTTAATAAACAGAGATAATACGTGAAATAAATAAGTGAGTCCAATCTAATACTATTTAAATAACTTTATTTTAGGAGAAAAATAGTTAAACAAAGTTAACCTGGATGTTGGCAAAGGGTACGGGGGGGTCGCGGCGGAGCACAACACAAGAGACGAGCAGGAGGATCTAGCTGCTGCTGCTGAGTATCGCATGTGCAATCGCATTCAACGCTTCCTACAGCCTCTCCTCGATAGCCCGGCGCTCAGCAGCCTGTTTCTCGTCATTAGCTTGGCGCTCAGCAGCGAACCTACGCTCTACCATCGCCTCGACTTCAGCAGCACTCAGCTGACCCTTCCTAGCAGATGGCGGGAATACGTTCTTCTGACGTACTTCTCCCCCAAATCCCTATAACACGCCCTGGGTGATCCTTCTTCCCAAGCATTGATTGAGCGCGTCGTCTGAGAAGAGGAGTGTTTAAGTCTACTTCTCCTCTCTGTGCCGCTTCGTACTGTCCCAATTTTCAAAGAAGTTAACACTAAATTTAAGATCAACAAAACTTGAGTATATAAGTAATTATTTAACAGCTACTTTCAAATACTTACAATTTGGTTAGCCAGTTGTTCCATCGCGATTAAGGAAATATCCTCTGACCTTCGTGGTCGTTTTCTGGCGTCCCAGTATGTACATCTGCACCCTCCTCGCCTCAGAGACATCCTCGATCGGGCATTCACTTCCATCCTCGTTCCTCCGTGTCAGCAAACCAGCTTTTTCCATCCCTCGAGGCTGCACATATCCCCTTCGTCCCATGGTGGGGGGTAGAGATTAGCTTCACGGTTTTGCCGTGCTTGTTTGTACTTGCTGTTAGAAAGTACAGCAGGAAAATAATTAGAAAATCAGGGATAAAGCATTATGAGCATTAATTAAGAAAAGAGTACACACAAACATACCCTGAACTCGGGGGTGGCGAGCCGCTCAACGAACTCCTTCCACTCCTCTTCAGTGATCATGCCATTGTACACAACATACGGCGGAGGCTCGCTGGGGCACCCTGTTGATCCAATGCTCAACCAATTAGTGGCGGAATGATTTAGCTTTGCCGGACACCAAAGAAAAGAACCGTCTTCTTCACTTCTTCTGAATCTTGTATCGTTCTTGCATCTTCTTCCAGATGGTCTCCTTAACTTCTTGCGGGGACTTGTTTCCATGTGTGGTTGATGCAGCAATGTGATCTGGCCATAGTCCCTAGCATACTAGCGAACTCTGACCTGCTGCCCCCACCATACCTCCCATACTTGTCCCACAGAAGACTAATCTGATCCGGTTTCTGCAAGTTTCAACCCACGGGTCGGACCTCTACCTCTGGGTCTCTGAGTAGCACTCGTAGAAGGTGCACTCATGAAGGGCCAACAGCAGCAGCGGCAGATGTAGATGGGGCAACAGCAGCGCGGCGGCAGATGTAGATGGGACCGGTACCATTGCTGCTCATTTTCCTCCTCCTGACGACAAAATAAATCGAACTCTTCATCAGCCATGTCCGGATCAGCCATGCCTGCAAGGATTGAAATACAATTTGAATTAAATTAAGCATTCATAATGGTCATAAACAAGCAAAAATAAAAGAGTGTTAATTTCATATAAATTTTTATAGTAATAACTTACATACACCATTATCTCTCAACCACATTCCCTCGTTATGGTCTGATCGTATATACTCATGATGACCTGTGACCTCAGCCTCTTCCAATGAAATAGGAACAGTTGGAGGTTCATCTTCTGCATCATACTCATCCTCATCAAACCACACCATCCACACCAACTATTCCTTTCTCCCTTTAAGCACAACAGACCATCTAGGATTACAGGGATCAGTAACATAAAATATCTGCTTAACCTTCGTCCCAACAACGAATGGCTCAACCGTGGGAGTAGCTCTAGACAGATCAACCAGTTTCATACCATGCTCCTCCTCACGGTAGCCATGATTGTTGTTAACCCAGTTACAGCGGAAAACACACATTTCGTAGCTGTTGTAGTCCAATACCCAGATGTCTTGTATAACACGAAATATGATTGTTGTACTGAGACAGGACTATGACCCACGACACTGATGTCATATAAGTTTTGATAAGCTTCAAGCTCTACACCACTGTTTTGATTCGTTGACTTCTGATCCTGACGTTCTGTGAAAAAGGTGAATCCGTTGACATCGTACCCCTCATAAGAAATACATCCAGATTTGGTCCAAATGCAACTACTTTAATCAGTTCAGGCACATCTTGGACTGATCGGACAACACTCTCTCTTTGAACCATCGGACAAATGTCCTATTCTGCTCATTTTGTAGTCTAACGTCACTCATATTTGGATATTGTGCTCTTAAAACACACAAGTGTTCATCAAAGTATGGTTCAACATCTTCAAGATGACTTAGCACACTAAATGAGCTTTGTTAAGAGTGTCTATGTCAATTCTTTTCAGTTTCCTTCCAACCGTGCCAACACCTTCAACTGCCAACACCCTTTCACACTTTTCCATCGTGTCTAGAACGTGGAAGTCCAATGGTTATCAACACCTTCTAGTAATTGGTGCAGAAGTCTACAACTCCTCTGTGATAGTGCCCTCTATAATACTACCCTCTGGGTGACGACGGTTCTTCATTTTCTTCTTCAGGACACCCATGTACCTTTCAAACGGATACATGTAGCGAAGGTACAAAGGACCACAACATCAGAATCTCTCTTACAAGATGCACGAGGAGATGTATCATTATGTCGAAGAACGATGGAGGAGAATACATCTCAGCTGGCACATGTCACAATAAGATCCTTTTGTAATTTAGGACAGAGTGTTCACATCAAGAACCTTAGACGAAATGGATTTGAGAAGACACTGACGTTTGTGATTGTGTGTCTGACAGCATCCGGCAAGATCCCACGTAGTGCAATTGGAAAAAAATTCTTGAAGTAGGACATGATAATCATGAGATTTCATTCCTACTAATTTGAAATCTGTCATGGACACTAGGTTTCTTATGTTTGAGGAGTAACCTGATGGCACCTTGATGTTGTAAAGGGTACTGCATAGACTATGTTTCTCTTCTTTAGACAGAGTGTGACAGGCAGGAGGCAAGAATGTGCGTTTTTCCACGTTCTTGCGGGCCAAGCTCTGTGCGTATGCCCAACTCAATTAAATCTTTTCTTCCTTTCAAATGATCCTTTGTCTTTCCTTTTATGTTCAAAAGGGTGCTAGTGATACTTTCACCCACGTTCTTATCAACATGCATCCCATCGATACAATGTCTAACCTCCAGATGCTGCCAGTACTGTAGTTCCCAAAATATTGATTTCTTTTTCCAGACACTTTTCACCACTTTTGGTTGGCGGCCCGAAGTTGTTCACAATATTATCCAACTTTTTGTAAATCTCTGTACCTGTCAAAGGCTGGTGCGCCATGCTGTGATCAGTTTTCCCATCGAACTCTTTTGCCATCTTTCGATACTTATGTCCTTTTGGAAGCATTTTTCGGTGGCTCATATACACGGTTTTCCCACTATGTTTCAAGCGAATGCTACAAGTGTTTTCACCACATATTGGACACGCCAACACCCCCTTGATTGAATAGCCTGAAAGATTACCATAGGCGGGGAAATCATTGATTGTGCAGTACAACATAGCACGCAAATTGAAGTCCTCTTTACTGAATGAGTCGTAAACCATAGCCCCTTCATTCCACAAGAGTTGTAGATCCTCTATCAAAGGTTGTAGGAATACGTCAATTTTGTTGTCCGGTTGCTTTGGACCAGATATTAACAAAGACATCAAGATGGTCTTGGTTTCATGCATAACCACGGCAATTGATTGTAAATAACAAAAGCACAGGCCAGGTACTATGTATGCTACTCAAAGTACCGTAAGGGTTCATCCCATCTGTGCACAAGCCTAGCCTTAGGTTTCTCGTTCGTACCAAACTCAGGAAAATTTACGTCTATGTTTCTCCACTGTGGTGCATCAGCGGGATGTCTCAATCTGCCATCCTTTTTCCTGTGAACTGAATGCCATCGAAGATTCTCTACGTCTTTCTCAATGGAGAACAAACGTCTGAACCTTGGAATGATGGGCAGGTACCACAGTACCTTAGCTGGTGAACCTTTCTTACTACCGCTGTTGTCAGTTTGTTTGTTGTTTCTTATACCGTGACGCTCCATATGCTGAAAGCTTTCAGCAAATTCATCCGATTTCCAAAACAACATGCAACCATTTGGACAAGCATGAATTTTCTGTACCCATACCCATTGGGCACAACATTTTTTTGGCTGAGTACGTAGTCGTTGGTAAAACGTTGTCCACCGGAAGAACGTATTTCAATAGTTCCAGGAGGTCAGTGAAACTTACGTCACTCCAGCCATGTTTCGCTTTCAAGTTGAATAGCTTGAGGACGACACTCAACTTGCTTAACTTTGTAGGGTCACACCCGGGGTACAACGGTGTTTTGGATGAATCCAACAAATTTTCATGCTTGTCTGGCGTGTTAGAGTAATGTCATTCCACATCTTCGAGCATAGTCTCAATGTCATCATCCCAGAAATCTGGCTCAACGTTCGCTGTAACGTCTTCTGGATCACCAGCAACTGTATCATCTCCAAGTTCTGTTTCTGTGTTTGCCTGACCATTATCCTCTTCGTCAGGCTTAATAACATCGAATGCACTCTGACCATGCCATCGGATTATGTCTTGGAAATCTTTTGTAAAACCGCGGCGGATCAGATGTTCCTTAATTGTTTCAACGCCGCGATATCTCAGATTGTTTTGGCAGTCGATACACGGACAAAATATGTATCCCTTGTCTGTAGGTTTCAGATTGTTCGCCAACACCGTGCATAACTTATCAACTCCTTCTGAAAACTTGTCGTCCAAATTTCCGCTGTAAATCCACGAACGTTCCATCTCCTTCTAGCTATTTATATGAAGGCAGCCATTTCATACATCACCCGTGGCAGAGTCTTTACACTTTTGTATCTTATCAACCTAAATCCATCCATGAGTATTAAATCCCACCGGTGAATGTGTTTTTAATATGTAATTATTGAAAATTTCGGCAGCATCTCCCTACAGTTCTTCAAATGCACGATATTATGATATTAATCAATAATATATGCATTCGAAGAACAATAAAGAGATACTGCTGAAATAATCAATAAAGTACATATTAAAAGCACATTCACACCCTAGGTGTGTGATTTAACAATCGTGGACAGTCCCGACAGGGACTGCCGAAGATATACCTCTATTAGGTATATCTTGGGCGGATAACTATGTTTGGTAGTTTGTCAAATATTATATGTATATATATAAATCTTACCTCTGGTAGACGATTAGCCGATGCTAACGGTTGAGGTCGGAAGCCTAATAAAAGTCGTAGTCCTGATGCATAAATGAAAAACGACAACATTAGAATTCATCAAAAAATCAAGGTTAAATGCTAGCTAAACCGCGGAAAAAAATCGACAGCATCTCCCCTATATTTCTAACGTCTCCAAATCAGTTTTATCAAAGTCAAATTCGCACGCACCATCTAGGAAACTGAAGCTGAAATCCAAACTGAAATCAAAACAGAAACTGAGTTGTGTTCTTGCTTTCTTCCCTGTCTGTTTTTTTCTTTCAACTGATTATACTTCTCCTAACTCCTTACCCAGTACTTAAATATTCCATTAAGCTTTAAAATCCAGACCAAAACTCAAACAACTTGTTACAGTTCTGTTCCATTCATGAAACTGAGATATGCTACAGTTCTGTTCCATTCATTTTTCAGGAATCGGTAATATACTTGAACTTACTTTCTTTCCTGTGGTAGTTTTAAGTAGTAGCATTTTAAAACTACACTATTATGTATTAATTGTAATACTAAATGCTAAGAATAAATAATACAGCAGTTTACAGCTTGGTTTGCAAAGTTACCGTAACTAAGCACCGAAGTGGGCAAGTAGTAGTGTAGAAATCAGCCCACGAACTAGGTCGCAATTAACTGTGAATATGGGCACAAATATATGAACAAGGTTAGAACATTTGTCATTACACTCTCAGGATTCGATACAAACGAGCTTAGAACTTGCAATCGAAATGCATGTATATGAACAAGGTTAGAAAAAAACGACAATCAATCGATCGCATACCCAATACGTGATAGAGACGTCGACGTGAGTGAGACCAGTGGTAGATGGGTGGTGACCGGCGGCGATGGGAGTGACAAAGGTGGTGGGGCGAGCGAGCGCGCGGCGATGGCCGTTAGCAAGGGACGGGAGAGAGGAGGCGATTTCAGTAAGGAAGATAGCGCGAAAGAGAAGAAGAGTTACTGTGAGTAGAGTGTGCAGAGTGTAGGCAAATGTTTTGAATGGACTTTAGATTACGGTTTACATGTAAACCGTAAACTAAAGTCACACTTTACATGACGGTTCCCAAAAAAACCGTAATCTAAAGTGTAACGAAATTTAAAAAAAAAGCGCGATAATTATTTGGCATATGTTGGGTTTCAAACATAGGTAACACATTAATATAATTTTTATTAATCTAAAATACACTGGTAAAACGACGTCGTTTACCGTAATCTAAAGTGTAACGAAATTAAAAAAATAGCGCAATAATTATTTGGCATATGTTGGGTTTCAAACATAGGTAACACATTAATATAAAGTTTTTATTAAAATACACTGGTAAAACGATGTCGTTAACTGTAATTTAGATTACGCGCGGAGTCAAAAAAATCAAATAATACGGGAAATATTTGGCGTCTGGTCAAAACGACGTCGTTGACCATCAGTCGGAGGTAGGCGCGCCTTTTTTAGGACGGACTTTAGATGACGGTTATTAGTGAAACCGTAATCTAAAGTCCGTTGACCGTAAAGCGCGCGTCAACACGGGACTTTAGATTACGGTTTCACTAATAACCGTCATCTAAAGTCCGTCCTAAAAAAGGCGCGCCTACCTCCGATCGATTATTGATTACGGTTAATTCAATCATCGTTGCTAATTAATTCCGGCCTTCCTATTAATCGCGGTGTCTGTTAAACCCGTGATTAAACCACCGTCATTAAAGGCTCGCGTTCCACCAGTGGGTACGCTAGTTAGGAACTTCCGCGTGAACCGGGAACCTACAACAACCATACCCCGCCCTCCGCAACCCACGGTATTAAGTTGGGAGAATAACGCCAGAGAGATGGAAACACCTCTCACACTCGGGTAACACCCGATCTGGCAGTTGCAAGTAAACCTTATTAGAAAATGAACCTGTCATTCGGTAGAGTCCAAGAATTGGAAATCTCGAAGACGGTTCCCGTTTGATGACGATGACCGCACCTAACGGTGAAGGATTGAAGATCCTAATAAAGGATGATGGAATTTATGGCACCATGGGGCGACATGCTGCGCAGTCGCGAGAACCATGAGTAGCCAGCAAGAAGAGAAGCACAATCACGCAATGAAGCGAGGAAGGTAGAGTAGTAAGCCCTAGACAAGAGAGTCTACGGACTGTAATGTTTGATAGTACCAACAACAGTATACAAACCGACTAAGGAATTAGCGAGGTTGGATTAATACCAAACCTACACACCAGGAGGTCGTGATAACCGAATAACATAGTTAGATAACTATGAAAGAATTCATAACACAAACACTTATAGGACCACAACATGGTTCCTAAGGATAAGTCAAGTCTCGTTAACCACAGTGAAGGTGTGAGACACCTGAATCGACGACAATCATGTCAAGTATACTGAGAAACGACTCAGGAGATCGATCACCAAGGGCAGAAGATCAAAGGAAGATCTAATAAGACCACCAAATATGGATGGAAACGATACCGTAACCGGTATACGTTAACTGAAAAACAACCTACCTACACTTGCCCAGGGCAAGTGCAGCAATTACAAGACGGTGGAAGACTTTTACCCACCCGCGAATATTTGCTAAAGTACCGTTATGACGAATGAAGCAAATATAGGATTACCAATCCTAAGGATTAAATAATGGAACCTCGGGAAGGCCTAACGGCCCGACCATTGTATTAAGAGTATACCGGTCAGCGAAAAGCTGAACTTGGTCAAGACCTCGATCATGGCAACGCCATGAAGAATTCCTTTTAACACCGAACTGTTATTTCAAAACCCAAAATTTCTTTAAAATCACAAACTCTTCTTTTAAACCTTGGATTTTTAAAAACCAAACAGACGGAATCACGGTGAGTATCATAGAGCGATACAAGAGGAGTTGACAATAGAATACTTCACCTAGGCGTGTGACGAACACTACGAGTGTACCCAAATACGGGATGTGGGACGACCGCACTCCGAAGGAGCTTGCGGGCCTGACAGATAGTTAGGTAAGTGGTAACGTGCCAAGACGGTACCCCACGTATGTATACATGTAGTGTACGAAACACAGGAAGTAGTCAACTCTGTTCTACGGACCATAAGTAAATTTGAAACATAACAGTTGGTTACCTCAACCAACAAAGGAAACTCAGATAAGCTACAAGCTAAGGAGTCAGAAACTCACTACAGGAGAACCATTAAGAGTTGAAAGTGCAAGAAGCACTAACAACGAGATAAGACATTGGATATGTCTCGAGGATATCTAAGTAAAGCATGATAACTGGAGGGAATACCCAGTCTAAACACTGTAAGGCAAATGCCTAACATTGACACATCAGTGTGCAATGAGCGGGATAGAATTCCCAGAACAACTACCACAAACACACAGGGTGATGTTATAAGCTACCAGAAATACCATTCATCACCGGAAGGGATATCAAATCCGTTATAACACAAGGAAAAACACCAATGGTCTACCCTAAGAACGGGAGACGTTACAACCCTCAACGGATAACTCAGATCCAGAACCGCAAGGTAGGACAATAAACTGAACATACTCATAAGTGTCAGATGCTACCGTATAATCGGTACTACCCAGGAGCAATCCATAAAGGGTATCAAGTCAACACAGTCGAACGAGATGTCATGGTAAAAACACCACAATTGGAATGAACATCCGGTTAGAACAACGGAGGGATCCCACTTGATAGGGAATATCCCAACTTAGTAAATAGTATCGATCAATACCAAGATACAAAAGGGTCTCCAACATACGGAAGCGTGATGCGACGATCTTATCATGGAGCCCAATATCACCTCCAACTCAGCGATAGCTTACGGAGAAGTAACCACTGGGGAACGACCTATGATGAGCAGAGCTCTAGGCAATATAGCTAGTAGGCCGTGGAACTATTACCACAAACAACCCAACGGTTGCAAAACCATTGTGAACCATATGGAAGGTTGTCAAGGACGACACCGATAAAAGAGTAACAACCGATGAATGAGGACGCCCCTCATAATGTGAGACCACAAGAGCGGAGAACACATGGATCCCAAGAAGGGGATACCATCAGTAACTGTCGGGAAATATATTCCTTTTAGAACTAGTAGTGTAGTCAAGCTTGAGCATACAATTATTGTCAAGCAATGTGAAATAAGCTTCAACAGCAATTATTGACAACCAAGGAATAACCGGTTATAAAACCAATGATGCTCAGAGAGCTCAGAATAATAAAGTAATACCATATTCTGTATTTCCCAAATACATAGGGAACCATTGTATAAATGATAGAGATGCATGAGCTGAAGCTAGCAACAGTGGATGCCATGTAAACCAATACTGTGGAATCAGTAAGAACATGGTGCGCAACAGGCGACCAACGTATGTGAATAATCACCCAATACTATGGGGTTGTTAATACGAGATGGTAGACAGACCGGGCAACAAGCTAGAAGTCTGCACCAAATGATGAAGCACCACCTGAAAGAGTAACGATCAGTCCTATTGCGATCTCATAAGAGAGTTACTACCAAGAGTTTACACCTCTGCACTCTATAGGACTGAGTGTTTTGGTATTGCACTTGTGCAGTTGATGATCGAGTGGGATAGCTAGGAATATGAGGAAATGTAAATCATGGTAAATCCTTCCTTTCACCAGTAAACATGGCATAAACCAGTTAAGCAAAGGCTTAGAAACAAACTGTGTGGCCTAAGGCCAAAGAAACACGGAGAGTGTGAAACACACCAACAATCACAAGATGTGAATTCCACTAGAATAAAGGTGAAAGGAGACTTAAGAAAGTCACAAGGACAGACGCATCGAAAATGCAAGGTCATACAAGTAAAGAACACTTGTACTGAACCAGAGAAACTGGTATAGTTCAGAAGCTGCTAACAATAGAGGAAGCACTACAACTAAGTAGTGACTTAACCTCAACCGACAATAAGTCAAAGGAACCAAGTGAAAGATCACTACAAACACAACTGTATGTATATAGATGGCCAGGGATCTGGTTATAAATCTAAAACTCATTGAGTTCACGCACGGTAAAAGAATACCATGCGAGATGGAACAGACCCTATTCCCACAATAAGAGGGATAAAATGGTGTTGTATAGCACATTTAAGATAACAAGAAGGGCAAATAACCCAAGTTATCAAGGTCGCACAGCAGAAGCTAGTGGGCCCAGAATTCTAAGTGAAATGCACCGAGAACTGAACCCGGTTAAGAGTTAAATAACTCCGATGAAAATTCTTGATGTAGGGACTAACCGGTAATACCATTAAGACCCATTGATCAAGGAACATTGTATAATAGACCGCATGGAAGCTGAACCACTCCATGACGGCTGAATGCCTTTGACCAATGTCCAATGTTGACACATGGTAGATTACGTGGGCGTAATCCCTTTTAAGGGGGTAGAGCGAAAATCGTGAAATGTATGTTTTACGTGACAAGGGCGTAAACTACAATGCGCATAGCGCAAAAGAATTCGTTTTGATGGTTGATACCTATGTTACATAAACATTTGTATTCACTCATCGTGTGATTGTAGTTATTTGAGAAATAAGAATAAGAGAGGAGTAGAGAAACTCAAGGGGAATGAGGACCCCGAATGGTAATAGTATGAGGAATGAGTATGTATGGGAGACTTGAGGAGTATAAATCGGTATGGAACCGATGTATGTAATGAGTATAAATCGGTGTACAACCGATATATTTTATGAGTATAAATTGGAGTATAGTAAATTAATGGGACATTATACCCATGAATTTCCTAAGTATAGTAGTTGGAGAAGATGTAGTAATATTCCGTGAGACGATTAGTAAGTATGTAAGTGAATCATATAAATTGGAAAATGTATGTGTGTGATTATGAGTAGCAAGATTAAAAAGATAGAAAATGAAATAATGTTTGACGAACTGTCTGTTTGTATTGAGGTGGGAAGTGGAACTTGATTTGCTAGCGATCAAGGGAAGCCGAACACGAATTGGGGTGGAAGGATAATTCAACACCAATGCTGATCACATTGGGGTTGAAGGACTCTGGAAGCTCCCTTAAGTGGTCACAGTAATAACACTAGTATTAGGTATAATCATCATCAATGGTATTTGGGAGATGTATGCAAGTTTTCAAAATGAATTTCCAAAACTAATTTGGGTACAATGTTTTCTTCAAACTTGAGAATGAGGATCGGTTTGAAACCGCTCCCACTGGTGCTAGTGGATCTTCCATGCCTAGGCACGGGTATCCGGTCGAAACCATAGGAGGAGAAGCTAGTTGTGAGTCGGTGGGAGTGTTGATTAGTTTTGAAACCACTACACCGGTTGTACGGTAACAGTGTGTGTTTTGTATTTTTCCAAGGGCACTGGGACAACGTAGCCCCGAGTAAGTATGAGTAAGTAAGTATGAGTAAGTGCCTGAGGATCTCTATATGTGTAAATGAATTTGATCAGAACCAAAGGACCGTGGAGCCGGAAAGTGTAAGTGCTCAAGTCATGACGGCCGTGAACCAGAAAGTGTAAGTGTTCAAACGTGACCGGTACCTGAGGGATCACTCGCCATTGGGGAGGATTGTACCTAATTGTCTGCGGATGGACCCCCTTGGAGAGAAGTAAAACGGATATTTTTGATTGTTATGCATGCAGTGACATGCTGTTTGGATTCGTAGTATGCATCATGTCAGACATTTGGAGTTTGACAAGTTACATGAAGAGGTCATAACCTTAGCATAGAGTATATGTACGAGTAACAGTATTAGATTCACCAACTTTGAGTGCAAAGTTCTTTAAGGGGGGTAGATTGAAATACCCCGAACTCAAATATGGTGATTAGAATATTTTAATATAGTATTTAAGGGCCTAATAGTGCCTAAGTAATTTTTGGTAAAGAAAATAAATCCAAAAGGAATGAGAAAAATGCTTAGAAAGCGGAAAACGCTAAAATGAGTGTTAAGTAACCATAGGAGGTACGAGACCTCGGTTATAGTATCGTAAGGATTCCTAAGGCTTATTCATGCCTAATTAGTATACGGGAACAATTTCTGAAGAAAACGGATCCAAATAAGGTATTAAAACGCTAATAGAGGTTTAGCGCACGTTTTTCAAGAAAACCCGAAAACGTGATTTTAAGTGGTCAAATGAACCCATAAAAATTATAAATCATTAAGTAACTATTATTAAGCACTAACGGAAGCTTAATAACCAATAACAATAAAGGAACGAGAAAATTCCGGAAAACGAGCCCGGTTAGTGAATAGTATCAAAACCGGGTAAAATAACGAGCGTTTTCTATAAAAGACAAAAAAAATGCTCCAGCTAGTATGACAGTGGGGGCCGATTTTTACTAGTGTAAACAGCCCTATCTCTCACACACACACATAAGTAACAAATAAGTAAATCAAAAAGCAAAAGGTAAAAGTATAAAAAGTAAAATAACACTCTCTCACCTCTCATTCTCACTTTTCCCTCTTCTCTCTCTCCCATTCTCTTTTCTCTCACCATCTCCCTCCTCCCTTCTCTGGTTTGGGCGATTTTGAGAGCTCCCCCATGGCTTCCCTTCCTTCTTCCTCATGCTCTAGCTCCATTTGAGCTCGAAATGTAAAATAAAACACATATTTGAACTCCCCTCATCCTCCTCTACATTTCTATCTTTTCAAAATCCGAAAATGAGCAACTTCATCTCCATGGGTTTTCCCCATTTGAAGAGAAAAGCACACCATTATGGAGCTTGGAGTCTCCTCTTTCCAACAAGGTAAAAATCTCCATGAAAGACCTCACTTTTCTCCATCTCTTTGGTATGGCCGATTTTTATCTCTCTCTTACCTTGTTTTTCTCTTGCTTTGGAGCATTGTTTCAACCCTCCAATGGTGGAGTAATCCCCTTCTTGATTCAAGGGTGAGAATCCCTCTCAAAGATCTCCAAAGGTAAAACCCTAACTTGTGCTCTAAGCCCTTTTATTTGAATTAGAATTCTTTAAGGGTTTAGAAGGATAATTAAATGCATTCTTGTGTTCTTGGGTGTTGGGATGGAGTTTGACAACTCCATTCCCATTTGACCGATTGGTACAAGCAAGAGAGGAAGAAGAGAAATGGAAAAGAAAGAAGGGAAATATAAGCTCAAGGTAAGAGCTCCTTCTTAATGCTTAATTCAATGCATTAGTGTAATGGGAATGGGTAAACATATAAAAGAACCTAAACTATTGTACTAGTAATGTAGTTGTGGATGTTTGAGTATTGGTGAGCAAAAATGTGGATTTGTAGGCCTTTAGAGCCAAATGAATGGTGTATGTGTATTAGTATGCTATTGCAGGAAGTAATGGTATATTAGTATTGTGATTGAAGAAGTATTGGTGTATTAAGATTTTGTATGAACCTTGTTTGCTTGTAGGACCCTTGTTGGGTGTGGCTAGCTTTAGGTTGAATTTGATGAGAGAATGTGTATTTGAGGATGTAAGGAAAGTAGGTGAACTATGGCAAAATTTTAGTAGGAATTGTGTATTAAAGAATAACTTGGTAAATGGGAGAAACAAGGTATGTATTGGGGTTAGTAGAGATATTTAATGACCATGGATTGGTAATTGGAGAATGAGGATGAAACATGTAAAAATCTGTAGCAAGAGGTATTAGATTTCATTGGAGGAATTAGGAAGAATGAGAGTACAAGACTTTGTAAAATGAATGTTGGACTTGGGTATAGATGTTGTAATTGCTTGGAAATGTATTTGGGATGATAGTAATGGTATTGGTAGTAGAAGCATTGGATGTGAGAATTGAGTTTTAAAATCTATAGCATAAGTGTAGCAAAAACTGTTACAAGTGTTGGAAAAGAAATGAAGGAATTGTGTAAGTTATTTGATGGATTTAGTAATGGATTTGGTGGATGAATTAAGGTGATTTAGAGGGCTTAATTAGTGTTAAAACATGTGGGATTACATGTAGGAAGATTGGGTAAGAAATGGGTAAGAAAAGAAGTGAAAAACAAAATCTGTAGGTAGGTTCTGGACCGGTCCGACCTAGAGGTTGGGGAGGATGGTGGGTCGGACGGGCACAGGCCACGGAACCAAAAACTACTGGAATGGTCCGACCCAGAGGTGTATGGGTCGGACGGAACAGTTCTAGGCTGGACGGGACACTTTCAGAAGACGGAAAACTTACTGGAATGGGCCGACCCATAGGTTGGGTCGGACGGTGGGTCGGACGGCCCTAACTTATAGAAAAAAAATAATAATAGTAGTAACATAGTAATCATATGTATGTATGTATGTAGGTAAGTACATAAATAAAGGACCTTAGTAATATACCATTAATGTGACACCAATGGTAAGGAAGTAAGTATGTGAATAGGAAAGCAAGTATGAAAAGTAATTAAGTAGGTTGAGAGTATGAGAACATTAAGTATACCGGGACAACGGGGAAGTACAGAAGTAGTAATTATTTGTGTATCGTAAGAGTATAGTATTAATAAAAATGTTGGAACATTATCAGTGGAACAAGTGTGAACCAAGAAACGAGGGAACACATGGTAGAGCTAACGCCGGTGAAAGGTATGAGTTTCTCATGCCCCGTATGCTAACCGAGTTACGTTGATTTGTGTGTTGTATGCCGGCTAATCAAGACTAAAGCATGAAAACGGTTTATCGCCTTTCATTATATGTCTTGCTGTAAGTTGTGTGAGCTAACCCTTCTTGATTGATTGTGTGGCTTCATTTAGTGCGTAGATCGACTCATAGTTGAGTCTTGTTGTGTAGTGACTCGTAGCAAGAGTCATGTCGTGAATTAATGGAACCGTAGCAACGCACTAAACTAACGAATCAATAAACGATAACGCAAACCATTAAACTCACTAGAATGTGAGAGAGTGTACGGGAGTAATCACCTTCCGATAATGGTAGGAGAACCGAAATGAATAATCCACAAATAACAAGTAGTGGAAGTATATAAGTAACCTCTATTAGAGGAATTAATCTTGGTGCAAGACATGAACCATGGGAGCAGTAAAGAATGATGAGGGATCTCCAAACCCCTTAGCAACTAGTCGACCCATAATGAGAGGATCCGACTGATGTAAGTGTGTCCCGAACATGAGAGTATTCGATACGTTGGGGAAACCCTTAAATCTGAGGATACTAGTCGGTGGTAATTCCCTAAGCTAGTGGAGGTTATCGAGAGAGACACTCCTAGGCTAATCCATGAGATTGTAATGTACTCTGAGAGAAGAGTGTTGGGAATTTGGGTAGTCCGGTAAAAGCGGGCATTTGAGTATTTGAGGAGCTAAGCGTATAGCCCTCGTATTGTAGGTCCGGTGGCGAGTCTTGTGTATGACTCCGCCCAGAGGCCAAAGTAATGAGTATTGAGTATTGCGTATGTGTGAATAAAGTAATGATTACTGAGTAAGAAGTGAGTATGAGTATGTAATGAGTACCGAGTATCGGGGATGTATGAGTAAGCATTGAGTATTGAGTACGTAAGAGTAAGTATGGAGAATTGAGTAGTGAGTATGCACAAGTATAGTAACGAGTACAGAGTAAGGATCGTGTACGAGTAAGGTATTGAACATGGAGTGATGAGTATGCAAGAGTCAGGAGTAAGTATGAGTAGAGTAGCGAATATCGAACACAGTACAAAGAGTAATGAATGAATAACAAATACGAATGGTTGACTATCGAACTGTCTTCCTTAGTAAGTATTGAACTTGTATATTTATGTAGGTATTTTTTATTGTATTGTTGTAGTATGAGTATGTATGTATGCATCTAAAATGAACTCCATGTATATCCGACCCAAAGTAGTCGGCGTACCACGGTTAGCACGCGGTATATGCGAAATTCATATTCAGCGTAAGCTGACCCCCTAGGGGGAACGTTTTTAGTGTGCAGGTACTCGAAGCTAACCACCGTTCGAGAGAGTAGGACGGGGATTGCTATGTAAGCATGGGTAGCCGAATTTTAGGGATTGTATTTGTAATGTATGGGGAAATTGGAAGTTCCAAACTGTATCGGTAATTTAAGGATTGTAGTAGACTCGGTATAGTATTGTATTGGAGTTGTAATCAAATTATGGTTGAGTATGCAATGGGAAGTGTTGTATTGTGTAGAGTACTCGGTATGTTCATATTCATCTGACCGATAGTATGTAGGATTGTAACTCGCCTTGTTAGTCACGTGGGTGACTAATGACATTGTACACCCGCCGTTGAGTAAGTAATATCCGCTATGAAGGTAAGTATTGTACGGTAATGATGGTATTAGCGGTAGGGGTGTTACAAAAAGTGGTATCAGAGCGAAGTATCGCTCTGATGGATGAAATACCGAGTTTAGGAAAATACCGAGTTAGGAATTAGAGACTTAGGGCTAAGGGTTGAGTGTTAGCGTGTGAGGTACGCTAGTTAGGAACTTCCGCGTGAACCGGGAACCTACAACAACCATACCCCGCCCTCCGCAACCCACGGTATTAAGTTGGGAGAATAACGCCAGAGAGATGGAAAGACCTCTCACACTCGGGTAACACCCGATCTGGCAGTTGCAAGTAAACCTTATTACAAAATGAACCTGTCATTCGGTAGAGTCCAAGAACTGGAAGTCTCGAAGACGGTTCCTGTTTGATGACGATGACCGCACCTAACGGCGGAGGATTGAAGATCCTAATAAAGGATGATGGAATTTATGGCACCATGGGGCGACATGCTGCGCAGTCGCGAGAACCATGAGTAGCCAGCAAGAAGAGAAGCACAATCGCGCAATGAAGCGAGGAAGGTAGAGTAGCAAGCCCGAGACAATAGAGTCTACGGACTGTAATGTTTGATAGTTCCAACAATAGTATACAAACCGACTAAGGAATTAGTCGAGGTTGGATTAATACCAAACCTACACACCAGGAGGTCGTGATAACCGAATAACATAGTTCAGATAACTATGAAAGAATTCATAACACAGACACCTATAGGACCACAACATGGTTCCTAAGGATAAGTCAAGTCTCGTTAACCACAGTGAAGGTGTGAGACACCTGAATCGACGACAATCATGTCAAGTATACTGAGAAACGACTCAGGAGATCGATCACCAAGGGCAGAAGATCAAAGGAAGATCTAATAAGACCACCAAATATGGATGGAAATGATACCGTAACCGGTATACGTTAACTGAAAAACAACCTACCCGCGCACTTGCCCAGGGCAAGTGCAGCAATTACAAGACGGTGGAAGACTTTTACCCACCCGCGAATATTTGCTAAAGTACCGTTATGACGAATGAAGCAAATATAGGATTACCAATCCTAAGGATTAAATAATGGAACCTCGGGAAGGCCTAACGGCCCGACCATTGTATTAAGAGTATACCGGTCAGCGAAAAGCTGAACTTGGTCAAGACCTCGATCATGGCAACGCCATGAAGAATTCCTTTTAACACCGAACTGTTATTTCAAAACCCAAATTTTCTTTAAAATCACAAACTCTTCTTTTAAACCTTGGATTTTTAAAAACCAAACAGACGGAATCACGGTGAGTATCATAGAGCGATACAAGAGGAGTTAACAATAGAATACTTCACCTAGGTGTGTGACGAACACTACGAGTGTACCCAAATACGGGATGTGGGACGACCGCACTCTGAAGGAGCTTGCGGGCCTGACAGATAGTTAGGTAAGTGGTAACGTGCCAAGACGGTACCCCACGTATGTATACATGTAGTGTACGAAACACGGGAAGTAGTCAACTCTGTTCTACGGACCATAAGTAAATTTGAAACAGAACAGTTGGTTACCTCAACTGAACAAAGGAAACTCAGATAAGCTACAAGCTAAGGAGTCAGAAACTCACTTCAGGAGAACCATTAAGAGTTGAAAGTGCAAGAAGCACTAACAACGGGATAAGACATTGGATATGTCTCGAGGATATCTAAGTAAAGCATGATAACTGGAGGGAATACCCAGTCTAAACACTGTAAGGCAAATGCCTAACATTGACACATCAGTGTGCAATGAGCGGGATAGAATTCCCAGAACAACTACCACAAACACACAGGGTGATGTTATAAGGTACCAGAAATACCATTCATCACCGGAAGGGATATCAAATCCGTTATAACACAAGGAAAAACACCAATGGTCTACCCTAAGAACGGGAGACGTTACAACCCTCAACGGATAACTCAGATCCAGAACCGCAAGGTAGGACAATAAACTGAACATACTCATAAGTGTCAGATGCTACCGTATAATCGGTACTACCCAGGAGCAATCCATAAAGGGTATCAAGTCAACACAGTCGAACGAGATGTCATGGTAAAAACACCACAATTGGAACGAACATCCGGTTAGAACACCGGAGGGATCCCACTTGATAGGGAATATCCCAACTTAGTAAATAGTATTGATCAATACCTAGATACAAAAGGGTCTCCAACATACGGAAGCGTGATGCGACGATCTTATCATGGAGCCCAATATCACCTCCAACTCAGCGATAGCTTACGGAGAAGTAACCACTGGGGAACGACCTATGATGAGCAGAGATCTAGGCAATATAGCTAGTAGGCCGTGGAACTATTACCACAAACAACCCAACGGTTGCAAAACCATTGTGAACCATGTGGAAGGTTGTCAAGGACGACACCGATAAAAGAGTAACAACCGATGAATGAGGACGCCCCTCATAATGTGAGACCACAAGAGCGGAGAACACATGGATCCCAAGAAGGGGATACCTTCAGTAACTGTTGGGAAATATATTCCTTTTAGAACTAGTAGTGTAGTCAAGCT
Source organism: Limonium bicolor (assembly GCA_023374045.1). Classification (NCBI taxonomy): domain Eukaryota; kingdom Viridiplantae; phylum Streptophyta; class Magnoliopsida; order Caryophyllales; family Plumbaginaceae; genus Limonium; species Limonium bicolor. Next base: position 28,161,795 of record CM041776.1, read on the forward strand.
TGAGCATACAATTATTGTCAAGCAATGTGAAATAAGCTTCAACAGCAATTATTGACAACCAAGGAATAACCGGTTATAAAACCAATGATGCTCAGAGAGCTCAGAAAAATAAAGTAATACTGTATTCTGTATTTGCCAAATACATAGGGAACCATTGTATAAATGATAGAGATGCATGAGCTGAAGCTAGCAACAGTGGATGCCATGTAAACCAATACTGTGGAATCAGTAAGAACATGGTGCGCAACAGGCGACCAACGTATGCGAATAATCACCCAATACTATGGGGTTGTTAATACGAGATGGTAGACACACCGGGCAACAAGCTAGAAACACGGAGAGTGTGAAACACACCAACAATCACAAGATGTGAATTCCACTGGAATAAAGGTGAAAGGAGACTAAAGAAAGTCACAAGGACAGACGCATCGAAAATGCAAGGTCATACAAGTAAAGAACACTTGTACTGAACCAGAGAAACTGGTATAGTTCAGAAGCTGCTAACAATAGAGGAAGCACTACAACTAAGTAGTGACTTAACCTCAACCGACAATAAGTCGGAGGAACCAAGTGAAAGATCACTACAAACACAACTGTATGTATATAGATGGCCAGCGATCTGGTTACAAATCTAAAACTCATTGAGTTCACGCACGGTAAAAGAATACCACGCGAGATGGAACAGACCCTATTCCCACAATAAGAGGGATAAAAAGGTGTTGTATAGCACATTTAAGATAACAAGAAGGGCAAATAACCCAAGTTATCAGGGTCGCGCAGCAGAAGCTAGTGGGCCCAGAATTCTAAGTGAAATGCACCTAGAACCGAACCCGGTTAAGAGTTAAATAACTCCGATGAAAATTCTTGATGCAGGGACTAACCGGTAATACCATTAAGACCCATTGATCAAGGAACATTGTATAATAGACCGCATGGAAGCTGAACCACTCCATGACGGCTGAATACCTTCGACCAATGTCCAATGTTGACACATGGTAGATTACGTGGGCGTAATCCCTTTTAAGGGGGGTAGAGCGAAAATCGCGAAATGTATGTTTTACGTGACAAGGGCGTAAACTACAATGCGCATAGCGTAAAAGAATTCGTTTTGATGGTTGATACCTATGTTACATAAACATTTGTATTCACTCATCGTGTGATTGTAGTTATTTGAGAAATAAGAATAAGAGAGAAGTACAGAAACTCCAGGGGAATGAGGACCCCGATTGGTAATAGTATGAGGAATGAGTATGTATGGGAGACTTGAGGAGTATAAATCGGTATGGAATCGATGTATGTAATGAGTATAAATCGGTGTACAACCGATGTATTTTATGAGTATAAATTGGAGTATAGTAAATTAATGGGACATTATACCCATGAATTTCCTAAGTATAGTAGTTGGAGAAGATGTAGTAATATTCCGTGAGACGATTAGGAAGTAAGTAAGTGAATTATATAAATTGGAAAATGTATATGTGTGATTATGAGTAGCAAGATTAAAAAGATAGAAAACGAAATAATGTTTGACGAACTGTCTGTTTGTATTGAGGTGGGAAGTGGAACTTGATTTGCTAGCGATCAAGGGAAGCCGAACACGAATTGGGGTGGAAGGATAATTCAACACCAATGCTGACACATTGGGGTTGAAGGACTCTGGAAGCTCCCTTAAGTGGTCACAGTAATAACACTAGTATTAGGTATAATCATCATAAATGGTATTTGGGAGATGTATGCAAGTTTTCAAAATGAATTTCCAAAACTAACTTGGGTACAATGTTTTCTTCAAACTTGAGAATGAGGATCGGTTTGAAACCGCTCCCACGGGCGCTAGTGGATCTTCCATGCCTAGGCACGGGTATCCGGTCGAAACCATAGGAGGAGAAGCTAGTTGTGAGTCGGTGGGAGTGTTGATTAGTTTTGAAACCACTACACCGGTTGTACGGTAACAGTGTGTGTTTTGTATTTTTCCAAGGGCACTAGGACAGCGTAGTCCCGAGTAAGTATGAGTAAGTATGAGTAAGTAAGTATGAGTAAGTGCTGGAGGATCTCTATATATGCAAATGAATTTGATCAGAACCAAAGGACCGTGGAGCCGGAAAGTGTAAGTGCTCAAGTCATGACGGCCGTGAACCAGAAAGCGTAAGTGTTCAAACGTGACTGGTACCTGAGGGATCACTCGCCATTGGGGGAGGATTGTACCTAATTGTCTGCGGATGGACCCCCTTGGAGAGAAGTAAAACGAATATTTTTTATTGCTATGCATGCAGTGACATGCTGTTTGGATGCGTAGTATGCATCATGTTAGACATTTGGAGTTTGACAAGTTACATGAAGAGGTCATAACCTTAGCATAGAGTATATGTACGATTAACAGTATTAGATTCACTAACTTTGAGTGCAAAGTTCTTTAAGGGGGTAGATTGAAATACCCCGAACTCAAATATGGGGATTAGAATATTTTAATATAGTATTTAAGGGCCTAATAGTGCGTAAGTAATTTTTGGTAAAGAAAATAAATCCAAAAGGAATGAGAAAAACGCTTAGAAAGCGGAAAACGCTAAAATGAGCGTTAAGTAACCATAGGAGGTACGAGACCTCGGTTATAGTATTATAAGGATTCCTAAGGCTTATTCATTCCTAATTAGTATACGGGAACAATTTCTAAAGAAAACGGATCCAAATAAGGTATTAAAACGCTAATAGAGCTTTAGCGCACGTTTTTCAAGAAAACCCGAAAACATGATTTTAAGTGGTCAAATGAACCCATAAAAATTATAAATCATTAAGTAACTATTATTAAGCACTAACGGAAGCTTAATAACCAATAAAAATAAAGAAATGAGAAAATTCCGGAAAACGGGCCCGGTTAGTGAATAGTATCAAAACCGGGTAAAATAACGAGCGTTTTCTGTAAAAGACAAAAAAAATGCTCCAGCTAGTATGACAGTGGGGGCCGATTTTTACTAGTGTAAACAGCCCTCTCTCTCTCACACACACATAAGTAACAAATAAGTAAATCAAAAAGCAAAAGGTAAAAGTATAAAAAGTAAAATAACACTCTCTCACCTCTCATTCTCACTTTTCCCTCTTCTCTCTCTCCCATTCTCTTTTCTCTCACCGTCTCCCTCCTCCCTTCTCTGGTTTGGGCGATTTTGAGAGCTCCCCCATGGCTTCCATGGCTTCCCTTCCTTCTTCCTCATGCTCTAGCTCCATTTGAGCTCGAAATGTAAAATAAAACACATATTTGAACTCCCCTCATCCTCCTCTACATTTCTATCTTTTCAAAATCCGAAAATGAGCAACTTTATCTCCATGGGGTTTCCCCATTTGAAGAGAAAAGCACACCATTATGGAGCTTGGAGTCTCCTCTTTCCAACAAGGTAAAAATCTCCATGAAAGACCTCACTTTTCTCCATCTCTTTGGTATGGCCGATTTTTATCTCTCTCTTACCTTGTTTTTCTCTTGCTTTGGAGCATTGTTTCAACCCTCCAATGGTGGAGTAATCCCCTTCTTGATTCAAGGGTGAGAATCCCTCTCAAAGATCTCCAAAGGTAAAACCTTAACTTGTGCTCTAAGCCCTTTTATTTGAATTAGAATTCTTTAAGGGTTTAGAAGGATAATTAAATGCATTCTTGTGTTCTTGGGTGTTGGGATGGAGTTTGACAACTCCATTCCCATTTGACCGATTGGTACAAGCAAGAGAGGAAGAAGAGAAATGGAAAAGAAAGAAGGGAAATATAAGCTCAAGGTAAGAGCTCCTTCTTAATGCTTAATTCAATGCATTAGTGTAATGGGAATGGGTAAACATATAAAAGAACCTAAACTATTGTACTAGTATTGTAGTTGTGGATGTTTGAGTATTGGTGAGCAAAAATGTGGATTTGTAGGCCTTTAGAGCCAAATGAATGGTGTATGTGTATTAGTATGCTATTGCAGGAAGTAATGGTATATTAGTATTGTGATTGAAGAAGTATTGGTGTATTAAGATTTTGTATGAACCTTGTGTGCTGGTAGGACCCTTGTTGGGTGTGGCTAGCTTTAGGTTGAATTTGATGAGAGAATGTGTATTTGAGGATGTAAGGAAAGTAGGTGAACTATGGCAAAATTTTAGTAGGAATTGTGTATTAAAGAATAACTTGGTGAATGGGAGAACCAAGGTATGTATTGGGGTTAGTAGAGATGTTTAATGACCATGGATTGGTAATTGGAGAATGAGGATGAAACATGTAAAAATATGTAGCAAGAGGTATTAGATTTCATTGGAGGAATTAGGAAGAATGAGAGTACAAGACTTAGTAAAATGAATGTTGGACTTTGGTATATTTGTTGTAATTTCTTGGAAATGTATTTGGGATGCTAGTAATGGTATTGGCAGTAGAAGCATTGGATGTGAGAATTGAGTTTTAAAATCTGTAGCATAAGTGTAGCAAAAACTGTTACAAGTGTTGGAAAAGAAATGAAGGAATTGTGTAAGTTATTTGATGGATTTAGTAATGGAATTGGTGGATGAATTAAGGTGATTTAGAGGGCTTAATTAGTGTTAAAACATGTGGGATTACATGTAGGAAGATTGGGGAAGAAATGGGTAAGAAAAGAAGTGAAAAACAAAATCTGTAGGTAGGTTCTGGACCGGTCCGACCCAGAGGTTGGGGAGGACGGTGGGTCGGACGGGCACAGGCCACGGAACCAAAAACTACTGGAATGGTCCGACCTAGAGGTGTATGGGTCGGACGGAACAGTTCTTGGCCGGACGGGACACTTTCAGAAGACGGAAAACTTACTGGAATGGGCCGACCCATAGGTTGGGTCGGACGGTGGGTCGGACGGCCCTAACATATAGAAAAAAAAATAATAATAGTAGTAACATAGTAATCATATGTATGTATGTATGTATGTATGTAGGTAAGTACATAAATAAAGGACCTTAGTAATATACCATTAATGTGACACCAATGGTAAGGAAGTAAGTATGTGAATAGGAAAGCAAGTATGAAAAGTAATTAAGTAGGTTGAGTATGAGAACATTAAGTATACCAGGATAACGGGGAAGTACGGAAGTAGTAATTATTTGTGTATCGTAAGAGTATAGTATTAATAATAATGTTGGAACATTATCAGTGGAATAAGTGTGAACCAAGGAACGAGGGAACACATGGTAGAGCTAACACCGGTGAAAGGTATGAGTTTCTCATGCCCCGTATGCTAACCGAGTTACGTTGATTTGTGTGTTGTATGCCGGCTAATCAAGACTAAAGCATGAAAACGGTTTATCGCCTTTCATTATATGTCTTGCTGTAAGTTGTGTGAGCTAACGCTTCTTGATTGATTGTGGGCTTCATTTAGTGCGTAGATCGACTCATAGATGAGTCTTGTTGTGTAGTGACTCGTAGCAAGAGTCATGTCGTGAATTAATGGAACCGTAGCAACGCACTAAACTAACGAATCAATAAACGATAACGCAAACCATTGAACTCACTAGAATGTGAGACAGTGTACGGGAGTAATAACCTTCCGATAATGGTAGGAGAACCGAAATGAATAATCCACAAATAACAAGTAGTGGAAGTATATAAGTAACCTCTATTAGAGGAATTAATCTTGGTGCAAGACATGAACCATGGGAGAGTAAAGAATGATGAGGGATCTCCAAACCCCTTAGCAACTAGTCGACCCATAATGAGAGGATCTGACTGATGTAAGTGTGTCCCGAACATGAGAGTATTCGATACGTTGGGGAAACCCTTAAATCTGAGGATACTAGTCGGTGGTAATTCCCTAAGCTAGTGGAGGTTATCGAGAGAGACACTCCTAGGCTAATCCATGAGATTGTAATGTACTCTGAGAGAAGAGTGTTGGGAATTTGAGTAGTCCGGTAAAAGCGGGCATTTGAGTATTTGAGGAGCTAAGCGTATAGCCCTCGTATTGTAGGTCCGGTGGCGAGTCTTGTGTATGACTCCGCCCAGAGGCCAAAGTAATGAGTATTGAGTATTGCGTATGTGTGAGTAAAGTAATGAGTACTGAGTAAGAAGTGAGTATGAGTATGTAATGAGTACCGAGTATCGAGGATGTATGAGTAAGCATTGAGTATTGAGTACGTAAGAGTAAGTATGGAGAATTGAGTAGTGAGTATGCACAAGTATAGTAACGAGTACAGAGTAAGGATCGTGTACGAGTAAGGTATTGAACATGGAGTGATGAGTATGCAAGAGTAAGGAGTAAGTATGAGTAGAGTAGCGAATATCGAACACAGTACGAAGAGTAATGAATGAATAACAAATACGAATGGTTGACTATCGAATTGTCTTCCTTAGTAAGTATTGAACTTGTATATTTATGTAGGTATTTTTTATTGTATTGTTGTAGTATGAGTATGTATGTATGCATGTAAAATGAACTCCATGTATACCCGACCCAAAGTAGTTGGCGTACCGCGGTTAGCACGCGGTATATGCGAAATTCATATTCAGCGTAAGCTGACCCCCTAGGGGGAACGTTTTTAGTGTGCAGGTACTCAAAGCTGACCACCGTTCGAGAGAGTAGGACGGGGACTGCTATGTAAGCATGGGTAGCCGTATTTTAGGGATTGTATTTGTAATGTATGGGGAAATTGGAAGTTCCAAACTGTATCGGTAATTTAAGGATTGTAGTAGACTCGGTATAGTATTGTATTGGAGTTGTAATCAAATTATGGTTGAGTATGCAATGGGAAGTGTTCTATGTGTAGAGTACTCGGTATGTTCATATTCATCAGACCGATGTATGTAGGATTGTAACTCGCCTTGTTAGTCACGTGGGTGACTAACGGCATTGTACACCCCCGTTGATTAAGTAATATCCCCTGCGAAGGTAAGTATTGTACGGTAATGACGGTATTAGCGGTAGGGGTGTTACACCCCGAAACACTCCCTGGGGTATGTGTTCTGGCTGCCTCGAATTCTCAAATTCTTTCAGGTACCCCCTGGCGACATCAACGCCAGAGTCCATCGAAGAGGCAGACACCATCAACCTATGGTATCTGAATCGGCTGACATCTATCAACAAATCAAAGCTGTTGCCCCCACCATCAACTCCATCGACGGCAGGACTCTCCACTTCTCAAGAGGCAGTCCCTCAAGCTTCACTCCTACCCCTCCTGGAGAAAGTGGACCAACTCCTTGCGCAGGCAGCAGAGCTGATTTAGGGGCAAACGCGGATAATGGACAGACTCGCTGGGATAGAGACGACTGTGGCGGCCTTGCAAGAACAACTCCTTGACATCCAATCCACCCTGACCCCAACCCCTTAGCCGTGACGTGTGTGTGTCGTGTTAGGACTTAGGCTGTTTTTAAGTTCTAAACACTTTTTACTGGTTTGTGTGTGAATTTTTGGACTAACTCTTTGGTGACTGTGGGCTTCCCTCTGATGAAAGCAAAAGGGGGAAGCGGTGAATCCCGTCTGGTGTACGGGTTACTCTATTGTTGTTTTTAAATTGCTTTTGGATTTTTGCTGCTGGACCATGTGGTCTAGTATCTTAACTGCTTTATATACTACGCCCTATCCTGCCTGTTACATTGCCTATTATTATGTTTGCTTGTCTGGAGTCCCTCTACGATTAAGGGGAACCTAAATGGAGTCTTTGAACTCAATTACTATGCTCGCTATAAGGGGAACTTTTTGATAGGGTCGGTTCCCCTAGTCCTTTGTGGTTTCTGTTTCGGATTGACTCCATCGGAGATTCACGGAGGTTTGCTATCAATCAGCAACAAGGGGGAAACTTTGGGACATCAGAGTGTTGCAGAGATAGCCAATCAATCACTCGACAGAGTCAATCGTCCTCAGTCAACACAAAGAGTGAGCCGCTTCAATGGAGTCCACGAAACGAGGAGGCCTCATAGACTCACCGTGCAGTTGCGAATAAAAAGGAGTCAGCTCGGGAAACCTCCGCGCACAACGGTCACAGTCTCCCTTAACTCCCGAATTCACGGCTCAAGTAAAGAACTTCACTCAAAGACGTTGGACGTTGCCCACCTAGTTAGTTCCGGTATTTTCGGAACTAACTCCTTCGACCTACCGTTTGTAGGATATGTAATAGCTAGTTTAAGGTGTGCTTTCATTGAGGATTATCTTAGACTTAGAGAGAGAAAGAGAATCTCTTTTAAGTCAGAAAGAGAGAGAGAATATGTTCCAAGTTTTAGTTAGCGCCTTGAGATAGACTCAGCCTAGGAAGATCCTAGTTTCACTACACTTATCATTGAGCTGATTAGAAAGTTTGTTGGGTGAGTGAGTGAAAAACCGCTAAGTAGATTCCCTCTACTTAGTGGACATTTGTAAGTTGTTTTATGTAACACCCCATCCAAAGCCAATCATGGTTATCATAAAACTGAACACTTAAACGAATATGTCGCAGCGGAGATAACAAGCACCTGGACCTTGCCACGGACTGATCGTTAGAATATACCGGCTTTAACGTTTACAATACTTATCCAAAATACTTATCCAACTCAAAACATCAACATTCACAATACCACAACCAACCGAGTACTAGTATCTTAAACATAATCTCAAACTTACATCAGTTTAATATAAACAGTCGGGTGCACAGGCGCAACCCGAACTCAAAATAAACATCCCACCCTAAGTCTAACCGCTCCTACTCTCGTAGTGCGTCCTCATGGGTCTCTTACCTGCAAGTGTAAAAATAGCCCCCGAGGGGGTCAGCACGAATGCTGGTACACCCTCTCATGGCCCCCAAGCTAACAGGGCTACGACGACTAATTGTCGATAGCATGGAAATTGATTACATACACAAGCATAATATGAAGTGCAATAACAATAACCACAGATGAACATATATAGTTCACAAACAATGAACGACTCAAGCGTTCCCTTATCAAGTGGGTTAGTAACCCCCTCCTTAGTCCTCATTTCCTTAATCTCGTTTCCTTACCTTATCTCAATCTTAATCTTAATCTCAGTATACAAACCTTTCCTGGAAGGGATTGGTTGTAGCTTAATTCGAACCTGGGATTTAGGTGATCCCACCGCACCATCTTAATGCCACCTACTCTGGACGGGAGTCCAGCGTAGCTGAGCCGGCAACCGGCCCTAGGCTACAAGTCCGAAGACAAGTCCTTAAGCGGAGGGCGGATCTGATTCAGATACCGTCCCCCTTTTTCCTTAGCATGCATGACCGGAGATCGGTCCCGGGTTTCCTCACTCAAGTTCCAGTAGACATCTTAACACCATGTGCTAGCTAAGCCTTAACGGGCATTAACCAACAACCATCAAACTTAACTCTTATTCTTAACTCAGTAAGTACTAAACTTGGTTAGTAGCAATCTCAAGTCTCGTGGATTAGTGTAAAGATAACACAAACACAACGAGAATAAATATAACTGGTTGCATGCTTTATCTTGTTTTAGTCATAGCAATTAAACAGATAGCACACAAGCCGAGGGACACCTCGTTAGCAAGCAGGTCACAAGAAGGATTGTACCGTTCACCGTCGATCGTTGTTTGTTTAACCTTCTTCGGGGTCCCAATTCACAAACCTAAAACATTCATTCATGTTTAGGTTATTAGTTATTTGCACCTTACTTAACTCACTTAGTTCCTAGAGATTCCCATTTAATAACCTCTAAAGTCTTGCCACTTAGCTCACAAACTTATTTTTAAACATTAAAACTTATACTTAATCTTAACTTACTTTCTTAAGTTCTTAGGGTCCCAATCATTACCACCCTACCAAGGGTATACCTTATTACCTATACCTTCCTTAGAATTCAAATTTTTTTTTTTTTTAAGTGTTAAGGGCCGTCCGACCCACCGTCCGACCCACCCTCTGGGTCGGACCATTCCAGTAACTTTCGGGTTTGGAAAACCCTACATGTCTGACCCATGTCCGACCCAACCAACTGGGTCGGACCATTCCAGAAACTTTCCGTCTTCTCAAACCTCTCATGTCCGACCCACGTCCGACCCAACCTTCTGGGTCGGACCATTCCAGAAACTTATTTGCCCTTTAAAAATCTCCCGTCTGACCCATGTCCGACCCAACCAACTGGGTCGGACCATTCCAGAACCTTTCCCTGGCGTTAAACAGAGGCCGTCCGACCCAAACTTGGGTCGGACCCCTGGGTCGGACGCCACTAAAACATGCCCAAACTTTGCCAAATCTTCACTAAACCTTTACTCAAGCCTCCCAATGTGTTCTAACATCATTTAGACTCTTAAACTCCTCTTAAACCATCCTCCAAACACATTAAATCATTCACCAAGATCCACCTTAATCATTATACATTTTTCCTTGTGATAATGCTAACACTTGTAATGCTTTCCTGTAGGTTTCTAGGTGGTGGTTCATACCTAATGTAACCACTATGCCAAATGTTTTCCTCACCACTATAACATCATATCCCAAGCATCTTTCACTATCTAAAACTCTCTTAAGCATTTACTTAATGTTCCTTCACAACTCAAACTTCCTTCCTAGTTGTTTACCAACATTTGCCTAAGTCCTAAATACTCAAATACATTCTCTTGATTCCTAAATCCTCCATGGTGATACCTAAGTCATTATAAGTCATTATAACACCTTAACTTCACCCTTTTTCATCAAGACAACCTATAGAACATCCTAGTACTTCCCTAGTCATTAAATTCCCTTAGAATATCTTAAACACTTAAGCTCTCCTTTAAATTTTGCCATGGGTTCTCTAGTATATAGTACCTCCTAACACATGGTTTTTCTCCATCAAACAACCAATACCACACTAATTCTCATCACAACACCTTAACACACAATCTACACTAAAACTTCACCACATCATCATATATTGCTTAAACTCAAAATGCTTGGCACTTAGGCCCTTAAATGACAATAATCTTAAACACTGAATTTCCACATATATTTGCCTTCAACCTGCGAATACACTCAACAAGGCTCCCATTGAAATAAAATTCTTCTTGTAATTCATTTCCACATTGTTTTAACTATCTCTTCTTCTCATTTGCTCTTTAGTCAAAAATTCACAAGTATAGTCATTGTTTCTTCTAGGTTTTATAACACCTTCCCAATATAAACTCAACACTAAACTCATCACATACCTAAATCCCATTCCCCTAAACAACAAGACATCTTAAGGTAAGTAATTTACCTTGTTCTTTTACAAGCTTAAAAAGCTTTCTTCCTTAGGTTTTTCTTTGTTCAATCTCGGTCACCAATGTGTATCTCCTTGCCAATGTTCTAACCAATATCCAATGACTCCAATGAGTTCTAGATAACACCTTAACCCTAAGGAACAAACCCTAGGTTAAAAATATGCTTTAAGGTATTAATGTGATTGTTTTACCTTGGTTTCTCAAGACAAACTTGGATATGAAGCAAGAAGGACCTCCTCTCTCCTTTGAAGAGTAGAAACAAGCTAGAACAAGGCATAAACATGGAGTCCCATGAGCACTAATTTTCGGACATGTGAAGAAAATGGTGGAAACCTAGATTTTCTTACACTTTCTTTACCTTAAGAGAATGGAGATGCCAATGGAGTCTCCAAACTTGAATTTCCTCCTATAATGGTGGTTGGACTTGGCACCAAAATGAAGCTCTTGAAGTTTTGAAAAGATATAAAGAAGGAGCTTGAGCTAACTAAGAAGAATATGTATTTTGTTTTGGATTTGGAGCTAAAATGAGCAAGATGTGGGCAAGGCTAGATGGAGCTAGCATGGAGTTGTTCTTCACGTTAATGGAGAAGGGAGGGAGCTTGAAGAAACCGTGTGAAACAAGAAGAAATGAGGAGATGAGGAGAGAGGTAAGTAAAATGTGATATTTATGTTAAAAGGTAAATAGTACTTTATGCTTTATAAGACTTATTTGCTTTCTTAATTACTTAATGAGTCATGAAGGTGGTGACTCACCTCCTAAGAAACCGGCCCCCTTTTATTAATGAGGGTAATTAATTCTTTGTTGACCAAATGTCTCACTTATATAGACTTATGTTATAAACTAGCTTAATTAATTCACTATTCACCAAAACAAGGCACATTGTTGTGAAATTTTTGATTTCCCATTGATATAGACTTCCAAATGTGATACTATATAGTACACATGTTAATTAAAGAGTAATGATGGACATTTAGCCATTCAAAACTCATTTACAAGACAATTTTTCAAAAACGTGCTTTAAGACTCCTTAAAGCACATTTTGTGTTTTAACTTGTTTTCAAGCTTGGTTTTCTTTGGTAATTGATTTAAAATGACCATTAGGATATTAATAAGGTCTTAGAACAATATTTGGGTACTCTCCCAAGTCTCTCCAAGCTTAGAGCACGTTTTTGTTAAAACTGCTCTTTTGGTGTTTCCTTATATTTTCTTTGATTAGAAATGTTTCTAAATGTTTATAAGGCATTATTTAGCCTCCTTATATCTTAGTTTATCATTTAAACACCATATCTAAGTTTGGGGTATTTCATTTTATTTGACCAGAAAATGAAATAGCTTATTTGTGTATCTTGCTGAGTTCCACAGAGTCCTTTCTTTTCATCGTTTCGTTTCAATTACTACAAAAGTCTTCCGCACCCTCAGTTTGATCAATTCGATTGAGTGCCTCTGCATCACAGAGTGTTTCTCACTTACGAAGGCTGATTGAGTCAAACCAACTCTTAGACTCACACCTTTGGTTGGTTTGAGTTAGCCACCCGATCCTATACTAAGATTATTAGAGTCGCGCAGCTGAAGCTAGCAGACCACTACCCTTGAGATTAGACCAAACTAAGTTAAGAAAATGGTATAAGTACCGTTAAGAATCCTCGATACAGAGACTAAGCCATTAACAAAGTTATGACCCTCTGATCCAATAATAAGTGAGATAGATGACATGGAAGCTAGAATGCTTGGTAAGAATTAGACATCTTGAACTTATGTTCAAGGATGATATAATGTTGATTACATGGGCGTAATCCATTTTAAGGGGGGTAGAGCGAAAACCGCTTAGCGTATGTTACATAAACTACGGTGTGCATAGCACAAAAGAATTTGAGAATATGTTTTACATAAACATTTTGAGATAAATCATGGTTATTGCACACAAAAGATGTGAATACCATACATATTAAGTACCTATCTTGTTAACTCCGGTGTGAGTACAAGTTAAGAGAATTAAGGAAGAGGATTAAGGAGACTTAAAAAATAAGGAATATATGAGGTATGAGTCGATATGAGACTATGTGTGAGATAAGAATAAGATAACACTATGGGATACTGTTCGATATGAATATGAGGAAGAAGATAGTAATGCTATGAGATATAAGATGGTGAGAATTGGTATGAGACGGTTATAGAACTTAGTAGGAATTTAAGTCTTGAGGTAATTACTAAGAGATGAATCGGGAATGTTTGATGGACTGAGTCCACACTTTGGAGATGTATTGATTATGATTAGAAGAACTAAAAAGATAGAAAATTGGACATGAGTGAATTATTGGGATGTTTGAAAATGACGTGGGAGGTGGAACTTGATTTTCTAGGGATCAAGGGAAACCGAATGCAAATTGGGGTGGAAGGATAGTTCTACACTGATGCTGATCACATCAGGGTTGGATGATTCCTGAAACACCCTACCAGTGGTCACAATTAAATCACGCTATGGATAGAGGCTTTAGGATAAAATGAAATTGGAGTTGATTGTATTTTTAATTAGAGGAATTATTCCTCACATGACCTCGTAAAAAGGATTACCTTTTTACTGAGTCTCGCCTATGAAGTCGAGGACGCACGAGCCTTTGTCTTCGGACCGGTGACATGGGGAGAGCAGAGTTGTTTTGTATTCTGGCCCATGGTGACGAGGATGAACGAGCCATTGTCTATGGACCAGTGACATGGGAGAATACGTTGGAAATTATGTGAATGTTTTAATCATCAAAAGGAACAAAGGGAATTTTGAGTGCTATACATGCTTAAGCGTGTTGTGTTATATAATGATTCAATGAGTTTAAGTATACATAAGTATGATCTATATGATCTATGGAATGAGGTTAGACATGTATTCTAATAAGATGAGATGCATGGGAACTTTGGGGACAAAGCTCTTTTAAGGGGGCAGATTTAAATACCCCAAACCTAAGTATGCTAAGTAAACATCAAATTATGATGTAGTAAGGCTAAAATATGCCTTAGAAAGATTGGTATACAATTTAAACCAAGGAAAACACAAGAAAATGCATTAAGGGCAATTTAGGCAAAAATGTGCTTTAAGCTTGGAGTGACTTTGATTAGCACCCAAATATCATTATAAGACTTTAGTAATATGCTAATGGATATTTTAAATCAATTAGCAAAGAAAACCAAGCCCAAAAACAAGCTTAAACACAAAATGTGCTTTAAGACTCCTTAAAGCACCTTTTTGAGAAATTGTCTTAGAATTGAGTTTTGAGTGGCTAAATGCCCATGATTACACCTTAATCAACATGTGTACTAATTAGTATCACATTAGGAAGTCTAAATCAATGGGAAACCAAAAATTTCACGAATATGTGCACTAATTAGTGAATAGTGCTCAAATAGCGCTAGTTTTGACTTAAGTCAACCTTAATTAGTTAAATGGCTAAACAAGGCCTTATGTATGTTAATTAGTAAGGGGGGACGGTTTTAAGGGGATGATTCACCATAGACTACATCAAATAATAAAATAAGAAGAGATAAAGTAAAGAAAGTTACTATTTGCTTTTATAAAGCAAAATATCCTTTATTAGCCTACCTCTCTCCTCTCTTCTTCATTTCTCTTCTTCACCAATGAGTTTCTCTTCTTCTTCTCTGTTCTAAACCGTTCCCAAACAGCACCATTGTTGCCTAACCTTGCCTTGCCCACCAAATCTTCATTTTAGCTCCAAATCAAAAAGTGAGCATAGATTACTCTTAGTTAGACCAAGGCCTTGCTTCCTATCTTTTCAAAATTTGAAAAGCCTCATTTTGGAGCCATGGGAAATCACCATTGAAGGGGGGAAAATAAGCTTGGAGGGTGCATTTGCTTCTCCATTCTCTTAAGGTAAAGAATATGTAAGAAAAGTTAGGTTTCCACCATTTCTCCACATTACCGAAAATTACTACTCATGGGGCTTCATTTTTATCCATTGTTCTAGCTTGATTCTATTCTCCAAGGGCTAGAGGAGGTCCTTCTTGATTCATATCCAAGCCTACCTTAAGACTTCAAGGTAAAATATTCATTATAAGACCTTAAAACACATTTTTAACCTAGGTTTTCATTCCTTAAGGTTAGTGTATTGTTTAGCACTCATGTGAGTCATTGAATATTGATTAGAACATTGGCAAAGGAAATTTAATGAGTGGCCGAGATTCATTCAAGAAGAAGGTCTAAGGAGGAAGTAAAGATAAGCTTGGGAAAACAAGGTAAAATGCTTACCTAATGGTGGTTTAAGTTTTAAGGGGTGGTATTTAGATAAGTACTAATGTAGCTTAAAGCTTACATTATGTAATGGGTTATATAACCTAGGAAAAAGAATTTAAACAAGCTTGTGAACTTGTGATTAAGGAGCCAATGGGAATGAGTTAGTAAGATAAGTTAAAGGTGGATTTTAAGAGCATTATAACTACTATGAGATTGATGGGTGTAATTGCAGGTTGAAAGCTATTACATGTGGGAAATTCAGTGTTTAAATTCATGTCATTTAAGGGCCTAAGAGCCATGTCATTTAAGGGCCTAAGAGTCATGTCATTCAAGAGCCTTAGTGCTATGCAATTTAAGATTATTGCACTATATTGAGTTTATTATGAATGAGTTGATTTGGGTGAGAAAATATGATGAGAAAGGACTTGATATGTGTGGGATGGTTGAATGAGGAAAACAATGCATTTGGGCATGATAATATACTAGAGAAACTATGGCGAAATTTGAGTAGGAAACTAAGTGTTTAAGGTGTTCTAAGGAGATTTTATGACTAAGGATGTTCTAGTGATCACTAAGGGTTATTTTGGTGAAAATGGATAAACCATGAAGTTCTTGAGTACTAGGAAGACCTAGGGATGTATAAGTGGGACTAGGGGTTATAATGGTGAGTTTTATGCACCAAAACCATGGGTAAAGAAGCTAGGAAACTTGTACAAGGTTTGAAGGAAAAAAAATAAGATATAATGACTTGTAAGGATGTAAGCATGTGCTAGATTATATATAGCTTTGAGAAGTTTGAGTAAAGCAAATGGGTGTGCAAAATGATGCTTGAGGAGTAGTTAAGATGGTTGTGAAGAAACATAATGATTAGTTGAGGTCTTAGGCAAAGTCACAAGAGGGAAATGTAAGGAATCAAGTGTTAAGTGTAAGAATTTTGTAAGAAATTGAGTGTCAAGTTTGGTGATTTTTGAGGAAGGTTTAGTGCATGTCTTAAGGTGTTTAAACATGTAGGAAACATGTGGAAAGATTGTGGAATGAGTGGGAAAAGATTGGGGTGAAATTGGAGTTCAAAATGAGGAGAAAAGCACTTTGGAAAATAGGTTCTGCTGTGGACCGCCCCTAGGGACCGCCCCTGTGGGGAGGTCCAGGCGAATCGTGCAGGAAATTTGCTTCTGGTTGGGACCGCCCGTGGGGACCTCCCCAGAGGGGCGGTCCAGTGCAGAGAAAAAGAAAAAAAATTGTTTTGGCTTCTAATGATGGGGGATTGAATGGTAATGGTTTTAGATGATGTTTAGACCTTGTTTGGTGACATGTAAAGGCCTTAAGAGGTGTAAACAAGTGTTACGAATTCCTAGTAAGAATTGAGAAAGTAGCTAAGGAGATTTTAGTGGATGTTTAAAGGTGAGTTTAAATGCCTAAATGGTATTAGGACACATGGGGGAACTTGTGGTAAAGTTTGGGCTGAATTTAACACTTAGAAATAAGTTTTTGGAGCCGACCTACCTTAGGACCGACCTTGGAAAGGTCGGTCGGGCTCAAATACGCTAGCAGAAGAACGTTCTGGAATGGACCGACCTTGGGGACCGGACTTGCAAGGTCAGTCGGGCCTAAATCTTTAACGGGAAGAACTCTCGGGAATGGACCGACCTTGGGGACCGGACTTGCAAGGTCGGTCGGGGTAAAATTTTCAAACGGTGATATGTTCTGGAATGGACCGACCTTGGGTAAGGTCGGTCGGTAAGGTCGGTCGGCCCTAAAGAAAAAAAAAAGAAAGTAACCTTAAGGAAGTTTAGTGGTATTAATGGTACCCCATTAAGAGGGCATTGATGATTAGAGGTATAAAGACCTGAGGGATTAAGTTAAGTATAAATTTAAAAGTTTAAGGTTAAGTTGTAAGAATAAGTTGTAAAACTTAAGAGGTCTTAGGTGGGGAAACATTATGGGTTGAGTAAATTAATTAAATTGAATTAAGTTAAGTGATTAACAACTTAAAACTGAATCAATGTTTTTGGACTTTAGAGTTTGGACTCCGGAGGAGAGTAAGCAACCAAACGACCAACGGTGAACGGTATAGTTCTTCTTGTGACCTGCTTGCTAACGAGGTGTCCCTCGGCTTGTGTGCTATTTGTTTTTGTGTGCTCACTAAACAAGATAAAGCATGCAACCGGAACATTATGTTTATTGTATTGTTGTGTGATGTTTGAAAACTAACACAACTTACCGTGAGAACCTACTAACTAACGTTTAGTAAGGAATTGTGTGAGACTAAGGAACACTCCCTAATATTAGTTTGTTAATAACTGAAAGAGGTTAAACAAACAAACGTCGCATTGAGACTACTACTAACTTTAACTTTGGGGGAGTGAGGAATCCGGAATGGTACCGGCACATGTGTATTGTGGGAGGTCGGTATCCTTAACAGATACCGACTTCCAAATATGACTTGTCTTCAGACTCGTCGCCTAGAGTCGACATATAGACTCGACCTCCTCGGACTACTTGTTTTAGGAGGGAGGCATACTAAGATGGCGTGGGGGGATCTAGCCTACATCCCCAACAATTTAAGAATGTTGTTTATTGCCGGTAAGTGACCTGCTGCTGGGTAGGGTTAACCAAGCCCTACGAAAATAAACAACGAACTAAGGGCTAATCAGTTCTAATGAGAGAACGGTAGGCAAATATAAGATAAGGTCGAGATAAGTTGCAACCATTCCTATTTAAAGGATGGTTTGTACTATAAGACTGAGATGAGCTACATCCATTCCTTTTTAAAGGATGGTTGTTTTCTAAGACTAAGATAAGACTAAGATTGAGGTAAGATAAGGATGGACTAAGATTAAGAGGAAACGTAACTTAAGGAGTGAAATAATTGACTCACTAATTAAGGGAACGCATTTAAGTCGTTCATTGTGTTTGAACTTTGATTGTTCATAATTGGTTTGTTGTTTATTGCACTTTCTATTATGTTGTGCATCTAATCAACCTCCATCCTATCAACAATTAGTCGTCGTAGCCACATTAGCTTGGGGGCCATGAGAGGATCGTACCAGCATTCGTGCTGACCCCCTTTGGGGGCTGTTTTTACTACACAGGTGAACGTCAGGAGGCGGCCGTCACAAGAGTAAGGTGGGGTACAAGCGTTACGGGTTAAGTGTGGCCTACGAGTTGTGCATGTATACTCGTATGGAAATTTGAGTTAGTAAGATGATAGGATGTGAGGGGATTGTAAGAAGTATATGCATTTGATTAAGGTTGGTATGTACTAATGTTCGGTATATTCTATCAATCAGACCGTGGCAAGGTCATGGAGTGTATTGAATTCCACTGTGACATTTATATATATGTTGTTAAGTTGCGAAACCACATTTGGATTGAGATGGGGTGTTACAATTAAACCCTGAGAAAAGTATATAAACAGTTAGGCGTTAAAAACGCTCCTAAACTCCTTAAGGTCATAAACGGGCGTTAAGCCGGACCTTAAGCTAAACAAGTTATATAAGCTATAAACCTCATATGAAGTTAATAAAGGATACTTATATGACCCTTAGAACACAGGACCTCATCTAAAACTGAGTAAGAATACAAAATGCCCGAGAGTCCCCTTACGGGCCCAAAAGTCCTGAAAGTCCCGGAAATACTTTATAGGATGAAGTAAAGCTTTACACTTCATTCCAAATGCACCATAACACTTTACTAAACATATAAGATGAATTCCTCGTGCTAAATTCTCAGTTAAACGCAAAGCGCTCGGAGGTTCCCGATGGGGGTCCCATAAACCCCCGGGAATGCCTCGGAGAGGTACTGAAGTGGCACAAACTCCTATATAATCCATTCTTAGAGTTCTTAACATCATTATTCATCTTTCTAAAGGAATTCTCGAGCTACTTTTTCAAAAATAAACAAAGTGCTCGGGGGAAATTCTTAACGCTCCTATTTTGCTCGGGAGTGTCCCAGTAGCCCGGAAATTGTGTCATGAGTTGATATAACCTCATATAACTCAATGTAACACCTTAATATATTATTATTGACTATAAACAATATTTATAAACACTTGGAACTCATAGAGACTACTTATTTTCTAGAATATACATAAAGCACAAAAACGCACCTTCGGGTGTCATAAAAACGTGTTCTACGCTATTACCTTGAAGTTTTTGAGGACCCACTAGTTGGGAATCCTAAATGGGGATAAGTTGACCATCTAAATCAATTAAATCCAGTGCTAACCACACAGCACAAACAGGGCCGATTTTATGCTCAAAAAGTACTATAAAATCAGCATTTTACCTTAGAAACTTTCATCTTTTACCTTACTATAAATGTACCAACTAAATGTTGTGACTTTTAACATGTTATAATATGGTCTTAATACAATATAGTGTGACAGAAATCAGATTAAAAATCAGTCCCATGTGGCTGCTATTGTGGGCGCGATTTTGCGTATATTTTGACTAGTTTTGGCTTAGAAAATTGCCTTATGGAATGATGACTCATCTTATCATGTACCATGTGACATTGTGTCAAATAATATCAGTCAAATGATCCCTCCATTACCATAAGACCTGCAAGGAGACAAGGAAGATTAGTTTGACAAGTAATGAAATTAAAAATACTAAGTTAGATCTAGCTTTTGTACAAAGACAATAAACAAATGAAACAGCCCATGATATAGCCTTGTGTTGCCGATAATAAACAAGGAAGTGGGGAGTTGATTGCCGCTTACTTAGTCAAAAAGAAAACCTACCTAATTAACATGATTCTCTTGTCTAACATAAACAAAGAAACAAGGGACACCTACAGCCATGGAGCCGTGAACCTACAAGGAAACAAACAAGATTAGCATCAATAATCAACTCATAAAATGCAAAACAATTACCTTGCCTAACTTCATATATCCTAGGCTTATTAATCAACCCTTAATTTCTCCTTCATTACCGAAAATGAGCTACTGTTGGAAGACTTTTGTAGTCAAATAAAACAAGACAAAGGCATAAAATAATGCCATGTGACATACCAATTATTTCCATTTGATTTAGCCCCTTACCTTTCCTTAATACCTTACATGACCAACCATTCTTTCTTGCCTTGCACTTAGCCGATTGGTAAGCCCTCCTTCCTTCTCTATTTTCATCTTCCTTTCATTTACTCCATTGGTGCTTCAGAGGTACATTAATGGTGTTTTAAGTTCTAACACCATTTGTATGTAATGTTCCTAGTTAAATCTACTAAGTCTTGAAGCAAGAATCATCCTAGCAATCCTACAAATTTTCGACAAGCTTAAGAACTCCAAGAAGTCTCCTTGATTCAACAACAACTCAAGGAATAAGCAAGATCAAGTTAAGGTATATTTTCATGTTGAAAATCCTAGTAAATTCCTTAACTCATTTCCGAAAATTATAAGCCTCTAAACCAATGTTCGATTCATTATTTCATGAAGGAAACTTGGAACTACAATCATCCCAAGGTGTACTGAAAATTCCGTGAAAAATACCTAAGGTAAACTCTAGTAAAACTACTCCGAATCTTACTTATAAATCCTTGTTAGAAGTCTAACACATGGATCTCCTAAATCTACATGTGGAGGCCGAATACTCTTCATCAAAATAGCATTTGAAGAGCTTGGAAATCAAGGAGAAATCAAGTACAAGAATCATTTTGATTTAAGGAGTAAGTTTCTATAATTAAGGTGTATTAAGTTTAAGTATGATTTAAGCTTCAAACTTTAGTATAAAAATTATGTACAACCCTTAGATAAATAAGGCCGAAATACTATAGGTTAAAATGTCAAGAAAATAATTTATGACATACAAGGTAAGGTTATTACCTTAAGGTATAACTTTGTGTCATAAAATTTAAATATGATACATATATAATTAAACCGAATTGTCTAGGTGTTAAATGATCTATTTTGAGTTTATAATCATTCTAAGTCATTAGCATAATTTTTAGAAGTGTTATATGGCTTATATACAATTATATATACTTATTATAAGGTATAAATCAAGTTTTAACACTATATGGTAAATATATATATATATATATTAAAGCCGAGAATGAAATGGGTTATTTGGGGATTATTGATGTATATAAGTATATTAGCTTATATTATAAATTTTGGGAGTATTAAAAATAACTACAAGTATTTAAATGGCTAGTTTATTAATTTATATGGCTAAAATGTAAATTTTGAAAAGTATATGGTATTACATATAATTGCATAGAGTTAAGAGGTCTATTTGGCATAGTTATGATATAATATAAGGTTGGAATTAATATTAAGAATTTTGGTATATTTAAACAAGTGTTTAAGTGTTAAAATAACATTTTATAAAATTTGGGGCTATTTTGTAATTAATGGAAAATATGGAGTAAAACCAAAACATATATAATTTTCTGGGTATATTAAAGTATTAATTATGAAATTAAGTCTTGGTCAAAGTGTTAACCAAAAACTTTGGGTTAAAATGATTTATGACATAAAATATCAAGTTTATAAATTTATGGGGTGAAAATGTAATTTATAAAAATTAATATGTAAAACTGAATTGGTTATGGGGCGGAAATGTAATTTGAGAAATTATAAGGATCATTTTCGTTATTTAAGAAAATTAAATATTAAAACTATAGTTTATAAGTTAGAATGTAACTTATATAAAATTTTGGGAATAAATTGTAAATATAAGAAACTTACGGGTGAGAACCGATAGTTTATAAAATTATTTAGTAATTTATAAAAGTTGGTATGTTAATTTGAAATTACCAAAAGTTAATATGGGTATTTAGTAAACTATAAAAGTTATGTGTTCAAAATGTCATTACCGAAAATATAAGGTTTGTTTTGTAATTAAATAAAGAAAGGAATTAAAACTAGGTACTATAATGTATTATGATATATTATGGAGTATAATGTAAAGTTTATAAAATAAAGGTGGTTATAATAAAAATAACCAAATTTTATAATATAAAGAATAAGTGGAAACAATTGTGGGTATATAATTAACAAATAGAAATATACAATACAATGGAAAATTCATTATCACATGTAGTTACTACATAAAATAATGAACTGTTAAACTACCTCGAACCACTGAAAAATAACAGGGGAAAATAAAAAACATACGGGGTTAGTATACTACGAGTATTAGTTCTGTAGTGATAGTACTGTAATACTTAGTGAATAGTTGTATTAACGTTACCCGGTATTGCATGTAAAAATAACAGCGTACGGGGAGAAACTACTAAAGCGTGAACTGTCAAGCTAGCAAGTTACACGGTGAACGGTATGTTAATTGTGTGGGATGAATGTCCTAAGGATTTTCCTGAGGTCCAGACGTTGTGTGTTTAAGTGTTAAGAGCGATATCTGTGATTTATGTATATTCTCTTGTATACTATATTGCTCGACACCACTGCGTTTTTATTTTACGCGAACGTCTTATGACTGGAAGTTTATACATCTAAACTGGAACGAGACTAACTGACCTTTAGGTATTATGAGAACCTAACTGATGGTCAACTCTTATAGTCTTAACTCAAGGATTGGTTATTATATCACTGACTAAAGGGCTAACTTATAAAAAGAGGAATCCAGACTGTTTCGACTTTCTGGTTGCACATCGTGATCACTACGAGGGACTATATCAAGAGTCACTCAAGGGAATCCATTGTCCATATTCGACGATGGCAGAGGGCACTGCTGTTGGTGCACAGGTTCGACCGGATTGGTCAAAATAATTATCCAGGGCCATAAGGTCAGCTGGTAACGGTTCCATTGGAACCTAGGGGACGACTGTCCATTAATAAGTTATTAAGGGTTGTCTTAACATGACGCCTGAGGTGGAATTTAATTGGAAAAGTTTAAGTGGTTGGTTTAAAAGGATAAGGGTCATATGACCACTAATAAGTACAGCTGATTTAATACGCGTATCTTGTTTGGTTATTAGTTATTGACTATGTGATGATATTGTTGTGAACTGTTATGTGTTTATTTAACATTTACAGTTATTATTATTATTATTGTTGTAAACCGGAACAACATGTAATGAATCTAATACCAAGATGGCTAAACGAATTAAGGAATCCAAATGATTTAGGACTACATTTAGCATACCAGCATATCATTTGCTGAGCCCTTCAAAGGGCAAAACGTTTCAGGTTATTGATTGAAGACACAAGCCGGAGTGCGGGGAACAGGGTAGCTAATGTATTTCCAATAAACACTTTTAAGTTTATTTATGTACTGTACTTTGGAGGTTGTTGTATTTGGTTTAGTTGCTCAGTTATTAAGTTTGGATTTGGTTTGTAATATTAAGAGTGCTCAGTATCTGTTCATCACAGCGTTGAGGAGTTGAAGTTGATGGATGGAGTAAGGATGCCTTGTTACCCACATGGGTGAGTGACGGTGTGTAAGACCAACGTTAGATAGATTTATTTTCCACTGCGAAATATATTTTATTATGCTACGACTTGCGACGTTATTGTAAAAAGTGGTATCAGAGCGGAGTTCCACTCTGATGAAGAAGATACTGAGTCAAGAACAGTGAGCATAGGAATTATGGGATACGGGAAACGTCTGTGAGTGTGAATGTGAAAACGGTGTAGCAACCGAGTAGAAATAATAGTATACTATCCTATAGATGTCAAGAGCTGGAAGACCACGTGGAGGCAGCAGCGGGCGCGGTGGCGAGACACCGGCGGATGTCCTAGAGATACCAGGCCTAGCAGCTACCATGGCAGCCTTCGCCCAGCAGCTAGGAGCTCAGTTTGCGGGAGCCATACCCCACCTGCCGCAGCCCAGAGAAACCAACCGGTTGAAGAGCGTTGCAGACGCTAGAATGCCAACCTATTCAGGGGAACCAGACCCCGCCGCACTGGAGAAATTCATAGTGGAACACCAGAAGGCCTTCAAAGCTGTGAGAGTTCCTGAAGACCAGAAGGTCGACATAGCTGCGTATAACCTAAAGGACGCAGCTGACATTTGGTGACGGTCTATCGAGGGCCACCATAGAGCTACACCAAATTTTGATTGGACGGCGTTTGTGGAAGTGTTGCGGGAGAAGTACTACCCCGAACACCTGAAGCAGAGGAAGAGGCAAGAATTCGAGACCCTAATCCAGCGGAGTCAGACGGTTGACCAGTACTACTCACGATTCATCTATCTACTTGATTACATACCAGGGGTCGACTACTCCGACACCGTGAAGATTCAGAAATTTAGGGGAGGTTTGCAATGCCGTATCCAGGGTGCCATGGGAGCAATACGTTTTACTACTATCTAAGAATGCGATGACACCGCATCAGCAACCGAATTAATGCTTCAATCCAGGGAAGAGGCCCAAGGGAAGAAGATGAAGAATACTGAGGGAGAAGATGGGGGAGAAACCTCTGGCGGTTACTACAAGAAAGGAAAGAAATTCTTTGATAAGAAGAAGGGGCGGAAGGACTTCCAGGGTCAGAAGACGAAGGAGCAGGTCCCTCGTCTGACCGGCCCAACTATTGATGCTCAGCCACTTAGATCGGCACCACCTAAGGGTAAGGATACCCATCTCTCACTTAACCGAAATATGTATTAGCTATACCTTTACTAAACCATGCTGTATAAACAATAGGCAATAAGCCAACCCAGCACCACTACTACTGTAAGCGCTGTGGAAATGATCACCCCGGCGTGGATTGCTCAGGCAGGAGGGTGGAGTGCCGCTATTGTAAAAAGGAAGGCCACTGGGAGTATGAGTGCTTTTCCAACCCAGCAAGCCGAGTATACAAGGGATCTAGAGGTTCACAGAGAACACCAGTTATTGAGGCGGGCGGATCAAGAGGAGGCCAGGCGCCGCAAAACAACACCTATACTTGAGGACCGGCATGACAGCCATCCTCATTCGGGAGTTAGAAGGGAAAGGAGATAGTTCCAGGAAGAAACACCCTATACTCAGTGGGAACTTCAGGCGCTGAGGCTAGCGCTCAGCGCGATAGTGGTAAGCCTAAAACCTAAACCAAAAGCATGATGCATGAATGTGTGTTTACAGTTATCAGTCGATGAGACTTGTGTGCGTTTAGTGCGGAATAAAATTTAGAGAGACCTAACTTGGGAAACTCTCACCTAATAGGATACTTCGACATTTGTTTTCCCTTACCTATGAGACCGAGATCACCTGAGCCTATGAGCGAAGGTCGGGAATATCCAGAGGCAGAGTGCCAAGTACTTCGACCCGGCATGATCCTACTCAAGCAATATCTAACCTTAGATGAATAAATAGCCATTGTAAATGAATGTAGAAATTTGAGAATAGGCCTTGGAGGATTTTACACTCCAGGATACGAGAGCGGGTCAAAACTTAAATTATATATGATGTGTATGGGTAAGGGTTGGGATCCACAAACTAGATTGTATAGAGAAGTAAGAAAGATAGATGGAACACGAGTTCCTAGGATACCAAAAAATTTTCAAACTTTTGTGACAGAAGCGGTCAAGACTGCACAACAATTAGAAAGCAACCACATACCGTACATTGAAGCCGACGTTTGTATTGTGAACTTCTATGAGAAAGGGGGAAAACTTGGATTACACCAGGACCGAGATGAGACATTGAGTCAATTACCAGAGGGATACCAGTTGTATCATTCTCCATTGGAGATGATGCTGAGTTTTTATACGGTGATCAGAAGAGGATGGATAAGGCGAGCAAGATTATTTTGAAGTTAGGAGATGTGTTGATATTTGGTGGAGAATCCAAATTAGTGTACCATGGGATTAAGGGCACTAAGTTGAATACAACCCCGTCGACCTTAGTAAATACTACTCATCTGAAACCAGGATGGTTAAATTTGATGTTTAGGCAATATTGATGTAAATATGGAAATTGTATGTAAGAATCATTGGATTAATGAATGGCATTTTAATTCCTTTGAGACATACAGCCCAACCTCACTATCTTACGAATTGTTAACCCCTGGCCACGAGTCTAATGGAGGATCAGTGCTGAATGTGTTGGATAAGACCGAGGCCAAGGATAAGGGGAATGTCATCATGGGAACCTTCACAGTAAACGGCATGAGTGCATCGATACTATTCGATTCAGGAGCGTCTCATTCCTTTATATCCTCTACATTAGCAAGGAAGTTAGAGACAACCCCTGAGCCTCTCTCAGATTTCCTAGTCACATTACCGACGAAGGAGAGAGTGAGGTGCACGAAACTCCACAAGGGAGTTCAGATTAATATCATGGGTGAAGATTTTCACGCGGAGTTGATTGAGCTGGATAATTTGGGCTTTGACATCATTAAGGACATGGATTAGCTGCAGAAATATAAAGGTCAACTACATTGCGCGGAGCATAGACTACTATTGAAGAGCCCAAAGGGCAAGACAGTTTCATATCGCAGTACTCCAAGAGAACTGACTTTCAAGCTAGTATCTGCAATAACTTTGATAAAGAAGGTGAAGAAGGGACAACCAGTCTATTTGTGCTATGTCCAGGACATGAAGCAGGAAGATAAGACACAGTCAGACATACCAGTCGTTTCAGATTTCCCAGATCTATTTCCTGAAGAATTACCAGGGATGCCACCTAAGAGGGATGTGGAGTTCTCCATCAACTTAATACCAGGCACGGGGCCTATTGCAAAAGCACCCTACAGAATGGCACCAGCAGAGATGAAAGAGCTGAAGATTCAGTTAGAGGATCTGCTTGACAAAGGTTTCATCAGACCGAGTGCGTCACCAAGGGGAGCACCAGTTTTGTTTGTGAAGAAGAAGGATGGTAGCATGCGACTATGCATTGACTACAGGGAGCTTAATGCAGTCACGGTGAAGAACAAGTACCTGTTACCACGGATTGATGATTTGTTTGACCAGTTAAGAGGTGCTACAGTTTTCTCGAAGATTGATCTGAGATCAGGATACCACCAAATACGGATAGTGGATGAAGATATAGAGAAGACAGCCTTTCGAACGCGCTATGGGCACTATGAGTTCACAGTTATGCCATTTGGCTTATCGAACGCCCCAACTATATTCATGGATCTTATGAACCGATTGTTTAGGGAGCAGTTAGACTCATCAGTAGTTGTGTTCATCGACGATAAAATACCCCTAACCTTAAAAACTTAATTAAATGATCTATTAATGGTCTAAGATGGTTAATAAACATCTAAATACCATTGGGGAACAATCTAAAGATCTCAACAAGGCAAAACATGCCTTAAGATCGGTAAAGCCAAAAATGTGCTTTAAGACACCATAAAGATTGTATGACCTCAAATAGGATCCAAAGTGGATTCCTAAGTATTATAATGAAGTAATGAACATTATAAAACAATTCTCAAAGGAAACCAAGCTCTAAAACAGTTCTTACACAAAATGTGCTTTAAAATTCCTTAAAGCACGTTTTTGAGAAATTGACTTTCGAGGGGGTTTTTGAGTGGTTAGGCATTGGATTAGAGCTTGTTTATATGTACCCCATTAGAAGGTCTAATCAAGATTTCAAAAAAAATCAGAAATATGGCACTCATTTGTGAATAGTAATCCAAATAGTGCATTTTTAAGCAAAATTGACTAAGTATAGTCAATGGTCAATGAATGACTCATCTATCCTTATGAGGTCGGCAGCATGGAGCAAGGAGGACAGAACATCACTTTAATAAAATATCTAGCAATTTGGTGAATCACCATTTACTATTCCATTTCTACTTTTCATTCATTAAAACTCATTTTCTTTCTTTCTCTTTCCTCTTGTCCCATTCCAGCCGAGCCATTAGCATTCCAAACCCTCTCAAGCTGTGTTCTTGGTTCAAGGCAAATCAATCCATTTGCACCTAAGGTAATGGTTTAAGGCATATTTTAGCTCTTTTTCTTCATCTCTTCATTACCTACACTTGGAGCTCATGATCTATCACTTTCCATGGCTCATTCTCAGTGTTTAAACCTTGAAAACAATCATTCTCGGCTGAAGCAAGTTTGGGACCAAGGTTTCCAAAATTTACATTATAAGGTAAAAACATACCTTAAGGATTTCTATTCTCCATCCGGTTTTCTTCTTCTGATTTCTATGAGTTTATTCACTCATAATCTTCATATTTACATGTTAATTCAGTTGGTTAACCATTTGGAGCAAGGGTGGCCGAAAATCAAAGGAAATATCATTCTTTAAGGCATTTTGCCAAGGTAAAACCTATTACCATAGCAGCTTGTTGTTGTCTAGCTATTCCCCATGTTTTTATGGTGAATTTAACACCATGTGGTGTGTTTAATTCAGGCCGAAACCCTTTGGAGACTACCTTGCATTTTTAAGGTGATTTTTGCCTTAAATCTTACATTAATTGTTCATTATGGTTAAGCTCATGCTTGGAGTATAACCATATCTTATTTTGGTGTATTAAACATGTCTAAATGATGTGGTGATTTTTCCTCCAAGCTGCCGAGTTGTTACTAAGGATAAACCAAGGTATAAACACCTTAAACTTATGATTTTATGATTTTTAAGCATATATATTATATGTGCCGAGAGTGGAGTTGTTAATATGGGTGATTTTAACCTAAGTATGGAAAAAATGACTAAGAAATTAAGCTAGTCATTTAAGTGATTTAATTAACATAATGGTCAAATTATGACATTATGTGGAAAAATAATTAAGCTACAGCAAGGCCGAGAGCTTATAGTATAATTTGAGCTATTTATGTGTAATTTTATGTTATAAAGCAAAGTTGTAATAAGGCCATGTCATTAGGCCATTTTAATTTAAGTTTAAAGCTTATTTAATTTAATTTATGCTTATATATTAAGTTTGGGGTCAAACGGTAATTACTAGAAAATTAAAGCCGTGGGCTTAATTTAGAGGAATTTAGGGTTTTTAAATGAATTTAATAAAATTATAACATTTTATAAAGTTTTGGGTCAAAATTGTAAAAATAGAAAAGTATAGGGTAAGATTGGTAATTACCGAGAGTTTGGGTCCAATTTGGCATTAGAAGTCAAAGTTGACTATATAGGAGACTTTGACCAAGTTTGGAGAATTTAAGAAGTTAAAATACTACCTTATAAAAGATAGTTATTAAATTGTAAAAGATTTATAAGAGATGGGGTGATATTATTTCCGAAACTTTGGGGTACTAAAGAGTTTAGTACAGACCTTAGGTTATTAGGAATTTTTAGAAGTTTATTTGGCTAAATTTGAGAGTTAAAATGAATTATATAAGTATAATATATGATTTCATGACATTGTTACAAATGGGTAACATATGGGTAAAAACCGAGAATTATAGAAAGTATAAGGTTAGGAATGACATATAGTTTGGTAATTTTTGGAGTTATATATAAGGTTTTATAAGATATATGTATAATATATAGTTTTAATGACATTAGAAAACTATATGTTATAAATTGGGGAGATTGGTAATATTAAATTTAGGTGGTAGGAATTTAATTAAAACAGACCCTAGGGTCTGTTCGGTAATTATAACCATTTAAAACTATAGGTTATAATTATATTAAGGTTTAAGGATTATAATATAAGGTATATATATAAGTGTAACAATGAAATATAATTTGGGGTTGATTTGTAATTTATGGAAGTATAGTGGAGATAATAAAAACCGAGAGTTAATGGGCTGTTTGGTAATTATAACAATTTATAACTATAGGTTATAATTGTTTTAATGACATAAATGTCATAATATATGTTATATAACTATAATATAACATTATAAATTATGTGGTGGATTTTGTAAATATTTAAGAAAATAGGTGTTGTTCGGTAATATGAACATTTTTGAATAAAATTTATAATATGGTTTTAATGTTATAAAGGGTGTAACATTTATAATATAAGAAATATTCATTAAAGAGAATGAATATATTATAAAGACTTACCATATAATAAATAGTCCCATAATACATAAATAATAAAATATGTTATGGTGTGGAAAATATAATATGGTTCAATAACCATATATTATCATAATTAAAATGATATAAGATAAAGAGAAAAGAATTATAAACATTAGATATGGAAATTCTAATGTTATGAGTTACATGGAATAAGGATTTATATAATTCAAAGTATTTTTACATATGAATTATACTACATTAAACTTGGAAAAAACAAACCTTTGGAAAATAAATACTAAGGTGAAATGTATAATATATGATTAAGAATTATACATGCAATATAGAAACAAACTATATAATATACAAGGGTATATTGAATTACATGCGATAACAAAGTTCAAACTTTAAGTATATTAATATACGAGACGAGACTACGCATGTAATATAACGTTTTTCCAATCCCGAGTTAAAGCCAAAACCCGACAAACGTTGACAGTTAATAACGGGGGATTAACCGGGAGGTGTTAGTGACGGTACGGGGTACCGTAGAGTTATGTCGTTATACGGGATTCTAATCAGTAGCGTTATGTATTATTAGACTGTTAGAGACGACACGGGGAGCATCGGATCTAGCTGATTCATACTCCACGGTTATACATTCAGGGTGAACGGTATGTTGTTATGTGTCTCTGATTGTCTCTGAGGGCTTCCTCAGTTCAGACTTCTGTGTAATCTGTGATAAGATTGTTTGTCTGATTGTGTGAATAAATATGCATGAACTGTATATTTTAGCTGCTTATTATTTACTGTTGCGTTAACAGTATTGGTTCGTATATATGGACCTATATATATAAAACGAACTAGCGGCTATGGTGCTATCTTATATGTAATATAAGGATCGTCAGAAAAACGTTGTAGCACTAGGATAATAAGATATACATATTATCCGAGACTTTAATACGGAGCATTGGCCTTTCTAACGCCGCTCTCGTATCTAACACTGGATCCCGAGTTTACAGACCGGATTGGACTAACGACCTTAGTCTGCTGTGTTAGAAAAATTGTAATGCGATGCGATGGTATAATTAATTAACATAACAAAGCCAAGAGGATGTGGCTCCTGGTGCGCGCTGTGATCACAAAAACGATACCAGGATGTCCGCGTACGGGTCCGCAAGTATCAAAAAAATTTCCCGTGAGCTAGGATGGCTCGTTGGTCGGAGACTCTACCGCTGGAGTGGCTACTCGTGGGTGACCCGCCATAGTATATGGGTAATTTAGAGACACGTCTTTTAACGAGACGTTGTCACTAGGTATAACTGAACACTTATTACAGTTGAGACTTGTACATTGGCGAACAATATTGGTTTTATACCAAGGACGGGAGTTGATACTTGTTTATTATTCTCGTTGTTTCGCCTTGTTGTTCATTGGTTATACTGTGTGGTTTATATTATGTGTGTTGATGGTTGTGTTATTGTATGGTATTACTGTTAATGTTTTACAGTTTAAATATTAAAACGGTATTGCATGTAACGAATCTCATGCTCTCGACCAATTAATTGAGGGGTTTGAGGAGGCATGACGGGGCATGTGATAACATACTCAGCAGGGGCTGATTCCATACCACAAACCATTTTTATTTCAGGAGACTAGCTGGAGGGTCGACGCGGGGCGCGACAGTTGTTTACTTTTGTTAGACTTGGTACGGATTGAGACTACAGTTATTTTGGACTCGGGTTTTGTAAACCGAGGTGTATATTTGGTTAGACGCTCACGTGTACGGTTTTGTATAAGACGGTTGTTGTAGATATTTTAGTTTTATTTAAGCACTACTATCTATCTCTTGTGGTCACTGCGGGAATACGTTTCGTATGTTGATTATCATGTAACTCGTTATCACCCGTATGGGCGAGTGATAACAGTGACACCATTAGAACGACAGTCTGTTATTTACCGCTGCGATTTATTTACTAAGTACGACGTTTATACTATGATTAGGAGCCGGATTAGTAGGGGTGTTACAAAAGTGGTATCAGAGCGGAGTACCGCTCTGATTACAGGAGATAGTAGTCTAAGTACCGTGAGCTTAGGTTATTCATATACGAGTACCAATGAGGAAGTTGTGAAACGAGTTGAGTTAGGAGATTGTCGGGGACAATGTGTTTTATGCCTTTTAGGGCTATGTGAACTTATGGTTGAGAGAAGTACGGTATTTTTACCGAGTGTTGACTTTAATTCTGGATTCTTCAGATGTCTACTAGAGGTCGATCGGCAGGCAGAGGTAGAGGCGGCGGGTCTGGAGGAGGACCTCCTGAGACCCATGCCGTGGGCGTTGCTGAGACGGTAGCTGCCGTCTTTGCTCAGTTAGCCCAGATAGGAGGCATCCAGATCGGAGCGCCACCCATAGTCCCACCCGTACCCGCACCGAGAGAGCCAAACTGGCTAAAGAGCGTCGCCGACACGCGAGTACCTACTTACGACGGAGTCGCTGACCCCACCGTCCTGGAGAGATATATTATCGAGCACGAGAAGGCCTTTGACGCCATTCATGTGCCTGCTGAGCACCGGGTCGGTATAGCTGCCTTCCACCTGAGGGACGCCGCCAGCACATGGTGGAGGTCCGTGAAGGCACACTACACTGCTATAGAGGGTTTCGGTTGGACGGGTTTTGTGGAGTTGCTGAGAGAGAAGTACTATCCTGCTCACTTGAAGCAGAGGAAGAGGGAAGAGTTCGAGGCTCTGAGGCAGGGTAGTCTGACAGTGGATCAGTACTACTCCTCATTCATGGGCTGTTGGACTTTGTCCCGGAGTTTTTATTCTGACACCGTGAAGGTGGAGAAGTTCAGGGGCGGGCTACGATATGCTATCAAGGCCGCCATGGGTGCTGCTTTATACCCTACGGTCCAGGTAAATTAGTTGACAGTTTATACCTTGTAACTCAGTTTGATTTATTACAAGTTTCGGGGAACTCATTGATGCATTGTAGGAGTGCTATGATGCTGCTTCTCGGACCGAGCTGTTGGTGAACAGCCGGGATGACAGCCAGGGGCAGAAGCGTAAGGCCCCCGAGAAGGAGGCTGAGGTTGTGGCTGGAGGCGGAGGCAGCAAGGGCGGGAAGTAAGAACCGCTTTTAAGTTATTTAATTCATTTAAATTACTTACTTGCTGCCTACTTTTATACCTGCTATTCCTAACACTTTGACGATCACAGGAAGAAAAAGTTCTCCTGGAGGGAGAAGAAGAAGGAGCAGGTCAGCCAGAAGGGCAAGGAGAAGGTTCCGATGCTGACCGGGCCTACCTATGATGTCCAGCCTCTCAGATCTGCACCCCCTAAGGGTAAGCGATCTAACCTCGTGAATGAGTTGTGTATTACACTATCCATTACCGTCCTTGTATTAATCAGATTGTTGTATGATAATAGGTTCTGCACCCTAGCGCCACTTTCACTGCAGGCGTTGTGGTAGGACCACCCGGGTGTTGACTGCACCGGGCAAGCGGTGGACTGCCACCACTGGGGAAGAAAGGCCATAGGTCGTTCGAGTGCTTCGCGAATCCGGAGAGCCGAGCGTACCGCCCGTCGAAGGGGACTCAGAGCCACCTACTGGAGGAGGTGGAGCTCGAGGTGGCCAGAGGGGCAGGCGCCCCAGCCCAGAAGGGGCAGCAAGCAGCAGACCCAGAGGAACCCGCCGGGCAACCGTGTGCTGAATGCAGCGGGAGCTTCGGGCGCTGGTACTAGTACCCAGCGCGGTGAAGGTTAGCATTTGAAACCTTAACCATTGTATGAGAGCATGACTAAGTGTTAAACGCTTTACCTTAGCATGAATGTGTGTTTTAATTACCGCTTTAGATAAACGACTCACCTAGGAAACCTTTTATCTCTTAGGAGACTTCGATATCTGCTATCCCACACTCACAAGATAGAGATCACCTAGACCCGTGGAAGAAAGACGGGAGTACCCTGGCGAGTTGTGTCATGAGGTCAGACCGGGCATGATACTTCTCAGAGAGTTCCTAACCCTAGATGAGCAAATCGCCATAGTGAATGAGTGTAGAGCTTTGGGTAAGGGCATGGGAGGATTTTATACCCCTGTATTTAGTAGTGGTTCTAAGATGAAATTGCACATGATGTGCTTAGGGAAAGATTGGGATCCGCAAGCTAGGGTTTATCGAGAGGTGAGGATGGTAGGTGGCGTATCAATACCTAGGATACCTGAGAGTTTCCTAACCTTGGTGAGAAACGCAATGGATATTGCTCAAAACTATGAGACTTATCCATTACCCGACATGACACCTGACGTCTGCATCGTCAACTACTACGAGCAGGGAGGAAAGCTTGGGATGCACCAGGACCGTGATGAGACGACCGAGTCCATCACCAGAGGAATACCGGTTGTGTCATTCTCCATCGGCGATGATGCTGAGTTCATCTATGGAGACCAGAAGAGGATGGATCTAGCAAGCAAGATCATCCTCAAGTCTGGGGATGTGTTGGTATTTGGTGGAGAGTCAAGGCTTGTATATCATGGAATCAAGAGCATTAAGCTCAATACCGCCCCACCAGCTCTAGTGAATGAGACCCACATCCGACCTGGCCGTTTAAATTTGACTTTCAGACAGTACTGATGTAATAGTAGTAGCTAAGTGTGTAATCTTGTATAAAACAGATGGATGAATGAAATAAGAGTTTTGTACCTTCAAGTATTTGTGTTCAGTTTGTTGATACCGTTAATTCATAACTTCAGGCCACAAAAATGGAAAGGAGGGTACCATATGCATCCTAGATATGGCGCAAGCCAAGG
Source organism: Limonium bicolor (assembly GCA_023374045.1). Taxonomy (NCBI): domain Eukaryota; kingdom Viridiplantae; phylum Streptophyta; class Magnoliopsida; order Caryophyllales; family Plumbaginaceae; genus Limonium; species Limonium bicolor. Next base: position 28,196,800 of record CM041776.1, read on the forward strand.
AGTCCGGTAATGTCATCACAGGTATGACAATTACAACCGACAGTAAATTAGTGATTTATTGGGACTCGATGCTAATACGAGAGGTGATCTCAGGTACCTTTCCTGTTGATGGTGTTAGTGCTTCCGTATTGTTCGACTCAGGGGCTTCGCATTCTTTTATTTCCTCGGCATTTGCTAAGAAGCTGGGGGCTGCCCCCGAACAGCTTTCTGACTTTTCAGTCACCCTTCCTTCAAAGGAGAAAGTTGGTTGCACCAGACAGTACACGGGGTTAGAGATCAGCATCATGACTGAGACCTTCCCCATTGATTTGATCGAGTTCAAGAACTTGGGCTTCGACGTTATAGTGGGCATGGATTGGCTGCAGAAGCATAGGGGCCGCCTCATTGTGCAGAGCATCGACTACTGCTGAAGGGGCCGAGCGGCAAGACAGTGTCATACCGCAGTGTGAGGAGAGAGCCGACTGTCAAGATCGTGTCAGCACTGTCCCTGATGAAGGACGTTAGGAAGGGCCAACAAGCCTTCCTCTGTTATGTACAGGACACGAGACAGAGCGACGTGATGGACTCAGACATTCCAGTCGTGGTAGATTTCCCGACTTGTTTCCTGATGAGCTGCCAGGCATGCCGCCTGTGCGCGAGGTTGAGTTCGCCGTCGACTTGTTGCCAGGTACGGGCCCTATTGCTAAGGCGCCCTACCGTATGGCGCCGGCTGAGACGAGGGAGCTGAAGCTACAGCTGGAGGACCTCCTCGACAAGGGATTCATTCGACCTAGTGTTTCTCCTTGGGGTGCTCCAGTACTGTTCGTCAAGAAGAAGGACGGCAGTATGCGACTCTGCATCGACTACCGCGAGCTTAATGCGGTCACGGTCAAGAACAAGTACCCGTTGCCACGGATAGATGACTTATTTGACCAGCTGAGAGGGGCCAGTGTGTTCTCGAAGATAGATCTCAGATCTGGCTACCATCAGATCAGGATTGCAGAGGGTGATGTGGAGAAGACAGCCTTCAGGACACGGTATGGACACTACGAGTTCACCGTTATGCCATTCGGGTTATCGAATGTGCCAGCCATTTTCATGGATTTGATGAACCGTCTCTTCAGAGAGCAGCTTGATAGCTCAGTTGTGGTCTTCATCGACGATATCCTGGTCTATTCAAAGACCGAGGAGGAGCATGAGTTACATTTGAGGCAGGTTTTGAGTATCATGAGAGAGAACCAGCTGTATGCCAAGCTCTCGAAGTGTGAGTTCTGGTTGGACAGCGTGTCATTCCTTGGACACATTATATCAGCGAGCGGGATATCTGTAGACCCTGCTAAGATTGAGGCAGTGAAGAGTTGGCCGAGGCCGAAGAGTTACAGACGTCCGCAGCTTTCTGGGTTTGGCCGGTTATTATCGAAGGTTCGTGAAGGACTTCTCCAAGGTGGCCAAACCGATGACGAATCTCATGAAGAAGGAGTCCCAGTTCTTATGGTCTGCCGAGTGCGAGCAGTCCTTTCAGACGCTGAAGGATCTCCTGACATCGGCACCCGTTCTTACTATCCCTGAGGGCACCGATGGGTTCGAGGTATATTGTGATGCCTCTGGAACCGGTCTAGGCTGTGTGCTTATGCAGCACGGGAAGGTAGTTGCTTACGCATCCCGACAGCTGAAGAAGCACGAGGTGAATTACCCCACACATGACCTTGAGTTAGGCGCAGTAGTCTTCGCTTTGAAGATCTGGCGACATTATCTATACGGTGTGACAGTCACTATCTACTCTGATCACAAGAGTTTACAGCATCTCTTCACTCAGAAGGAGCTGAACATGCGACAGAGAAGATGGGTCGAGTTCTTGAAGGACTACGACATAGACCTGAGGTACAAGGAGGGCAAGGCGAATGTAGTAGCCGACGCCCTGAGCCGCAGAGCTCATTCATTGTTTACATTATTAGCGGGCAGCAGTATGATTGATGAGATACGAGCTGCACAGGAGAGTGATCAGTATATGCAGAGTATCAGGCAGAAGATGTCAGAGGGTTGTTTTGAGAGTCAGAAGTATGATTTCGAACAGTGTGATGATGGCATGATTCGACTGAATGGCCGGTTATGTATTCCAGAGTCTTCTCCTGACCTGAAGGAGAAGATACTCCAGGAGGCTCATTGCTCGTCCTTATCCGTCCACCCCGGTTCTTCGAAGATGTACAAGGACTTGAAGGTCCATTTCTGGTGGAGCGGGATGAAGAAGGATGTAGCTGACTACGTGGCTAGATGCTTGACCTGTCAGAAGGTTAAGTTTGAGCATAGGAGACCCGGCGGTTTAGTGCAGTCTATGCCTATTCCTTGCTGGAAGTTCGAGGACATCTCGATGGATTTCGTTGTCGGTCTCCCACCGACTAAGGGAGGACTGAACACGATTTGGGTCATTGTGGACGTCTGACGAAGGTGGCAAAGTTTGGCTATGAAGGATACCTGGAAGGTCCCGAAGTTGGCGGACTTGTTCCAGAAGGAGGTGATCCGGCACCATGGTGTGCCAAAGACCATTGTGTCTGACAGGGACCCTCGATTTTTGTCCAGATTCTGGGGTCAGGTTCAGGAAGCCTTGGGTACGAAGTTGAAGCTTAGTACGGCATTCCATCCACAGACCGACGGTCAGAGTGAGAGGACCATCCAGACACTGGAGGACATGCTGAGAGCATGTGCCTTGGATTTTCAGGGGAGCTAGTTAGAGCGTCTACATCTGATAGAGTTCGCCTACAACAACAGCTACCACTCCTCGATACAGATGCCACCGTTCCAGGCACTTTTAGTAGACCGTGTACTACGCCTTTATGCTGGGATGAGGCCAGCGAGACTACACTTCTAGGACCAGAGTACCTAGAGCAGATCAAGGAGGATGTCCTACAGATTCGTAGGAACATGAGGGCAGCTCAGGACCGGCAGAAATCATATGCAGACACCAGGAGGAGGGACATTGAGTTCACTACCGACGACATGGTATTACTTAAAGTGTCACCCATGAAGGGGATCTTCCGGTTCAGGCAGAAGGGCAAGTTGAGCCCGAAGTATGTTGGACCTTATGCGATTAGGGAGCGAGTGGGCCCGTTAGCCTCCAGACTGGATTTGCCAGCAGAGCTCGGGGGGTGCACGACGTCATTCACGTTTCACAGTTGAAGAGGTATGTGCCCCATCCATCGCACGTTTTACAGCCAGAGACTTTAGAGTTGGACCCCGCTCTACGATATGAGGAAGTACCACTCCGCATTCTCGATACGAAGATGAGGCAGACTAGGAACAAGACCGTTAGTATGGTCAAGGTTCTCTGGTCAAACCATGAGGTGGAGGAGGCTACATGGGAGTTAGAGGACTCCATGAGAGCGAAGTATCCAGCACTCTTCGAGTAGTGATTGTGATACTTATTGCAAACAGGTAAATTGATCTACTAAAAACTAAACAAATTAATCTAGAAAATAATAAATCAATAAGTCTGTCGGGTTGCAAAAATCCCGGTCACTATAGTATAGAAAGTTAAGCAACCAGATATCGAACCGCGGGACTTGAATAAATAAGCCTAAGTCCTAAGAAAACTGGAAATTCAGGGGGTTGTGAATTGTTTTTGTGTTTGAATTGAATAAATGCAAATCAAAGTTGAAATGAACAATTGGTGAAAATGAATGATGAGTTTGATAATATGAGTGGAACTCCGGGCTCTGGTCGTTCTTTACTGGTTAAATCTAGTAACGTCTACAATTTAATTATGAGAAACGGAAAGGCCAATTCTTTCTATCTCTTCAATGCTAAATCCTAGTTCATTGAAGAGCTCACCTATCAGAACATGTCAACTCTATTCTAGTAGTTGGCAAAACACATATAGGCGGAATAGGCACAAAGAATTGTTAGCGTGTGTAGGAAAGATTATCTATCCGACTAATCCTTCCCCAAATCCCCAGGTTAATTCGAACTCCCTATTAATCACCTTGTCTGATCCTAATAGGTTTCGCAAAACAACTCTATAACTCGCGAAATTAATAGAGAAGATGAATGATAATCATTAACCTGGAAACAATCCATTACAGTCTCATAATCAAATTGCAGAATTCTTAACTACATTGTATCCATTGCGAACAACCCAACCCCAGAGTAAATCCCTACTAGCCAGACATTGCAAAGAAACAGATAAATACAATCAACGTAGAATTCATCTAAAGGAAGAAAAACCCTTGAGTTGAACGTTTATCCAGAATCAATGGCTGCAGGTGCAAGGTTGAAGATGATGGTCTCACTCCCTTCTGTCGATGCTCCTCCAGAATGATGACGATATGCTTGATGAATATGGATGAAGGTGAACTGATGTAATTGGCTGATTTTGTATATCCGACTTGTGTGATATGGAGGAGAATTGGCAAAAAAAAAACAAAAAAAAAGAAACATCAATGTTTCAATGGGCGGGCCTGGGTGATGAATGTGAAACTATGAAGTGGAGAGAACCTTGTTAATCAGCGTGAGAGTGTGTGAAGTAATGATCGATGATGAGTGAATAGCCTCCCCTCTGATTAGGTCATTTAAATAGACTTTTTTCCTCTTTTTCCTTCAAAACGCCGAGTTTATGCTGAAATAATCGTGCCGTCCGAACATTGGTCCGACCTTCAATGTTCGGACACAATGCTTTGAGCGCTCCAATCCCAGAAGTCTCGACTTGTGTCCGAACTTGTATGTTCGGACACAAGTTCGGACATGCACCGTAAGTCAGTCCTCCGTCTTTTCTCATTGGGATTCTCGAACCATGTCCGAACTTCGATGTTCGGACCGAAGTTCGGACATCTCATCAGACACAGCACAAAATTCTCGACTTGTGTCCGAGCTTGGAAGTTCGGACACAAGCTCGGACACACCTTCAAAATCCTCTAAATTCTTCATTTTGACTCCAATTCGACCCCCGTCTGTTGCAACATCTCCCTTGTGAGTAAATCTACTGTTTCCTTGGCTTTTCTCTGCATTTAATCATAGAAAAAGGTATCAAGCCCTAACAAACAACAAACCAAAGGAAAACGTAAGATAAGTGTGGAATATTATCGATGCGCGTATACAAATTAGGCATTTCAGACCACTAAAACCATTCATATTTCACACTCATCAAACCTCCTCACACTTAACCTTTGCTTGTCCTCAAGCAAAGCAGGAGTAAAATGTCTCAGAATGCCTCAGGGCCAAACCTTGGGATTGCACAAAATAAGGAGTTTAAGACACAATAATCACCCAAGAATCGATCTGCTCTTAACTGCATGTCTCTTAAACAATGAAGTACGCTTTTAAAACAAAAGATTATGAAGAAGCCAAATCATGAAGTCAAAACATAGAGTAACTCAGAACCTTCCAACCTTTTCTCTTCTCAAACCCGTGGATGACAAGGGGTGTGAAGTTCTGCCATATTCCGCAGAACCTTTCAACACCACGTACTCATGATCTAATTTAAGGAATTGCCATAAACATAAGACTTTAAAGAACTTCCTCTTTTTTTTCTGCATACATATCATTTTCCGCAAATAATTCATCCCCCAGACTTTTCTCTCCATCCTTGTAACGGTATTGGGTCTTTTATCCCAGATCAGACGACCTTAGGTAAATGGGTGATGAAACACCCCTAGGACTTAATAAACGGATGGAAGAGGCCTGTTTTTGGTTCAGAAAATAACTTAGATCAGAGGAGTACCTTGCCTTTATCCTTCATTCCAGACATTCTCATCATTCCCAAGGTTCCAAGTTAAACCAGTTCTAACTCCACAACCAACTTGTTCACAGACATTTAACAGAAGTCAGCCATTTGAAAATATGATAAGAGAGCACACAACTTTGAGCAAACCAACCCTAAAGGTCATTACCGGACTCAACTCCACAACTAAAGATCCACCCAAGTATTCAACACTAAGAAGCACTCTAAGGGAATTACCCCCATATAGCCAAAACCAAACAAAAATTAGGGCGGGAATAAATGACTGACACATTCAGAAAGATCTCCCCCTTCCTCACACTTAATGAGGAGCAATGTCCGCATTGTTCAGAAATTTATCACAAGAAGGAGATCGGACTAAATGTGGCAGACTCACAAGGGTGAAAGGAACAGTGACAGAGTTATTCACGTTAAAGCACGGGCCGAACATTAACCAAAAAGGAAAAGAAACTGAAAACTCCCCTGATTTCTTTTGTGATGTTTGAGGAAGAGGGTCTTCCTCACACTTAGTGTCCAGGTAGGGGAGAGTGTTTCCTCACACTTGCTTCCAAGCTAGTGTCCGGCATGGAGTCAGCACGGTAAAGCATACTTGCACACATTCAACAAACAAAACAGAAAAGTATGCTAGAGCATCGCATTAGAGAAAACAGTATTCAGAGTTAAAGATGAAAACAAGCTAAAATCAAAAGAAAATACAACCCAATCGAAATAAAAGTAATAGGTCCAACATAACTGAAAACAAATCCAAAAGAAGTCCAGAGACGGCTTCTAAACAAAAGCAGCATCAATCCAACGACATGATCACATGGGGGGGGTAGTACGCCTGCCACTGCTGAAACTGAGCAAGCAGAGCCTCATAGTCGTCCTGAGAGCGGCGGGCCTGCTGCTGTAGAGTCTCGATCTCCGCCCGATAGCGACGATCCATATCCTCGAAACGAGACTCCAGCTGAGCAAACTCATAGCGAGTGACGTACTCGCTCCCAGGGGCCGGCAGTGCAAGATATGCCTCCTCCTCGTCAGGTGTAGCAGCAGGAGCGGGCTCTGACGGTCCCTCACCCGCCTCTCGCTGGCGCTTCTGCGGTCGCGCTGCAGCCTTCTTCCTCCACTCCCCCTCTCTAAGCTCAAACCACATCTTCTTCAGGGCTCCCACATCAATAGGAGACCGCGCAGCATGCAGCCCCGCAGACGGAATGGTAACCATCTGCCTCTTAAGGATGTGGCAGAGCATGACCGGAAACCTAGCTTGTGGCGGTCCTTGTGCTCCATAATATGCTGCATGTGCATGAAGATCACCCAAGGCAAATATGTAACCTCGGCAGCTCCTGCAAACGCCGGATTCAGGACGGCCTGCAGAAGAAGGAAATCTGTCTGGTTTAGGTCCGAGCTCTGACGTGGTACCACATTCGCAGCCAGTAGTGCGAAGAGGACTCTCTCCTGTGGGCTCTGAATCAGATCAGCAGGGACGACCTGTTTCGATGGGTCATCCCCTCTGCGTCGACGTGGCCCCTGAGCCATGAGCGGGGTGTTGTAGTGGTTTAGGGCCGCTGCTCTGAAGTCATTTGGGTTAATGTGGTCAGGACGGTCGGGAGCAGGATAAGGAATATCCAGATATTGAGCAATCTCCATCGTGGAGACTGCCACTCTATCACCATCAATAAGGGATTTGATCTGCCCATCTTGGTAGATCGCATTTGCATAGAACATGCGCACAATTCGTTCAGAGTACGGGCCTCCATATCCAGAATCTTGCCCCAGCCAAGTGGGTCTAATAACGCCCTCAGTCCCAGCTGCTGCTCCAATTCCCGCACCACACAGCGCTCAGCAATTATGTCCATCCCTTTGGCGAACCACTCTCGGGCTTCATCATTTCTAAATTCGTTTTCCGGAGCTCGACGGCTGGAGCTTGCACCAGCCCTTGCAGCCCTCTTACCACGGCCGGTAAATCTGCTCAACATCTGCTCATACAAGGGTAAGCACTGTCAAATAAAGCAAAGCAAGGACATAGTTCTGAATGTGCACTGAATTTATCCAAAATTCGACAGAGGTGTCCCCTAAAATTCATTATTCTCCACAACAAAGATTTATCAGCTCTTTTTTTTCACAACGGAGAACTACTACCAATGACCAGCAGAGATCTAATTCACAGAAAATCGTAATTCCTCAGTCAATGGTTTTATCTCAGTCATGCAAAATCCACAGATTCAAAATAACACATCAAAATATTGTGGTTCAACCACTTCTACCAACAGTTCAACCCATAGCAGAGATTGAAGCTAATACATGCAGATTTAGTTCAACACACTCAACTCAAACAGCACTTTACCGGCTTATGATGCCACAGATTTCGAAACTTTGCACAAGCACAACAAAAGAAGTTAAAAGTGGAGAAAATACCTTGCTTGAGTTGAATGAATGCTTAGAAGTAGATAAAGCAGCAAAATCTACAAGAATCGAACTCAAAAACACCAAATTCGGTAGTTAGGGTTCAAAATCGAACAGGGTCTGATTTGGCTCGTGTGGGAATTGCTGGCGATTTTGGTTGCTAGAGATGACGGAGAATCAAAAACCGAGGAGTTTGGACCAAGATTGAGAGATTTGGTGGAGATTTGAGGGAGTTGTGTGTGAGATTGGAGAAGAGAGGGTAGGGAGTTTGGGGGGCGTCGCGAGGAGGGAGATGAAGTTTTGAGGGTTTAACTCGCCCGCGCCCCTTTAATTTCCGAAATTTCGAACTGTCCGAACTTCGATGTTCGGACCGAAGTTCGGACATACATACCTGGGTGCGCTTCGTGTCTTGTCCGAACTTCGAAGCTCGGACCGAAGTTCGGACATCTCGTATTGTCGATTCGTCAGACTCTCGTATCGCGTCCGAACTTCGATGTCCGGACCGAAGTTCGGACATGTCGTTTGCACAGACCTTAATCTCTCGAACTGAGTCCGAACTTCGATGTTCGGACATATTGTTTTGCGCAGGTCTCCAACTCTCGAACTGGGTCCGAACTTCAATCTTCGGACTGAAGTTCGGACATCTCCAAAATTGCACCACTTTGTTTCTTTTTGAGCTCCAACCACTGCAACAACAACATTACCCTAAAACAAAACTATAAACAACATAAAAACACAGAATAAAAGTACCGAAAACACTGCGGTTGCCTCACAGTCAGCTGCTCTTCTTTAATGCTTTAGCTAGACAATTTCTGCTTGATCAATCAGAAGAGGTGTGATGAGCAACTTACAACAGCCTACAGCGAATTCCTTCAGCCTTCTCAATTCTTTTCGCATCGCCAGAGAATTTCTTTTTCACGTTCGAACTCGTCTCTTGAGAATTCATCTTTGCTGTAGGATTGGATTCATTCTCCAAGAAGAATATTGCCTGCAAGGGAAAGAGATTATGATCAGTACCAAGATATCCTTTTAATCGAGCACCATTTACCTTAAAGGTTTCACCAGCCTTATTCTCCAGCTCGTATGCTCCGTAGGATGTAACTCTCACAATTCTGAAGGGGCCTGATCAATGTGACTTTAGCTTCCCAGGGAAGAGACGTAGTCTAGAGTTAAAGAGCAGCACCAGATCCCCCACTTTGAAGTTTCTCTTTTGAATCATCCGGTCGTGGATCCTCTTGGTGCGCTCTTTGTAGATCTTTGAACTGTCGTATGCCTGGTCTCTCAATTCCTCCAACTCAGAAAGCTGAAATCGTCTCTTCTCTCCAGCATCACACAAATCAAAGTTAAGAGCCTTTAAAGCCCAATAGGCTCTGTGCTCTAGCTCAACTGGGAGATGACAAGCCTTCCCGTATACCAGCTTAAAGGGGGACATCTCAATGGGAGTCTTGAATGCGGTTCTATAGGCCCATAAAGCATCATCAAGCTTGACAGACCAATCCTTCCTGGAGGAGTTGACTGTTTCTGAAGTCTGAAATCATTTGAGCTCTCGGTTACTCCTTCTGCTTGCCCGTTAGTTTGGGGATGATAAGGTAAAGCAACCTTATGAGTCACCCCGTACTTAGTCATCAGAGAATCAAAAGCTTTGTTACAGAAGTGAACCTCCGTCACTGATGATAGCTCTTGGCACACCAAATCTGGTAAGGATGTTCTTCTTCAAGAATTTTACCACAGTTCTAGCATCAGCCGAAGGGCAGGGGATTGCTTGACCCATTTGGAAACATAATCTACAGCAACAAGGATGTAGTGGTTTCCGTGAGAGGAAGGAAATGGGCCCATGAAGTCAATACCCCAGACATCAAATAATTCTACTTCAAGGATTCCCTTCTGCGGCATCTTATGCCTTCTTGAAGTGTTCCCCATCCTCTGGCAGTTATCACAGTGAGCACAGAAGCGGTGGACATCTTTGTGCAGAGTGGGCCAGTAAAAACCACACTCTAACACTTTAGCCGCTGTCCTAGTAGGACCGTGGTGACCACCTGCCTCTCGGGAATGGCAGAACTCTATTACACTGTTTACCTCTTCATCAGGGAGACATCTTCTGATTAAACCATCAGCACATACTCTGAAGAGATAGGGGTCCTCCCAAACGTAATGACGGGTCTCAGACAGAAACTTCTTCCTCTGGTTGTAACTTAGATCATGGGGAATCAAACCAGAGGCAAGATAGTTAGCCAAGTCAGCGTACCATGGCTCTTTGACTTTCCCAATTACAAAGACCGTTTCGTCGGAAAGAATTCATTTATGGGGACCCCGTCATCTGGAGTCTCAAGCCTAGATAAATGATCTGCTACCCCATTCTGCTTCCCTTGCTTATCAACAACTTCCAAGTCGAACTCTTGGAGAAGCAGGATCCATCTTAGGAGTCTAGGCTTAGAGTCATTCTTTTGGAATAGGTACTTTAACGCGGAGTGGTCGGTATGAGCAATTACCTTACTCCCCAGCAAATAAGGCCTGAACTTGTCAAGAGCGAACACCACAACAAGTAGCTCCTTTTCAGTGGTGGTGTAGTTCTTCTGAGGTTCCGACAGAGTCTTACTTGCATACGTGATAACCCTCAATATTTTATCCTTCCTTTGACAGAGTGCAGCACCAACAGCAAAGTCACTAGCATCTGTCATTACCTCAAAAGGAAGGGTCCAGTCAGGGGGAACCACAATGGGGGCAGAGATGAGTTTATTCTTGATGGTTTGAAAAGCCTTCAAGCATTCTTCTGAGAAGTGAAATTTTACATCTTTCTGCAGGAGATCAGACAAGGGCTTCGCAATTTTTGAAAAGTCCTGGATGAACCTTCGATAGAACCCTGCGTGACCCAGAAAAGATCTAACTCCTCTGACTGAAGTGGGAGGGGGTAACCCCTCAATGACTTCCACTTTCGCCTTGTCCACCTGAATGCCATCTTTGGAGACCCTGTGCCCAAGCACTATACCCTCATGCACCATAAAATGGCACTTCTCCCAATTTAAAACCAGGTGGGTCTCCTCACATCTGCTTAGTATCTGATCCAGCTGATCAAGACACACATCAAAATTCTGGCCATACACCGAGAAGTCGTCCATGAAGACTTCTATGCTCTTCTCAATAAATTCGTTGAAAATGGCCATCATGCACCGCTGGAAAGTGGCTGGTGCGTTGCAGAGACCAAATGGCATCCTCCTATAGGCAAACGTGCCATAAGGGCAGGTGAAGGTGGTCTTCTCCTGATCCTCTGGCGCGATGGGAATCTGGAAGTAACCGCTGTATCCATCAAGGAAACAGTAGTACTCCTGCCCAGCCGCCGCTCCAACATCTGATCGATGAACGGCAGCGGGAAATGGTCCTTCCTTGTGGCCTCGTTCAAACGCCTGTAGTCTATGCACATCCTCCAGCCAGTGGTCTGTCTTTGAGGCACCAGCTCTCCCTTATCATTGGGCACCGCCACAATTCCTCCTTTTTTTGGAACAACTTGCACAGGAGAACCCAGCGGCTGTCAGAGATGGGGTAGATGATGCCCGCATCCAAGAGCTTTAATACCTCAGCTTTCACTACTTCCTTCAGGTTGGGGTTTAATCTCCTCTGGGGTTGCCTCACTGGTTTGATACTATCTTCCATGTAGATCCGATGAGTGCAGAACCCTAGACTAATCCCTTTTATATCTGCCACTGACCACCCCAATGCTCCCTTGTGCCTTCTTAATACCTCCAGAAGTCTGCTTTCCTGCGAAACAGACAAAGAAGAAGAAATAATAACCGGCAGGGCGCTACCCTCTGCCAAGAAAGCATATTTAAGATTTGAAGGGAGAGTTTTTAATTCAAGAGTAGGGGGCTTCTCTACTGAAGGAATGAGCCTCTGAGTAGGCCTGTCCAGTGGCTCCATAGGAGGAGCATGAGGGCGAAAATAGGTTCGTCCCTGGTTAAGCTGCTGGACACACAGTAGCTACCTCAGTGCTCTCCTTGTCATCCTCAATCGAGTGGCATAACACCTGTTCTAACAAATCAGAATTCTTAAACAGGAAGGAAGAGTCATCAGTATTCTCAGCGACAAATGCATCATACTCATCAGTATAGTCGACATCAATAGAAAGCACAACATGTGAGGAAGCATTTGTTCTCATCATCTTAGTGATATCAAAACTAAGCTCCTCATTATTAAATTTAAGGGTGATTTTTCCTTTGTCAACATCAATGACAGTTTTAGCAGTTCGCAGGAATGGTCTACCCAAAATTAATGGCACTTCCACATCCTCATCCATATCAAGAATAACAAAATCAGCAGGGAAGAAGAAGTTACCAACACCTACCACAACGTTCTCAACCATACCACGAGGTTTGATTGACGAACGATCAGTTAATTGCAGATTAAAGTTGATTGGGACAAGCTCACCAGCATGAAGCTTTCTAAACATTGAGTACGGCATCATTTATACTTGCTCCAAGGTCGCAGAGTCCGTACCCACAGTCCATGTCTTCTATGGTGCAAGGGATGATGGGCTGCCCTGGATCTCCACACTTCAGAGGGAGCTTCTGCTGGATGGCTGCAGAGCACGTCTCTGTCAGCTGGACAATCTCCTTTTCCTTGAACCTTCGCTTGTTAGAAATCAAATCCTTCACAAAGCGAGCATAGTTAGGCATCTGCTTGATAGCATCAATCAAGGGAATATTAATAGTAAGCTTTGAAAATACACTCAAAAATTTCCCAAATTGATCATCAAGTTTCTCTTTTAATCTATTAGGGAAAGGAAGTTCCTTAGGAACCACCTTACCCTTGGAGTTTTTAGCATTTAATATGAGAAGGGGAAGAAATAGGAGCCTGGGTCTCCTCAACAACTACCTCAGGAGGGGCTGAGGGCCCTGACGGTGCACCAGTGCTAGAAGAAGGGCGACCGGTCTCCTCGTCAGCTTGATTCTCAGCCACTTGATTTCTATTTATCAATTGCTTCCCGCTCTTAAGGTAACTGCTGCCACCTCTTCAGAATCTGAGCAATCCTCAACTACCACGGTTTCCGAAACCGTCACTGCCTTCAACTGAGCTTTAGGATTGGGGTCTGGTTGGGAAGGCAGTGAGCCAGACGGTCTCTGCTGTAGGAGGAACTGAGTCAACTGACTCATCGTTCCCTGCATCTCCACCATGGCGTTCTCGAGCTTTTGCTGGCCAGCTGCCAGATTCTGATTTATCACTGTTTGTTGCTCTTGAGAGGCCATCAGTTTATCCATCATCTCCTTCAGATTGCATTATTTGAACTCAGTGACGAAGGCTGAGCTGGAGGCTGCTGTGGCCTAAACTGATTGTATGGGGGCCTAACAAAACCAGGTGGTCCTCCCTGACTTGCCCTCTGAGGCTGCATCTGCTGTGAGTTGAGGGCGTTATTTGGATTACCGTACCTCAGGTTTGGATGCTAGTTCTGCATCCAAGGCTGCCTGTTGTACTGACCAATTACATTTGCCTCCTCAGTCTGCCTCATCTCAGCAACCATGGGGGCAGTCGTCATAATCATGGCTGTCTCCACACTGAGAACAACATACCTCATGTGGACCAGTAGACACCTTCTTGACAGATTGCACAGATGTCTGTCCCATAGTGAGCTGCTCGAGCATCTTCGCCATGTTACCTACTGTTGTACTCAAGTGGGCCTGCTCAGCAGCAATCTGCTCCATCATAGGATCTGGAGTCCGAGAGGAAGTCTGCCCAACCGTGAAAACTCTTCCACCACTGTTGCTCCACTGGCGGAGCTCCTCGCAGTAGGACTCCATGGCTGACATAAATTCTTCTCCACTCTTAGCCAACAAATTTCCTCCCAGTGCAGCTCGGACCTCGCCTCTATGCTCATCTCTCAGCCCTTGGAAGAACCCTGGGCCAAAGATGTCATGTTCTGACCATGATGCGGGCACTGGCGGAGCAGCTCCTTGAATCTATCCCAAGCTTCGCAGATTTTTCACTGCCGGACTGTCTGAAGGCGGTCAGGTCAGCGATCATCTGTCTGGTCCGGGAGATGGGGATATACTTCTCATAAAACCTCTCCGTCATCAGCTCCCAGGTAGTGATGATACCTGGTGGTAGACGGTGGAACCACTTCGATGCTTCGCCTGATAGACTGTGCTGAAATAAGCACAGCCGAGCATACTCCTCCAGCCCCTGAGACATCCCCAACGAATCCAGATGGACTAAGAAATGATGGACATGGTCGAGCGCATCAGCCGGGTCTGCGCCTGAGAAGGTCCCTGCTGGATGATTCCTGACAGCATTTGTTTGATGGCTCGGTTTTAACTTTTGCCATTCTGCTGTTAATTCTGCTGTGAGGTCGGTAGAGTCACATGTCCTCTTCTAGGAGCAGCTGGCGGGCGATTAATTCTTCCCAATGTGGACTGCTCATTATTTACCGGTCCGTTGGCAGCCATGGTGAAGGTGAGTGCTCTTCTCGCCCTACGAGCTGTACGGTTGATCTCTGGATCTAAATTGAATCTTGGCGGGCCTCGAGATCGGGTACCGTGCATTCACCAAACACCTGCACAGTTACACAAATAAAACACGAAGCTTTTAAGTTAGTGCTGTATGAACAGAACAGCAATTGAAAAATGCGTATAAACAGCTACGACAAAATGCTGAATGTAAAAATAGACACAATAGTAAAACAGAGAAAATTAAATAACGCAAATAAATAAATGTAAAAAACAATTGACAAACAAAGGCAAAGGATTGACAAAAGTCAAGTCCCCGGCAACGCGGCCATTTTGCAAACAGGTTAATTGATCTACTAAAAACTAAACAAATAATCTAGAAAATAATAAATCAATAAGTCTGTCGGGTTGCAAAAAATCCCGTTCACTTAGTATAGAAAGTTAAGCAACCAGATATCGAACCACGGGACTTGAATAAATAAGCCTAAGTCCTAAGAAAACTGGAAATTCAGGGGGGGGGGGGGGGTTGTGATTGTTTTGTGATTGAATTGAATAAATGCAAACAGAGTTGAACTGAAATGAACAATTAATGAAAGTAAAATGATGAGTTGATAAAGTGAGTGGAACTCCGGGTTCGGGTCGTTCTTTACTGGTTAAATCTAGTAACATCTACAATTTAATTATGAGAAACGGAAAGGCCAATTCTTTCTATCTCTTCAATGCTACATCCTAGTTCATTGAAGAGCTCACTATCAGAACATGTCATCTAATTAGCAGTTGGCAAAACACATATTGGCGGAATAAGCAAAAGAATTGTTAGAGTTTGTAGGAAAATTATATATCCGATAATCTTCCCCAAATCCCCAGGTTAATTCGAACTCCCTATTAATCACCTTGTCTGATCCTAATAGGTTTCGCAGAACAACTCTATAAATTCGCAAAATTAATAGAGAAGATGAATGATAATCATTAACCTGGGGAAAACAATCCATTACAGTCTCATAATCAAATTGCAGGATCAGGATTCTTAACTACATTGTATCCATTACGAACAACCCTACCCCAGAGTAAATCCCTACTAGCCAGACATTGCAAAGGAACAGATAAATACAAACAACGTAGAATTCATCTAAAGGAAGAAAAACCTTGAGTTGAACGTTTATCCAGATTCAATGGCTGCAGGCGCAAGATTGAAGATGATGGTCTCACTCCCTTCTGTCGATGCTCCTCCAGAATGATGATGATATGCTTGATGAATGTGGATGAAGGTGAGGATGAACTGATGCAATGGCGTGGATGAGTGGAGAGAACCTGTTAATCAGCGTGAGAGTGTGTGAAGTAATGATCGATGATGAATGAATAGCCTCCCCTCTGATTAGGTCATTTAAATAGATTTCCTTCCTCTTTTTCCCTCAAACGCCGAGTTTATGCTGAAATAATCGTGTCGTTCGAACATTGGTCCGACTTCAATGTTCGGACATAATGCTTGAGCGCTCCAATCCCAGAAGTCTCGACTTGTGTCCGAACTTGGATGTTCGGACACAAGTTCGGACATGCACCGTAAATCAGTCCTCCGTCTTTTCTCATTGGGATTCTCGGAACATGTCCGAACTTCGATGTTCGACCGAAAGTTGGGACATCTCATCAGACACAGCACACAAATTCTCGACTTGTGTCCGAGCTTGGAAGTTCGGACACACCTTCAAAATCCTCTAAATTCTTCGTTTTGACTCCAATTCGACCCCGTCTGTTGCAAACATCTCCCTTGTGAGTAGAAATCTACTGTTCCCTTGCTTTTTTTCGCATTTAATCATAGAAAAAGGTATCAAGCCCTAACAAACAACAAACCAAAGGAAAATGTAAGATAAGTGTGGAAATATTATCGATGCGCGTATACAAATTAGGCATTTCAGACCACTAAAACCATTCATATTTCACATCATCAAACCACAACAAGTCGTCATAGGATATTACCAGAGAAGTTGACAACAGAATACTTCACTTAGGCATGTGACGAACACTACGAGTGTACAAAAAATGAGATGTGGGACGACCGCACTCCAGAGGAGCTTGCGGGCCTGACAGACTACTCATAGGTTAGTCGGGTAAGTAGCAATGTATCAGTAAGGTACCCCACATATGTATACAAGTGGTGTACAGAAACACGAGAAGTAGTCGACTCCGTTCTACGGTCAGCGAAGTAAGTGCAAGCCAGAACAGTTGGATACCACGAACGACCGAAAGGAAGAATTCAGTTAAGCTTGCAAGTTTAAATGGTTCAAGGAACCCGTTCCAAGGAAATTATAGATGTCAAGAAGTGCAAGGAGCATAGATTATTTTGTATAGACATTGATATGTCTCAAGAATCTTGAAGCAAATGCATGATAGCTGGAATGAATAGCCTACCTCAAACAGTAAGGTAGATTCCTAACACGGACACGTAATATTCAATGAACGAGATAAAAGTCCTAGAGCAATCACCAAGGCTACGGGAAATATTATTCCTCGCTAAGAAGATATTAAACCCAATCAAGAAAACAAGGATGAAAGCATCAATGGTCTACCCAAGAACGGGAGACGTTATACCCGAAGAATGGGAGACATTGTAACCCTAAACGGGACAGTTCGAATATGGACCGCAAGGCGGTATGACTTACCAAACATGACCATATGGATAAGCCAAATGAGATGGCGTAACTCAGCAACACCAGAAATAATCCTGAAAGGGTGTGCGAGTCAACAACAGTTGAATGAAATACCGTGAAAAGAGCACATGAGTTTAAATGAATACTCTGTTAAAACACCGAAGGGAATCCATGTAACGATGGAACTTTAGTTACCAAAGGTAACTTGATATTCTAAAGGGCCTCCCTTGAACGGAAGAGTGATGCAACGACCTTGTCGTGGAGCCCAGTACTACCTCCAAACCATTGTTGGTATACGAAGAAGTAGAAGCTTGTATAAACAGCCTGCAAAGAGCATAGCTCAAGGCAATGTGGCTAAAAGCCATGAACCAACTACGTTATGTAGATTTAAATGGTTGCAAAAACCCACATTGAATAATAAGAAGAATTATCGAGAATGGCACTGGTAAAGGTAGAGAAATTATTTGATGTAGATGAGTAGAGTGGCGAACGAACCACTTGATTTGAATTCAAGGTAATGAGCAGCTTAGAGTAAAGACTACTTCAGTGTCACTGTCACTAGAGCATCAGCCTAGTATACAGTGACAAGGCTTTAGTTGCCTTTCTTGCTCTCTGTAGTAACAGTAGTGCAGGGACATAAGAATATAAGCGACGACACTACTAAGGGCCCACGCTCGGGCACTATGAGAAATCAGAGGAGTGGGGATACCTCTCATTATTGTGAAACCACCGGAGCGGATAGTAGATATGTGGACCCTCCAGAAAGAGGCTCCATCTGCTAATTAACATATAAAGCTTGAGCATATAGTTATGCCAAGGGATAATTTGAACAAAGAAAAAGAGATTTCCAAGAATAGTATGAGGAGAGAAGCTTTTATAGCAATGTCGAGACCGAAAAGAAAGAATAGTCGGGTTAGAGCGAACACAGTATGTGTGCAATGTGGGCTGTAAGTGAACAACTCTCAAGGAGCATAGGAACTTAAGGAATAGCATGTTCTATAATCAACCAAGTAAATGGCGAACCATGCTATAATGGTGGAAGTACATGAGCGGAAGCTAATGAAGTAGCGGATGCCATGTAAATCAATGCTGTAGAACGAGTAAGAACATGGTGCACAGCAAGCGACCATTATGTGAGTATAGTCAAACAATGACATGGAGAATAAGCGGAATTATGAGTTAGACTCAGTGGAGATGAAAAGCAAGAAATGGTAGATAGACAGGGCAATAAAGCTAGTAGTCTACACCATGTAATGAGGGATCTCATAGGGAACACATTATTCACTTTTATAGAAATGCATACAAAACTGAAGGCATATACCTAGTGGATCAACTTGATAAGTGAAGCAATAAGCTTTGGGGACAAGAGTACCTGTTTGCTAAATAACCAAACCGTACCAATACAGAAAGCTTACAAAAATACCAACGGTTATGGCGCAAGCCAGTTAAGCGAAAGTATAGAGACAAAACTATGCGGCTATGGGCCAAAGATGCACGAGGAGCGTTGGACATACCAACAATTACAACAAATAATTTTACCTAAATAAAAGGGGGGAAAGAAACTTATGAAAGCTATAAGGACCAATGCATATGAAAATGCAATGTAACACCCTACCGGTAATCACACCATTAACTCCCAACCCGTTTCCTTTATCAATACACAAGCAGCGGAAATCCAAACTACAACTGGGGGTGATACAATGCCGTTAGTCACCCACATGACTAACAAGGCCAATCCAAACGCAAATACAACAACAAATACAATATCGGTCTGATGGGTCTTATACGAGTACACTATGCAAACGTTACTCCCATTACTAAAACAATTCTCAAAACAAATACAACCTTCAACTTCAATATATCAAATACAACCTCCACTCATTACTATACCGAGTTTCTACAATTCCAAGTTCATCATTGACCTTTCGGTCTTACAAATCCATAATACAACAAATTCAATTCTTACACGACTACCCATAGCAAACAAACCCGTCCTACTCTCGAACGGTGACCGGCTACAAGCCCCATACAATTCACTACTATCTATATTTCACTCCTAGCTATCCTTGCTTAGCTGTCGGTCTCTTACTGTGATCATGTCCGCTTCAGGTACCTGCACACTAAAAACGTTGCCCCTAGGGGCTCAGCTTACGCTGAATGACTTCCACATACCCGCGTACTAGCGAGGGTATGCGACTAATTGGTCGAGAGCATGCGATTCATTTTAATTCAAACATCATGCAGACAACATACATTATATATGTACATTCACAATCAAATTCATCACTGAACATAAGCACTAACATACACATCAAGGGGTTAGTTTAATATGTTCTTTAATTAGGCTTGAGGGGTTTCTACCTCACCATGCCTTACTCAATTACTCATGTTCTACCCACTCCCTTGGGTACTCTTACTCACAATCTCAACAAGGTCTGCAACACTCAACTCAATTCTCCACTCAACTCAAATTCTCAAGTCCCTCAAGTCACAGCTCAATTCTCAATACTCACATACTCCATTCAATACTCAATACTCAAAGGCATCTTTTAAGTCTTAGCCACGACCTCGGGCAGGGTCATACACAAGACCCACCACCGGGCTCAACAATACAAAGGAATATGCGTTTTAGTTCCTCAAGTTCACAAATGTCCAGTTCTCTACCGGACTACTCAAATTCCCAAACTCCTCTCTCGAAGTCATTTCACAATCACAAGGATCAGCCTAGAGGTATCTCTCGATAACATCTATTGGCTTAGGGAATCTCAATGTCTAGTATTCTAAGATTTAGGGTTTTACCCAACTCATGGAATTCTCTCATGTTCATGACATTGTTTATTTTAGTCGGTTCCTCTATTGGGGTTCGACTATATTTCTAAAGGGTTTGGTGATCCCTCACCATTTTTACCTTACTCAAGGTTCATTGTTTGAGCACTCATCAATCCTCTAACAAAGGTTACTTAATTCTTCCACCATTATTAGTTTTGTGGATTAAGTCAATTCGGTTCTTACCTTTATCGGGAGGTTGCTACTCCCGTATAATTTTTCACGTAGTGTGTTCATAGGTTTATGTTACCGTGTATATGTTTGATAGTTGTGGGTGTGTTTCCACCTTATTGTTGGTTCGCAACTTGACTCATTCTACGAGTCTCTACTAAACAAGACTCAACTATGAGTTGCACTACCATACACAATCACAATCAAACAATCCTTCACATTCCACATTTCATGAATTATACAAACTTCAGTTTAGACAACAAACAAATCACAAGCATCACAATACAAACACAAGAGGGTACACACATTCTGATTCGTGCATTTATCTTGTTAGGTGATCACACAATCAAACAAGCACACAAATCGGGTCGGGGTAACCAAGTTAGGATACAGAGCATGAGGAAATCATACCTTACACCATGGTTTTACTTTTACCGGGTCACCTCTTGTTCCTCGGATCTCACTTCCGATTCACTAATCACATATTAAGTGGTTCTATTATCATTAAGGTAGTACAGTATGTAAATTAGTACTCCCGTAGTTAACCCCGTTATCCTGTTAATCTTTGGTTCACTTAAGTGTTTCTTAAACTCACAACCTTCTTAATCACTTCTTAAACTTATTTACACTTCTTAGGACCTTTAAAGGTCACCAAACAACTGCTAAACATTACAAAACCAATACCATTTAATCCCCCATGTTTAGAACCCTTAAAAACACTCTCTGTTAAATTCTGGGGGGTGGTCCGGGACTTGGTCCGGACCCAAAGTCCCAGACCAATGCTGGTCTTAACTCTCGGGTGAATTAACAAGTGGTCCGGGACCTTGTACCAAACTCAAGTTCCGGACCAGGCATGGATAGCAACTCTTGGCATGACTCTCATGGGTGGTCCGGGACCTTGTGCATCTCTCAAGTCCCGGACCAGGTACAGGGGTGACTCTTGGCCTATATTTAAGCGGTGGTCTGGGACTCTATCCAAGGACAAGTCCGGACCCTGCTAAACTGCTATAAGGGCGATTTTTCACCCCCCAATCAACCCAACCACCTCAAACTTTCCTAATCTTTCCACAAGTTTTCTACATAATCAATCACCCTAAAACATGTTCTAAACCACTCCAAATCCTTGGTTAAATCCCTACTCCAATTTGTTCAAATTCAACAATTCAAGTTCTCACATTTTGCATTTTTTCACTCTTTTGCATTTCTAACTTCTCCTTGCTAGTTTTTACATCTTACCAAGCCTACCAAATCATTTAATGACCATACCAATTCATTCCTAGATATACACCATTCTAAAACCCAAGTCCAACTCTCACTTCCACTATTCTAACACTAACTCTTTTTTTCTTGTTTTTCCAAGGCATTTCAATACTCTCATGCTACAGATTTTTACACCTCTCTATCCATCCTCCATTTACCATTCCAAGGTTACCAATCATCTCCAAACAACACTACAAACACCTAGTTTCTCCAATACACTAAGTCTTCTTAAAACACTTATTTTTCTACCAAAATTTTGCCATAACCTCCCCATAAACTTTACATGTCCATTCTCACCCATTATCACCAAAGTCAAACCTAAGCTAGCCACACCCATGAAGGGTCCTACCAGAGCATAATATATCCTCAAAACTTCATTAAAACACAATATAGCTCCATAATCAAATGCATGGCACTTAGGCCTTTAAATCAACACAAGTTCAAAATTCCCCAAATTCAATCAAATACATAATTCACATAATTTGGGTTCATTATTTTAATTAAACCATCCCAATTCCTAATGCAACTAAAAACAAAGTTAAAGGTAGATCTTTACCTTAATTCACAAGTTTCTCCTTAACTCTCCTCTTGCTCCTCCCTCTTCTCAAAATCGGTCAAGTGGGGATGGAGTTGCCAAACTCCATCCCAACATTCAAGAAACTCAAAAATATACTCAATTAATATTTTTAAACCCTTAGGAAATCTTAATTCAATCAAATGGGCTTAGAACACAAAGTTAGGGTTTACCTTTGGAGATTTTTGAGAGGGGTTCTCACCCTTGAATCAAGAAGGGAGTTACTCCACTATTGGAGGGTTGAAATGAAGCTCAAAATCAAGAAGAAAAAAAAGGTATTACAAGGGGGTAAAAATCAGTCACCAAGGGAGGGAGAACCAAAATGAGTTTTTCAATGAAATTTTTACCTTAAGAGAGAGGGGACTCCAAGCTACAAGATGAATTCTTTTCTCTTCAAATGGGGAAAACCCATGGAGGTCAACTTCATCCTTTTGGAATTTTAAAGAGAGAAGTGTAAGAGGAGGATGGGGAGTTCAAATATGTAATTTATTTTGCTTTTGGAGCTTGGATGAAGCTTGGGCAAGGAGGAGAATGAAGAGAAGCCATGGATGGAAAAGGGGAGGAAGAAAGGGGAGAAATCGGCAGCTTGGGGGAGAAGATGGAGCCGGCTGGGAAGAAAGAAGAGAGGGAGGAGAGAAAAAGGAAAGAAAGAAATGAGAGGAGAGAGAGGGTGGGGTACCTTTTTACTTTTCTTTCTTTTCTTTTCTTTCTTCCTTTCTAGCTTTGTGTGTGTGTGTGAGTGGGGCTGATTACTAATTAAAACCGGCCCACTATATTAGTACCGGCTGGAGCGTTTTCGTCTTTTAAAGAAAATGCTCGTTAATTTACCCGGTTTAGTACTATTCACTAACCGGGCCCGTTTTCCGGAAATTTCTCGTTTCTTTAATTTTAATGGCTATTATACTCCCATTAATGTTTATTATAGTTATTTAATGAGCTATAATTTTTACGGGTTCATTTGACCACTCAAAGTCACGTTTTTGGGTTTTCTCGAAAAACGTGCGCTAAAGCTTTATTAGCGTTTTTAATTCATTTATGGATCCGTTTTCTTCGGAAGTTATTCCCATATATTATTTAGGCATTATTAAGCCTTTAATTTCATTTAATACTCTTTCTAAGGTTGTATTTCTCCTAGGATCACTTAACGCCCAATTTAGCGTTTTTCGCTCTTTAAGCGTTCGTTTTCTCTTTTCTTTTGGATTTATTCTTTTTACCAAGGTTCATTAGGCACTAATAGGCCCTCAATATCATATTAGACTAATTTAATCACCCTAATTAAGTTCAGGGTATTTCATGCAAGGTCGTACAAATGAGAATACTGGTACGAGAACCAAATAAGTGAGCATAATTCAAAAGGAATGATCACGAGCCAGTAACAACAGAGGAAGCACTACATACTACGTAGTAGAATAACCTCAACCGACAGTAAGTCGGAAGAACCAAGTGAGTAATCACGAAAGTACATGATAATGTGTATAATAGATTTCCAGAAAACGTGAGAGAAAACCTATAACTCATCGAGTTCGCGTACGGTAAGAAATACCACACGCAGATGGAGAAGCCTTTATTCCCAAGTTAAAAGGGATAAAAAGGAGATGTACAATACATTTAGAATGACGAAAAAGGGTGAATTAAGCTCTAGAGATATGGGTCACGCAGCAGAAGCTTTTGGGCCGTAACTCAAAGGTTTGATATACTAGTAAATACGAGCGAATGGCTGATTATCAATGCCTTGAAGCCTGAGAGGCTAGAACCGAAACCGGTTATGAGTTAAACAACTCCACTGATAATTCTTGGTGCAGGGACTAAAGTGTCAGTATGGTTAAGACCCTTTGACCAAAGAACGTTGTATAATAGACCACATGGAAGCTAAGATACTCCATGATGGCTGCATGCCTTAGACCAATGTTCAATGATAACATATGGTAGATTACACGGGCGTAATCCTTTTTAAGGGGGATAGAGCGAAAAGTCGCTTAGCGTATGTTTTCGTATTAAGTACGTAAACTACAGTGTGCATAGCACCAAAGAATTTGTTTTGATGATTGGTACTTATGTTACATAAACATAGTAGTCATTCATTGTGTAATTATATATTGCCACAGAAGATGCGAATACCATTGATATAAATATACTTATCTTATAACTCCGGCGTGAGAATATAAGTGATAAAGGAGTTGAGAAAACTCCGTGGAGAATTAGAATCCTGATGACATATGTCTATTGAGATTAGACATGGTATTGTGATGTATGAGTCGGTATGCAACCGACGTAGAAGCTAGTAGGAATTGAATGGGGGAGAGAGAGAAAAGGAAATATGTACCTTTTTACTTTCTTTCGTTTTGTCTTCTTTTAGCTAATTAGTTAGATTATTAATAAAGAGGGGAGAGTGCTGAACACTAACAAAACTGGCCCCCTTATATTAATTGGGCAGGGGCGTTTTCATCTTTACACAAGAAACGCTGGTTAAATTCCCGGTTTGAGCACTATTCACTAACCGGACCCGTTTTCCGGATTTTTCTCGTTTCTTTAATTTTGATGGTTTTTAAGCTTCCATTAATGTTTAATTACAGTTATATGATCAACTATAATTTTTTTAAGGGTCCATTTGACCAATTAAAGTCACGATTCCGGGTTTTCTCGAAAAACGTGCTTTAAAGCTTTGTGCGTTTTTAACCCACTATATGGATCCGTTTCCTTCGGGAATTGTTCCCATATACTATTTAGGCATAATTAAGCCCTAGGAATCCATCTAGGACCCTAGTCGAGGTCACATACCTCCTATGGTGCGTAACGCTCATTTTTACGTTTTATGCTTTTTAAGCGTTTCTCTTTTCTTTTGGTTTTACTTTCTTCACCATATTCTTTAGGCACTATTAGGACCCTAAAAATCATATTAGAATAATTTAATCACCATATTTAAGTCTGAGTATTTCAATGCAAGTTCAGACAGATGTTCAGGCAACACTTAGACTACGAAACTTGGAAAACTTTCAGGGCCTATCCGAAGATGTACGTTCAGACGTATGTTCGAACAGAGCCAAAACCTTAAAACTAAATTAATTCATTCTTCATTGCAAAACCAAGAGCGTAAGTCTAAAAAACAGATCTTATTAATACTTATAAACTCATAATCTTTAACATAATCAAGGAAGTTGTAACTTAAATAACAACGGAATATAAACTAAATCCAAGGCATTACCGCCACACTCAACCACCTGAGTGCTCAGGTTTATCCTCTTCCAGCAACACAAAGTATTCTGGAAAACAATATCAAAATAATGTATGTGAAAACAATAACATCTTGACAGAATACAATCATCCCTAACATCTATGTGGCAACGTGATCCCAACCCCAAGTCTTAGTCGTCAATACCTGCGATCAGAAAACATATATACACACAAGAAGGGACCACACAAATCAGTGAAACTGAGTAAATTCTGTCTCATAGCGTAAAATACATTTTGAAATCCTTTTAACAATTAAACAAACTGATATAAGGTATCATAATCCAACAATCCAAAACCATTTTCCAGCAACCATATCCATCAAAATAACAGGGGAGTTTTCACCAGGAACTAATCACTTTCATCCATGGATGAACACCCAAAACAAGGCCGCAATAATAATACCACCTCACCCTAAGTTCTTAAGTGTCCACACCCCCACCAGCCTCTAACTAGATGGAGTAGATCATAGAGCTTAACTGTGTTTCACTGTTCACAGCGCAAATAAATATACACGGGGTACAAAGTACCAACAATTTTACACGGAGTACCAAAGGTACCAACAAATTTACACGGAGTACCAACCGGTACCAATAACGCATTGTTCCAGTGAAAGTCTCCCAAATCGATAACCAGTTCCTCAAGTTTGTAAAATCATAAACCTCCCGTTCACAATGGTTCGGGGGAATAAATTCCAAATTGCAGATTCTCAAATTAGGGTTTCAAAATCAGGAATAAATCATCAACATTCCATACAGTCAATCAATTATGAGCATAGTAATTTACCTGGTCATACGCTTTACTACGAGAATGGCTCAAACAGATTCACATATATCTCCCGTCAACGAGTTCAGAATCTTGAATTACAATGAGTCACCATTCAGAACTCACCAATTCACAACTAAAAATATAACATCTTAGCCTAGCTAGGTAGTAACCCTTACCCTTCCAAAGACTTTAATTTGGCACTGGAAGAAGAAGCTTGAAGAAGACAGAGAGAGAGAAGATGAAATATGAAGTTGAGAGGGAAGAGTGTAGCACGTCGTGATAACTGGTGAGGAAGATGGAAGTGGGGGGTATAAATAGAATAATTTCCTTAAAAGAAAAGGGAGGAAGGTAATAAAATAATTAGTTTTAAAGGAAGAGATAAAATTATTATGGAGTAATTAATTTTAAAAAGATAAGAAGTAGAATAATTAATTCGAGAGAAGATAAGAAGTAAAATAAGATAACTAATTTAGAAGCAGATAAAAATAAACATAATTATTTTAGAAGAAGATAAAGATGCCCGTAATAGATTAATTAAGGAAAACGAAAGGGACATATTAAAATGATTAATTTAGAAGAAGAGAGTCAAATAATTAATTTATTTTCCCTGGGCCGGTTACTAATTTGTCTAACTCAATATCTACCCAATGTAAACTAAACCTGATTGTATAAAATACTCGTAACGATTTATTTAATATGATATTCCTAGCTCAAAATATACGGGTATTCAATGAAGGAAAACAACTATCTTTATCCAATTAACATAGTTGATGGAAATTATGATATTTGCAAACGATTTGTAAGAGGCCTCTGGCTTGATTTCTCATGGCTAGCTCACTCGCTCTCTATCTATATGAAGTCAACTAAGTTGGCAATGGTGGCCATCTCATAAAATCAATAGGCCTCTTTCTCTAACGATAGCGGAACATTCACTTAACACAACTATTAAGGTTAAACTGGTTGGTGGGTACTCCTAACCAGTCATAGATGGTCCATCATCTCCTACGAGAAATTTTACATATAAAAACAAATGGTTGCTAGTCTACAGAGCATGCTTATAGAGCCAAAATCTATTACTAATACAAATGCCCTAGGATTGGAACGTATTTGACGTTTTTTTAGTGACCTTTTAATGTCACCCGTAATATGAAGTTAGCTTCAGGGATCAACCAGTTCTTCATCAGATATCAAGCTAGGGGAATAGGTGGGAAGGGTCACTTGCAACATTTTTAAAATTGCTCATGTACCGGAGGGAAGCTAGAGTATAAGAGTTGAAAGAGAGCTGGCATCAGAGGTTGAGCCACATGATTTGATCCATTTCTAGCGTGAAGGATATATTTCAGGCCCAAAGGTTGTTTCCTTTCTAAAATGTGGACCAATTGTTGAAGTCATTAAGGTA
Source organism: Limonium bicolor (assembly GCA_023374045.1). NCBI lineage: Eukaryota > Viridiplantae > Streptophyta > Magnoliopsida > Caryophyllales > Plumbaginaceae > Limonium > Limonium bicolor. Next base: position 28,224,191 of record CM041776.1, read on the forward strand.
CACACTATGAATCCATTACACCATAGTCTTTTAGCATTTTTTACTATAGTTGAGATGGAATCGGAGGGAAACAAATGTTCCACTTATTGATATCCTTGAGACCAACGCCCCCCAATTTATGATTTACTCAAAGAGAATTTTAAACTTCCATAGTAGTGGGGTTATTGGTGGCAATGGACTAAGGGATGGAGCGGTTAGCTCTTGTAATAATGCTTTTAATATCATTTTTTAGGAATGACTACATGTAACACCCCCTACTCGCAAATCTCGTATTAACTACCGTCGCAACATAAATAAACAATGAGTCATAGTAGAAATTAAAAGATAATCGTACTAACCCCCGGGCGTTACTGAAATACCCCAAACTTAGATATGGTGTTTAAGTGATAAAATAAGATATAAGGAGGCTAAATAATGCCTTAGAAACATTAGGAAACAATTAAATCAAAGAAAACATAAGGAAACACCAAAAAAGCAGTTAAGCAAAAATGTGCTCTAAGCTTGGAGAGACTTGGGTGAGCACCCAAATATCATGCTAAGACCTTATTAATATCCTAATGGTCATTTTTAAATCAATTACCAAAGAAACCAAGCTCAAAAACAAGTTAAAACACAAATTGTGCTTTAAGGACTCTTAAAGCACATTTTTGAAAAAATTGTCTTAGAAAGGGGTTTTAAGTGGCTAAATGCCCATGATTACTCCTTAATTAACTTGTGTACTAATTATGATCACATTAGGAAGTCTAAATCAATGGGAAATCAAAAATTTCACAAATATGTGCACTAATTTGTGAACAGTAACCAAATAGTGCGAGTTTAGCATTAAGTCAATATAAGCTAATTAATTGGTCAACCAAGACCATAAATGTCTGATTATTAAGGGGGTGGCCGGTTTTTAGGTGGTGAGTCACCAAGGGAGGCAGCCAACATAAGAAAATAAGAGGGAAATTAAAGAAGTTACTATTTGCTTTTAAAAAGGAAATCTTACCTTTTATGCCATCTCTCTCCTCCTTTCTTCATTCTTCATCTTCTCCACCGGTTTTCTTGCTCTCTTTCTTCTTCCTTCACGTAAAGAGCAGCCTCCATGCTAGCTCCATCTTTCTTTGCCCACAACTTACTCATTTAGCTCCAAAATCAAAACCAAGCACATATATCTCTTAGTTAGCTCAAGCTCCAGCTTTCTATCTTTCCAAAACTTCAAAAGCTTCATTTTGGTGCCAAGGGAAAACACCATTGAAGGGGGAAAAATAAGCTTGGAGGTTGTAGCTTCTCCATTCTCTTAAGGTAAAGAATATGTAAAAAAATCTAGGTTTCTACCACTTCTCCCTTGTCCGAAAATGTATACTCATGGGGCTCCATTTTCATGCCTTGTTCTAGCTTGATTTCTATTCTCCAAGGGATAGAGGAGGTCCTCGTTGATTCATATCCAAGCCTACTTTAAGACTTCAAGGTAAAATACTCATCATAATACCTTAAAACACATTTTTGACCTAGGGTTTGCTCCTTTAAGGTTAGTGCATTGCCTAGCACTCATTAGAATCATTGATTATTGATTAGAAAATTGGCAAGTTGAGTTTGATTTGGTGACCGAGATTGATCAAGGGAAAACCTAAGGAAGAAAGTTTGTGAAGCTTGAAAAAGAATAAGGTAAATGTCTTACCTTAAGGTGTTTTAATGCATTAAGGGTGAGATTGAGATAGGTGATAAGTTTAGCTTAGATTTTACATTAGAAAAGGGCTATATATAACCTAGGAGAAACAATGACTATATTGAGAACTTGTGATTAAAGAGCAAATGGGAAATGAGATAGTTAGATGATTCAAAGGTGAATTACAAGAGCATTTATATTTCAATGGGAGCCTAGTTGTGTGTATTTGCAGGTCAAAGGCTAATAAATGTGGAAATTCAGTGGTTAAGCTTATTGTCATTTAAGGGCCTAAGTGCCAAGCATTTTAAGTTATTGCACTATATGATGATTTGGTGTAGGTGTAGTTTTGATGTAAATTAGGTGTTAAGAATGTGTGGAAATAATTTTGGGTGTTAAAGATTGTTGAATGGTAAGAACCAAGTGTTTGGATGTGTAATATACTAAAGATGTCATGTCAAAATTAGTGAGAAAACAAGGAGTTTAAGGTGTATAATGAAGTTTGATGACCTAGAAGGTACTAGGAATTCGTAGGGCTTAAATTGGTGAAGGAAAGTGAACTAGAGTGTTCTTGAGTGTTTTAAGGATTTAGGAGTTGTCTTGAAGGAATTAGAGTTCAAATAAGTAAGTGTGATGCTCAAGGGATATGGAGGAAGTGTGAATAAGTCTTGTGCAAGTTTTGGTAAACAATGGATGAATAATGCCTTGAGAGAATCTAGGTATAAGCTTGAGGAGATATAAGAAGTTTGTGTAAAAGAGGTGTTGAGGAACAATAATGCTTAGGAGTGGTAATAATGTTTGTGAAATAGCATTTTGGTTAGTTGGGTTGTAGGTATGATATACCACTTAGAAAAACCTAAGGAAAATATAGCAAGTGTTAAGAGATTATGTGAGGAATTAGGTACCAAGTTTAGATGAGGAATAAGGTAAGTTTAAGATGTTATTTTGGGGTTAGAATATTTCTAAGATCTTATATGGACTTTGGGTAAAGAGGATGAGAAGAGAACAAGTGCAATCACACTTAGAAAAATGCAAATGGTTAAAACCTGCAGCTGGTCCGGGACCTAGGTCCAGGGTAAAGTCCCGGACCATGCCTAAATTAGAGCCGAGAGTTCATCCAGCACCCTAGTCCGGGACTTAAGTCTTGTATAAAGTCCCAGACCACCCCCTAATTTACCCCTGAGAGTTTTAGCATGAAATGGTCCGGGACTTAGGTCCTATATAAAGTCCCGGACCACAACATAAAATCAGCCAAAAGTTTAACCAGTGTTGGTCCGGGACTTAAGGTAAGGACCAAGTCTCAGACCACTCTAAAAATGGTGTATAAGCTTGGAAAATGTTAGGTATGATGAGGGAATGATAAGTGTTTGTATAAGGTAGTTAAGGACATGTTTGGTGGGTATTACTGGCAATTAAATGTGGTGAAAAAGTATAAGAGATAATGAGGAATGATTCACTAAGAAGCTTAAGTTAAGCTATAAGGACTTAGTGATTATTAGTGGGTAAACATTAGTAGTAGAAGTTAAGTTCGTTGGGATGGGTTAAGTAACTAATGACCTAAAATTGATTGAATGTTCTAGGATTTGTGAATTGGGACAAGGAGGGAGATTTAACAAACGACCGCCGACGGTGAACAGTACAGTCTTTCTTGTGACCTGCTTGCTAACGAGGTGTCCCTCGGCTTGTGTGTTATCTGTTTATTGCTATGACTAAGACAAGATAAAGCATGCAACCGGTTATATTTGTTCTGATGTGAATGTGTTCTCTTTACACTAACCACGAGACTTGAGATTGCTACTAACTAAGTTTAGTACTTGTTGAGGTAAGAAAAGGAGTTAAGTATTGGGTATATGTTGGTTAATACCCGTTAAGGTTTAACTAACACATGGTTTGTAAGATTTTCACTAACTGGAACTTAAGGGGGAGTGAGGAACCCGGGACTGACTCCGGTCATGCATGCTAAGGTAAAAGGGGGTCGGTATCTGAATCAGATCCGTCCTCCGCTTAAGGACTTGTCTTCGGACTTGTTTGCCTAGGGTCGGTTGCCGGCTCAGCTACACTGGACTCCCGTCCAAGGTAGGTGGCATTAAGATGGTGCGGTAGGATCACCTAAATCCTAAGTTTAAGATAAGATACAACCATTTCCATTCTAGGAACGGTTTTGTATACTGAGATTAGATAAGGATAAGACTGAGGTAAGTTAAGGAGAACTGAGGATAAGTGTAATCAGATATGGGGGAGGTTATTACTAACCCACCTGTTAAGGAACGCTTGAGTCGTTCATTTGTGTGTGAACTATGTATGTTCATTTGTGGTTTGTTGATTTAATGCATTTCATATTATGATTGTGATTCTAATCAACTTCCATGCTATCGACAATTAGTCGTCGTAGCCCTGTTAGCTTGGGGGCCACGAGAGGGTCATACCAGCATTCGTGCTGACCCCCTTTGGGGCTGTTTTTACACTTGCAGGTAACCCGCCCATGAAGTCACACCATGAGAGTAGGAGCGGTTAGACCTTAGGATGAGTTTTTATTTTGAGCACGGGTGCGCAGGGCAGTCGTTTGTTGTATATTTAAACTGATGGAAGTTTATGTTGTCACTTGAGATACTCAAAAACTCGGTTGGTGGGCATTTTGGATGGTATGTATATTTGGTTTAGTGTTGTAATTAGCAAATTTCGGTATGTTCTTTTGATCAGACCGTGGCAAGGTCTCGGTGCTAGTTTATTCCGTGCGATCATTGTGATTAAGCTGTTAAGTTTGCGATAACCACGATTGGCTTTGGACGGGGTGATACAGTTACCACCACTGCTCACCCATGTGAGCAGTGACGTATCCAAACACATTATAATCTAACATGCTATGATGGTAAGAGATAGCTAACCATAAAATATAAATACAACACCAAGTCCGAAATCAGTGAGCAGTTTAATTCCAAAAACCATATACAATCATAATCCAATCCGAATCAGTTCCAAAAGTATGGTAGTAATGTATACCGCTAAACTACCCCAAAAAATAGCCCGTACTTCGACTTTGATCTCAAATAAGCACCTGTAATATGTTTCCATAAAGGCTCAGTACAACCGCTGAATATGTTAAGGTGTAATCGTTATGAACTCTTAACTCCTTAAGTTAATTAGCCTAGTTATCATGTGGTTCATTTACATGTTGTTTCGTTTTACAGATTTATATCCAATAGTTCATCAAAATAACACACACAGTTCCACATGTAATCATGCATACAAGTGGAATAAAAATGATTGCGTAAGATAACGATACGAGTATTGTTTCATTCAAATGGTCCTCGTTTATTCAGCCTTCAAGGCTTTTGGTTTGTTATCCACTTACGGGAGTTATTTAAGTCTCGTACTAATGATTAGATAATGTCTAATTGTTCCATTCACTTAACTCTTAATCATTGACAATCATCATGTTAGGAGATGACATGACTTTAACTAATTACTTACCCCTACTAGATGGTGGGTCACCAAAGGCAGTAGCCGTCCCCAACAGTAGGCCATTTGATTCCATCTTATTTCATATTAGTTGACGAGTTGCCAATGGCCGAAGCCGTCCCCAACATCAGGGCATATGTCCAATGATCAGTCTAATCTATTGGAATATAATGTACGAGTGGACCTGTAACAGTTATCCGCTCTATTGTGATCACTATGGGAAAACAGAATTCCTTGGATTTCTCCTCATATACGATTCTTTTCACCATGATTAAGTTCTCTGAATCATCATACCTAAGATCTTTTCTTAGGTTATAATGAATATATTACCCATATAGTTGCCTTTTAGGTCTTACACATTACCTAAAAGTCATCTAGATCATTTTCATATCTGAATACATGTGCTCATGAGAATGGTATTACCGCTTCTCTAACCAAGTTAATTACTTAGACTGACTAAGGATAATGTGGTGTATCTTGTTAGTCGTTTGTGAGCAGTATTTCCTTAACCAGTAATCATAACTTGATTCAAGTTCGTACTTAGTATTGCCTTAGTCCAAAGACGTTCGCGCACAATTAATATCGTGGGAGTCGGCAACTGAAATCATATAAACATTTCAATATAAAATCGTACATATCACTTAGGAAGCATCACACAAATGTATGAACCTAGGGAAATCCTTAGGAACATTCGGACCACACAATAGCATACCGATCACCCGGGGTAGAAGACGCTACGTGCGATCCTCGAGCTAGTCCTCTAAATCTCTAGCTCTGGAATACGAGGCTAAGTATTAGCTCTCTATAATATCAAACCAAGTCAGTATCTCGTATAGTCACTAATCCCCCGGTATTTACACCGTGATTGATTATCGTTATCATTCAGGTTTTAATTCACGTTCAGGATTAGTTATTCGATCTTTTAATTATAATAATCGCTGACATGTTGTATCCTGTTGCAACATATGATTTAATTCTCACATATACCATCTCTTTAATCCATGGGGTTTATATATATATATATACATACATATTCATATAGTCATTGTTACTATATGTTATTTCATGTAGTTGACCTTTAAGTATTAATAGCCTTTAGCATTTAAATTCTCACTTAAAATATAAGTTGGTCAACTTGACCCTCTTTGGTCAATTTGGTTGACTTGGTCAACACCATTTTATAATTCATAATATAATTCCTTATATTATATAATTCCAATATTTGTATAACTCTTATGCTATGACATTAAGTCCTTATGTTTAATGTCATATAATGGATTTCCCCACTTTTTTAAAACCCATCTTAATTTTATTACATTCTCCACTTTATATATAATTTATAACTCATATATATATATATATATATATTCAAATTTTCCATATGAATTTTAAAATTCCTTCAATTAATACTAAATTCATGTAATGACATTATGACCATAGTCTTAATGCTATGTCATGTAATCTTTCAACTTTTATTATATTCATCCCTAACTCCTTATATTCATGGCATAGCCCTTTACATTCTTATTATTACACTTTTACCCACAATTGTTTTCAAACATTACAATTACATTACAAATCATATTTATAAATCTAACTCCTTATTTATTTATTCCAAAGTTCTATTCTAATTCCTTAATATCACCGAACAACCTCTATATATCTTTTATAATCTTTCACTTTAATATTAAAATTCCACCCAAAACTTCCCAAAAATTCCAAATAGACCCCACATTGGTCTGTTCTGATTTTTACATTAATCTTTATTACATATTGACCCCATAAACTAATCTAGTCATCCAAAGACTTCCTTTTATGACATTTCCTTCCTTAAAAGACAAGCTTTGTCTTTCTCTTTCCTTCCCCACTATTCCAGCCAAGAGTAGCAAACTTCTTCTTCTTCATTTTAGTTTTTGTAGTTTTTGAGCAAGTGGAGGAGAAATCGAACTCCAAGAGCATAAGGTAAGCTCTTAAGTCACATGATACTATTATCTTCATCTTTCCATTGTCTATCCAATGAACTAACAATCAACCCACTCCCACCTCTCAATATAGCCGAGTTCATCTTGCAAGAAGACCCAATTTTGGTTATAACTCAACGTTTGAAGCAAGGATAGACAAAACCACTTCTTAAGGTAAAATGTGTTCTAAGCTCCCACCTTCCTTTCTATTATTGTAATGGCTGATTACCATGAGTCTTCCGACTCATTTTCTTCCAATTACCATGCTAGAACATCAACTCTTTCAAATTCCTAAGGAGGTGGCCAAAATTCCAAAATCATCATTAAGGAGTTATTCAAGGGTAAGTTAAACTAGACCTTTTCATGTATTTTAATAAGATTCCTTAGCATGGCTACATAGGAGAACTAACACTCTTCATGCACTCTAAAAAGAGGCCGAGATTGACCATGGGATGTCTTGGAATTCAAAGGTAAAAAAAAAACCTTCTTAAGGCTTATTTTCATGCTTTAAAATTCTGCCTATGTTAGGCTATTCCAAGAGCTAAATAATGCTTTGTTTCCTTGTTAAATCCATGTCAAAAGGGCTGAGAAAAACCACCATAAGGCCGATACCAAACAAGGATGAAAGAATCAAAGAAAAAGTCATTTTCAGGGGTAAGAACAAACCTAACCCTAAACCTTGGTTAATCACCTCCTAAGCATTTTATTAGTGAAAAAATATAACTTAGCATCTCATTTATGCTATATAGCCGAGAGTGGGTGGAGAGAACCAAGGCTTAAGCTTCAAAACACAAGGTATAACCTTAGTATACACCTTATGCTTTAAGGCATTTCTAACTTATGTGTTATGTTAAAACCATGAGTGATCTGGGAAAAATGGTCAAGTTTGACCCTAAAATGGCTAGGAAATAATATAGCCAACTTTGGTTAGTCACTTAAATGATATAATGACATAGTTGTCAAATTTAAGATATTATGGGGTAAATTTGCAAATACCATAAAAATCTGGGTAAACAGAAGTGAGGCCGAGATTTAAATGCATTTCAAAGACCATTTAAGTGTAATTGTAAGTTATACTATGGTTTGTAATAAGGCCATGTCATTAGCCCAAGTTATAAGAGTTTAAGTACTTTTAATGCTTTAAGTTTTAAGCATTAGGGCTGCTTCTGGTGGATGAGTAAACCTACTGTAAAAAGGATTATTTAAGTGTTAGAAAGACCTAAGAAATATGTAATTAAAAATACCTAAGGGTTCGGTAATGTTAAGTTTGAGAAAGATGTCAAAAATGACATATGAAAGTGTTAATGAACTTAAGAAGTGTAACAACAAGTTTAAGAGTGCTATGTGAGTGTATTACTGCAAATAAAAATTATTGGAGTGTCTAAGTGTGACATAGCAGAAATTTAGGCTTTGGATGAATTTTGGATGTAAATTGTAAGTTATAGGAAAGTTAAAGGCTTAATTGAGAGTCTTGGAAAAGAATTGGGGCAAAACCATAATTTTAGAGAACTTCTGGTCCAAACAAAAACTTGGAGGTCAACCTTGATTAGAGAATAAGTGTTGACCAAGTTTAGGTGAAGAAATAAATTAAATAGCAATTTTAATGAAGATTAGAAGTTAAATGAAAGTTTTATAAACTTGAAATACCCCAAACTTAAATATGGTGATTAAATAATTCTAATATAGAATTTTAGAGGCCTAATGATGCCTAAAGAGCTTTGGTGAGGAAAATAAAACCAAAAGAAAAGAGAAACGCTTAAAAAGCGCAAAATGTAAAAATAAGTGTTACATAACTATAGGAGGTATACGACCTCGACAAGGGTCCTAGGTGGATTCTAAGGCTTAATTACGCCTAAATAATATGTGGGAACAATTCCCGAAGAAAACGGATCCATATAGTGGATTAAAAACATAAACGAGCCTTAAAGCACGGTTTTGAGAAAACCCGAAAACGTGACTTTAAGTGGTCAAACAGACCCGTAAAAATTATAGTTGACTATATAACTATAACTAAATGTTAATGGAAGCTTAAGAACGATTAAAATTAAAGAAACGAGAAAAATCCGGAAAATGGGCCAGGTAGGTGAATAGTGCCAAACCGGGTAATTTATCAAGCGTTTCTTGTAAAAGACAAAAAACACCCTAGCTTATATGTACATAGTGGGGGCCGGTTTTTATGTGTAATAAGCCTCCCCTTTATACTAATAAATAGTTAGAAAAAGAAGAAGAAGAAAAGTCAAAAGTGAAAAAGCATAAAAGGTACTCTCCCCCTCTCTCTCTCCTCTTATTCTCTCTTCTTTCACCTTTTCTTCCTTCTCCCAGCCGGAAGCACCCCATTCTTCTTTCTCTATGCAATTTTCCAGCCCCTCCAGCTCACACCTCCAAGCTTGCCCAAGTTACAACAATGCTCAAAATGAAAAATAAATTATATATTCTTCTTCCTCTCCTCAAGAGCTATCTTCCTCTCCTTTCAAAATATCAAAATCTTGAATTTGAACTCTATGGTTATAACCCCATTTGAAAAGAAAGCTAGAGTTTCTTGAAGCTTAGAGTTTCCACTTTCACTTAAGGTAAAAAGATTCAAGGAAAAACTCATTTTCTCCATCCCTTTGTCTTGGCCGATTTTTCCTCTCTTAATGCCTTGTTTCTTTCTTTGTTTGAGCATTCATTCAAACCTCCAATAGTGGTTGAAATCCTACCCTTCATTGTTGATCAAAAACCAATTCTAGGGTTTCTAAGGTAATGACCAACTCTAGTTCCTTAAGCATTTATAATTAATGGGTTAAGTGTTTTTACTTACACTCATTTCTTTTATTGAAGGTTGGGTTGGCATTTGGCAATTACACTGCCCTTGGCCGATTTTGAGTCAAGAGAAGTGGAGAAGAGGAAGAGAAGGATGGAGAAGAGAACTTGGGAAAATTTAAGGTAAGAAACCTACCTTAATGTTACCATATATGTTTTAGAATTATGAGATGGGAAAATTGAAAAGGAATGAACTAAATTCAAGTTAAGAATGTATTTGGAGGTTAGTGAGAGTTGGTGGTTTAAATTGTGTTGAACTAAGGGCTTTGGAGCCAAGTGGTTATGATTGTGTTTATATTGTTGTTTGATGAGATTTTGATGAAATATTGTGTGTTGGTAGGATCCTTTATGGATGTGACTAGTGAATTGATTGGGAGATGAGAAATGATGTATTTGGGCATGCTAGATTAGTAACAAAGTTATGGCGAAATTTCGGTAGAAATGTGGTGTTTTAAGTGATGATATGAGAGAAGAATGACCTAGGGTTCACTAGGTGTATATAGAAATTGATTTGGTTGAAGTAATCACCCCCAGATGGTAGTTGAAGGCTTGAAAATGATAGAACAAAAAAATCTGTAGCAAAACAGTGTTTTAGTGTTTTGGATTCCTAGGAAGGAACTAGTGTGCAAGACCTTGTAGTGAAGGATAGATGTGGGAGCTAATGAAGCATTTGTCGTAGAAGAAATTGGAATGGTCATATGGGTTGAGAATAAGGTAAAAACTGTCAAGAGAAGTTCTAGAAATGCACTAGTGTGCATAAGTGCAAAAATGAGGAATGTGGACTTGTTAATCGAGCAAGAATTGAGTATCAGTATGACCAACGATTTAAGGAGGTTTTAAGAGTTCTTAAGGTGTTTAAACATATTAGAAAACATGTGGAAGGATTAGAGAAAGATTGGGTATGAAATAGGGGTTGAAATGGAGTTGAAAATATACATTTAGCAGCTTTTTAGAAGGGTCCGGGACTTAGTCCTTGGACAAAGTCCCGGACCACACTTAAAAACAGGCCGAGAATGAATCAGGAGCATTGGTACGGACCTTAGTCCAGGGCCTCCAGGTAGAGTTGACAAGGTGGAAAATGTGGCCGTGAGTTAGGAAATGTATGGGTCCGGGACTTTGGGTCCGGACCAAGTCCCGGACCACCTCCAGAATTTCACCGAGAGTATCTTAAAGGGTTCTAATGATGTGGGATTGAATGGTATTGGTTTTAGATGATGTTTAGGCCTTGTTTGGTGACATGTAAAGGTCATAAGAAGTATAAGCAAGTGGTAGAAGTGATTGAGAAAGTTAGAACTTAAGAACACTTGAGCAAAATTAAGAGTAACGGGATAACGGGGTGAACTACCGGAGTATTAGTCGTTTACACACCGTAAGGCCTTGTTGTTAATGGAAAACATTTGAAATGTAACCAGTTGAATGGAGAATAACCCGAGGAACGTAAGACGACATGGTAGAGTAATTCCATGGTGAAAGTTATTCTTTTTTTGCAACATGTATCCTACCGAGTTTCACTCGGCTTGTGTGTTGTTTGCTTGTGTGCCGACCTAATAAGATAAAGGCACTTAAAATATTTATTGTAATGTATGTATATCTTGATGCTTGTTGCATGTGCTAACCTTCCTTGTGTGGATGTGTTGTCTAAAATAGTGTTGTAGAACGAAACATAAGTAATTATCGAATGGTTAGTGACTCATAGAAAGAGTGGTCCCACGAAACAACTTAAACTTGGAAAACACACGAGAATTATCTATTAGAGAATAATGATAATGTAACTTTAAGAACCCGCTAGAACGTGAGAGAGATGCACGGGATTAGTAAACTCCCGTTGACGGTTAGAGAACCGAGAAGAAACAATCCACGAAATAATTAATAGTGGAAAGGTATAAAGAAACCTCTATTGAGAGAACAATGGTAGTTCAGGGGTTTGAACCCAAGAAAAAGTAGAAAGAAACTTAAGGGACCATCGAACTCCTTTCAAAAGATAGTCGACCTCCTACATGAGGATCCGACCTCGTATGAGAAAACATCCCGAAAATATAAGTATTCAAAACGTTGGGGTAACCCTTAAATTTGAGAATACATGAACTTGAGAAAAATTCCCTAAGCTATTAGATGAAATCAAGAGAGATGCTCTAGGGTAATCCATGAGATTGCAATATAATTCCGAGAGAGGAGTATTTGGGAATGTGAGTAGTTCGGTAGAGATACGGATGTTGTGAAATCGAGGAACTAAGAGTATAGTTCCATTTGATAGTCGAACCTTTCCACTATGCTAGACCCGGAGTAGGGTCAAAACCGGGGAAGTAAGGCTAGTTCTTGAAAGCCCGGTGGTGAGTCTTGTGTATGACTCTGCCCGGAGGTCATGTGTAATGACTTAGTAAGTATCCAAGAGAAGAGTATTTGAGAAATGAGATTGAGACCTGTAGCGTCTATGAATCTAAGAGAAATTGAGTATAAGTACCAAAGAGAATGAATAAGTCAATAAATGAAGTAATTAAGGCATTAGTGAGGTAGAACCCTCAAGGCCTAAGAGTAATTTACAGTATGCTAACAACCTTGATGTGTTAGTTAGTGGTTGTATTCTATGTTTGAATACTGATTGTAAATGCGAGCATGATGTATGTTTATTGCACTTCATGTTATGATTTAAATAAAATCAATGACATGTTAAGATGAGAATTAGTTGGGTGCAACCCGGTAGTAGCAGGCTGCACGTCTACCATACCAGCAAAGGTGCTGAGCCCCTTTGGGGCCACCCATTATTTTTCAGGTACCCAGAAGTTGAATACCATTCGAGAGTAGGACGGGGATATCGGTTAAACATGGGTAGTTCATTTAAGAACAAATGTATTTACGTTATAAATGTTGTATTGTAAGTTCAAAATGTTATCGGCAAGTTTGAGGATTGCATAGACTCGGTATAGAATTGAATGGAGGATTGTATTTGTATTTGCCCCGGTTAAGGAAGGGAATGTATTTGTATTGTATTGATTACTCGGTGTTTTAGTCCATCAGACCGATATTGTATTTGGATTGGCCTTGTTAGCCACAAGGGTGGTTAACGGTATTGTATCACCCACCGTGTGTAGTAAGGATTTTGTTGCTACTGTATTGATGATTGAGACGGTTTAAGAGGTAATGACGAGATTAACGGTAGGGATGTTACAAAAAGTGGTATCAGAGCGAAGTATCGCTCTAATGACTGGAAATACCAAGCATAGGAAGTACCGAGTTAGGAATTAGAGACTTAGGGCTAAGGGTTGAGTGATAGCGTGAGAGGTACGCTAGATAGGAACTTCCAGTATGTTTTGGATACCTACAATACCAAACCCGCTTGCCACATCCCCCATTTATAACTCGGGAAAGAACGCCAGAGAGAGGGAAAAACCTTTCTTACTCCGGAAAACCCGATCTGGCAGTTGTGAAGTAATCCTAAGGAAACAAGAACCTGTCATATGGTAGATTCCAATAATTGGAAATCCCGAAGACGGTTCCCGTCTGAACGATAATACCGCACTTAATGGCAGAAGATTGGGGAGTCCTAACCACAGGAGACTGAAATTTATGACAACACGGGATGACATGCTCAGCAGTCGTGAGAACCTAGCTGGTCAGGCAGCAGCAAGAAAGAAAGCACCAACCGTGCAACGAAGCGGAAAAAGGAGCAGCAATGAAACTCGAGACACAAGTCTATGGGACCGCAATTGTTAGATAATACCACTGACGGTATACTAACCGACTAAGGGAATAGTCAGGAATGTTTAACTCCAAAACTACAACACCAAAGAGGTTACAATACCTGGACAACATAGCTCAGACAGCTATGAGAACATTACAGAGTACACTCCGGTAGGACTACCAAAGTAGTGCCTAAACAAGTTAAGTCTCGGTAACCATGGTAAACGTGTGAGAACGAGCACCAAGGAATGACACAAAGATAAATAAATAGGGGTCTCCAAGGATTTGAGATGCACCCGGATTAAGGACTATCATGTCAAGCCTAAGGAGAGGTTACTCAGAAGATTGATTATCAACTAAGGAATCAAAGGAAGAGCTAGTAAGGCTACCGAATACGCATGAAAATAATACCGTAACCGGTATAGGTTAACCGAAAAACCAACTATATAGCGCACTTGCCACTGCAAGTGCAGTAAGAACAGGACCATTCAGAGAAACTTTAAACTAGCAACAAGTACTTAGTGAAGTACCAAGATGCTGAATGAGGCGAATATAGGATCATAAATCCTAGGAACTTAAAAAAAATAAAACCTTGGAAGGGCGTAACGGCCTGACCATTGTATTAAGGAATATACCAGTCAGCGAGAAGCTAGACTTGGTCAGAATCAGCCGGCATTGAAATGCCATGAAATTTTTTCTTTCAAACTCAAAAATTTTATTTTAAACTCAAACATTTCTTTTAAACCTCAGATTTTTGAAACCAAACCAGGAGAACTACGGTGAGATATCATAGGACGATATAAGAGGAGTTGACAACAGAATACTTCACCTAGGCATGTAACGAAACACTACAAGTGTACAAAAATGAGATGTGGGATGACCGCACTTCGATGGGAGCTTGCGGGCCTGACAGACCTACTTATAGGTTAGTCAGGTAAGTAGCAATGTATCAGTATGGCACCCCACATATGTATACAAGTAGTGTACGAAACACGGGAAGTAGTCAACTCCGCACTATGGACCGCGAAGCAAGTTCAAACCAGAACAGTTGGATACCCCGAACCATTGAAGAGGAAGAACTCAGTTAAACTAACGAGTATAAAGGAATCAGAGACTTCATCTAAGGGATAGGAATAAGTGTTAAGAAGTGCAAGGAGCACAGATTATTAGGTATAGACATTGGGTACATCTCGAGAATCTAAAGGGAATACATGGAAGCTGGAATGAATACCCAACCTATGTACAACAAGGTAAACGCCTATCATGGACACGCCAATGTCCAGCAAACGGGATAGAATTCCCAGAACTACCACAAAGACCAATGGGAAATATCATACTTCATTGAAGAGGGTGTTACACCCGGTCAAGAACACAAGGAGAAAACGTTAGTAGTCTACCCTAAGAACGGGAGACAATATAACCTTAAACGGGATAGTTCGGTACTCGGTATCGCAAGGCGGAGTAGCGGACGCAACATACCCATAGATACAAGTAATATCAATGACGTAACTAGCAACACCCAGGGGCAACCCTTGAAAGGTGTTCGAGTCAACAGAACTTGAGCGAAATATCGTAATAGAAGCACAAGAGCTGAAATGAATACTCGGGTAGAACCCCGAAGGGATCCCACTTAATAGGGGATACTATAATTGCCAAAGGGCACCGATTAATGCCAAGATACCTAAAGGGGCCTACCATGAACGGAAGCGTGATGTAACAACCGTATCAAGGAGCCCAGTATTACCTCCAAACCACCTAATGGTATGCGAAGTAGTTGGAACTTGTATGAACAACCTATAATGAGCAGAGCTCGATGCGACATAGAGTATAAGCCGTGAACTAACTACAATAAGTGGAGTAAACGGTTGCAAAACCCACATCAAATGATAAGAAGAATTGCCGAGAATGACACTGGTAAGCAAAAGGGACATTGTTAAAGCAAATGAATAGAGCGGAGAACGAACCACTCATATAGGAAAGGGGATACCTCTCATTGTTGTGAAACCGTTGAAACGGTGACTATATGGACCCTCCAGGAAAAGGGCACCCACCTGTTAATATATTAGAACTTGAGCATGTAGTTATTGCCAAGGTATGATTTGAACAAGAAGGAGGAAATTCCAAGAATAAGTGTAAAGAAAGAAGCTTTTAAAGCAATTGTTGAAAACCGAAGGAGTAGTCAGTTAGAGCAAACACAGTATGTGTACAATGTGAATTGTAGAGTGAATAACACTCAAGGAGCATTGAAACTTAAGAAATGGTACATTCCGTAAGCAGCCAAGTAAATGGCGAACCGTAGCATATACGACGGGAATACATGAGCGGAAGCTAATGTAATAGTGGATGCCATGTAAACCAATGATATAGAATGAGTAAGAACATGGTGTGCAACAAAAGACCATTGCATGAATATAGCCAGACAACAGCATATAAAAACAAATTACGAGCTAGACTCAGTGGAGCAATAAGCATTGGGACAAAAGTACCCAATTATCGAATAACTAACCCGTACAAAATATGGAAGTGTTGTAAACTCCACAATGAACAGGGCACAAGCCAGTTAAGCAAAAGCTTAGAAACAAACTGTGCGGCCTTGGCCAAAGAAGCACGAAGAGTGTTGGACACACCAACAATCACAAAAAAGTGAATTCCACCGGAATAAGAGCGGAAGGAAACTTATGAAGGTTATGATGACCGATGCATAGAAAATGCAAGGTCGTACAAGTAAAAGAACACTTGTACATCACCATATATGTGGGCATAATTTAGAAGCCACTAACAACAGAGAAAGCACTACAAATTAGGTAGTAGCTCGACCTCAACCGACAGTAAGTCGGAAGAACTAAGTGAATAATCACGGAGGCATAAAGCGGTACACGAATGGACTTCCATAGAACTGAATAGAGGGGAATGGATAATTATCAATGCCTTGAAGCCTCCTAGGTTAGAACTGAACCCGGTTATGAATAAACGAACCCCAATGAGAATTCTTGGGACAAGGACTAAACCGTCAATATGGTTAAGACTCTTTGACCAAAGAAAATTGTATAATAGACCACATGGAAACTAAAACAATCCATGACGGTGGAATGCCTTAGACCAATGTTCAATATTGACACATGGTAGATTACGTGGGCAAAAAATTTCTTAGCGTATGTTTTACGTATTAAATGCGTAAACTACAGTGCGCATAGCGCAAAGGAATTTGTTTTGATGATTGGTACTTATGTTACATAAACATATGTATACACTCATTGTGTAATTATGGTTATTACGCACTGGAGATGCGAACACCATTGATATAAACTTTATTATCTTGCAATGTGTCTATTTGAGATTAGACATGGTAATAGCACAAGATATGAGTCGGTATGAAACCGACGTTAAGATAGGAGTATGGTTATGAGATATGATGAGTATAATCGGTATGAAACTGGTATTAAACCTAGTAGGAATTGAACTCCCTAGGTGACCTGATTTGATTTGACTTGAGAATGATTGGTGGATAGAAAAATTATTGGAGATATACTATTGAATTTTCTAGGTAAATTATTTGGAGATAAATTGAGTAAGAACTGATGAGATGAGTAATAAGCGAGGAAATGAATTCTATAAATTGAAAATGTATTGCTCTATGATTATGACTAGAAAGATTAAAAGATAGAAAATGGAATAATGATTGACTACTTGATTATTTGAATTGAGGTGTGAGGTAGAACTTGGTTTGCTAGCGATCAAGGGAAACCGAACACAAATTGGGGTAGAAGGATAGTTCAACACCGATGCTGATCACATCGGGGTTGAATGACTCTTGAAGCTCCCTATAAGTGGTCACAAGTAATAACGCCAAGAATAGGTACAATTAGTATAAATTGGAATTTGGAGTTGCATTGAGTTTTCACAATGAATTTCCAACTGATTTTTTTGCAAAAAAGATTTTCCTTCAAATTGAGAATGAGGACCGGTTTTGAAATCGCTCCCACGGGTGCTAGTTGGGCCTTCCCACGGCTAGGTACCTGTATTGCGTCGAAACCCGGGAAGTAAGGCTAATGTGCGAGCCGGTGGGAGTGATGATTAGTTTTGAAACCACTACAACGGATGAGCAATGGTCCTAAGTGGCCGGTAGGAAGTTGGTAGTGTGTGTTTTGTATTTTTCCAAGGGCAGCAGGATATGAGTAGTCCTGTGTCAGTGTGGATGACCAGTGAGTGCCTGAGGATATCTAGATGTGCAAACGTTTTGATCAGAACCAAAGGACCGTGGCCAGAAAGCGTAAGTGCCATTAGTCATGACGGTCGTGAACCAGAAAGCAGAAGTGTTCAAACATGACCGGTACCTAAGGGATCACTCGACATGGGAGAGGGTGGTACCTTCTTTATCTTCGGATGAACCCCATGGAGAGGAGGAAAAAGAGTATTTTTATTGTTATGCATGCAGTGACATGTTGTATCGATGTGTGGTATACATCGAGACAGACCTCTAAGTCTGTAAGGTTATATAGAGATTGTGACCTTATCATAGAATGCCTATGTGATTAAATATATTAGATTGACCAACTTTGAGGGTAAAGTTCTTTAAGGGGGGCAGATTGAAATACCCCGAACTTAAATATGGTGATTAAATACTTCTAATATGGAATTTTAGGCCTAATGATGCCTAAAGAGTTTTGGTGGGGAAAATAAAACCAAAAGAAAAGAGAAAACACTTAAAAAACGTAAAATGCAAAAATAAGCGTTACGTAACTATATGAGGTATATGACCTCGACAAGGGTCCTAGGTGGATTCCTAAGGCTTAATTACACCTAAATAATATGTGGGAACAATTCCCAAAGAAAAAGGATCCATATAGTGGATAAAAAACGCAAACGAGCCTTAAAGCACGTTTTTCGAGAAAACCCGAAAACGTGACTTTAAGTGGTCAAACAGACCCGTAAAAAATAGTTGACTATATAAATATAATTAAATGTTAATGGAAGCTTAAGAACCATTAAAATTAAAGAAACAGAGAAAAATCCGGAAAACGGGCCCGGTTAGAGAATTGTGCCAAACCGGGTAAATTAACGAGTGTTTCTTGAAAAAGACGAAAAACCCCAGCTTATATGTACATAGTAGGGGCCAGTTTTTATGTATCAGCCCCCCTATATACTAATAACTAGTTAGAAAAAGAAGGAGAAGAAAAGTCAAAAGTGAAAAAGTAGAAAAGGTAATCTCCCCTCTCTCTCCTCTTATTTCTCTCTTCTCTCACCCTTTCTTCCTTCTCCAGCCAGCAGCACCCCCTTATTCTTTCTCTGTGCGATTTTCCAGCCCCTTCATGGCAGCTCACACCTCTAAAATTGCCAAAGCTACAACAATGCTCCAAATGAAAAATAAATTACATATTCTTCTTCCTCTCCTCAAGAGCTATCTTCCTCTCTTTTCAAAATCTCAAAATCTTGAAGTTGAAATATATGGGTATAATATAACCTCATTTGAAGAGAAATCTAGAGTTTCTTGAAGCTTGGAATCTCCTCTTTCACTTAAGGTAAAAACATTCAAGGAAAAACTCATTTTCTCCATCCCTTTGTCTTGGCCGATTTTTTCCTCTCTTAATGCCTTGTTCTTTCTTTGTTTGAGCATTCATTCAAACCTCCAATGGTGGTTGGAAGCCTTCCCTTCATTTTTGATCAAAACCAATTCTAGGGTTTCCAAGGTAATGACCAACTCTAGTGCCTTAAGCATTTCTAATTAATGGGTTAAGTGTTTTACTTAGACTCATTTCTTTTATTGAATGTTGTGTTGGCATTTGGAAATTACATTGCCCTTGGCTGATTTTGAGTCAAGAGATATGGAGAAGAGGAAGAGAAGGATGGAGAAGAGAACTTGGGAAAATTTAAGGTAAGAAACCTATCTTAATGTTACCATATATGTTTTAGAATTATGGGATGGGAAAATTGAAAAGGAATGAACCAAATTCAAGTTAAGAATGTATTTGGTAGTTAGTGAGAGTTGGTGTAACACCCCTACTACGCACTTAACAACTAAATGAAATCGCAGCGGAACTAAACAACTAAATAAAAACTAAACGCCTCGGTGCTACAACGCCGTCAACCACCCACGTGGTTAACAAGGCAGAATACGTACAAGTGTACCGGTCTGATGATCAGACTCCCGAGCATAGAACTAAAACCATAATTACATCATATACACCGAGTATTTAATACATTCCTTCACAGTAAACTGCCAATATACCGCCACAGTAGTATCGACGGATCAAAATATAATGCCACGGGAGCACAGGCGCATCCCGGGCTCAACATCCAAAATAACCAAAAGTACATCTGCAGCCTAGGACCTACAGCACTCTGCTTCCTCGATCCTCATCCTGTAGTAAAAATATGGAGCCCCCGAGGGGGTCAGCAACCCTTGGCTGGTATGGTTAACGTGCAGCCCATCGGCTACCGGGATACGCGCAACTAATTGTCATGATAACATGGCATTCATTTTAAACATAACATAACATAACATGTGGCAGCATATCATTTTTGCATAGCACATCATCACGCACACAGTGGATACTCTTTCCACAATAACAAACCAAGAAGGTTAAACAACATAAGAGCCTAGAGAATGATTCACCCTCATGTTAAACTCGTTACACACACTCATTACCGTTTTGTTATTCGAACGAGTAACTTAAGTCAAAGATGGTTCGGATATAGTGACCCGAACACACCACACAAACATATGTTCCCACTAAACCGATCATAAGTCAGAATAGGTAAGCTTTGGAGGAAGCTAGCGGGAGATCGAACGCCAAATCAAGGAGGACAATCTTAACAACATAAGAGTCGAATCTGATTCAGATATCTACTCTTAACTTACATGCATGACCGGACAACCGGATTCCTCACTTCCCAGTTAGCACTTGTTAGAAGTTCACGGTGGAACTTAACAAACAATACACAACAGGTGGTAAGTCATGTTAGACACCACAAGGGAATGAGTCACATCATAACATCACAATAATATAAACAACGGTAAACTCATTACATGTTAAGTCTTATAACGTCATAAACACACAGAAAAACAAACAACACACAAGCCGGTGTAAACCGGTAGGCAACAGACTGCAAGAAACCATACCTTGGTCCTTGCTTCGATTGATTTCCACCGTAGGTCACTCCTATACATGTTTAAGAATGTCGGTTAATTATTTACTTAACTTCAAACTTACTAAATGTTTAACATGATTGTATGACATGTTTTAATGCCCAACTAATCCTTCATTACCTACACTATACACCTTAGGGCTAACAACATTAGCCACATTCTTATTTTTTTATATGAATTGGTATGTCCGATCCACCGTCCGACCAAACAACTGGGTCGGGGACCCTTCCAGTGACTTTCGGGTTTGAAAAACTCAACTTGTCCGACCCATGCCCGACCCAACCATCTGGGTCGGACCATTCCAGAGACTTTACCAACCTTTGAACATACACGTCTGACCCATGTCCGACTCACTCGACTGGGTCGGACCATTCCAGAACATTTACCGTCTTTTTAAACATACACATCCGACCCATGTCCGACTCACTCGACTGGGTCGGACCATTCCAGAAACTTTACTGTCCTTTAAAACATGCCCGTCCGACCCATGGCCGACCCAAATCCTCTGGGTAGGACCATTCCAGAACCATTTACTGGCGTCTAACAGAGGCTGTCCGACCCAAACTTGGGTCGGACCCCTGGGTCGGACGCCACCAAAACTTGCCCAAACTTTGTCAAATCTTCACCAAACTTCTCCTAAAGCCTCCTAATGTTTCCTAACATCATTTAGTACCCTCAAACCCTCATACAACATCCATAAAATTCATTATCTATCTCCTTAACACTTACTCATTCCATACCAAAATTCCTAACACTTATGTTATTTTCTCCTTGGTTCTCTAAGTGGTGTTTCATACCTATGATAACCACTATGCCAATAATGTTTCCTCACCACTACTACATCATCTCCCAAACATCTTTTCTTCTTAAACAATTTCTTAAACATCTTTACAAGTCTATAGCTTCTCATGTAACAATTCACTTCATCCCTTTTTCACCAACAATACACAAGTCCTAAATACAATCTCACCATGAATCTTGAAATGTCCCAAAACATTCTTTTGCATTCTAAAACCTCTAGAACATTGCCTAACTTACCAACTCATTTTAAACCCTTAGAACTTCTTGTTTGTTACCTAAATTTTGACATGAACCCTCCTAGAACATTAGTAACCCAAAACACATTGCTTTCACCATTACACAACCAAGAACACTAAAAATCCATCAAACACTTTTTTATACACAAAACTTCACTCATATAGCACTACATCACAATATAGTGCAATATTTAAATTGCATGGCACTTAGGCCCTTAAATAACATGGCTCTTAGGCCCTTAAGATGCATAACTCTTAAGCACTGAATTTCCACAATATATTTGCCTTTGACCTACAACACTCAACAATACATATGCCTCTTACTAAGCCCTTGAGAACATTTTACTAAGTCATTCACCATTGGCTCCTTAGATCATTTCAATAAGCAACATAAGCTCATTTCTCCTAAGACTTTAAACCACATTAGGTTAGCACATTTACCTCTTTTCCTCACAAACTTCTTCCTTGTTTCCTTGTTTAAAATCGGCAAGGCTTTTTGATTGTTTGTCAACTTCTAAACATTATACAAACAACATAATGAGTATTCAAGCTTTAAGCTTCATCTCATTGTAAACCCTAGATTGTACATTGTTTCAAAAGCATTAAGATAATTGTTTTACCTTATAACTTGAAGAGGGTTTGAATATCTATCAAGAGAGGACTCCACCTAGTCCATGAAAGGTTGGAATGAAGCTAGAACAAAGCAACATAAGGACTCCATTAAGATTGATTTTCGGTCAAGATAAAAACATGGAGGAAACATCATTTTTCTTTGAGATTCCTTACCTAGAAGCAAAGGAGATCAATAATATGTAGAAATATAGGCTCAAGCTCCTTCAATGGTGGAACTCCATGGCACCGAAATGGTGGTCTTGAAGTTTTGAGAAGGTAGGAATGAAGAGCTTGATGAGAGGAAGAGAATGGTGGTGTTTGTTTTTTATTTGCTTAAGTGAGCTAGGAGATAATGACAATGGAAGATGGAGTTTGGTATGTACTATTGCAAACCGTAAATGGAGAATGAAGAAGGTAGAAGAGCTTGCAACCGTGTGAAATGAAGAAGGGAAATGAGAGAATGAGATAAGTGAGTTTGTTTTGCTTTTTTAGAAGATATTTTACCTTAAAGTAAATAGTAACTTAAGAGTCATCTTTATTTACTTAACAAGTTACAAGAGTGGTGAGTCACCACACTTAAAAACCGGCCCCTATTATTATAACAAGGGTATTTTAGTCTTTGATGACTCATTTAATTAATTATAACAACATATGTTACAAACTAGCTTATTAAAGTCACTATTCATAAAAACAAGGCACATAGAAGTGAAATTTTTGATTTCCCATTGATATAGACTTCCAAATGTGATACTGTATAGTACACATATTAATTAAAGAGTAATGATGGACATTTAGCCATTCAAAACTCATTTACAAAACAGTTTTTCAAAAATGTGCTTTAAGACTCCTTAAAGCACATTTTGTGTTTTAACTTGTTTTCAAGCTTGGTTTTCTTTGGTAATTGGTTTAATATGTTCATTTATACAAACAAGGTCTTGGTAAGCTCATTAGGTCTTACCCAAGCTTATCCCAAGCTTAGAGCACATTTTAGCCCTAATTGTCTTTAAGGCATTTATTTGTGTTCTCTATGGTTTAAATTGTTTACTAATGTTTCTAAGACTCTTTTTAGTCTTAATATACCATATTTAGGTGTTTAAACAACATACTAAGGTTTGGGGTATTTCAATCTACCCCCCTTAAAAGAACTTGTCCTCAAAGTTCACACTTCCACATATCCTAAATGTTAGAACACGGGAATACATATAAACAATATTTCCATACAACATTAACAACACACTTACATAACATTGGACACAAAGTTCATACAACATAACATCGGACACAAGGTCCATACAACATATACAACATCATTCAGACACAACAGTCTGTAACATGACAACATAACATAGACGATGTATTTAAATACACGTCGTACACACATAACCGAAACGGCTCTACCCCCTTAAAAGGGGTACGCCCCGTACCCTATACACATAAACACTAAGAAGTAAACAATGACGGGTACTTCGCCTTCATCTTATCTTCCAGCTCCAAGTGGCCTCCTCAACGTCCTGGTTAGACCAAAGAACTTTCACCAGTCTCACAGACTTATGGCGAGTGTCTCGAGTCTTAGTATCCAGAATCCGTACCGGAGTCTCCACTGATCGCATGGTCGGCTCTAAGGTTAGCCTTTCAGGCTGAAGCACATGAGACGGATGAGACATATATTTCTTCAACTGGGACACATGAAATACATCATGTACCTTGCCCAGCTCGGCGGGTAGGTCAAGTTTGTAAGCTACCGGGCCGATCCGCTCCGTCACAACATAAGGCCCCACATATTTTGGGCTCAACTTGCCTTTCTGACCAAAACGGAATACTCCCTTCATGGGGGATACTCTGAGAAATACCTGATCGCCCACCGCGAACTCCAGGTCACGTCTGCGCACATCTGCGTACGACTTCTGTCTATCCTGAGCTGCCTTCATGTTAGCCCGGATCTGGCGAACTTCTGCCTGAACTTGTTCTAGATACTCTGGTCCTATAATGACCGTCTCACTCGACTCATCCCAGCATAATGGCGTGCGGCATGGTCTACCGTACAAAGCCTGGAAGGGAGACATCTTGATCAAAGCATGGTAACTGTTGTTGTAACTAAACTCGATCAGATGTAACTTATCAATCCAGCTAGTCTGAAAGTCAAGTGCACATGAATGTAACATATCCTCAAGTGTCTGGATGGTACGCTCACTCTGACCATCTGTCTGTGGGTGGAACGCTGTACTTAGCTTCAGCTCGGTACCAAGCGCTTCCCGTGTGGATTTCCAATACCTAGAGAGGAATCTGGTATCCCTGTCAGACACAATTGTCTTTGGTACCCCATGATGTCTTATAATCTCTCTGTCGAAGAGTTCTGCTAGTTTTGCCACTTTCCAGGTGTCCTTCATCGGTATGAATCGAGCCACCTTGGTCAGTCAGTCAACAACAACCCAAATCATATTCAGACCTCCCCTTGTAGGCGGAAGCCCTACTACGAAGTCCATAGAAATGTCATGGAACTTCCACTCAGGCACTAGCATTGGCTGTACCATACCACCAGGCCGTCGGTGCTCAAACTTGACCTTCTGGCAAGTGAGACACCTCAATACATAATCAGTAACATCCTTTTTCATTCCAGTCCACCAAAAATATCTCTTCATACCCTTATACATCTTCGAAGCTCCGGGGTGAATCGAAGTCGTAGAACAATGGGATTCACTCAATATGCGCTCCTTCAACTCAGCGCTACTCCTCGGTATACACAATCAACCATTAAGCCTAATCAGGTAATCATCGTGGAGTCTGAAGTCATACTTCTGACCCTCGGATGTGCCATCAATAAGCTTCTGCCTAATCTCCAACATATACTGATCCGTCATCTGAGCACTCCGCATCTCTTCAACCAAGCTAGTATAAGAGACTAGCGAATGGAAAGAGTGTGCTCGGCGACTCAATGCGTCAGCTACCACATTTGCCTTACCCTCTTTGTACTGTAGATTAATGTCGTAGTCGTTTAGAAACTCAACCCACCTTCTTTGTCTCATGTTCAACTCCTTCTGAATGAACAAGTACTTTAAACTTTGTGGTCCGAATAAATTGTCACGCTTACCCCATACAAATAATGTCGCCATATCTTCAATGCGAAGACAATGGCACCCAGTTCTAAGTCATGGGTAGGGTAGTTCTCTTCATGCTTCTTCAGCTGTCGGGAGGCGTAAGCTACGACCTTCCCGTGTTGCATCAACACACACCCATACCTCTGCCTGATGCGTCGCAATAGACCTCAAAACCATCTAGACCGTCTGGTATAGTCAGGACTGGTGCAGACGTTAGAGCATCCTTGAGACTCTAGAAATAACTCTCACAGTCGACTGTCCACTCGAATGGTGCATCCTTTTTCATCAAGGAAGTCATCGGCTTCGAGACACTGGAGAAGTCCTTCACAAACCTCCTATAATAACCTGCCTGCCAGACCGAGGAAGCTCCTGATATCGGTAACTGTCTTCGGCCTAGGCCAGGTGCGCACTGCATCAATCTTGCCGGATCAACAGCGATCCCGGCCTCAGAAATCACATGACCAAGAAAGGATACTTGGTTCAGCCAGAACTCACACTTTGAAAATTTAGCATACAACTGATTTTTCCTCAATGTTTGTAACACACTTCTCAGGTGGCTTTCGTGCTCACCTCTCGATTTCGAGTACACAAGTATATCGTCGATGAAGACTACCACTGACTTGTCCAACTGATCTTGGAACAAGCGGTTCATTAAGTCCATGAACTTCGCGGGTGCATTGGATAAACCAAACGGCATAACCGTAAACTCATAATGTCCATACCTAGTTCTGAACGCTGTCTTCTCAATATCACTGTCACGGATGGCAATCTGATGGTATCCGGATCGTAGATCTATCTTGGAGAATACTGATGCTCCCCTCAACTGATCAAATAAATCGTCGATGCGTGGTAAAGGGTAACGGTTCTTCACCGTAACTGCATTCAGTTCTCGATAGTCAATACACAGGCGGAGACTACCGTCCTTCTTCTTC
The DNA here is from genome assembly GCA_023374045.1 of Limonium bicolor. Lineage (NCBI taxonomy): Eukaryota > Viridiplantae > Streptophyta > Magnoliopsida > Caryophyllales > Plumbaginaceae > Limonium > Limonium bicolor. The sequence goes on from CM041776.1 coordinate 28,250,559, forward strand.
ACGAAGAGGACCGGCGCTCCCCATGGTGAAACGCTAGGGCGGATAAATCCCTTGTCGAGTAGGTCTCTCAGCTGCTCCTTGAGCTCTGTCATCTCTGCTGGAGCCATACGATAGGGCGCCTTCGCAATTGGTCCGGTGCCCGGAACCAAATCAATTTCAAACTCTACTTCCCATGCTGGCGGCATGCCCGACAGTTCCTTAGGAAATACATCAAGAAACTCCGATACTACCGGCACATCTGGGCTAAACTCTGGATCTCTCTCTACGTCCTGGACATAGTAGAGGTATACATCATTCCCTCGTCGTAGTTCACGATACATAGTCATGGCGGTGATGATCTGAGTCGAAGGCTCCCTGGGCCTCTAGCGGTAAGATATGGTAACCCCAGATGAACTCCGAAGAAGCAGTCGATGCTCGGCACATAGGATTCTGCCCTTGTACCGCTCCAACCAGTTCATCCCGACAATCACATCAAAACCAAGTCCGTCAAACTCTATCAAGTTGATCGGAAATTCTTCACCTCTGATTCGTACAACAACATCTCGGTGGTAGCGGGTACACCTGATCCGCTCTTTCGACGGGAGAGTGACTAGAAAGTCTGGCATCTCATCACCGTCTAACCCCAGCCTCTTCATATAGGATAGCGAAATAAATGTATGAGAGGCTCCGGAGTCGAACAAGATCAAAGCGTCCACGCCATTGACTGGAAAGGTACCGGTGAGGATTGTGCCGCTCTTGCCGGCTTCTGCCTCATTGCAGACACTCAGTGTACCTCCCGTTCCGAGAGCACAGCCTAATTCATTGGCAAACTAATAAGTATTGGGTAACAACACGGTTGATATACTTCAACAACTTCACTTTATTCATTAACACACTCTTTTTACATCATACAGTGGCTTACACTGTTAACATAACTAACACATATATAACATCCTTAATATTCACTGGCTTAATACATTACACAATTATACAAGGCTTTAAAACTGTCTGAAGGTCAAATTCAAACGTCCGGGTTTCATGTGTGTGGCATTGATCACTGCCGACGGTGCGGTATTCAGTTTGATCTTTCTGATGTCATGATATAGCATCCTTGACTGCTCACCCATGATTAACACATCTCCTGACTTCAACACTAACTTCTTTGCGAGATCAGCATGCTTCTGCTCGCCATATATAAACACTGCGGTATCACACAATGGACCAAGACACCACGGGTACTCCCTTACTTAGAGACTCGGGTGACTCGTCCTTATCTTGGTGTAAACCCAATCGTCCACCTTTCTGGTAGAAGTTCACAATACACAAATCTGCTTTAACACTTAGAATTGAATCCGTTTCAACTTGCTGAGCAATTCCCACGGCGTGGCTAACGACCGCAAGGAACTCCTCAGGTTCATCGGTACAGTTGCTCCGTCTTCAGCTCGCACTTCTTGATATGTCTTGGTGTAAGGATTCCAGTCCTTACCCATGCACATCATCTTCAATTTCATTCTTGATCCGCTCGGGTATTCGGGTGTGTAGAAACCTCCAGGTTTTGCTCCAAGTTCATGCATCGTCTGATGATATGGACTTGTGCTTCCGGTGTCAGGTATCCATTTAAGAGTGTCATACCTGGCTGGATAACCTGACATTGCTCCATTGGGAAGTCGGTGATGTTGATGGTGGTTTCTTCAGGGTTTGGTGTGGGTGGGATTGGATAACATATATTGAAGGTTCCTTTAAGTTTAGAATTACCTAATTAGGTGACTTTCACACTATACTTTAACTCTTTACTCATATGATAATCACTTGACTCACTAATACACACATGCATGAAATGCGGTATGCAATCACTTATTTCATTCAACAGTTTAGGTGGTACCTGGTCTAGAAAGGGCCCTGGCACCTCAGACCGGTCCACCACATTCAGGGCGGCCTTGCTAGGTCCCGACCCCTTCCCCTTCTCGGAATCAGTGTGCCTCTGATCTGTGGGTGGCTGGTTTCCGTCTTCGGGCCATCAGTAGTTCGCTGTGGCCTTACCCTTCCACTGCCCCTTGGGCTTGTTGACTCTGCTGTTGGGGTTCCGGTAACACTCGTAGTCACGGTGACCCCACTTCTCACAGTAACGACACTGTAACGTCGTTTCCCTTGCAGTCTTTGCCGGGGTGGTCTCCGTTACACCACTTACAATAATAGTGGCGCTCCGATCCAGAGCCCGTGCTAGCTGCTATCACAGTACACAATCAATACTTACTTCATAACTTAACAACATATACTTCAACTTGTCACACATGATTAAATAATTACCCTTAGGTGGGTAAGAGCGTAGGGGTTTCAGCGCGTATGCATATATGAGCTTTAGTGGCTCCTCAGCTGTGGTGGTTTGGGCTTGGCCCTTGTCACCCTGGTGCTGACTCTTCTGGGGCTAGGGATAAGGTTTCTTCTTCTTCTTTCCTCCCCCGTACCCCTGCGGACTCTGGCCCTCGCTCGTGGCCTTGCGCTTGTGCGCATTCTCCTCGTCCCTCAGTCGGACGGTAATCTCCACCTTAGCAGCGGCATGATAGCACTCCTGAATTTAGGATGTCATTCATGCCCCGCAAATAACTCACAACTCACATTAATATTCACTTATGGATTACACTTATTCACTTCACATTGTATTCTAATTACCTGCAAGGTAGTATACTCAGCTGGCCGCATCCCATAGCGAAGACAGTGGCTGAGACCGTTGTAGAAACGGTTTACCAGCACCCGGTTCGAGTATCCAGGTCCGGTAACAGGTGGATAAGACCGGTGAATGCAGTATAGTACTCATCAACCGACACCTTGTCCCCCTGCCTCAGACTATCCAACTCCAGGCGCTTGGCCTCTTGAACGTGCACAGGGTAGTATTTGGCTCGCAGTAACGTGTACTCCCTCCATCCAAACTGAGGATCCTCCATCCGGTCCTCTCTCACAAGCTTCCACCAACTCTGTGCCGAACCCTTCAAGTAGTAAGCGGCAAGACGGACCTTGGCCCCAGCAGGCACATCCAAGGCCTCGTAGGCGGTCTCCAACTCAGAGATGTACGCCTCCAGCTTACGTGGGTCGGTCTCCCCATGAAACGATGGGGGTCTAAGATCTGCCAATGCCTTGACCCAGTTGGTCTCTCGTGGCAGTGGCGGTGGTGGTTGAACTTCGGGCTGTTGCCCCTGCTGAATTGCAGCTACAAGTTGTGGGACCATTTGGGCTACGGCGGCGCTACAGCTTCGGCCATAACCTGAGCCGTAGTATTCTCGCCCTGGTCATCCGTATCTCCAGTACCGCTTCCGCGGCCTCTACCTCTCGGTCTACCTGACATCTGAATTCACATGAACATTTATTAGCACTGTGCTTGCACACTTATCGGTCCAACGATTGTATCATCTTCCCAAAATAAGGTATTTCCACACTTGGTTAGTGGTTAACCTTCCATAACTGCTCACTTAGGTAATTGTAGTTAGGTTTCCTAACTCGTATATTCCTAAGCTCGGTATTCTAGTCATCAGAGCGATACTTCGCTCTGATACCACTTTTTGTAACACCCCTACTACGCACTTAACAAGTAAATGAAATCGCAGCGGAACTAAACAACTAAACAACAACTAAACGCCTCGGTGCTACAACTCCCGAGCATAGAACTAAAACCATAATTACATCATATACAATATCGAGTATTTAATTACATTCCTTCACAGTAAACTGCCAATATACCGCCACAGTAGTATCGACGGATCAAAATATAATGCCACAGGAGCACAGGCGCATCCCGGGCTCAACATCCAAAATAACCAAAAGTACATCTGCAGCCTAGGACCTACAGCCACTCTGCTTCCTCGATCCTCATCCTGCAGTAAAAATATGGAGCCCCCAAGGGGGTCAGCAACCCTTGGCTGGTATGGTTAACGCGCAGCCCATCGGCTACCGGGATACGCGCAACTAATTGTCATGATAACATGGCATTCATTTTAAACATGACATAACATAACATAACATAGCTTGTGGCATAGCATCATTTTTGCATAGCACATCATCACGCACACAGTGGATACTCTTTCCACAATAACAAACCAAGAAGGTTAAACAACATAAGAGCCTAGAGAATGATTCACCCTCATGTTAAGCTCATTACACACACTCATTACCGTTCTGTTATTCGAACGAGTAACTTAAGTCACAGATGGTTCGGATATAGTGACCCGAACACACCACACAAACATATGTTCCCACTAAACCGATCATAGTCAGAATAGGTAAGCTTTGGAGGAAGCTAGGGAGATCGAACGCCAAATCAAGGAGGACAATCTTAACAACATAAGAGTCGAATCTGATTCAGATATCTACTCTTAACGTACATGCATGACCGGAAACCGGATTCCTCACTTTCCCAGTTAGCACTTGTTAGAAGTTCACGGTGGAACTTAACAAACAATACACAACAGGTGGTAAGTCATGTTAGACACACACAAGGGAAATGAGTCACATCATAACATCACAATAATAAAACAATGGTAAATTCATTACATGTTTAAGTCTTATAACGTCATAAACACATAGAAAAACAAACACACACAAGCCGGTGTAAACCGGTAGGCAACAGACTGAAGAAAACCATACCTTGGTCCTTGCTTCGATTGATTTCCACCGTAGGTCACTCCTATACATGTTTAAGAATGTCGGTTAATTATTTACTTAACTTCAAACTTACTAAATGTTTAACATGATTGTATGACATGTTTTTAATGCCCAACTAATCCTTCATTACCTACACTATACACCTTAGGGCTAACTACATTAGCCACATTCTTTATTTTTTTTATATGAATTTTGGTCTGTCCGACCCACCGTCCGACCCACCAACTGGGTCGGACCCTTCCAGTGACTTTCGGGTTTGAAAAACTCAACTTGTCCGACCCATGTCCGACCCAACCATCTGGGTCGGACCATTCCAGAGACTTTACCAACCTTTGAACATACACGTCCGACCCATGTCCGACTCACTCGACTGGGTCGGACCATTCCAGAACATTTACCGTCTTTTTAAACATACACGTCCGACCCATGTCCGACTCACTCGACTGGGTCGGACCATTCCAGAAACTTTACTGTCCTTTAAAACACGCCCGTCCGACCCATGTCCGACCCAAATCCTCTGGGTCGGACCATTCCAGAACCATTTACTGGCGTCTAACAGAGGCTGTCCGACCCAAACTTGGGTCGGACCCCTGGGTCGGACGCCACCAAAACTTGCCCAAACTTTGTTAAATCTTCACCAAACTTCTCCTAAAGCCTCCTAATGTTTCCTAACATCATTTAGTACCCTCAAACCCTCATACAACATCCATAAAATTCATTATCTATCTCCTTAACACTTACTCATTCCATACCGAAATTCCTAACACTTATGTTATTTTCTCCTTGGTTCTCTAAGTGGTGTTTCATACCTATGATAACCACTATGCCAATTATGTTTCCTCACCACTACTACATCATCTCCCAAACATCTTTTCTTCCTAAACAATTTCTTAAACATCTTTACAAGTCTATAGCTTTTTCATGTAACAATTCACTTCATCCCTTTTTCACCAACAATACACAAGTCCTAAATACAATCTCACCATGAATCTTGAAATGTCCCAAAACATTCTTTTGCATTCTAAAACCTCTAGAACATTGCCTAACTTACCAACTCATTTTAAACCCTTAAGATGCATAACTCTTAAGCACTGAATTTCCACAATATATTTGCCTTTGACCTGCAAATACACTCAACAATACATATGCCTCTTACTAAGCCCTTGAGAACATTTTACTAAGTCATTCACCATTGGCTCCTTAGATCATTTCAATAAGCAACATAAGCTCATTTCTCCTAAGACTTTAAACCACAATAGGTTAGCACATTTACCTCTTTTCCTCACAAACTTCTTTCTTGTTTCCTTGTTTAAAATCGGCAAGGCTTTTTGATTGTTTGTCAACTTCTAAACATTATACAAACAACATAATGAGTATTCAAGCTTTAAGCTTCATCTCATTGTAAACCCTAGATTGTACATTGTTTCAAAAGCATTAAGATAATTGTTTTACCTTAGAACTTGAAGGGGGTTTGAATATCTATCAAGAGAGGACTCCACCTAGTCCATGAAAGGTTGGAATAAAGCTAGAACAAAGCAACATAAGGACTCCATTAAGAGTGATTTTAGGTCAAGATAAAAACTTGGAGGAAACATCATTTTTCTTTGAGATTCCTTACCTAGAAGCAAAGGAGATCAATAATATGTAGAAATATAGGCTCAAGCTCCTTCAATGGTGGAACTCCATGGCACCGAAATGGTGGTCTTGAAGTTTTGAGAAGGTAGGAATGAAGAGCTTGATGAGAGGAAGAGAATGGTGGTGTTTGTTTTTTATTTGCTTAAGTGAGCTAGGAGATAATGACAATGGAAGATGGAGTTTGGTATGTACTATTGCAAACCGTAAATGGAGAATGAAGAAGAGGTAGAAGAGAGCTTGCAACCGTGTGAAATGAAGAAGGGAAGTGAGAGAATGAGATAAGTGAGTTTGTTTTGCTTTTTAGAAGATATTTATACCTTAAAGCAAATAGTAACTTAAGAGTCATCTTTATTTACTTAACAAGTTACAAGAGTGGTGAGTCAGCACACTTAAAAACTGGCCCCTATTATTATAACAAGGGTATTTTAGTCTTTGATGACTCATTTAATTACTTATAACAACATATGTTACAAACTAGCTTATTAAAGTCACTATTCATAAAAACAAGGCACATAGAAGTGAAATTTTTGATTTCCCATTGATATAGACTTCCGAATGTGATACTATATAGTACACATATTAATTAAAGAGTAATGATGGACATTTAGCCATTCAAAACTCATTTACAAAACAGTTTTTCAAAAATGTGCTTTAAGGATTCTTAAAGCACATTTTGTGTTTTAACTTGTTTTCAAGCTTGGTTTTCTTTGGTAATTGGTTTAATATGTTCATTAGTATACAAAAAAGGTCTTGGTAAGCTCATTAGGTCTTACCCAAGCTTAGAGCACATTTTAGCCCTAATTGACTTTAAGGCATTTATTTGTGTTCTCTATGGTTTAAATTGTTTACTAATGTTTCTAAGACTCTTTTTAGTCTTAATATACCATATTTAGGTGTTTAAACAACATACTAAGGTTTGGGGTATTTCAGTTGGTGGTTTAAATTATGTTGAATTAAGTGCTTTGGAGCTAAGTGGTTATGATTGTGTTTATATTGTTGTTTGATGAGATTTTGATGAAATATTGTGTGCTGGTAGGATCCTTTATGGATGTGGCTAGTGAATTGATTAGGAGATGAGAAATGATGTATTTGGGCATGCTAGATTAGTAACAAAGTTATGGAGAAATTTCTGTAGAAATGTGGTGTATTAAGTGATGATATGAGAGAAGAATGACCTAGGGTTCACTAGGTGTATATAGGAATTGATTTGGTTGCAGTAATCACCCCTAGATGGTAGTTGAAGTCTTGGAAATGATAGAACAAAAAAATCTGTAGCAAAACAGTGTTTTAGTGTTTTGGAACCCTAGGAAGGAACTAGAGTGCAAGACCTTATAGTGAAGGATGGATGTGGGAGCTAATGATGCATTTGTCTTGGAAGAAATTGGAATGGTCATATGGGTTGAGAATAAGGTAAAAACTATCAAGAGAAGTTCTAGAAATGCACTGGTGTGCATAAGTGCAAAAATAAGGAATGTGGATTTGTTAAATTGAGCAGGAATTGAGTATGAGTATGACCAATGATTTAAGGAGGTTTTAAGAGTTTTTAAGGTGTTTAAACATGTGGAAGGATTAGAGAAAGATTGGGTATGAAATAGGTGTTGAAATGGAGTTGAAAAATATACATTTAGCAGCTTTTTAGCAGGGTCCGAGACTTAGTCCTTGGACAAAGTCCCGGACCACACTTAAAAACAGGCCGAGAATGAATCAGGAGCATTGGTTCGGGACCTTAGTCCAGGACCAAGTCTTGGACCAGGTGGAAAATGTGGCCGAGAGTTAGGGAATGTATGGGTCCAGGACTTTGGGTCCGGACCAAGTCCCGGACCACCTCTAAAATTTCACCGAGAGTGTCTTAAAGGGTTCTAATGATGGGGGATTGAATGGTATTGGTTTTAGATGATGTTTAGGCCTTGTGTGGTGACATGTAAAGGTCCTAAGAAGTATAAGCAAGTGCTAGAAGTGATTGAGAAAGTTAGAACTTAAGAACACTTGAGCAAAATTAAGAGTAACGGGATAATGGGGTGAACTACGGGAGTATTTGAAATACCCAAAACCTAGAAATGGTGATTAGATGTTAAAATAAGATATAATAAGGCTAAAATATGCCTTATAAACATTAGTAAACAATTTAAACCATAGAAAACATAAGGAAACACCATAAAGTCAATTTAAGCAAAAACATGCTCTAGACTTGGTGTAAACTTGATTAGGACCCAAAGATCATTCTTAGACCTAATTAACATGCTAATGGACATGTTAAATCAATTACCAAAGAAAACCAAGCTCAAAAACAAGTTAAAACACAAATTATGCTTTAAGGAGTCTTAAAGCACATTTTTGAAAAATTGTCTTAGAAAGGGGTTTTGAGTGGCTAAATGACGAAGATTATATCTTAATTAACATGTGTACTACTTAGTATCAGATTAGGAAGCCCAAATAAATGAGAAACAAAAAATTTCACAAATTTGTGCACTAATTATAAATAGTGACCAAATAGTGCTCAATTTAGACTTAAGTCAACTTTGCTTAATTAATTGGTCAAGAAAGCCCATAAATATCCTAACTTAGGAAGGGGGCTGGTTTTTAAAGATGGCGAGTCACCAATATATGCCAGCCAAGTTAGAAAAGAAGATGGAAATAAAGTAGAAGTACTACTTGCTTTAAGGAAATATCTTACAAAACTAACCTCTCTCCTCCCTTCTCTTCATTCTTTCCTTGCTCCACCGGTTTTCTCTTCATTCTCTCTTCTCCATTCATGCAAGAACCAGCCTCCATTCTTCTTCACTGTGACTTGCTCACCAAAGTCACAATATTGCTCCAAATTAAAAACTAAGCTTAGATTATTGTTAGTTGAAGCAAGGCCTTCAATTCTATCACTTCAAAACTTCAAAAGCTCAAGTTTGATTCCATGGAGAAACTCCATTGAAGAAGGAAAGTTCAGTATTAAGAGCTCCTTTTCATCTCCTTTTCCTCGAGGTAAGAAAAGTGAAAGAAAAATCAAGTTCTCTTCATTTTTCCTTGATGTCCAAAAATTAACTTCTCATGGGGTCTTGTTTTACTCCTTGAACTAGCTTGTTTGAATCTCCAAGGGACTAGTGGAGGTCCTCTTTTGATTCCTTACCAAAGTCTATCTTAAGACTCCAAAGGTAATCATCCATTTTAATGCTTAAAGCACTCTTTTTAACCTAAGAGTAAATTCCATGAGTCTAGGTATGTTCCTTAGCACTCATTACATTATTTGAATGTTGATTAGAAGATTAGCAAGGGGAACTAAAGTCCTTGCCGAAAATCAGTCAAGAAAACCAAGGAGGAAAGTGAGGAAAATCTTGAAAAACAAGGTAAATAACTTACCTTAAGGTGGTTTAATGTTTTAAGGGATGAGGTTTAGATAGATACTAAATTTAGCTTAGAGCTTACGTTGTATAATGAACTATAAAACCTAGGAAAAACAACATGATCATATTTGTAAACTTGTGACTAAGGAGCCAGTGGTAATTGAGTTAGTAAAACAACTATAAGGTGGATTACAAGTACATGTATAACTACTATGAGATTGATGGGTGTAATTGCAGGTTGAAGGCTATTTAATGTGGGAAATTCAGTGTTTAAGTTTATGTCATTTAAGGGCCTAAGAGCCAAGTCATTTAAGGGCCTAAGTGCCAAGGAATTTAAGTTTATGCACTATGTTATAATTTGGTGTAGTTGAGTGTAGTTTGTGTGTAGAGAACATCCATTGAGGATTTGTTTGTCTTGGGTGGTTTAAGGATCAAATAACTAAGCTTTTGGGTATAATAACATAGTAGGGGAGCTATGTCAAAATTTGGTTGAGAAACTAAGTGTTTTTAGGAGATTTTATGACCTAGGATGTACTAGTAAGCATTGATGGTTAATTTTGGTGAAAATGGATAAACTAAGGAGTTCTTGAGGATTAGAATGACCTAGGAATGTCTAAGGGGAACTAGAGGTTAGAATGGTGAGTTTAAGGCACCAAAACCATGATAAGAGAAGTTATAAGACCTGTGCAAAGTTTAAAGGAAAATAAGGTATAATGTCTTTTGAAGACTTAAGCATGAACTAGGGTAAGTGAGTAACCTTGAGGTAGTTGAGAAGTTTGAGTAAAGGAAATGGGGATGAAGAATGATGCTTGTGGATTGGTCAAAATGATTGAGAGGAAACAATTGTGATAGTTAAGGTGTTCGGCAAAGTCTACATGTTGGAAGTGTAAGGAATTAAGCTCTAAGTGTTAAGAATCTTGTAAGAAGTTGAGTAAATAATTAAGGAACTTAGAAGTGAGTTAATCAATGAGTTGGTGGATGATCTAAGAGGGTTTTAAAGTGCCAAAATGATGGTAACATATGGTAGGATACTTGTGGAAGGAATTTGAGTCAATTAAACACTTTTAGGAAAGGGTCTGGGGTCGACCGACCTTAGGACCGACCTTGGGAAGGTCGGTCGGGCTAGAATTACCCATCCAGGAAACCTTCTAACTTCAACCTACCTTAGGACCGACCTTGGCAAGGTCGGTCGGGCTGAAATTACCCAACACAGATGTCTACTGACTTAGACCGACCTTAGGACCGACCTTGGAAGGTCGGTCGCGTTGAAATCTTCAAACGGTGGAGTGCACTGACTTCGACCGACCTTGGGACCTACCTTGTAGGGTCGGTCGGACCTTATAAAAAAAGAGAGAAGAAAGAGTGGCATTAGTAGTCCACCATTAGAAGGGTAATGATGATTAGAAAGATAAGCATATAAGAACTTAAGAGATTAAGTTGAGTAAAATGATTTATGTGATTAAGATTAAATTACAAAGATGTAGCGGTTGTTAGTCGGAATCTTTAGTGGCGAAGTAAGCTAGGTTAATTAAAAATAATTAACACCTAAATTGGATGAATGTTTTAGGATTTGAGAATGGGGACTCGGAAGGAGATTAGACAACCGAACGACCGACGGTGAACGGTATGGTTTTCATGTAGTCTACTTGCTAACGAGGTGTCCCTCGGCTTGTGTGCTATTTGTTTAATTGTTTCGACTAAAACAAGATAAAGCATGCAACCGGTTTAGTGTATCTCTTGTGTGTTTGCATTGTACTATGTAACGCCCCTATTTAACATATTTATAGCGGAAATAAAATACTAAAGGCGTACAGACCATCGGGTTCCAAACACCCGGCATCAAACCTCACCAATTTACAACTTGAAAGATTACAACAGTCACGGTCTGAACCTCGAGAAAACTTAACAAAAATAACAGTAATAAAACACATAAGCTCTCCACAAAACCTAATCCCATCCCAATCACTCGTTCTCTTCGTGGCCACTTGTATAATAACTCGTACCTGCAAGATAAAACCAAGCAGCCCCCCTGAGAGGGGTGAGTCAGTTCCCTGGAATGGAACTGGTACGACCCTCCAAAACAAACTCATAATATAACTCCTTAATAAATAATAATCTGAATACAATCACTTAAAACCACACAGAGGAACAAGGCACTTTAAAAATCACCAAGTCAAGATAACAAGTTGGGAAAGAGACAAATAACATAAAGTTAAAGTTAGTCAATCAGAAGAATCACACCATAAGTTAGTGTACATCCATTGTTTGTATTAGATTCAGTTCCAGTTAGGAGTATGAAGACCCAAGTAGTCACAAGGACTAGGAATGAAAGAAGAGATCCAAGAACCATTACTCAAGAGTTGAATAAAACCCATTAGGAGAGATGGCCCCCACCGCCAGTCAGTTGTCACAAGGACGAGGTAAACAGACCTCCACTGTCAGTTGTCCATATGGACGAGGTATAGCAGACCTCCGCTGCCACCGACCCGTTCTCAGTCATCGGTGAAACGTGTGTGCACCACTTAATAACAAGAATCCATACTCATTACCAAGATTAACATTTTCCCATATTCCCATTAGATTATTAACTGCACAAGAGCAATACCAAAACACTCAGTCCTACAGAGTGCAGAGGCGTAAACCCTCAACAATTAATACCCAATATAAAGAATCCATTCCCAATAAGGCTGATCAAACTCGACTCATGGATGAAACAATATCCATTATCCAAAGGAAGAATTACCAACACCAGATATTTCCTATATTCCCAGTTACCCCACTAGATCATTAACTGCACCAGAGCAATACCAAAACACTCAGTCCTACAGAGTGCAGAAGCGTAAACCCTAGGCAATTAATATCTAGTGAAACAACTAGATAGGAGGGACCAATAACCAAGGAAGTTATACATTCAAGGCTCAGTTAGTCACACAAGCTGAGTTAGTCACACAACCATTTCCTTTTAGAAATCCATTTTAGCTCAATTAGCGTTTGTCAAAAACATCCCCTAAGTCTTGTTAGCAAAGCATAAGAGTACGAGAAATCGTACCTGGTATGTGAAGAACAATGAATAACTCGAATGAGTGATCCCCCAATAGTAACCTATAATTAAGGTGTTCCAAGTGTCGATTAGTTATGGGACTTATAAACTAATCATCCTCTATTCCTACTGATTTATAGTTCCAGGTTTACCACTACTCTCTCACAAAGGTTTGGGCTTGACTTTGTTGATTAAATCCTTTGTTAGGACCATTTCGTTTAATTTGGAATGATTTAGGATTTATCCCTGAGAGTGGCCTAAACTCTCTTTGAATTGTTTAAGTGGGATTTTGGAGTTCATAAACTTGGGCTCAGTAGGTTAACCCAAGACCGTGTTACGTTTAATTTGTGTAATTAAACCCTTAAGTTATCAATGACTATTTTATTACACACCAATTAAAATCCTAAAGTTTAATATATATATTCTTCTTATTATATCTCTCACAAGGAATGATATTTCCTTCATCTATGTTTAATGTTTTTTTTAATGTGTATATATATATATATATATTTATATATATCCTTGTGTATTAAGGTTTATCCAGACATCTTAAAGAAATTTTTATTGCATTTAATCATGTTTAATAACTTTTAGGCATATCCACAACCGATATATGGTATATAAAATAAGGTGTTTTCCCTTATTTATTTTATATATATACGTATGTACCCGTATTAGAATCTATTTAAGTCATCCCCTAGGTAACTTATTGTATTTAAATTATCTTTATTACTTCAACATTTATCTGCACTCCATGTATGTTTTATAAAGTATTCCTTTTACTACATCTTAGAATATTAGCTTCTATAGTATTATGTTAATATAAGTGTTGATTTATTTAGCTCCTTGTTTTACCCTAAGTTACTATTTTATTCCCTTTTTATATATGTGTAAATATATATATTTTTTCTTAGTTTTAATTAAGAATGTTAACTTCCAAATTATATAATAATTAAAATGTAGATTAGTTTAGTTCCTTAATTTAACATCAGTTTCTATTTTATTTCTCTCATATAAGTATACATATACAATCATATATACGTAAATAATTTTACTTCACTTATAGTTAATTCCCAAAATACTTATAAACATATTGTTACTAAATGTTAGTTTAATCTTTTCATTATTTCCCAACCTAAAAAGTTTATTATTAAACTATACCTTAATTTCTGTTACATTAAAAACCTTATATTATAAGTTATTCTTAAGAAAAATTCATAAACACAATTTTTAAACCCATTTACCGTTGTCCAAAAATCCCCAAATTAAATATATAGTAGCTATAACATTTTAGACATATTATAAAAAATTTATTTCATAAAAATTTTTTTTATTTAACCAAATAATTCCATAATACCTGTAACTTGCAAAAATCATAACTTACGTTTAAAAACTCCAAAACCATATTAATTTAGATCAAAATAAACTAGATTTTATAAGGAATCTATGGTTACAATTTTAAGTCAAAATACATTCGGGAAGATATTTAAATTAATTCAACAAGTTAGTGCTTAATTCTGGAAATATTATAATTCATAACCAACTTAAACTCCCCAGATCTAATCTCGGCCGTCTGTTTTGTAAAACTTACGATCGGACGGCCACTGAGTCTCGAGTTCTTCAGGAAATCAAAACCGATACCCGAGTACTAATCTGTTGATTTCTCTCAACTCACAGAACCAAATTCGATGATTTTTGTTTCTATGGATTCGAAATTCAATCCCGGTTCTAATGATACCAAATTCGCTAGCTAACATGTGGAATTCAGTGTTTTTCGATTCTGGTTCGAGGTTAGGGTTTATTTCGGGTTTCCGATTTCAATTCTCACAAATTCTCTCAATCAAATGCATAATAGATGAAATTGGAACATGGTTCTGACCGGTAATGCAATGCCGATTAGCAAAATCGAAAGAATTTGAAGGAAAACTCACCAGAATTGCACGAATCGAAGGAATTCGATTTCGGTTTCTAGAAAAACTCAACCTTTACGAGCTGATTGAGTAGCCAACTTTGCAACACTATAAGTTTCGGTACAGATCGAGTTAGGCTTGGTTCTTGGGCTTAATTTAAAGAGGAAACATAGCTCTACACATTGATAGCAAGAAAGCACTCTAATTTGCATTATATAGAAAGAAATCTGACCCGAAAGCTACGAGTTTACCTTACGTTTTTCCTATGATTTTATGTGATGTCGGATCACGAACTTTAGGCACCTCTTTCTTCCAAACGGTTGGGAATTAGCCTTGGGTGTAAACATGAAAGTTGTAGAGGGATTAGAGATCTACACAACAAGCTAAAGAACTCGAATTTTGGATGAGAAACGAAGAAGTTATGGCGAGACGAAGTTTACCTGCTAAACTGTTTTTTCTGGAAAACTGGTTACGGTTTTGCGGGTAGGCTACTTTGGAACGATTTTCCGGATGATGTATAATGAATTGGTTTGCGTATGAGTTATGATTGGAAAGATCATTTGTAGGAGAAGAGAATGCAAAAGACGACACTAAAAAATTTCAAAAGATGAGAGAGATATGGACGTCACAAGTTAGGGCAGAATCTGAAATTGGTTAGCGAAAAACAAGGAGATAAAAATCGACTAAGTGTTGGGCGCGTATCCCGAGGCGCGTGGGTGAGTCAGCAGACTTGCCACATCAGCATGTTTTAAAAATTTTGGCTCCAAACTTCATTTTATCATAACTTTGGCTAGGATGATCCGTTTTTGACGTTCTTTTTATCAATCTTCATGGTTTTCCATAACCTTTTTATTGGTATAGGTTTCATGAGCTAGTTTGACCATTCTCAAAAAGTCAACCCTAGCAAGGATTGAGAAGCTTTAGGGTTTCTAGGATTTCATATTGACTTTTATGTTTCAAATCAATGTTCCAACTCTTTCTAAAATCTTTATAATATACTTGAAGTGTTTAGAAATTTTTCCAAGATTTATTGACTTATAAATCTTATTATTAAATTCATAATACTATATAATAATATAGCCATCCAATATTTAATAGTATTCTTTAGGATTAAATGGAAGAAATCCCATGGTTTAATTTTCATAATTCCATATAAGGATATAATGATTTATTATTCACGATTCCATACTATAATATAATAATTAATAGTATTATTTACGGTTTAAGTAAAAGAAATCCCCTAAATTAATTTAAATTAATTTAGGGGTATTTCAGTATATCCCCCTTAAAAGAAACTTCACCTCGAAGTTTAAACATCAACTTGAGACGATAAAAATTCCAACGAATTTTCATACCAAATCAATCCTCCTTAACTTCCATCCATTCTATTTCAATATTCCACTCGAGATTACTCAGAATCAAATCAAACTGAATCAAAATATACCAAGATATATTAAATCAAACGTCACATACTACCGTGCCATAACGTAAAACTACGTACATACATACACCTCTCACTATACTAATAATGTTCTCCCTCTACTAATAATGCAACAGGGCATAATCCGGATGAGGTAACGAAGGAGGAGTATGCCAGTATATCCCCCTTAAAAGAGCTAAGGTACGCCCTCATACCGCTACTAACGTGAGCTACTGTAACACCCCAACTACAAATAACACACTTAACAATACTTAGCAGCGGAAAACATAACTCACACCCTCACTTAACTCTTTGGTGTTACACGCCGTTAGCCACCCACGTGGCTAACAAGGCTAACATACATACATCGTACCGGTCTGATGGACTAAATTCCCGAGCAACTACACATTAATCCAGTTCCATGTCCAACATTCTTTATTCACTTACATTACAACTGTACCGAGTACTTACTAACTAACGCCGATACATTTTCGGTCTTACTACACCTATAATATATCCACAAATCACATGACTACCACATACAAATACTACCCCGTCCTACTCTCGAACGGCTACCAGCTTCATTGTACCTGAAAAGTAATGGGAGCCCCCAAAGGGGGTCAGCACCTTTGCTGGTATGGTAATCCCGCAGCCCGCATGCTACCGGGCCACGCACAACTAATTGTCGTCTTAGCATGCGGTTGATTTTTATTTCAAACATGCACAACTCACACATATCATGCTTATAAGCAACATCCATTAATAGGATACAAACCCAAGGTTAGCACCCACATTCATAACAACACACTACACTTTATAACATACACAACTTAGTTTCTCTTTTCTTAGAGGATATAAACTTTACTTAGGGAATGCCGGGGTGATATAAGCCCGAGCACAACATACATACATTTTCTTTACTTGGGTGGCGGCCTCATATAGGACCGACCACCACATACATAATTTCCCCCTAACTCCAATAATGATAAGTTAGGTAAGCCTTGGTTAAGCTTGTGGGAGGTTGTAATTCAAGGAGGAAAAACAACCGTAACATAACAGAGAGGGAGTCGAAGCAACATAGGCGTCAACACCCTAACAACATTACACATAATTTCCCTCCTAACCCGATGTGGAGGTCGGGTAGGTAAGCTTTGGCTAAGCTAGTGGGAGGTCGAAATCCAATGAAGGAAAACAACCCTTAACATAAGGATGGGAGTTAATTCACATATATGTATTAACTCCCAACAACACGCGCGACCGGCACACACGGATTCCTCTCCACATAACATATACTTATTAGTTAGAGGTTCCCTTATGGAACTTATCACATACATACATCGCATAGTGTTACTAACTCGGTTAGACACATAAGGGGAGTGATATCCCTCTTTAACAACCATGGATAACTGTATCCGATAACAAACAACAACATACCAAACATGTCGCATACATCACACATAATCACAACACACACTAACGCACGGATAGCCGTAGTTAGAACGTGCCCATGGGTTGGGACGTTTATTCCGAATACCGATCTCTTATGTGAACCTAAGGTCGGTTAACTACTATTTAACACACAACTGAGGTTAAGCGGTATCGGAATTAATTACGCCACAATAATGAATTGCTGTAAACTCATTTCATGCTTTATCTTGCAAGGTGGCAAACACACAGAAAAATACATTGGCATACAAGCCGGTGTAATCCGGTAGGACACAGGTTGCAAGAAAACCATACCTTACACCATGGGTTTATCTTTACCGGGGGTTCTCATGCTCCTCGGTTCATACTTGTTCTTCATGTCTTACTCTTGAACCACTATTTACATGTCAAATGGTTCAATTATATTAAGGCGTTACGGTAGGTATATAATTGCTACTCCCGTATTACTTACCCCGTTATCCCGTTATTTCGGTTTAACTTTGTGTACTTAAACTCACAACTTTCTCAATCACTTCCAACACTTGTTTATACTTCTTAGGACCTTTATAAGTCACCAAACAACTCCTATACAACATCTAAAACCAATACATTCAATCCCCCATCATTAGAAGGCTTTAAAACACTCACGGACAATTCTGGGGGTGGTCCGGGACTTGGTCCTGGACTTAAGTCCCGGACCAATACATTGCCAAACTCTCGGCGGTTTTTCATGGGGTGGTCCTGGACTTGGTCCTGGACTTAAGTCCCGGACCACACCTTGTTTTGAGTCTCGAACTGATTTTAAATGCGGTCCGGAACTTGGTACATATCCCAAGTCCCGGACCCTGCTAAAAGCTGCTCTTAAGGTCATTTTTCAGCCCCTAATCAACCCTTAAATCATCCTCAAACTTTCCCTACTCTTTCCACAAGTTTTCTACATAATTAATCACCCCAAAACATGCCTTAAACCACTCCAAATCCTTGGTTGATCCACCACCCAATTCTTGCTCAAGTTCAACAAATTCGTTTTCTCACATTTTGCATTTTGCACTCCTTTGCATTTTCTAACTTCTTCTTGTTAGTTTTTACATCCTACCAACCTCTCCAAATGCATCAATGACCATTACACATCATTCCTAGACAATTGCCTCCTCTAAACCCAAGTTCACTCCTTGTTTCACAAGTTATAAACACCAATTCTTTTTCTTGGAATCCTAAGTTCCTATCACCATTATGCTACAGATTTTGCACCCTTCCAATATCATTCTCCTTCTACCATTACAAGGTCATCAAGTATCTCAACTCAACCACATACACACCTAGCTCCTCTAGTTTACCAAGTCACCTTAAAACACTTATTTTCTATCGAAATTTCGCCATAACCTCCCATAAACTTAACATCTCCCGAACCATCAATTCTCATCAATTTACATTCCTAATCTAGCCACACCCATAAGGGTCCTACCAGCACATAATCCATTCAAAATTCACCAACAACACTACACAACAATTCCCAAATCACTTGGCTCTAAGGCCCTCAATTCAAACCAACATTTCACAAAATCCAACTAACCACAATCAAGCACATTATTGCTCCAGATTTTTATTTAATCTTTTATTTTTCCCAAACCCAGTTCTAAAACAATTAATATAGGCATTAAGGTAGATTTCTTACCTTAATTTGCAAGTTTCTCCTTAATGATCCTCTTGCTCCTCCTTTCTCCCAATTTCGGTCAAGTGGGAATGGAGTTGCCCAACTCCATCCAACATCCAAGGAACACAAAAATGTATTCAATTAATTACCTAAACCTTAGGAAATTTTATTTCAATCAAAGGCTTAAAACATAAGGTTAGGGTTTACCTTTTGAGCCTTTTAAGAGGGATTTTCACCCTTGAATCAAGAAGGCATTTACTCCACCATTGGAGGGTTGAAATGGAGCTCAAAACCAAGAAGAAAAACAAGGTAAGAGAGAGACAAAATCGGCTACTACTACAAGATGGAGAAAAATGAGGTTTTTCTTGGAGATTTTTACCTTAGGAGAGAGAGGAGACTCCAAGCTTCAAGAATATGTCATTTTCTATTCAAATGGGAAAAACCCATGGAGATGAAACTCCTCCTTTTGAAATTCCGAAAAGAGGGAAAGGTAGAGGAGGATGAGGAGAGTTCAAATATATAATTTGTTTTGTATTTGGAGCTTGGAGTTGGCTAGAGCATGAGGTAGAAGAGAGGAAGCCATTGGAGCTTGGTGGAGAGCTCAAAATCGTGACCAAGGAAGGAGAAGGGGATGGGGTCTGGCACAAGAAAGAAAAACGAGAGGAGAGAAATAATGGGGAGAGAAGAGGGAAAAGTAAATAAGGAGAGAGAGGAATTAAAAGTGGTACTTTTACTTTTTTGCTTTTTGACTTATTTAATTAGTTCTAGTCATGTGTGAGGGGGCTGTCTACATTAATAAAAACCGGCCACTAACATATACACACTGGAGCGTTTTTTCATCTTTACAGAAAACGCTCGTTAGTTTACCGGTTTTAGCACTATTCACTAACCGGGCCCGTTTTCCAAAATTTCTCGTTTGGTAAATTTTAATGGTTATTATACTCCCATTAATATTATTTATAGTTGTTTAATGAACTATAATTAATTTATTTTTTACGGGTTCGTTTGCCCCCTTAAAGTCACTTTCTTTCTTGTCCTTTCTCTCTTTTTCTTTCTTGACCTCGTAGCTACGCGCTTTAAGATCCGCGTTTTAACACGTTATTTGGATCCGTTTTCTTCCGGAATTTTTCCCACATGTTATTAGTGTGTAATTAGGGTATAAAAATATATTTATAACCCAGTGAAAGTTTTATACCTCCTAAAATAATTAAAACGTGTTTTCACGTTTTGTGACTTTTACGCATTTTCTTTTTCTTTTTGGTTTTTATTTCTTCACCAATGATCTTAAGGACTTAATTGGCCTTATAAAATTATAATTACATAATTAATTAACATATTAAGGTTTGGGGTATTTCAATCTACCCCCCTTAAAAGAACTTCGTCCTCGAAGTTCACACTTCCCACACATCATTGGTTAGAATACGGGGATTACTTGCAACCTAAAACTTCCATAACAACATACTTTACGTCACAACCTCGGACTTAACGGTCCGGGTAACACATCCATACATACATAACAACCCTTAGACTCTTAGGTCTGGGTAACATAACAACATTTAGACTCGTAGGTCTTGATAACATAACAACCTTCAGACACCTAGGTCTGGGTAACATAACACTTTCGGAATTCCATCACATTAGGACTCAAGGTCCAAAATAATAATTACTACACATACCACACAACATGACATAGCATGTATATCAACCAGAAATTCCTTTTCCATCTCTTCATGAGTTCGAGACCCATGTAGAGTACATATACACTGTGATCCCGCAGAACCCGGTCGCGATGGACACCTTCTGGTCCCCGTTCCTTTGGGAGATCAAAACAATTGCATACATCTTTAAAATATACTTCTCATGTCACCGGTCCAAAGACAAAGGCTCGTACGTCCTCAGCTCGTGAGCAAGTAGTAGGAAAATACCCTCTATGAGGTTGAGTATAATGAAATCCTTTATTGGAAGGATACAAGTTGAAAATCCTCTACGAGGTCACATAAAGGTAGTCCTTCCTTTGAAAATACCACTTAGGAATCTTAAAATATTTATTGAAGTCTTGAAAATACCAATTGAAAATTTGAAACCCAATTTTAAAATTCTTTTGAAAATTCAATACAACTCCAAGTCCGATTATTGTTAACTGCATCTTATTCTTGATGTGATTATTTGTGACCACTTATAGGGAGTTTCAAGAATCATCCAACCCTAATGTGATCAGCATCAGAGTTGAACTATCTTTCCACCCCAATTTGTGTTCGGCTTCCCTTGACCTCATGATGATCAAGTTTCACCTCCCACTTCATTTTCAAACAACAACTAATTCAAGCATGTACCATTTTCTATCTTCTAATCCGTCTAGTCATAATCATTACATCTCCAAGGGCGGAACTATGTCCATCAATCACCTTCCAGATTTATTTTAAATCAAGTTACCTAGGGAATTTAATTCTCACTAGGTTCTACGTTAGTGTCATAACTCTTCATAAATCACAATACTGTATATATACATATTATATATATATTTTATCAAAATATAATACACGGTTTTACATTTAGTATTATATGAACATACATAGTAGGGGTTTAGTTCCCCGGGAGTTTCTACTCCCTTATACATATACCTTCACGTACTTCCATTAACACAATAAACACACTTATCACAATGGTATTCGCATCTTCTGTGCGCAATTACCACAATTAAACCATGCATGAATGTATGTTTATGTAACACACACACCAATCATCAAAACAATTATTTTGTGCTATGCACACCATAGTTCACGTACACTTGTACGGTAAAACACACTAAACGGTTTCGCGCTCTACCCCCCTTAAAAGGGATTACGCCCACGTAATCAATCACTTAACCACTGGTTTATAACATCCTACCGTCGTGAAATGTTGTATCTCCACACGGTTTATTATACAATATGTTCTGGTTTGAGGATCTTAGCCATATTGGCGGTTTGGTCCCTAACCAAGAATTCTCCTTAGAGTTTATGTAGTTCATAACCAGTTTCGATTCTGGCCTGTGAAACTTCTAGGCGTTAATAATTAGCCATTCACTCAAATTCACTACACACATTTAACACTTGAATTGCTGGCTCGGTAGTTTCTACTGCGCAACTCTGACCATTTAGAGCTTAGTTTTCCCCATACATTATTCTTACTGTAGCATACATCCCCGATTATCACCTTTATCTTGGTAATAACGGTTTCTCAACCGACGCGTGGTATGTCTTACCGTGAGCGAATTCGGTGAGTTACAAACTTCCTATCCACTTCCATGGTAATCTACTGTATTCCACGATGACTTACTTGATTTCTTCCGACTTACTGTCGGTTAAGTTTGAGCTACTACCAATTGTGTAGTACTTTGTCGGTTATTCCCAACACTTGAGGTATATTCCATACTGATATTCGGTAAGTAGTGCTTCTGTAGTCACTTATTGCCAATCAAGTATCCTTTGATTGGTACGGCCGTGCCTCTCTTATGCATCTGTTTTATCACCTCGTAAGTCTTGTCCTTCTATCACATTTAACATTTCTCAAACTTCCT
Organism: Limonium bicolor; assembly: GCA_023374045.1. NCBI lineage: Eukaryota > Viridiplantae > Streptophyta > Magnoliopsida > Caryophyllales > Plumbaginaceae > Limonium > Limonium bicolor. The sequence goes on from CM041776.1 coordinate 28,273,166, forward strand.
AGCTATCTCACTTGATCATTACCGCGCAAGCGCAATACCAAAACACTCAGTCATACAGAGTGCAGAGGCGTAAACTCTTGACAGTAAATCTCTTATGAGATAGCAATAGGAAATCATACTGTGTTCCTTATCACATAGCATCAACTACTGGCGTATTGCTCAGTCTGTGTATCATCACTTATTTGTATGTCCCTTTAGTTTGACTCATAACTGGTCCTATTTGCCACATTATTATTTAACAATACTTATACAACGGTCGCTTACTGCGCACCGTGCTCTTACTCATTGCATAGCATTAACTTACACTGCATCCGCTATTATATTAGCTTCTGCCATTACACTGTGTTTTGCCACTTATTGGGCTGATTGCTGGATACTCTTATTCTTCGAGTCCTTATGCTCCTTGAGCGTTGTTCATTACACATTTAGCATCCCACACCTATGGTGGTTGTTATTTGACTTTTTACTCATCTGGTCTCCACGACTGGTGCAATTATTCTTTTCGATTTATTCCTACTCACATCATTCTCGGGTAATGACAACATGGTCAACCCTTAACATATCTCTTAAACTCGGTTCACTTAACTACCGCTGTTGCGGTCTCACACTATCAAGAGGTGTCTCCACTCTTACGGCAGTGGTTCGTTATCCGCTTTACTTATCTATATAACATAAACTTCCATAATCAATAACATTTTCTTAACACATTCTACTTATGGCTTATAAGCCTTATTGCCTCGAGCTTTGCTCTCTGTAGGCTGTCCACACACATTTACTTTTCGAACAATATTTGCATTGAGCTCCATGACAAGGTCGTTGTTCCTTTCATGGTATGCTCCTTCAAGGATGTCAGACTTCGTCCTGACGACTCATGTTTAAACTGGGTGTTAGTTTCAACCCTTGTGTTTCTGTCATGTTATCTCATTCAACCATTGTTGATCCAAACACTCTTTTAAGGACAGCTCCTGGGTGTTAATAGGTTCTGCCATTACATCTGGCTTGCACTTACTGGTATGTTTAATCTACTACTTCGCCCTGCATTCTTTGCTGGGTTGAATATTCTCCTTAGTGAGATTGTTATCTCTAGTGATCATCTCGGGAGTCTCGTCCCGATCCTTGCACATTAACGTATCCACAGTAGGCATCTGCCTCACCATGTGTAGGCTGGGTACTTACTCCAGCTATTATGTTCATCCATCCAGATCCTTGAGACATATGCTATGTCTTTACTTACTAACCAGTGCACTTCGCACTTGTTCTCCTTTAAACGTTTCCTTAAGCTAAATTCAATGATCCTTTTAGTCTCGTTGACTTTACTGGGTTCCTTTACTTCAACCATCCGACGGTAATCCATTGCTCTTGTCTGACTTTACTTCGGACCGTAGTACGGAATCGACTACTTCCGGTGTTCCAGACTCCACTCGTATACATACGTGGGGTATCCTACTGATACATTACTACTTGCCTGACTACCCCATACGAAGGTTTGTCAGGCCCACAAGCTCCTATCGGAGTGCGGTCGTCCCACATTACCGTTGGTACACTCGTAGTGTCCGTCACACGCCTAGGTGAAGTATTCTGTTGTCAACTCCTCTTATATTATCCTGTGATAATATGCATTCCATGCTCCCCGAACTTAATCAAGGGAAGGTTTATCCACTGTTGTATTATTATGAACTCACTCCATTCCCTCGGGTTGTTACCCTTGGATTTACCGGTTTCCATCCGGTTATTTGAAAGTAACAGGGTAAAACTTACCTACCATGTGGCACTGAGGCCCGTGTAGGTCTTCTGGTTTGGTTTTTTTTTTTAAAAAAAAAAATTGAAATAAACGGGTTTAAACGAAGGTTTGGTTTGAAAAGAGTTTGAAAATAATTTTAGATTGAATGAAAAAAAATTTCGTGGTTTTACAACGTTTCCTTGCCTTAACCAAGTCTAGCTTCTTGCTGACTGGTATATTTCCAAGTACAGAGGTCAGGCTATTAAGCCCTTCCACGGTTATGATAATCCCACTTAACTTCATGGTACTTTACTAAGTACCGATAGTTGTTAAAAATCTCCTGTACAACCTTGTTGTAGCAGCACTTGCCAGGGCAAGTGCGCCATGCTAACTGGTTTTCGGTTCAATATACATCGGTTGCGGTATTGCTTCCGCTCGTCCTGCATCATGGCTTGTCGGCCCTTACTTGGTCTTACAGTTCTTAATAATAAATTTCCTGGGTACTTCTCACTGTCTTCACATGATAACCATTAACTAGGGTGTTTCCCATCCTGAGAGACCCCTTTTACTTAGTATTGTATTCTCCTTGTACTACATCGCAGTTCTTTACTCGGTTGGTGTACCGTTGCTGTGTTAGTCAACATTATTGTCCCGCAGGCACTGGTCGCGGGTTCTACTACTTTACTTCTCCACTGTTGCACGGTTAGTGCTTGCAAGCTGGTTGTCCTCGACTGCTCCGCATGTCGACCCAGGGTGCTGGAAATTCCATTCTCTTGTGCATAAGATTCTTCACTTTTCGCTAACAAGAGCGGTTAATGTTGTTAAAATGGAGACCGTCTTCGGGATTCACACCTTACGGGATCTACCGTGTGACAGGTTCTCCGTACTTATAAGGATACTTAGTAACAGCCAGATCGGGTATTCCCGAGTAAGAGGGACTTTCATCTCTCTGGCGTTCTTTTCCCAAGTTATAAAATAGGGTTTGTGGAGGGCGGGATGGATACTGTAGGTATCTAGTACACACTGGTGTTCCCTAACTAGCGTACTTCTCACGCTATCACTCAACCCTTAGCCCCAAGTACTAAACTCTTAACTCGGTACTTCCTAAGCTCGGTAACTGAGTCATCAGAGCGATACTTCGCTCTGATACCACTTTTTGTAACACCCCAACTACAAATAACACACTTAACATACTTAGCAGCGGAAACATAACTCACACTCACTTAACTCTTTGGTGTTACACGCCGTTAGCCACCCACGTGGCTAACAAGGCTAACATACATACATGTACCGGTCTGATGGACTAAACTCCCGAGCAACTACACATTAATCCAGTTCCATGTCCAACATTCATTATTCACTTACATTACAACTGTACCGAGTATTTACTAACTAACGCCGATACATTTTCGGTCTTACTACACCTATAATATATCCACAAATCACATGACTACCACATACAAATAACTACCCCGTCCTACTCTCGAACGGCTACCAGCTTCATTGTACCTGAAAAGTAATGGGAGCCCCCAAAGGGGGTCAGCACCTTTGCTGGTATGGTAATCCCGCAGCCCGCATGCTACCGGGCCACGCACAACTAATTGTCGTCTTAGCATGCGGTTGATTTTATTTCAAACATGCACAACTCACACATATCATGCTTATAAGCAACATCCATTAATAGGATACAAACCCAAGGTTAGCACCCACATTCATAACAACACACTACACTTTATAACATACACAACTTAGTTTCTCTTTTCTTAGAGGATATAAACTTTACTTAGGGAATGCCGGGGTGATATAAGCCCGAGCACAACATACATACATTTTCTTTACTTGGGTGGCGGCCTCATATAGGACCGACACCACATACATAATTTCCCCCTACTCCAATATGATAAGTTAGGTAAGCCTTGGTTAAGCTTGTGGGGGTTGTAATTCAAGGAGGAAAAACAACCGTAACATAACAGAGAGGGAGTCGAAGCAACATAGGCTCAACACCCAACAACATTACATAATTTCCCTCCTACCCGATGTGGAGGTCGGGTAGGTAAGCTTTGGCTAAGCTAGTGGGAGGTCGAAATCCAATGAAGGAAAACAACCCTTAACATAACAGGATGGGAGTTAATTCACATATATGTATTAACTCCCAAACAACACGCGCGACCGGCACACACCGGATTCCTCTCCATACATAACATATACTTATTAGTTAGAGGTTCCCTTATGGAACTTATCACATACATACATCGCATAGTGTTACTAACTCGGTTAGACACATAAGGGGAGTGATATCCCTCTTTAACAACCATGGATAACTGTATCCGATAACAAACAACAACATACCAAACATGTCGCATACATCACACATAATCACAACACACACTAACGCACGGATAGCCGTAGTTAGAACGTGCCCATGGGTTGGGACGTTTATTCCGAATACCGATCTCTTATGTGAACCTAAGGTCGGTTAACTACTATTTAACACACAACTGAGGTTAAGCGGTATCGGAATTAATTACGCCACAATAATGAATTGCTGTAAACTCATTTCATGCTTTATCTTGCAAGGTGGCAAACACACAGAAAAATACATTGGCATACAAGCCGGTGTAATCCGGTAGGACACAGGTTGCAAGAAAACCATACCTTACACCATGGGTTTATCTTTACCGGGGGTTCTCATGCCCCTCGGTTCATACTTGTTCTTCATGTCTTACTCTTGAACCACTATTTACATGTCAAATGGTTCAATTAATATTAAGGCGTTACGGTAGGTATATAATTGCTACTCCCGTACTTACCCCGTTATCCCGTTATTTCGGTTTAACTTTGTGTACTTAAACTCACAACTTTCTCAATCACTTCCAACACTTGTTTATACTTCTTAGGACCTTTATAAGTCACCAAACAACTCCTATACAACATCTAAAACCAATACCATTCAATCCCCCATCATTAGAAGGCTTTAAAACACTCACGGGACAATTCTGGGGGTGGTCCGGGACTTGGTCCTGGACTTAAGTCCCGGACCAATACATTGCCAAACTCTCGGCGGTTTTTCATGGGGTGGTCCTGGACTTGGTCCTGGACTTAAGTCCCGGACCACACCTTGTTTTGAGTCTCGAACTGATTTTAAATGCGGTCCGGAACTTGGTACATATCCCAAGTCCCGGACCCTGCTAAAAGCTGCTCTTAAGGTCATTTTTCAGCCCCTAATCAACCCTTAAATCATCCTCAAACTTTCCCTACTCTTTCCACAAGTTTTCTACATAATTAATCACCCCAAAACATGCCTTAAACCACTCCAAATCCTTGGTTGAATCCACCACCCAATTCTTGCTCAAGTTCAACAAATTCGTTTTCTCACATTTTGCATTTTGCACTCCTTTGCATTTTCTAACTTCTTCTTGTTAGTTTTTACATCCTACCAACCTCTCCAAATGCATCAATGACCATTACACATCATTCCTAGACAATTGCCTCCTCTAAACCCAAGTTCACTCCTTGTTTCACAAGTTATAAACACCAATTCTTTTTCTTGGAATCCTAAGTTCCTATCACCATTATGCTACAGATTTTGCACCCTTCCAATATCATTCTCCTTCTACCATTACAAGGTCATCAAGTATCTCAACTCAACCACATACACACCTAGCTCCTCTAGTTTACCAAGTCACCTTAAAACACTTATTTTCTATCGAAATTTCGCCATAACCTCCCCATAAACTTAACATCTCCCGAACCATCAATTCTCATCAATTTACATTCCTAATCTAGCCACACCCATAAGGGTCCTACCAGCACATAATATCCATTCAAAATTCACCAACAACACTACAAACACAATTCCCAAATCACTTGGCTCTAAGGCCCTCAATTCAAACCAACATTTCACAAAATCCAACTAACCACAATCAAGCACATTATTGCTCCAGATTTTTATTTAATCTTTTATTTTTCCCAAACCCAGTTCTAAAACAATTAATATAGGCATTAAGGTAGATTTCTTACCTTAATTTGCAAGTTTCTCCTTAATGATCCTCTTGCTCCTCCTTTCTCCCAATTTCGGTCAAGTGGGAATGGAGTTGCCCAACTCCATCCCAACATCCAAGGAACACAAAAATGTATTCAATTAATTACCTAAACCTTAGGAAATTTTATTTCAATCAAAGGCTTAAAACATAAGGTTAGGGTTTACCTTTTGAGCCTTTTAAGAGGGATTTTCACCCTTGAATCAAGAAGGCATTTACTCCACCATTGGAGGGTTGAAATGGAGCTCAAAACCAAGAAGAAAAACAAGGTAAGAGAGAGACAAAATCGGCTACTACTACAAGATGGAGAAAAATGAGGTTTTTCTTGGAGATTTTTACCTTAGGAGAGAGAGGAGACTCCAAGCTTCAAGAATATGTCATTTTCTATTCAAATGGGAAAAACCCATGGAGATGAAACTCCTCCTTTTGAAATTCCGAAAAGAGGGAAAGGTAGAGGAGGATGAGGAGAGTTCAAATATATAATTTGTTTTGTATTTGGAGCTTGGAGTTGGCTAGAGCATGAGGTAGAAGAGAGGAAGCCATTGGAGCTTGGTGGAGAGCTCAAAATCGTGACCAAGGAAGGAGAAGGGAGGATGGGGTCTGGCACAAGAAAGAAAAAACGAGAGGGAGAGAAAATAATGGGGAGAGAGAAGAGGGAAAAGTAAAATAAGGAGGAGAGAGGAATTAAAAGTGGTACTTTTACTTTTTTGCTTTTTGACTTATTTAATTAGTTAACTAGTCATGTGTGAGGGGGCTGTCTACATTAATAAAACCGGCCCACTAACATATACACACTGGAGCGTTTTTCATCTTTTACAGAAAACGCTCGTTAGTTTACCCGGTTTTAGCACTATTCACTAACCGGGCCCGTTTTCCAAAATTTTCTCGTTTGGTAAATTTTAATGGTTATTATACTCCCATTAATATTTATTTATAGTTGTTTAATGAACTATAATTATTTTCTTTTTACGGGTTCGTTTGCCCCCTTAAAGTCACGTTTTTGGGTTTTCTCGAAAAACGCGCTTTAAGACTCCGTTAGCGTTTTAACACGTTATTTGGATCCGTTTTCTTCCGGAATTTTTCCCACATGTTATTAGTGTGTAATTAGGGTATAAAAATATATTTATAACCCCAGTGAAAGTTTTATACCTCCTAAAATAATTAAATACGTGTTTTCACGTTTTGTGACTTTTACGCATTTTCTTTTTCTTTTTGGTTTTTATTTCTTCACCAATGATCTTAAGGACTTAATTGGCCTTATAAAATTATAATTACATAATTAATTAACATATTAAGGTTTGGGGTATTTCGCTACAGAGGGATAGGAAAACATCATGGGAATAGATGTGGGTACTTCACTCTCATAGAGTCCTCAATCTCCCAAGTAGCTTCCTCAACCCCATGATGCTCCCAAAGAACTTTCACCAGTTTGACTGATCTGTCTCTCGTTTCTCGGACCTTCGTGTCCAATATCTGAATAGGAGTCTCCTCGTACCTCAGTGTAGGCTCAATCTCCAATCTCTCTGGCTGCAGTACGTGACAAGGGTCAGGCATATACTTCTTTAGCTAAGATACATGAAACATGAAATACCCCAAACCTTAGTATGTTGTTTAAACATTAAAATATGGTATATTAAGGCTAAAAAGTGCCTTAGAAACATTAGTGAACAATTTAAACCATAGTAAACACAAATAAATACCTTAAAGTCAATATGGGCGAAAATATGCTCTAAGCTTGGGATAAGTTTGGTTGAGACCTAATGAGCTTACCAAGACCTTATTTATATACTAATGAACATATTAAAGCAATTACCAAAGAAAACCAAGCTTGAAAACAAGTTAAAACACAAAATGTGCTTTAAGGAGTCTTAAAGCACATTTTTGAAAAATTGTCTTATAAATGAGTTTTGAGTGGCTAAATGTCCATCATTACTCTTTAATTAACATGTGTACTACTTAGTATCACCTTAGGAAGTCTAAATCAATGGGAAATAAAAAATTTCACAATTATGTGCCTTGTTTTGTGAATAGTAACTAAATTAAGCTAGTTTATAATATAAGTCAATATAAGTTGTCTTGTTGGTCAATAAAGACCATGAATCAGCCTAAATTAGAGAGGGGGCCGGTTTTCTTGTGTGACTCACCACACTTAAGCAAAAATGAGCTAAGTAAAGTAATAAAGTAAAAAGTACTATTTACTTTAAGCTTAAATATCTAAAACAAACTACTTATCTTCATTCTCTTCTTTCTCTTTTGCATTCCCACCATCTTCAACCCTTCTTCTTCCTTTCTCCATCTGCTAGCTACAGCCCATACACCATTCTCCATCTTTGACTACTTATATCTCTTAGCTCCATGAACCAAAATCAATTCTAAGACCACCATTCTCTTAGTCTCACCAATCTCTTCAACTTCATCCTTTCAAAATTCCAAGAGCTCCATTTCGGTGCCAAGAGGAACCTCCATGGAAGGAGCTTGAGCTTACATTTTTATGCCTTGTTGATCATCTTGGCTTCAAGGTAAGGAAAAACCAAGAAAAAACAATATTTCTTCCATGTTTTAATGTTGACCGAAAATCACCTCTTCATGGTGTTTTCTCTTGCCTTGTTCTAGCTTCATTTCAATCTTTCAAGGACTAGGTGGAGTCCTCTCTTGCTACATATTCAAACTCCCTTCCAATACCAAGGTAAAACAATCATCTTAATGTTTTAAGACAATGTAAAACTTAGGGTTTATAAGTGTGCTTAAGCATGAAACTTGTATACTCACTACCTTGCTTGTACATTGACTAGAAGTTGACAAGCAATCAAAAGTCCTTGCCGATTTTAATTAAAGAAGGAGCAAGGAGAAATAAGTGAAAAACTTGTGAAGGAAAAGAGGTAAATGTGCTAACTTAGTGTACTTTAATGTCATAGGAGAAATGAGCTTATATTGCTTGTTAAAACTACTTAAGGAGCTAATGGTAAATGACTTAGAAAAAAATGCTCTCAAGGAGATTATTAAAGGACATATGTGTTGTTGTATGTATTTGCAGGTCAAAGGCAAATATATTGTGGGAAATTTAGTGTTTAAGGTTTATGCCATTTAAGGGCCTAAGAGCCATGTTATTTAAGGGCCTAAGTGCCAAGCAATTTAAATTATGCACTATATTGTGATGTAGTGTAAATTTGAAGAAGTTTTGTGTGTGAGAATATTCTTGTTGGACTTGAGTGTTCTTGAGTGTTCAATGGTGAAAACAATGTGTTTTGGTGTAACAATGTACTAGTAGAACCCATGTCAAAATTTAGGTAATGTACAAGAAGTTTTGAGTGTTTTAATGAGCTTTGGTGAACTAGGAAGTGCTAAGAATGATTAAGTATTCTACTAGAGAAAGAAACATGCATTAAGGTGTTTTAGGATGCAAAAAGGACTTAGGCAATATCTTGGAGGTTTTAGAAAACAAATGAGTGTATTGGTATGCACAAAAGTCATTTAGAATTATGTTAAGGAATTATACAAACTTTGGTGTACTAGGAGAAAATAATGTCTTGAAAGGAGAGTTGTAACTTGTGGAGAAATTCAAGGAGTTTTGCCTAGTGAGAAAAGATGCTTGGGAGATGATGTTATGGTGGTGTGAAAGCATTTTGGCATAGTGGTTGTCATAGGTATAAAACACCACTTAGAAACCTAAGAAAAAAAACACTACAAGTGTTAGTATTTTTACAAGAACTTGTGTAATGACTAAGGTGAGTTTTGGAGGTTGATTTAAGAGGTTTAATGGATGTCTTAAGGTGTGTTTGAAGTGCCAAATGAGGTTAGAACATACTAGGATACATAAGGTGAAGTTTGGAGTCAAATGGGATGTAGAAGCAAAGGTCTGGAGCCGACCGACCTTAGGGACCGGACTTGTAAGGTCGGTCGAGCCCAGTTTACCCTGCCAGAAATGGTCTCTGGAATGGAATGACCTTGGGGACCGGACTTGCAAGGTCGGTCGGGCTTGTATTTTTGGTACGGATTAAGTCTCTGGAATGGACCGACCTTGGGACCGGACTTGCAAGGTCGGTCATGTCTGAATTTTTTGTACAAGAATTGTTTCTGGAATGGACCGACCTTGTGGACCGAACTTGCAAGGTCGGTCGGAGTAGAATTTTTGACGGTAATGTGTACTGGAATGGACCGACCTTGTGTAAGGTCGGTCGGACCAAAAACTTGTAAAAAAAAACAAACAAAGGGTGGCTTAAGTAGTTAACCCTAGGGGGTATAATGAAGGTAATCAAGGGTGAGTTTAGGCATTAGCACATGTCATACAATCATGTAAATGCTTAGTAAACGGAAGATTAAATAAGTTAATTAACCAACATTATTAATTATGTTTAGGGACTACGCTTGGCGGGTCACGTTCGCAGCAAGGACCAAGGTATGGTTTTCTTGCAGTCTGTTGCCTACCGGTTTACACCGGCTTGTGTGTTGTTTGTTTTTATGTGTGTTTACGACCTTGTAAGATTAAGGCATGTAACGAGTTTACAGTTGTTAAAGTTATTGTAACAGAAAGATGTGTCTCTTTTCCCTTGTGTGTGTGTGTCTAACATGACCTAAACACTTGCTTGTGAATTCGTTGTGTAAGTCCAATGATGGGACTTCTAACAAGTGCTAACAGGTGAAGTGAGGAGTCCGTAGTTCCGGCCACGCGTGTGAGTATGGGAGTCGATGTATTATCCGGTTCGATTCTCTTTGTATGTTATGGTTGTTTCCATTTTGGTTTTCAACCTACCCTTTAGCTTATCCAAGGCTATTTTACTGACTCACGTCGGGCCACAGGGGCATACTATGTTTGTTCGGTGTGCTTGGATCACTATATCCGACGCACCTTCGGTTAAGTTATCCGTTCAATATAACAGGATGATAACGAGTTTTGTAACGAGCTTAGCATGAGTTTGGCAACAATCTCTAGGCTCTCCATGTGACCTAACGATGTTGGTTCGGTTCCTAAATGGAATCGTTCTTGTATGTTATGTGTGATGTTGTTGCTATGCAATATTCTTGCTATGCCGTGTATGTTATGTGTTTAAAATCAATGTCATGTTATTATGACAAGTAGTTGCGCGTATCCCGGTAGCCGATGGGCTGCGCGTTAACCATACCACCCAAGGGTTGCTGACCCCCTCGGGGGCTCCATATTTATTTGCAGGATGACTGATCGAAGAAGCGGAATGGCTGTAGATCCTAGGTTGTAGGGATACTTTTGGATTATTTTTGGGATGTTGAGCCCGGGATGCGCCTGTGCTCCCGTGGCGTTATATTTTGAATACCGTTGTTATTACAGTGGCAGTTGTACACAGTGGTAGTTTACAGTTTACATGTTACAGTGACGGTTTGTATTTAAATACTCGGTATGGTCAGTTATGTATATATATATATGGATGTTGGTGCCTATGCTCGGGAGTCTGATCATCAGACCGGTACACTTGTATTTATTCTGCCTTGTTAACCACGTGGGTGGTTAACGGCGTTGTAGCACCGAACCGTTTAGTTATTGTTTAGTTGATTATTTCCACTGCGATTTCGGTTAATTGTTAAGTACGTAGTAGGGGTGTTACAAAAAGTGGTATGAGAGCGAAGTATCGCTCTGATGACTAGAATACCGAGCTTAGGAATATACCGAGTTTGGAAACCTAGCTACAGTTATTTAAATGAACAATTATGGAAAGGTTAACCACTAACTAAGTGTGGAAATACCTTATTGTCGGGAAGACGTTACAACCGTTGGAACCGATAAGTGTGCAAGCATAATGCTAATGAGTGACCTTGTGAATGCAGATGTCAGGTAGACCACGTAGTGGAGGCCGCAGGCGTAGCACTGGTGATACGGGTGACCAGGGCGAGAACACTACGGCATAGGTTATGGCTGAGGCAGTAGCAGCCGCCGTAGCCTAGAAGGTTCCCCAGTTAGTGGCCGCGATGCAGCAGTAGCAGGGCGGTGCGGACCAAAAAGGGCCACAATCGCAACCACAGCCGCGCGAGACCAACTGGGTCAAGGCGTTGGCGGATTTGAGATCCCCGTCGTTTAGTGGGGAGACCGACCCTAGTAAGCTGGAGGCGTATATCTCCAGACTAGAGACCGCTTTCGAGACCTTGGATGTGCCTGCTGGTGCCAAGGTTCGACTTGCCGCTTACTACTTGACGGGTTCGGCACAGAGTTGGTGGAAGCTGGTACGGGAGGGCAGAGTTGCTGACTCTACCTTTCAGTGGAGGGAGTACACGACGCTGCTGCGAGCCAAGTACTACCCGATACACGTGCAAGAGGCCAAGCGCCTAGAGTTGGACAATCTGAGACAAGGGGATAAGATGACGGTAGATGAGTACTACTCCGCTTTCATCGGACTTATCCACCTACCACATCTGGGTTACTCAGACCGGATACTGGTGAACCGTTTCTACAACGGACTCAGCTACCGCCTACGCTATGGTATGGGGCCAACCGGATATACTACTTTGCAGGTAACGAACTACAGTCACTAGTAGAAAAAAGGCCTATTTCGGCGGTTCCAATGGGCCTATTTCGGCGGTTGTGAACCGCCGAAATGAGCACCGCCGAAATAGGTACCTATCTGGCGGTTCTTAGAGAACAACCGCCGAGACCCATGGGATTGACCGATGCTGAGATTGACCATAGTCTATCTCGGCGGTTGTTCTCTAAGAACCGCCGAGATAGACTCATGGTCAATCTCAGCATCGGTCAATCCCATGGGTCTATCTCGGCGGTTCTCTAAGAACCGCCGAGATAGGGGTATTTTTTTTGTTTTTTTCCATCCCAGCTTATATATATATTATTCACCGCATTTGGTTCAATGAGACCTGTAATAAAGCTTCATCCATACAGGGAGCTCCAACACATTTAAAAAGTTATAAAAGCTCCCAATTAATACCAACGACGCACCACAATTTGAGAGTTAACAAAACCAATGCAATTACAAATAAAAAACAACATTACAATTCAAATCTACCATTACACCATCCACAAGTGTACAGAGTTACAATTACATACTCGAAAAAGTTCACAAAACATCTTCATGATCATCAATTCATTAAACTTGTGCAGACGAACTCCGACCATTCCTCAAGCATCTCAACAATTTGTGCATCATCATACTGACCACCTTTGAACACTTCTTCGTAAGCCTTGAAAAAAATGAACATTAATCTAAAACGTACAAGTCTAACAACATGTAAAGAGCATAACTGAACCTTTCAAAGAATGTTACCTTCTCTAACGAGTGCTCTGGTAAAAGGTTCGACGCTCCTACTATGTCACTCATGAATCTCATGACATAGTATCCACATTCTGAACCCCCAGGCTGCACCGGACACTATACAAACGCACATATTGACAGTTATAAACAAGTTTAAACATTATAACACAAATTTATCAATTAATAGAGTACCTTGACAGTGTTCCAAGGGATGTTACTCGTCATTGTTTTATTCTGGAGAGATAATGCAGCTCTCATGGAACTATATACATCAGCAATATATATAGTTTTAAGCATTAGTAGCAAGTTATGAAACAGTTAATGTTAAGTAATAATAATTGTTGTTTACGATAACAAACTAATTACCCCAGTATTGCGGTGGAGATCTTCAGTCTCTTGGCATTCGTACCAAGTGAGTCAAATTGCATGATTCATGGGTGCTTCAACATCACCAGCACAAGCAATGACCAATGTCGACTGTCCACAAATTACACAATGTGTTGAAATCATTAAGCAACTAACACAAACTATATGTTTTAGATAATACTAAGAGAAATAGTCAAATATCATACCCTGAATGATATGGCAGCATAATAAATGACTTGTTAGAACATTCAAAGAGGGCATTCGTCATATATTGCATAAGGCTTTCCATATCACTTGTCATCTGGACTTCACTGCACATAGCAGGATACAGGAATCCGAATCTGTGATCTTCATAGACATTGATCGCCTTATTATGCACCCACTTATGAGGCAATATCATTAGTCATTAACTTTTTATTCAAACATCTAATTCATCACCAATCAATGAATTCAAAATATAAAAGGTAGAAGTCACTCACATGGCGGCTGACTTGAGAATCGACACATTCAACCAATCCCTCCTGAAGCACTCCTCGAAGTCGGACATATACATCCCAAATCGATGTATATCTTCTCCTTGAACTATATAGTGAAATATCCGCTCAGGATCTTCCACAGTGAGGGAATCACAATCAGGTGGTAGCAGCAACAACGATGAATGCAGAATCTGCATATTAGTCGACAAGCCGGCCAATATTCTTTTCTCCACCAAAGCAGGTCTAAGCACGAAATTTGTGGATGCCTTTGATTGCACAGGTGCAACAATTCTTTTTCCTTTGCCCTTATCAGTCTTTGGTCAGCTCATATCCTATGATATTAGTCTAATTAAGTATATGGATGCAAGGTGGTACACCAATAGTTTTATAGCAACGGTTAAGAGTAAATACCTGCCCAGGGAGTCTGACCAATCGTACAGGCCACTGCACTGTCAAAGTTTGTGTGGAACGCAAGGTAGGTCTTTGTTTGATCGGCACCGGTAAACCGATGTCAGCATGCTCTGCAACAAATTCATCCAGAAGCACTCGTGCATGGTAATGTCGGAGTGGTTCACCGTGCACAATATCACGTGGAAGAGAGGGGAAAAGTTTTCCCCATGCCATCATGACCTCTTCTACTCCAATTTGTAAAAACAGATGGCACTCAGTGGGTGCCTGAGTGTTATGTGGAACTTGTTTAGATAAAAATTGAGAATTCCTCTATGATGATATTAGTGATCAAGTGAAAAATCTTAATCGTCATGTACTCAATTGAAATGTTAGTCTAACCTTTAGAGATGCATAGGGAAACGGATCAGTCGAGTGGACACTACTTCTCACTACCGGTGCACTTGGCTGCTGAATGGGTGACTCAATTGGTGGTCGAGAAACCTCTTGGCTGTCATGCTGCTGTGGATGAAGCCTTGACATAGCCTGAGCGATCCTCTCGTCGACGCTCTGAGTAATCCTTTGCTCCATCTCAGCTAACGCTCTCAGGTGCTCCTCGTAGCTAATCGTCTTTCCCTGGCTGATTCTGGACCTGGGTACGCCAAATGCCTGGTGGATACCAACGTGCCCACCAAACCCAATGGCACGACCTGGATGATCCTTCTTACCAAGAGCGCGTGTAGAGGATCATCATTCCTCTGTGAGGTCTAGGTGCCCAGGGTGAGCTGAGAGCTTAATTCACCCTAAAACAACACACAAATACAGTTATTAGTTTAACATAAGTTCATATACAAATGAAATGAACAGTTTGACTAAAAATGAAATGATATCACTTACCATTTGAGCAATAACTGCTCTCGTGGCTTCATCGTATTGAGGATTTTCGGGAGTAGAGTTCTTAGGGATATGGCTTAACTCCCACACTTTCATTCTTCTGCCACTGGCATCCAATGAGCCATCCGTGGGTAGATATCCCTTTTGCTCCCATTCTGGTACCCTTTGAGCAATACTTTTTCCACCTAAGTGGTGAGGGTACAAATTCTTCTTAGCATTTGCTTGTTGTTGTGCACGGAGAGCCTGCATAAATTAATGGGATCATGTTTAGTGAAATTGAACACAAAAAAACATAAGAAATTAAGATTAATTTATGTATGTATGACAATAAAGTGCACCTGGAACTCCGGTGTGTGACGTGTCTCAACAAATTGTACCCATTGCTCTTCGGTGATGCCCTCGTAAACCTCCCATGGTGGTCTCTCACCATCTCCACCATGATCTGGAGCATCTGGATCTTCTGCATTAGGCATCTTGTAGATGTACTTGTCAGCCAACTTATTCTTGTGGTCCCGGAACTGTTTCGACATCGCTGATAGCACATCCTTTTTAAGTGCGGGATCCACGGAGAACTTAGACTACGTACATGATCATTCAGTTAGTAAAGTAAATATAAATGTTCTATTATTTCACAAAAGATCATAGTAATAATGTAGAGATTTACCTGAAGACGCTGAAACATAGTATCCTTCAATGCTTGAGGCACTTGCTTCCAGTTGTGGTTTATGTTGCAAAATGACTTCACCAAATGGCTACCGTAAGCGGTGAAGTCATTCTTCCAATTTCCATGGGGTTGGTTGAACTGATTGAAGTCCACCGGTTTTGTAGGAGGGCCCTTGTTAGCCTTCAGCCCACGTGTTGCATGTAACACCCCTACCATTAATACAATGCTTACCGTCTAATCTCCTTACACATCAGATACACGCAGCGGATACATACATACATACAGTGGGTGATACAATGCCGTTAGTCACCCACGTGACTAACAAGGCTACTACTTCTACATACAACATCGGTCTGATGGACTAGAATCCCGAGTACTACACATCTATAATACATACTCCATTCATCAATTAAATACAACAATGCTCCATTCAATACTTACTCCTCCATAATCCATACGATACAATATACTTAACCGAGTTTACTAGGATCCTTATACAAGTATAATACCTCTTCCAAACTCATACATACTCACTAAGAGTCTACCCACTACCCATTCCTCACAAACTACTTACTTCCTAAATACAAGGGTGTGCCACCGGTCTCTTACCTTGACCACATCCGCTTCGGGTACCTGCACACTAAAAACGTTCCCCCTAGGGGGTCAGCTTTCGCTGCGCATGATAACCGCATACCCCGCGTACTAGTGAGGGTACGCCGACCACTTGGCGAATACATGCAGTTCATTTTCATTCAACATACATGCATACATGATCTTATACACAATACAATAATACTTACGCAAGGCATACATACATACACTTCATTACATACAAGGAATACAATATAATCATCCAATACATACTTACCTTCTTCCGAATACACATACTCATTACATACACAATGTACAGTTCTTGTTAGCTTCATTGGTCCACCCGGGTTAATCGGGTGGAGATTACTCTTTTACTCGTTACTTCATACATACGCATACATACTCATACTCATACCCATACATACTTACTCTTACTCTTACTCATGTTAAGTCGTCGGGTCCTCCGGCCCTGGGGACTACTCCGTCCCACCTCCGGGATTTACTTGACTCACCAATCCGGGATGCTACCCACTTAAGGGATTTGGGCCGCGACCAGTTTAAGAGTCAGGAATTGCAGCCAACCTCTTGTGACTCCGCATCCTCACGTGTGGCCGAAGCTATATCGGACTTCTACTCATTCCAATTTACTCACTTAAGTTAGGAGTTAGGTAGTTAGGAATTAGTAGAAGTCAACATCCAACCACATACACAAATACATTATTCATATACACATCCATACCAATACAATACAATATACAAGTACACTACAAGGTACAATTACACATCATCATAATTCATACATTTCATGAATTATACAAACTATTGTTCAAGACAAATATCGAGAACAATGTAAACAAGCACAAGTAAGTGCAATATAATCCGATTCATGCATTTATCTTATTAGGTGGTCAAATAAGCACACAAATCGGGGTAACCAGATTAGGATACAGGGCATGAAGAAATCATACCTTTCACCATCGTACTTGTATCCCAACGTTCCTCCGGTGTTCACAAATCAAATCCTATGATATACATACATTCGAATCATTAATCTAACTATCATTAATTTAATTCGATTATCCTTACGCTTCCTAACTCATACTTACTAAGTCTTTACATTCCTATACTTACATTTTATTTACTTACTTTTCATTGCTTAACAATGGTATACTTACATATATATGCACATATCTATATCTATATATATATATATATAATATATATATATATTCTATATTCTATATTTTATTTTTATATTTTTTTTGTAAGTTTTGGCTCAAACCGACCCACCTGGGTCGGACCCATGGGTCGGTCGGCTGTAGAGACTTTGATTACGAAAATTCCAGCCCGACCGACCCAGCCAGGGTCGGTCCATTGGGTCGGTCCGTTACAGAAGTAATCCAACTAACAATTTCCACTCGACCGACCCAGGCAGGTCGTCCCGGTCGATCGGATGCAGAAGCATTTCCGACTAAAAGTTTTCTACTCGACCGACATAGGTTGGGTCGGTCGGATGTCTCCCCAGATTGTATTTGAGATGCTAGGATCGGTTAGGGTCGGCCAGCCCAGTACCATTTCAATTACTTATTTTGAATCCCAAACTCTACTCAATTCACACCCAATCTTTTCCTACTCATTTCCACATGGTCCTACATGTTTTAAACAACATTTAAATCCTCTAATTCATCTTAGTTCATCCATCAAATTTATTGCTAAATCCATCAATCCACTACACAATTTTCCTCACTTCGTTCCAGCACTTATACCTATTTTCTTCCTTCATTGCTACAGATTTTTAAAACCAACTTCTACCATCCAATACTTCCTCTACCAATGTCACTCCTAGCATCCCAAATACCCCTCTTATCATGCCAATTCATTTCCAAGCAATTGTACCATCTATACCCAAGTCCAACATTCATTTACCAAATCTTGCACACTATTTCTTCTTAGTTCTACAATGCAATTTAATACCTCTTTGCTACAGATTTTTGGTTCCCACCTCCTCCATACATAATTTCCTCTCCTAATGCCATTTCCAATGCCTACAATGCATTGCCTCTCCTCATCAAGTCCAACACTCACTCCCAAGGTCAAGTACATAAATCCTCCTAGTTTCTCCAATGCTATTCAACAATTCTTGCCACAAATTTTATATCCTTTCATTCTCTTACCACAACTACTACTCCATAGCCATTAAACATCTCTACTAACTCCAATACACACCTCGGTTTTCCCATTCACCAAGTCATCCATACATATACATATTCCTACCAAAATTTTGCCATAGTTCCTCTACATTTCTTACTTCTCCACATATGTGTTTTCTCATCAAACTAATTCCTAATCTAGCCAAACCACAAGGGTTCTACCAGCACACATACAAAATCTTAGTACACCATTACTTCCTCAATCCACATTACTAATGCACATACACAATACACTTGGCTCTAAGGCCTACAATTCACATACAAGTTCACAAATACTCAAACTTCCCAAAATGACATTACTAATACATTATTTTGGGTTCCTTAATTAGTTCACCTATTCCCATTACTCTAATGCAATTAGAACTTAACATTAGGAAGGAGCTCTTACCTTGAGCTTTTAATTCCTTCTTTCTTTCTCATTTCTCTCTCCTCTTCTTCCTTCTTGCCCAAATCGGCCATGTGGGGAATGGAGTTGCCAACTCCATTCCCATCACCCAATGAACACAAAACACTACAATTAATATACTAACTCTTAAATTAATGTCAATTCATTGAAGTGTTTGAAATGAAATTTCTAGGGTTTACCTTTGGAGAGTTTTTAGAAGGGGTTTTAGCCCTTGGTTCAAGAAGGTGAATCCACCACCAGTGCTAGGTTGATATTTTGCTCAAAGAGAGAGAAAACAAGGCATTACAAGAGGCAAAAATCGGTTATGAAGTAAGGTGGGAAAACATGAGTTTTTCATGTAGATTTTTACCTTGTTGGAAAGAGGAGACTCCAAGCTCCATAATGGTGTGCTTTTCTCTTCAAATGGGGAAAACCCATGGAGATGAACTCATCCTTTTCGAATTTTGAAAAGAGGGAAATGTAGAGGAGAATGAGGGGAGTTCAAATATGTAATTATTTTTGAGTTTTGAGCTTACATGAGGATGGAGCATGAGGTAGAAGGTGGAGTTGCCATGGGAACTTCTTGAAGCTCTACAAAATCGCCCAACCATAGGGAGAGAGGAGGGAGAAATTGGTGGAGGGGGAGAGGAAAGAGAGAGATGAGTGAGTTGTGAGAGTGAGGTGAGAGGCAAAGTAGATAAAGTAGCTTTTACTTTATTGTTTTTTTGCTTTTTGGCTCTCTTATTTAGTTAGCTAGTTACATGTGTGTGTGAGGGAGTTATTTGACAGATAAAAACCGGCCCCCTACAGTTATACCAGCTGGAGCGTTTTTCGTCTTTTACAGAAAACGCTCGTTATTTTACCCGGTTTAGGTACTGTTTACTAACCGGGTCCATTTTCCGGAATTTTCTCGTTTCTTTATTTTTATTGGTTATTAAGCTTCCATAAATGCTTAATAATATTTATTTAATGATTTATAATTTTTACGGGTTCGTTTGACCACTTAAGATCACGTTTTCGGGTTTTCTCGAAAAACGTGCGTTAAAGCTCTATTAGCGTTTTAATATATTATTTGGATCCGTTTTCTTTGGGAGTTGTTCCCGTATATTATTTAGGTCTTATTAAACCTTCAGAATCCATATAATACTCTAACCGAGGTCTCATACCTCCAATGGTTATTTAACGCTTATTTAGCGTTTTCGCTTTTTAAGAGTTTATTTATTCTTTTGGATTTATTTTTTTACCAGTATTAGTTAGGTACCATTAGGCCCTAAATACGTATTAGATTAATTTTAATCCTTATATTTAAGTTCGGGGTATTTCAATCTACCCCCCTTAAGAACTTTGTCCTCAAAGTTGTTCGAGGTTATAGGTTTACAATGCTTACTCATTATACGTTCTTCCTCCTTACTAATCCCAAATCCGTCACTCAAGCTTTCTACATACTATACCATACCATACCATACCAATGCACCATAATTGCTCCAATCCGTAATACTATCAACCATCCGATTCTTATTACAACATTTATACATACATACAGTGCAAAGCTATCCCCAAAGCAATGCAATACACATTACAATCCCGCAGGCACTCAGGTCATCTAGACACAGGACTCCTCTATGTCCCGCTACCCTTGGAATAATACAACCTGCTACACCACTATCTTCTCCGGTATAAGCTTCTAACAAATCCTTATTCTCATGTCTAAGACTATCTTTTCAATACTACTAATTAGAAGTTCCTAAAACACACAACTCCGAATTCCAATTTATATCCATCACTTCTATCCTATGTGTGATTCTTGTGACCACTTGAGGGGAGCTTCAAGAATCGTTCGACCCTGATGTGATCAGCACCAGTGTTGAACTATCTTTCCACCCCAATTTGTGTTTGGTTTCCCTTGATCTGATCAGGATCAAGTTCGACTTCCCACATCAGTTTCAAACAAGAAATTAATTAGTTGTTTTCATTTTCTATCTTTTTACTCTTTCTAGTCGTGATACGAATTCATACATCTCCAAAAGATGGAATCAATCCATCGATCATCCTCACTCTACTTCCCAAATGTTTTACTCCGTGATTCGATACCTAAATGCTCACTTCATCAACCTTCACTACTTCCATCCATTACTCACCATCATCTCCCATATTCTAACTAAGGAATACTATACTTATAAGATTTAGTTGACTTCAATTGCTTCAAATGATTTACTTACGATTCCACTACTCATAAGCTTCATTCATCTACTATCCTCATTCATTTCGTACTACTTCTTCACAGGCTACAATACTTGTGGAGCTCCGTCCACTACTCATTACTTTTCTTTTACTAATACTCTTACATTGGTGTTACAAGGTGGGTATATTCCTCCTATGGTATTTGCATGTCTAATACCTAGTTACCATAATTACAATATGAATGAGTACTTATGTTTATTTAACATAGTATCAATCATCAATTTGGTTCTCGTTTGTGCCATGCACATTATGGTTTATGTGTTTTATTCACAAAACTTACATTAAGGTTTTCGCTCTACCCCCTTAAAAGGGATTACGCCCACGTAATCTACCATATGTTATTATTGTTAAACATTGGTTTAATCAGTTTGGGCAAACTGAAGCGTTTTAGCTTCTTTACGGTTTATTACATAATATACCCTTGTCAAAGGGTCCTAATCATAACAATGGTTTAATCTTTGCACCAAGGATTCCTATACGAGTTTATTTAGCTCATACTTAATTCGGTTCCAGCCTATTAGGCTTCAAGGCATTAATAGCCATTCTACTATGCTTACTATGTATATTATCTCCTAGCTAGGGCCCACTAGCTTCTGCTGCGCGACCCTGATAACTTGGGTTATTCACCCTTCTTGTTATCCTTAATGTGCTATACATCGCCTTCTTATCCGTCTATTATGGGAATAAGGTTTACTAAACAAATGCGGTATTCTTTTACAGTGTTTGAACTCAATGAGTTTAAGGTTTATAACCAGCTCTTTGGTAATCTACTGCACATGTTATTCGTGCTTCCACGATTATTCGTTAAGTTCCTCCGACTTATTGTCGGGCGAGGTTAAGTCACCACTTAACTGTAGTGCTTCCTCTATTGTCACTATCTTCTAAATTATACCAGTTCTTCCACGATTATCTTCCCAATGTGGAGATGTTTTATTGCAATTAGGTTTTATGTGTAGGTTAGCTTACCTCACATGTCTTCATCATTTATGATACAATTTACCAAGTATCTTGGTTGACAATGGATGAAGTAATTTATCGGGTTACAAGCTCTCTTGAGCGTGGGTCATTCGTGGCGTTCAATGGGTATTCACATTGATTGTTCCTGACAATTATTGTCTTTCCAGTGCTGAGCATCGATTATAGGCTCTAGCTGTGTAGTTCTACTTGTATGTACATCACCGGGACATTCCATGAAACTTCAAGGGTTTTCTGTCCCGTTCTATCATTGGTGAATGAAGTTCTGGTTGAGAGGCTTGTTGCCACTCGTAGGTCTCATGACAAGGTTTACCATGTTAGTATTTGTATAATGGTTCACCACATGCTTGGGTGCATATGGAGTATACTTACTCCTTTAAGTCGTAATGGTTTGGAAATCTCATTTCCTTATCCCATCGCCTCTTGGCAATATCTATATGCGTAGGCTTTACTGTTATAATAGATGGAAGCCCTTCTAAGGGTTCACATCTTCACCACCTTGGTGGTCTTCGGTTAACGAGGGGTACCTTCCCTTGGGTTCTTGTAGTGTCCAAGTGTGGACTAGGCCATTGTTGGCGTTATAACAATTCCTATGCCTCTGTATTACCATTTCTACAGAAGGCATGAAGGAAAATTAAAGGCTTGTCAACTGTATACTAGACTGATGCTCTAGTGATAGTGACATTGAGGTAACCATTACTCCAAGCCGCTCATTATGTTGAGCTTTAATTGGGTTGTTCAGTTGACGGCCTGTTTGTCGTATGGAGCAATATCTTTTGCAAGTCTTGTTATTAAATGGTGTGGTTTTGCAACTGTTAAGGTTTATATAACGTATTTCGTTTATGGCTTCTGAGCCCTGTTTCTTGATAAGTGTCCAAATGAGCATGTTTTATAGGTGTATTTCATATATTATATTAGCACTTTTCTTGCTCATTTCTCCACTTCGGTTAGTTTTCCTCTAGTTTATGTTTTATTGTTATCTCACAAATTTATTGTTTAAACATGAGGAAAACCAAGCTGGAAGCAAAGCAGACAACGAGACGAACGCATAGACCAAACGGCTCGGAAAACGGAGTCCAAAACGAAGAATCTAGAGCCGGTCAAAGTTCGTAGAAGGAAATAAGTCAAACTTGTGTCCACCCCTGTGTCCGCATGGAGATAGGCGGACAGGACAAGGTGACCGCATGGAGATAGGCGGACAGGACATGACCGCATGAGTGTCCGCATTATACTAGGCGGACAGGTTTCGGACTCCTCCAGACTTGTCCGCATACAACAAGGCGGACAACCAGGCGGACAGGGAGGCGGACATGGGTTACGTCCGCATAGCCAGAGGCGGACAACTAGGCGGACGTGACTAAATTCACGTGATAGTTTTCTTCTTCGCGACTGTCTGCAACTTGATTCTGCCATATCCATCTACTCCGAGCGGCGCCTACCTTAATTCCCTCACGCGTCTGTCTCCAGCTCTGTCCCCTGCAATCAATGAGCAATCAATCTGCAATCAATTCTTCCACTCCAGATTACCTCTTCCCTTCCTCTATATAAACCCAGCACCTGCAACCTTAAACAGGCGTACGGAGAAAACCAGAAAATCAGACCATCGCTCACCACAGTTACCATTCACTTCCATTCATTCTCTCCCGTACACCACAACACACACTCGATTCCCTAGAACTCAAACACTCCAAATCACTCATTCCACATACAATATCCTACGTACACGCTCCACCTTCGTTCTCTTCATTTCTCCATTCACCATCCACACCTCCGCATTAATATTACGTCCAACCTCTGTCTGACTTATTACCAGTTAATATGTCAGGCTAAGGAGGATTTACTCGGGCGAAGGTTTAATTATGGTTTGTTTAGTTGTGTAATCTATATTTCTACCGGTTAAAATAAATTCAGTTTGTTACGATTAAAGTTTATCTCTCTCCCTTTTTAATAAATTTCATCGATTTATTAAAAAGCCTTACTAAATCTGTTTTAATCTGATCGGTGAAACAGATAGGTTAATTAAGCCGTAAAACTGTAGGAAACTTATTTTCATCGGATAAGTTAGTACTCAGTTGCAAGAATAAAATTCCTCACACTCCTCTGCCGTTTACACGCATTTTGCTTGAGTTTTCATCGGACCTTGCATTTTCAGGTAAACGAGTTCTTATGAGTTTTCATCGGACCTTAAGATAATAACAGGAATCTTGCCAAATTATTTTATTAAACCGGTAGAGATAGCACAATTAATCAGATCATATTAACCTGAACCCGGAGTCCGTTTAATTTAACTTCAGTTCACTAAATTAATCTGTTATTTACTTTTCAGAAACAAGTCAATTAACTCCCCCCTTTTGTGACAAGCTTAGGTACTACTTATTTCACTATAAGTCCCACGGTTCGATATCCGGTCGCTTACACTTTACTATACTACTACGACCGGGATTTGTTTGCAGCCCGACGTTTATTTTGAGTTTTAATTTCTTTTATTTTTAATAACTCCAGTTCTAACCACTCACGATATCAAGTCTGCAAAATGGCGCCGTTGCCGGGGACTTGATTTATTCTAGTCCCTAAGCCCTGGTTAATTCACCTGTTATAATATAATAATCTATTAATATTATTTTATTGTTAATCTAATTTCGGACATCTGACCTCGGACATTTGACTTTGGACTTCGGACTTCTGACTTTGGACATCTAACTTCAAACATCTTAATATTTGTCATTTAATTTCCATTGTCCTTTAATTTTCCAGTATACTAACTACTAACTTTAAATTTCCAGTATACTAACTACTAACCTTAATTTTCTGTCATTTAATTTCCATTGTCATTTCAATTTTCTGTCATTTCTTACCATTGTCTCTAACTACTAACATTAAATTTCTGTCATCTAATTCCTAACATTTTATTTTCTCACATAACGAGTTTCTTTTCTCTGTTTTGAGTGGTGAATGCCTTTTACCAGGTCAAACAGCCTCCCAGAAAATATTAATAATCACACGGTTGGTTACATTCCAGAGATCGAGAGAACCCTTCTGCGCACCCTAAGGCAGAACCGAACTCAACAAAACATTACCACCACAGTGATAGAATCTGACCCGGAAGCTGACATGGCAATTTCACCAGCGACAGTTCGAAACATTAACAGGCCGTCTAATCAAGGACAACAGCCTGCCATCATCCTTCCTCACCTTAGCCCATCCGAATACGATGAGTGGCAGAAGCTGAAGCCATATCATCAAATCAGATGTGTAAAGGAGTTGGGCATGTTTGATGGTTCCAGTCCAGACGAAGCCCTGTTACATGTTACAAAATTCTTGCAACATGCCAACAGTCTTACTGCAACCGACGCAGTACTCCAGTACGCAAGACTGTCATTATTCCCTCACAGCCTGACGGGAAGTGCGAGCAAGTGGTATCATAGACTGACACCAAGTACCATTGGTACTTGGGATGACATGGCCACCAAGTTCTACGACAAATTCCTACCCCCGAGCCGAACGTTGGAATGATTGCTGAAATCTATAATTTCAAGCAACCTGGGTCGGAGAATATTTGTGAAACTTGGGACCGTTTCAAAGGACTACTACTTACTTGTCCTCACCATGGTCTGACGAAAGAACAAGTATCACAATTGTTCTACAAAGGCTTGATCGGTCCATGCAGAACAATGGTATCCTCCTTAGGGGCGATATTCTGAAAAAGCCAGGAGCACAATTTCTGAACAGCATGGAGTCTCTCTGTGAAGAAATCAGAGACTGGGCCTCCGGTGGATCAAGGAGCGGTACTCCAGGTTTATACCATGTTGGGGAAAGTGATAACAAGTTTGACCTGATGAAAAGCCATGAGCAACTCATGGAAAGCAATGCTCAGCAGGCAACAAAAGTAAGTACTCTGCAGAAAGTGGTTGAGCAGATGGCTATGAACTCCTATCCCCAGCAAGCTAAGTCGATGATTTCCCGATCATCTACAATCCCTCCAGGCTATGCACCTCTGTCCCAATCATCTCCGTTATTTCTTGTACGCAATGTGGTGGGCCTCATGACTATGAACAATGCCCCCAACTACAAGAATTAAAAGCAACAGAGGAGGCAAACTATCTCACCAACAATTCAGGATACAGACAACCTTGGCAACGTAACATGCAATCCAACCTTCGCTACTCAAACACCGACAATATTCAAAACCCACATACACTTCAACCATCTCAAAATTACAGACCTCAGTCTAATTTCCAAGGAGGCCAAAGGCAATATCAGCAACAGCCTTATGGCAATGAAGCTTCTTCGAGTCGACCAACTCAACCTCCTTCGAATCCTGAGTCTGAAATGTCTCAAATGCAAGAGATGTTTAAAGCAATGATGGGTAAGTCCCAGAGACAGAGAGAGGTCGCAGCCCTCGCAAAGACCAAACAGCCTTGCAGTCTCAATCAACACTCCTTACCAACAAAGGCCACCTGGTAAATTTCCCTCACAAACCAATCCAAATCCAAAAGAGTATGCAAAGCAATTTACGTAGTGGACCAGCCCATCACATTAGCTCAAAGGGAGCAACAACCCGAGAGTGAAATGGTCCCTGAAGTGGAGCAGCAGGCTGAGGAAGAATACCTCGACATGAACCAACTGAAGCTCTATGCCAAATTAGTTGCGATAAACGAAATGATGGAAGGTCCACTAGACCTTACATCACAGCAACCGGAGAGCAAACTGGTTCATATAGTGGA
This sequence comes from Limonium bicolor, assembly GCA_023374045.1. Taxonomy (NCBI): domain Eukaryota; kingdom Viridiplantae; phylum Streptophyta; class Magnoliopsida; order Caryophyllales; family Plumbaginaceae; genus Limonium; species Limonium bicolor. The sequence goes on from CM041776.1 coordinate 28,300,068, forward strand.
CGACTTACCTGGGATTTGAGTTACTCTTACCACCACCCCCGTTCGAAAATGAGCAAACGACATCAAATCTTCTGTTGAGCTTGAAGACAAGCCATCAGAGGACAACTTCTACCTCAACTTCATGGAGTCTCCTCCCTCTGAAGTCAATTACCGTTATTTTCCCTCCTTCTCTGTGCTATATCCAGAAAATGAGGATAGTTACATCCTCAAAAATGAAGAGGAGGAAATGCTCGCTCCCGCCAGAACATCCAAACAAAACACCAAATCACCTTCAAGGAGCCATCTCCTCTGAAGTTGAAATCAATCAGGGCTCTTCCTATGAGCCTCTTCAAAAAGATGAGGATATTTACATCCTCAAATTTGAGGAGGAGGAGCCATCCAACTTTGATCCTCGCACCAAGGGACATCCATTGAAAAATCTGGGCCCTTCTCAAAGAAAAATAATGCCCACCCAACCCACCCGTTGAAGCCCACTTCCACCTTCATTTTCATTCCAGGAGAGGAAATTTACATCCTCGACTCTGAGCAAACACCACCACTACCATCTTGCATCCATACGGCTAAACAACAGAGGGAGAATGTTTACATTCTCCAATTTGAGGAAGCACTACAACCATCACCCGGTTTTCAATACAATATTAATGGCAGCAAACACCTCCTTCAAAACCAGGTTTTGTGGAGTTTGTCTTTTCCTACTGTAATTGTTGCCGTAATACTTTGTTTTGATCCAGGTGGTTCGGTCCTACATATTGACAATTTCCTGTTCCCGGTACTACCATTGTCAACATTCATTTATGATTTGGGATAATGACGAACATACGTCTAGCTAGAGACGTTAAAACCCGGGCAGCTTGGTGGGAGGCAACCCACTATCTATCTTTTATCCTTCCTTTAATGTTGTTTTTCCTTTTTGTATTATATTTCCCTTTTATATATTATAATAAATGCATGTATACTTGAGTTCTTCTGGCTGTGTAGAATTTCCTTACAGGTACATTTCATGACATTCCACAGCTGCACTCAAGTGTGGGGGCTCTACACACTCTACGAAATTTGGGGAGTACACTCTTTCCTTTTTAATTGCATGCCTTATTAATTTAATTCCATCTACGCAATGAGGCATTGCTTGAGCTTAAGTGTGGGGGAAGAGCCTTTTTCAAGGCATTTTGTGCTTTAATTGTTTAAATCAATCTATGCTTATCTTGCAGTTGTTCAAAAATTAAAATTATGTACCCTGCTAATGTAGGTTGTTTCTTTAAAAACAAATACTATTATGAATTGTGGGATAAAGGTGTACAAATTTAAAAATTTTCATTTGATTACTTTTGAGGAGCATTTTCTTATGCGGTGTGACCAAATAATCTGCAAATGGTTGGATTTTATTGCTCAGGGTTTCTTTCTGTCTTCTCTCTTAGGGATTGCTAAGGGGTGCTTCTCTATTAAGAAAAAGAAAGAAGAATAAAAAATAATAAGGGACTTGCGAGACACCATTGGTAACCAACAAAGAGAGTTGAGTGTTCTTAAATACAAAGGCATGATGCCTACATTTTATCTTCTCATCCCTTATGCAAAAGTGAAACAAATGCATAAATCTATTCTTCCTTTTGTTTTCTCCTCAATGCCCATTCTTGAGAGAAGTTGGCCATGGTAAAAGTTCTCAGAGTCACCTAAACAAAAGAAACATTGAAGTACCTTGGATCATACCCCGAAACTCTATATTTTATTTTTACCATGGACTGTTCACCTCTTTATCCTACCCTTCATAATAATATTTGTTAGTATTGAGCATTCCCTACTTACTTGGGTACATGGTTTTGCTTGAGGACAAGCAAAAAGATAAGTGTGGGTGTGATAAGTGTCCAAATGAGTATGTTTATAGGTGTATTTCATATATTTATTAGCACTTTTCTTGCACATTTCTCCACTTCGGTTAGTTTTCCTCTAGTTTATGTTTAATTGTTATCTCACAAATTTATTGTTTAAACATGAGGAAAACCAAGCTGGAAGCAAAGCAGACAACAAGACGAACGCATAGACGCAAACGGCTCGGAAAATGGAGTCCAAAATGAAGAATCTAGAGCCGGTCAAAGTTCGTAGAAGAAAATAAGTCAAACTTGTGTCCACCCCTGTGTCCGCATGGAGATAGGCGGACAGGACAAGGTGACCGCATGTGTGTCCGCATGGAGATAGGCGGACAGAACATGACCGCATGAGTGTCCGCATTATACTAGGCGGACAGGTTTCGGACTCCTCCAGACTTGTCCGCATACAACAAGGCGGACAACTAGGCGGACAGGGAGGCGGACATGGGTTACGTCCGCATAGCCAGAGGCGGACAACTAGGCGGACGTGACTAAATTCACGTGACAGTTTTCTTCTTCGCGACTGTCTGCAACTTGATTCTGCCATATCCATCTACTCCGAGCGGCGCCTACCTTAATTCCCTCACGCGTCTGTCTCCAGCTCTGTCCCCTGCAATCAATGAGCAATCAATCTGCAATCAATTCTTCCACTCCAGATTACCTCTTCCCTTCCTCTATATAAACCCAGCACCTGCAACCTTAAACAGGCGTACGGAGAAAACCAGAAAATTAGACCATCGCTCACCACAGTTACCATTCGCTTCCATTCATTATCTCCCGTACACCACAACACACACTCGATTCCCCAGAACTCAAACACTCCAAATCACTCATTCCACATACAATATCCTACGTACAAGCTCCACCCTTCGTTCTCTTCATTTCTCCATTCACCATCCACACCTCCGCATTAATATTACGTCCAACCTCTGTCTGACTTATTACCAGTTAATATGTCAGGCTAAGGAGGATTTACTCTGGGCGAAGGTTTAATTATGGTTTGTTTAGTTGTGTAATCTATATTTCTACCGGTTAAAATAAATTTAGTTTGTTACGATTAAAGTTTATCTCTCTCCCTTTTTAATAAATTTCATCGATTTATTAAAAAGCCTTGCTAAATATGTTTTTAATCTGATCGGTGACGAACAGATAGGTTAATTAAGCCGTAAAACTGTAGGAAACTTATTTTCATCGGATAAGTTAGTACTCAGTTGCAAGAATAAAATTCCTCACACTCCTCTGCCGTTTACACGCATTTTGCTTGAGTTTTCATCGGACCTTGCATTTTTAGGTAAACGAGTTCTTATGAGTTTTCATCGGACCTTAAGATAATAACAAGAATCTTGCCAAATTATTTTATTAAACCGGTAGAGATAGCACAATTAATTAGATCATATTAACCTGAACCCGGAGTCCCGTTTAATTTAACTTCAGTTCACTAAATTAATCTGTTATTTACTTTTCAGAAACAAGTCAATTAACTCCCCCCTTTTGTGACAAGCTTAGGTACTACTTATTTCACTATAAGTCCCACGGTTCGATATCTGGTCGCTTACACTTTACTATACTACTTCGACCGGGATTTGTTTGCAGCCCACGTTTATTTTGAGTTTTAATTTCTTTTATTTTTAATTACTCCAGTTCTAACCACTCATATCACGTCTGCTTTTCTGCAAGCTATGCTCTTTGCAAGCTGCTTATACATATTTCCACTCCTTCTATACCCCATAGTTTGGAGGTATTACTGGGCCCCATGGCAAGTCGTGATATCATGCTTCCATTCACATGAGACCCTTTTGGCATTCTGATGTTACTCAGTGCCCTTTTTGTAATTTAGGGTATTTCCTATTAAGTGAAATCCCTTCGGTGTCCTAACCGAGTGTTAGTTGCAGCTTTCGTGCTCTTAACATGACACTTTGTTCAACTGTTGTTAATTTAGACACCCTTCAAGGATTGCTCCTGTGTTAGTTATGCTGTCACGTCCGGCTAATGTTTATTATATGTTGTGTCTACTATACCGCCTTGTGGTATTGTAGTTAAGCTATTCCCTTCATAGGTTATAACGTCTCCCATCGTTGGGTAGACCGTTTATACTTGCTCATCGTACTTGAGTCTAGGTTAAATATCCTCTTCGATAATGGATTATATTTAGTGGTAATCTTGTGATCGCTCTTGGGAACCCTATCCCGTTTGTTGAGCATTGTGGTGTTCACGTTAGGCGATTGCCTTACTATGTTTAGGCTGGGTATGCCTTCCAGCTGTCATGTATCTGCTTGATGTCTTGAGACATGTCCAATGTCTATACTTACTAGTATGTTTATTTTGCACTTTCTAGTTCTTATTCCTTATCTTCAGATGGATTCTCTGAGGTCCTTATACCTGATCGTCTGAGGTGTCCAGCTATTCTGCTTGCATTTACTCATGGTCCGTAGAACGGAGTTAACTCCCCGTGTGCCGCACACTACATGTATACATACGTGGGGTACCTTGTTGATACGTTACCACTTACCCGACTACTTGTCAGGCCCGCAAGCTCCTTCGGAGTGCGGTCGTCCCACATCCCGTAATTGGGTACACTCGTAGTGTTCGTCACACGCCTAGGTGAAGTATTCTGTTGCCAACTCCTCTTGTATCATTCTATGATACTCACCGTAATTCAAATTCTGTTGGTTTGGTCTTAAAATCATGGTACGGTGTTAAAGAAGTTCTTCATGGCATAGCCATGTTCGAAATCTTGACCAAGTCCAGCTTCCCGCTGACTGGTGTGTTCTAAATGTAGTGGTCAGGCCGTCAGGCCTTTCCATGGTTTCATTCCTTCCGTTTTAGGATGTTTATTCCTGTAGTCGCTTCATCGCTGTCACGGTACATTACTATGTACCTGTGGTATGTTTAAAAGTCCTCCTGAATGCTCCCGTTATTACTGCACTTGCGTGGCAAGTGCGTGGTATGGTGGTTTTTGGGTAAACCTATACCGGTCATGGTATGGTTTTCACTGGTACTTGATAGTCTTGTTGACTCTTCCTTTGATCTTATCGTCATTATTTAGGTTAATTAATCTCCTGAGTGACTTCTCAGTAAATTTGACATGGCCGTCGTTGATCAGGGTACCTCTCCAATCCTTGGAGGTTCCCCTTTTTATTTGGTTGTGTCTTTCCATGTTGCTTGTTCCCACACATTTGTTGTGGTGACTGAGCCTGAGTTGGTTTGGGCACTACGGTTGTAGTTGCATCAGGTTATATCTTATGAACGCTCTTGTAGTTGTCTGAGCTATGTTGGCCGGGTTTGTAACCTTTTTGGCGTTGTAGTTTTGGAGTCAATCACTCCCGACTATGTCCTTAGCCAGCTAGCATGCCGTGGTGGTGATGCTTGGCCATTACTGGTGTCCCGCAGACTTGTGTCTCGGGTCCCACTACTGCTCCTTCCCATTTCGTTGTAAGTTTAGCACTTCTTTCCTGCTGCTAGTTGTTTAGCTAGGTTCTGCGACTGCTAAGCTTGTCGCCCCATGCTGTTGTAAGTTGTAGCCTCCTTGTGGTTGGAGTGCTTATTCCACCACTATTAAGTGCGGGTATTGTTGTTCAACCGGAATCCATCTCCGGGTCTTCCATTTCTTGGAATCTACTATGTGTAAGGTTCTTTCCTCTTGTAGGAATATCTCATTACTGCCAGATCGAGCTTTCCCGAGTATGAGAGGGCTTTTCCCCTCTCTAGCGTCCTTTCCCAAGTTATACAGTGGGGATGCGGTGGGCGGGACTGGTATTGTAGGTATCCGGTACTCACCGGGAGTTCCAATCTAGTATATCTCTAATGCTAACACTCAGCCCTTAGCCCTAAGCTTCTAATTCCTAACTCAGTACTTCCTAAACTCGGTATTTCCTGATACCACTTTTTGTAACACCCCTACCATTAATACAATGCTTACCGTCTAATCTCCTTACACATCAGATACACGCAGCGGATACATACTTACATACAGTGGATGATACAATGCCGTTAGTAACCCACGTGACTAACAAGGCTACTACTTCTACATACAGCATCGGTCTGATGGACCGGAATCCCGAGTACTACACATCTATAATACATACTCCATTCATCAATCAAATACAACAATGCTCCATTCAATACTTACTCCTCCATAATCCATACGATACAATATACTTAACCGAGTGAACTAGGATCCTTATACAAGTATAATACCTCTTCCAAACTCATACATACTCACTAAGAGTCTACCCACTACCCATTCCTCACAAACTACTTACTTCCTAAATACAAGGGTGTGCCACCGGTCTCTTACCTTGACCACATCCGCTTCGGGTACCTGCACACTAAAAACGTTCCCCCTAGGGGGTCAGCTTTTGCTGCGCATGATAACCGCATACCCCGCGTACTAGTGAGGGTACGCCGACCACTTGGTCGAATACATGCATTTCATTTTCATTCAACATACATGCATACATGCTCTTATACACAATACAATAATACTTACGCAAGGCATACATACATACACTTCATTACATACAAGGAATACAATATAACCATCCAATACATACTTACCTTCTTCCGAATACACATACTCATTACATACACAAAGTATAATTCTTGTTAGCTTCATTGGTCCACCCGGGTTAATCGGGTGGAGATTACTCTTTTACTCGTTACTTCATACATACGCATACATACTCATACTCATACCCATACATACTTACTTACTCTTACTCTTACTCATGTTAAGTCGTCGGGACCTCCGGCCCTGGGGACTACTCCGTCCCACCTCCGGGATTTACTTGACTCACCAATCCGGGATGCTACCCACTTAAGGGATTTGGGCCACGGACCAGTTTAAGAGTAGGAATTGCAGCCAACCTCTTGTGACTCCGCATCCTCACGCGTGGCCGAAGCTATATCGGACTTCTACTCATTCCAATTTACTCACTTAAGTTAGGAGTTAGGTATTAGGAATTAGTAGAAGTCAACATCCAACCACATACACAAATACATTATTCATATACATCCATACCAATACAATACAATATACAAGTACACTACAAGGTACAATTACACATCATCATCATTCATACATTTCATGAATTATACAAACTATGTTCAAGACAAATATCGAGAACAATGTAAACAAGCACAAGTAAGTGCAATATAATCCGATTCATGCATTTATCTTATTAGGTGGTCAAATAAGCACACAAATCAAGGTAACCAGAATAGGATACAGGGCATGAATAAATCATACCTTTCACCGTCGTACTTGTATCCCAACGTTCCTCCGGTGTTCACAAATCAAATCCTATGATATACATACATTCGAATAATTAATCTAACTATCATTAATTTAATTTGATTATCCTTACGCTTCCTAACACATACTTACTAAGTCTTTACATTCCTATACTTACATTTTATTTACTTACTTTTCATTGCTTAACAATGGTATACTTACATATATATGCACATATGTATAGGTGGGTATACATATACACATATATATATATATATATACTAATCATAGTCTTATATTTTATTTTTATTATTTTTTTTTGTAAGTTTTGGCTCAACCGACCCACCCTGGGTCGGACCTATGGGTCGGTCGGCTGCAGAGACTTCGATTACAGAAAATTCCAGCCTGACCGACCCAGCCAGGGTCGGTCCATTGGGTCGGTCCGTTACAGAAGCAATCCAACTAACAATTTCCACTTGACCGACCCAGGCAGGGTGGTCCCCTGGGTCGGTCGGATGCAGAAGCATTTCCGACTAAAAGTTTCTACTCGACCGACCCAGGCAGGGTCGGTCCCCTAGGTCGGTCGGATGCAGAAGCTTCCGAGATTGTAGATTTTCGGGTCGACCGACCCTGCTAGGATCGGTCCTAGGGTCGGTCCAGCCCAGTACCCATTTTAATTACTTATTTTGAATCCCAAAATGTACTCAATTCACACCCAATCTTTTCCTACTCATTTCCACATGGTTCCTACATGTTTAAACAACATTTAAATCCTCTAATTCACCTTAGTTCATCCATCAAATTTATTGCTAAATCCATCAATCCACTTACACAATTTTCCTCACTTCGTTCCAGCACTTATACCTATTTTCTTCCTTCATTGCTACAAATTTTTAAACTAACTTCTACCATCCAATACTTCCTCTACCAATGTCACTCCTAGCATCCCAAATACCTCCTCTTACCATGCCAATTCATTTCCAAGCAATTGTACCATCTATACCCAAGTCCAACATTCATTTTACCAAATCTTGCACACTATTTCTTCTTAGTTCTACAATGCAATTTAATACCTCTTTGCTACAGATTTTTGGTTCCCACCTCCTCCATACATAATTTCCTCTCCTAATGCCATTTCCAATGCCTACAATGCATTGCCTCTCCTCTTCAAGTCCAACACTCACTCCCAAGGTCAAGTACATAAATCCTCCTAGTTTCTCCAATGCCATTCAACAATTCTTGCTATATATTTTATATCCTTTCATTCTCTTACCACAACTACTACTCCATAGCCATTAAACATCTCTACTAACTCCAATCCACACCTCGTTTTTCCCATTCACCAAGTCATCCATACATATACATATTCCTACCAAAATTTTGCCATAGTTCCTCTACATTTCTTACTTCTCCACATATGTGTTTTCTCATCAAACTAATTCCTAATCTAGCCAAACCACAAGGGTTCTACCAGCACACATACAAAATCTTAGTACACCATTACTTCCTCAATCCACATTACTAATGCACATACACAATACACTTGGCTCTAAGGCCTACAATTCACATACTAGTTCACAAATACTCAAACTTCCCAAAATGACATTACTAATACATTATTTTGGGTTCCTTAATTAGTTCACCCATTCCCATTACTCTAATGCAATTAGAACTTAACATTAGGAACGAGCTCTTACCTTGAGCTTTTAATTCCTTCTTTCTTTCTCATTTCTCCTCCTTCTTCCTTTCTTGCCCAAATCGGCCATGTGGGGAATGGAGTTGCCAAAATCCATTCCCATCACCCAATGAACACAAAACACTACAATTAATATACTAACTCTTAAATTAATGTCAATTCATTGAAGTGTTTGAAATGAAATTTCTAGGGTTTACCTTGGAGAGTTTTAGAAGGGGTTTTAGCCCTTGGTTCAAGAAGGTGAATCCACCACCAGTGCTAGGTTGATATTTTGCTCAAAGGAGAGAGAGAAAACAAGGCATTACAAAGAGGCAAAAATCGGTTATGAAGTAAGGTAGGGAAAACATGAGTTTTTCATGTAGATTTTTACCTTGTTGGAAAGAGGAGACTCCAAGCTCCATAATGGTGTGCTTTTCTCTTCAAATGGGGGAAACCCATGGAGATGAAACTCATCCTTTTCGAATTTTGAAAAGAGGGAAATGTAGAGGAGAATGAGGGGAGTTCAAATATGTAATTATTTTTGAGTTTGGAGCTTACATGAGGATGGAGCATGAGGTAGAAGGTGGAGTTGCCATGGGAGCTTCTTGAAGCTCTACAAAATCGCCCAACCAGAGGGAGAGAGGAGGGAGAAATCAGTGGAGGGGGAGAGGAAAGAGAGAGATGAGTGAGTTGTGAGAGTGAGGTGAGAGGAAAGTAGATAAAGTAGCTTTTACTTTATTTTTTTTTTGCTTTTTGGCTCTCTTATTTAGTTAGCTAGTTACATGTGTGTGTGAGGGAGTTATTTGACAGATAAAAACCGGCCCCCTACAGTTATACCAGCTGGAGCGTTTTTCGTCTTTTACAGTCGTTATTTTACCCGGTTTAGGTACTGTTTACTAACCGGGTCCGTTTTCCGGAATTTTCTCGTTTCTTTATTTTTATTGGTTATTAAGCTTCCATAAATTTAATAATATTTATTTAATGATTTATAATTTTTACGGGTTCGTTTGACCACTTAAGATCACGTTTTCGGGTTTTCTCGAAAAACGTGCGTTAAAGCTCTATTAGCGTTTTAATATATTATTTGGATCCGTTTTCTTCGGGAGTTGTTCCTGTATATTATTTAGGTCTTATTAAACCTTCAGAATCCATATAATACTCTAACCGAGGTCTCATACCTCCTATGGTTATTTAACGCTTATTTAGCGTTTTCCGCTTTTTAAGAGTTTATTTATTCTTTTGGATTTATTTTTCCTTACGAGTATTAGTTAGGTACCATTAGGCCCTTAAATACGTATTAGTTTAATTTTAATCCTTATATTTAAGTTCGGGGTATTTCATTGCACCTCTCTTCTTTTGCTTCTTCGCCTCTGGTGGGACAACTGACTCCTCTTCGGTCTGCTGTGAAGGGCCAGCCTCAGTCTCGTGTACTGCTAACTGGTCCTTCTTCTTCTTTCCTCCTCTTGTGACCCGCTTACTTGGTCTATTCTGCTGTGGCTCAGGTTCTCCAGTCAAGAGAAGCTGTCCAATGGGGTCATCCATAGGGTGATCATCCACTGCAAAAAAAATAATAAAGCATTTTCATCAGATAAAGTCATAACATAAATACTATGATGCATAACAATAACAGTTAAGATGACATTACAGTCTACATTCTACTAACAACATTACCTGACACGTACAAAAACATAAATCATTTCATATTTTCTACCCAAACACCCTCATCATGGTCTGATCGTGCGTAGAGCAAATCGTTTTCGGTATCATCAATCGAATCCGGTAATCCAGTAGGAAACAAGGATGTTTCCTCTACAGTCCCATTTTCATCGTTATCCTCATTTTCATTTTCGATTACAACCGGCCTTCTTCCTGGAAGAACAACAGACCATCTGCAGTCTTTCGGATCCTCAACATACCACACTTGTTCGCAATCCTTTCCCAGAACAAATTGATCATCATTATAACCGTGTAACCGTGAAAGATCAATAAGGTAAGCCCTCCATCATTTTGGTACCCGCGTCGGTTGTCCACCCACTTGCACCGGAACAACAGAAAGGAATCAATGTCATAGTCTAGTTCCCAGATGTCCTCGATGACACCATAATACCAACTAGAGTTACTAACTGGTTGAGATCGGTTACCGCTGTGGTACTCAGTGGCAGCAGCTTCAATTTTTACCCCACTATTCTGGTTTATCGATTTGGCATCTTGGCGTGCAGTGTAGTAGTATACCCACTAATATCATACCCCTCAAATGACGTAATATTAGTTTCAGGTCCGATTGCCAAACATCTGATCTCTTCGCTTACAGCTTCTGGATCTGATGATGCTAATGTCAACACATGATCTTTGAACCATTGGATAAAAACTCGGTTTTGTTCCTTTGTCAGCCAAATGTGGCCTTTCAAAGGATTTTGATGCCTTAACTCAACCATATGGGTTTCCAAATAAGGTTCAACAACCTCAAGATGTTGTAAGACAAACAAATGTGCTTGATGAATAAGTAGACGCGAAACTTGCACGATCTTTCTACCAATAACACCTTTACCCTTAAACCTGCCATAGTGTCGTGGTTTTGGGATGCCAATAGACTCTGCCTCACTCAAATAATCGGTCACAAATTCCGTGACTTCCTCAGTCACTGTTGCTTCAACAATGCTCCCCTCTGGTCGATACCTATTCTTCATTCTACTTTTCAGAATACCCATGTACCGTTCAAAAGGGTACATGTACCGTAAGTATACCGGACCACAGAACTGTATCTCTCGAACGATGTGCACAATTAGATGCACCATTATATCAAAGAAAGATGGTGGGAAATACATCTCAAGTTGACATATTGTGACCAATTTCACGTTGTAGATCATCTAGAGAGGTTACGTCAATTGCCTTGGAGCAAACAGCGTTGAAAAAGAAACATAACCGAGTTAAAGCATTTCTGACATCAGATGGCAATATCCCTCGAATTGCGACCGGAAGAAGATGTAACATCAGTACATGATAATCGTGAGATTTCATGCCTAAAAGTTTTAAATCCTTCATCGATACAATGTTCTTCCAGTTTGAAGAGTACCCAGACGGTACTTTTACCGAGTGCAGACATTTGCAGAAACTAATCTTTTCAGCCTTTGAGAGCGTGTAGCATGCAGGAGGTAGGTAGATTCGTTTCCCGTTCTCTTGTGGGTGTAACTCCTTTCGTATACCCATGGTTTGCATGTCCTTTCTGATTTTCAATCCGTCTTTTGTTTTGCCGGGTATATTGAGTAAAGTCCCACTCACTGCCTCACCAACGTTCTTCACAATGTGCATGATGTCTAAGCAGTGTCTCACAGAAAGATGACGCCAATAAGGTAGTTCCCAAAAGATAGAACACTTTTTCCAAATGTTTTTCGCCGGTTTTGATGTGTTTCCAAATACATTTGCAATGTCCTTAACCTTTTCGTACACTTCCTCAGAGCTCAGAGGTAGACGGGCCACACGAGTTTCGGCTTGACCATTGAACAACTTTCTCTTCGTTACTCGATAAGGGTGATCTTCGGGGAGAAGACGTCGATGACACATATAAACATTCTTCCCACAATGTTTTAAACGGTCCGAACAAGTGTCTTCCTCGCATATGGGACATGCAAATGTTCCTTTAACCGTGTAACCGGACAAGTTCCCATACGCAGGGAAGTCATTGACGGTACAGAACAACAAAGCCTTGAGCGTGAAATTCTCTCTTGCATAAGCATCATATACCACGGTCCCCTCATTCCACAATAGCTTCAGATCGTCGATCAGAGGGGCAAGGTACACATCAATGCTATTACCTGGCTGCTTGGGACCAGATATCAGGAGAGATAACATGATGTACTTTCGTTTCATACACAACCATGAGGGCAAATTGTAGATCACTAGCAGAACAGGCCATGTACTGTGTTGACTACTCAATGTGCCGTACGGGTTCATTCCATCAGTACATAACCCAAGCCTCAGATTCCTATCTTCATGTCCGAAATGTTCTTTGTACCGTCTATTGATGTTTCTCCACTGAGGCCCATCTGCTGGATGTCTTAGTTTCTCATCACTCTTTCTACCCTCCGCATGCCATCGTAAGTTCTTTGCATCTTTCGGATTCGCAAACAACCGTTTGAATCTGGGTATAATCGGCAAATACCAAACTAGTTTTGCTGGAGGGCTTTTTTTCTGAACGGAGGAGTACTCACCATCTTTATGCTTATACCGGGACAACGAACATTTCGGGCAATTGTCAAGATGTTCGTATTCACCCCTGTACAACACACAGTTGTTTGGACACGCGTGAATTTTTTTGTACTCTACTCCCATTGGACACACCCATTTCTTTGCCTCATACGTGGTGGTAGGGAGACCGTTCTCATCCGGTAGCATATCATGAATCAGCTCGAGGAATGCCGTGAAACCTTTGTCACTCAATCCATATCTTCCCTTCAGGTTGAACAAATTCAATATAGCTGTCAATTTCGTGTACTTAGTGCAAGTAGGATACAACGCCGTTTTGGATGCGTCCAACAACCTTTGATACTCATCCGGCCGGTCGACAAAATTATCCTCAACGTTATTAAGCATCTCGTCCATTTGCTCATCATGATAAGTCGACTCACTGTCAACATTGACTCGGAAGCGCTTGGGAGTTCTGACTCGTTAATAGTATCGAATGTCTGCTCGGTTCTTGAGTTACACCGATCGTGACTGTAGGAAGATGAAGCATTATCTTCAACAGGTTCTCCATGAAAAATCCATTTTGTATAATGCGGCATGAAACCACGGGTCTTCACATGCAATTGTACGACGTTGATGCTTGAATAATGTCTAACCACACCACAATCAACACAAGGACATGGAATTTTCTCCGCCTTTGTCCTGTCCTTGTGTTGCACTGCAGCTTTGCAAAACTCTTTCAGCATTTTGTCAAAATGTTCCCTCTATCACCATACATCCAGTCACGCTCCATATATGTGCAATAGATCAAAGGTGTGAGTTAGAGCCTTTGTAGAATATGGTTTGTATTAAGTTGCACATGTTTATTTCTTAATGGAGCATGACTGGGATGATTGTCAATTAGTCTAGCCTAACTCTAAGGTTGCAAACACAAAATAAACTAGCATTTTAAATTTAAGAAATTGTTGCACTTCTAAAACAGAAACCGGTGTTTAAAACAATATTACGAATACTTTTTCTACAAAAAATTCGGCATGACCTTTGCATAATTGTACACATCCCGTGCTTATTATTCAGCACTCACCAAAGTCATCACAACCACAAACATTCCAACAATGGCAGCAACCAACAATTAAAATAAATCAATTCTTTACTAGCTAACTGAAAACCAATTGCAAATTCAGATCATCAAATCAACATTTTCAATTCTCCACTGTATAAGTTCAAACCGGTTTAGAGATTAACAAAGAATCGAGAGTTAAAATACGTACTTGTTTTTTAAGGATTTATGGACAGGGGAGACTGGTGCCTGAGAGGTAGGCTTCTGTGCGAGAGATGTAGCAATACCACTTCTGATATGTCTCTGCAAGGGAGCAACAAAAAATAAATTACAAAAGAAATGCATCAACAAATATGGAATGAAGCTAAATTATGTACTAGCACTTATATTTAAATATATAATTGCATTAATTAAATAAAAATAAGGTTTAGTTACTTACTTGTGCACAGAGGAGGAAAGTGCAACAGTAATGAAGAAGGCGGGAAACAAGGGTGATTCACGGACTTGAATGTAGTGAGACCTGATAAAAAAAATTAGATATTGTTAGACATATACACATACATCAAACAATATTAATTACTAAGAGATTTAAAAAAAATTGGCATGACTTTTGCATAATTTTACCTATCCCATGCTTATTATTAAGCATTCACCAACCATTCATCAACACAAATTTCCATCACAATCAAACTAATACCAACTTTATCCATCAAACCAAATTTTAATAATTTGTGGAAATCAAATACAAAGTAAAAAAAAGACACCACCATGCCTATTATTAAGCATTCACCAATTATTCAACAACACAAATTTCTATCATAAACCAAACTAAAATATACCAAATTTATTCATCAAATGAAATTCCAATAATTTGTGCAAATCAAATACAAAGTACAAAAGAGAAAATGATAAGTTAGATTATATTACCGGTTCGAAAATGAATTGTTCTCCGCTCCGCTTTCAATCTACCATCAAATGGTAAAGAAGCTTCTTAAGTATTTATCTGTAGAGACACAAATACGTATAGACACAAGAGAAACTCAGTAGTTGTGTTTGTTCCTTATATGCAGTTAGGTTGCAAATTTACAGTGAGTGAAGAGAATGAAGAGTTAAATTAAAAAAAATTTACCGGTTCCTAAATGAATTGTTTTCAGCCCCTCTTCTCAATCGGGCGTGCGAGACGCGTGTAGCAATACCAATCTCTACAGAGGCAACACAGACGTAAAATAAATATGAATTGAGGGCGCAACACTATATTGCTTACAATCAGGGGCGCAACATAGTACATAAATCAACAAATAATTTTCACACTCAATCTAAACGACTCATAAAGATTGAACAATATTCACATCAATTAGAATAATTTTATATTAAACTTAACGACTATACAATACTCATATATATATATATATATACACACTACCGAATGTTTAATAGTATTTTGACCAATGAATGAAGTTGTTCATAACAACTCATAAATGATAAGATCAAACTATAACTTACATAACAACCTAAATTGTATTTTTCATGTTTAACATGTTATCCATAATTTTCAATATACCTCTTTGATCACCACTCTTGTATTAACGATAATAATATCATAATCAATATGTAAATTATAAACATTATCGTTAGCTCATTCAAACAAGCACAATAACAATTTTTTTTAGTATAACTAATACAATCTACAGAGAGTGGGGAACTTAGTGTCAAAGATGATAACTCATCAACTAGACTACATTGTTTATGAAGACAGGGAGAAATCTTAATTGCTTAATTATTACTTGTTCAACAAGTACACTTACATTTGTGATTAGCACAAATTTTATGCAATTAGATAAACAAAATATACATGCCATTTTCATTGAAAAAGGAAAAAATAATTAAAAAATCCCCACCGCAATTTTACTATTAAATAAACAATACAATATTTAAAATCCTTTTCTTGAAAACAATTTAGTTATGAAATTTTTCTGATTTATGTGTTGCTTATTTATGCAAAATAACTAGCAGAGATCTCACTCACCAATGTATATTTACAATGTATATTGACTTATGAAATGTGAATTAACAAGTAATTTTAAGTGGATAAATAAGCTAACCTAACTATACTTAAACAAATAATGCTCAAACATTGTTCCACCCCATATATAAGCATAATAAATCTAGCCCAAATAAGCTAACCTAACTATACTTAAAAGAAGGGCCAAAAACAGCAAAAAAATTCACTCGGACATTTCGTCAAACACCTTGTGTACATACATAAATTATAGTTTAACAACCAAATCTTGCAAAGATTTCACACACAATAAATATCAGCATCCACAATCACAATGTGACAACAATCTATCAATTTTAACAACACATTAACAATTAATTAATCAAAACCGAAAATGAAAGTTAGGGTTACTCACCTTGGCGCGTTGTTGCTGGGCGGGAGGAGGGCGGTGACACCACTGACGCGACAACCACCGGTGACGCGACGTCCGGCGAAGGCGGGAGGAGGAGGAGGCGACGACAGTAGGTGGTGGTAGCGTCGGAAGTTCCTAATCGCCGCTGATAACAGAGAGAAGAGGGGTTAGTTTAGGTTAATGAAACCGTAATTGCATCGGGGCGGGCTGGGGGGGTTAATTAAAATGACCTATTTCGGCGGTTCTTTGTTAGAAACCGCCGAAATAGGCCATATTTAATAATAAAAAATTAAAGAGACCTATTTCGGCGGTTCCTAACAAAGAACCGCCGAAATAGATGATTAAATTAAAAAAAAAGAAAAATAGAAACACCTATTTCGGTGGTTTCGTGTAAGGAACCGCCGAAATAGGTCTCTTTTATTTTTTTAATTATTAAATATGGCCTATTTCGGCGGTTATATCTAGGAACCGCCGAAATAGACCCCTTCTTTACAGACCTAATACATCTCGGGCTCCTATTTCGGCGGTTTTATCTACAACCGCCGAAATAGGGGCGCCGAAATAGACGTTTTTTGTACTAGGGAGTGTGATATGAATAAGTATGTACAGTGTGTGAATGTAATTGTGAGTTTGATTTATGGGGCATAACTAACACCCTAAATATAGGAGTGCTATCATGCCGTTGCTATAGTAGAGATCACCGTCCGTCTGAGGGACGAGGAGAATGCGCTCAAGCGCAAGGCCACGAGCGAGGGCCAAAGCACGCAAGGGTACGGGGGAGGAAAGAAGAAAAAGCCATACCCCCAGTCCCTGAAAGGTCAGCAACAGGGTGGCAAGGGCCAAGCCCAGACCACCACTGCTGAAGAGCCACTACAGCTCACCAATGCATATGCGGCTAAGCCTCTGCGCTCTCAACCCTTCAAGGGTAACCAATTAGTTCTGAATACCAAATTTAAGTGTGTGATGTTATAATGCGAAGTGTGTACTGAATGTGTAATGTGTTAGCAGCTAGCGTGGGTTCCGGATCCGATCGCCACTACTACTACAAGTGGTGTAACGGAGACCACCACGGCAAGGACTGCAAGGGCAACGACGTACAGTGCCGATTCTGCAAGAAGATGGGGTGTGACAGCCCAGCCCAATCAACCCACATGTGTGATATTGTCCGCTTTGGCACGCAGGCCGCACGGATTTGTTCCTGGGGTTTCGCCCCAAAACGCGTCACACAAGGGATAGGTATCCATGCACCTATAAGGCACTCTTCGTTCTCCTCCCCAATCGATGTGGGAGGTAACCCTCTCTGGTTGTTACACTCCACCCCCCCTCACGGGGGCTCAGCGCCCTCGCGGGCCCACTGGCACACCGACCTGGGTCTGGCTCTGATACCATCTGTGACAGCCCAGCCCAATCAACCCACATGTGTGATATTGTCCACTTTGGCACACAGGCCGCACGGATTTGTTCCTGGGGTTTCGCCCCAAAACGCGTCACACAAAGGAGAGGTATCCATGCACCTATAAGGCACACTTCGTTCTCCTCCCCAATCGATGTGGGAGGTAACCCTCTCTGGGTGTTACACTCATTGAAATACCCCAAACCTAAGTATGATAAGTAAACAACAATATATGAGGTAGTAAGGCTAAAATATGCCTTAGGAACATTGGTAGACAATTTAATCCAAGGAAAACACAAGAAAACGTCTTAAGGGCAATTTAGGCAAAAATGTACTTTAAGCTTGGAGTGACTTTGATTAACACCCAAATACCATTATAAGATTTATTAACATGCTAATGGACATGTTAAATCAATTACCAAAGAACCAAGCTAAAAACAAGCTTAAGCACAAAATGTGCTTTAAGACTCCTTAAAGCACCTTTTTGAGAAATTGTCTTAGAAATGAGTTTTGAGTGGCTAGATGCCCATGATTACACCTTAATCAACATGTGTACTAATTAGTATCACATTAGGAAGTCTAAATCATGGAAATCAAAATTTTCACAAATTTGTGCACTAATTTGTGAATAGTGCCAAATAGTACCTAGTTAAGCCTTTGGTCAACATAAGTCAATAAATTGGTCAACAAAGACAAAAGTCTCTTATTATTAATGGGGGGAACGGTTTTTTGAAGTGGTGACACACCACATGTGCTAGTAAGTAAGGAAAGAGGTGGGAAAGTGAGTAAATTCACTATTCACCTTTATAAAGCAAAATATCTTACTTTAGCTACCTCTCTCCTCCCTTCTCTTCATTTCCCTCTTCCTCCATCGTATTCTTCTGCTCTCTCCCAGTGGAAAACCGTTCCAAGCTACAGCCATGGCACCCTCATCTTCAATTGCTCACCAATACTCATTTTAGCTCCAAATCGAAAAGTAAGCATAGATTTCTCTTAGTTAGATCAAGGCCTTGCTTCCTATCTTTTCAAAATTTGAAAAGCTTCATTTTGGAGCCATGAGAAAACGCCATTGAAGGGGGAAAAACTATCTTGAGGTGTTCATTGTCTTCTCCATTCATTCTAGGTAAGGAAAATGTAAGAAAAACCATGTTTCCACCACTTCTTCTACATGGCCGAAATTTACTACTCATGGGGCTTGGTTTTTATGCCTTGTTTTAGCTTGTTTTATTCACCAAGGGCTAGTGGAGGTCCTCTTTCATTCAATGCCCAAGTCTACCTTGAGACTTCAAAGGTAATCATCCACTTTTATACCTTAGAACACATTTTTAACCTAGGTTTTCATTCCTTAAGGTTAGTGTATTGTTTAGCACTCATGTGAGTCATTGAATGTTGATTAGAACATTGGCAATGGAAACCTAAGTGGGTGGCCGAAAATGAAACAAAGGAAACCAAGCAGGGAAGTGTGAGGAGAAGCTTGGAAGAACAAGGTAAATTGCTTACCTAATGGTGGTATAAGTTTAAGGAATGAGTTTTAGATGAGTACTAATGTAGCTTAAAGCTTACATTAGGTAATGGGTTATATAACCTAGGAAAAAAAAGGAATTTAAACAAGCTTATGAACTTGTGACTAAGGAGCCAATGGGAATGAGTTAGCAAGATAAGTATATGGTGAATTAAGAGAACACTTAAATTACTATGGGAGCATTGTTGTGTGTATTTGCATGTTGAAAGCTTTTATATGTGGGAAATTCAGTGTTTAAGTTTAAGTCATTTAAGGGCCTAAGAGCCATGTCATTTAAGAGCCTTAGTGCTATGCAATTTAAGATTATTGCATTATGTTGAGTTTATTATGAATGAGTTGATTTGGGTGAGAAAAATAAGATGAGGAAGGATTTGATGTGTGTGAGATGATTGAATGAGAAAAACAATGCATTTGGGCGTGATAATATACTAGAGGAGTTATGGCGAAATTTAAGTAGGAAACAAAGTGTTTGGTGGTGGTTGTGAATTAATATGACCTAGGATTTTACTAGGAGTCATTAAAGGAAATTTGAGTGGAAATGAGTTAACAAAGTTGTTCTTGAAGTTTAGAATGGCCTAGAATTGTTTAGGAGGGATTAGAGGTTTGGAGGGTGTAATTTGTGTACCAAGAATGTGTACTAAGGGTTTGAGTGTTCATGATTTTATTAAGGGTGAGAAACTAAACGTTGGGTGTAGTAATATACTAAGGAAGCCATGTCAAAATTTGGAGAGGGAACTAAGTGTTTAAGGTGTTCTAAGGAGATTTTATGACTAAGGATGTTATAGTAAACATTAAAGGTTGTTTTGGTGAAAGTGGGTAAGCTATGGAGTTCTTGAGTAATAGGAAGACCTAGTGGTTTCTAAGAGGGACTAGGGGTTACAATGGTGAATTTAAGGCACCAAAACCATGGTTAAGGAAGCTAGGAAACTGGTACAAAGTTTGAAGGAAGAATAAGATATAATGACTCATAAGGATGTAAGCATGTGCTAGATTATATATAGTTTTGAGAAGTTTGAGTAGAGCAAGTGAGTATGCAAAATGATGCTTGAGGAGTAGTTAAGATGGTTGTGAAGAAACACTTGGGTAGAAGTTTTAGGCAAAATTTATATGTTGGAAGTGTAAGAAATTAAGTATTAAGTGTTAAGAGTTTCGTAAGAAATTGAGTACATGATCAAGGAATTTAGTATGAGTTTGATGGATGAATTAGGAGGACTTGAAGGTACCAAAATGATGTTAAGACATGCTAGAATACTTGTGGAGAGGTTGGGAAAAGATTGGTTAAGATTTGAGGTTGAACAGAGGTCAAAAATTTACATTCTGGGCACATTTAGTGTAGGTCCGGGTTTGCAAACTAGCACACAAACCCGGACCACACCAAAAACTATCCAGAGAGTTTAGCCGTGGGATGGTCCGGGTTTACATCCCAGTACTTAAACCCGGACCAGTCCTAAAATTGTCCAGAAACTTTTGCGATGTATTGGTCCGGGTTTACAACCTCGGACACAAACCCGGACCCATCAGAAAAAGCTACAGAATGTTGAAAATGGGGTTTTAAGGTTGGGACTTGTTTGGTAATGATATTATAAGATTGTTAGGACATAATTAATGACATATAATGGTCATTAGGGGCATAAACAAGCTTAAGAAATAATGAGAAGTAAGTGGCTTTTGAGGTTAAGGTTAAACTATAAGGACTTAAGCGATTAATGGTGGGTAAACATCATCGGTTAAGTAATGTAAGTAGGTTTGGATGAGATGAGTAACTAATAACCTAAAACTGAATGAATGCTTTAGGGTTTGAGAATTTGGACTCCGGAGGAGAGTAAGCAACCGAACGACCAACGGTGAACGGTACAGTTCTTCTTGTGACCTGCTTGCTAACGAGGTGTCCCTCGGCTTGTGTGCTATTTGTTTTGTGTGCTCACTAAACAAGATAAAGCATGCAACCGGAATATTATGATTATTGTATTGTTGTGTGATGTTTGAAAACTAACACAACATATCGTGGGAACTTACTAACCAACGTTTAGTAAGGAATTGAGTGAGACTAAGGAACGCTCCCTAATATGGGACGATATGAACCGAAAGAGGTTAACCAACAAACAAGGTCTTGAGATTACTTCTAACTGGAACTTGAGTGAGGAAACCTGGGACCGATCTCCGGTCATGCATGCTAAGGAAAGGGGGTCGGTATCTATAGCAGATTCGACTCCCGATTAAGGACTTGTCTTCGGACTTGTAGCCTAGGGCCGGTTGCCGGCTCAGCTACGCTGGACTCCCGTCCAGAGTAGGTGGCATTAAGATGGTGCGGTGGGATCACCTAAATCCCAGGTTCGAACTAAGCTACAACCATTCCCCTCCAGGAACGGTTTGTATACTGAGATTAAGTAGAGATTAAGATTAAGGTAAGGATAAGATAAGTTGCAACCATTCCTCTTTAGAGGATGGTTTGCATTACTAAGACTAAGATAAGCTACATCCACTCCTTATTAAAGGGTGGTTGTTTCTAAGATTAAGATTGAGGTGAGATAAGGATGGACTAAGATTAAGAGGGAACATTACTTAAGGAGTTAAATAACTAACTCTCTAATTAAGGGAACGCATTTAAGTTGTTCATTGTGTGTGAACTTTGATTGTTCATATTTGGATTGTTGTTTACAGCATTTACTATTATGTTGTGCATCTAATCAACCTCCATGCTATCGACAATTAGTCGTCGTAGCCACGTTAGCTTGGGGGCCATGAGAGGATCGTACCAGCATTCGTGCTGACCCCCTTTAGGGGCTGTTTTTACTACACAGGTGAGCATCAGGTGGCGGCCGTCGCGAGAGTAAGAAGGGGTACAAGTGTTACGGGTTAAGTGTGGCCTACGAGTTGTGCTTGTACACTCGTATGGCAATTGAGTTAGTAAGATGTATAGGATTGTAAGAAGGATATGTAATTGGTTAAGGTTGTTGTACTAATGTTCGGTATATTCTGTAGTCAGACCGTGGCAAGGTCCTGGATTGTAAAGAATTCTGCTGTGACATGTTTATATATATACTGTTAAGTTGCGAGACCACATCTGGATTGAGTTGGGGTGTTACATGGGGCATCGTGACTACGAATGCTTCTAGAATCCAAATGGCAGAAACTACAGGCCTAAGGGGCAGTGGAAGGGTATGGCCGCCGCGACCACCGATGGCCCGAAGACGGCCAATCAGCCACCCACAGATCAGAGGAACTTTGACTCCCAGAAGAGGAAGGGGTCAGGATCCGGCAACGCCCTGAATGTGGTGGACCGGTCTGAGGCACCAGGACCTTGTTCTAGACCAGGTACCGCCTAAACTGTTAAGTGAAATAAGTGATTGCATACCGCATTTCATGCATGTGTGTTAATGACTCTAAGTGTACAACTACATGAGTAATGAGTTAAATTATAATGTGAAAGTCACCTAAATTAGGTAATTTAATTTAGGAACCTTCGATATTTGCTATCCAACCCCACCCGCACCAAACCCTGAAGAATCCACCATCAGCATCACTGAATTCTCGATGGAGCAATGTCAAGTTATCCAGCCAGGTATGATACTCCTAAATGGATACCTGACACCCGAAGCACAAATCCACATCATCAGACGATGCAATAAGCTGGGAGCAACACCAGGAGGTTTCTACACACCCGGATACTGCAGATTGTATATTGTGAGTGGTTGGAACTGGTGTAATTAAAACAAAAGAAAAGAAATTAAAACTCAAAATAATAGTCGGGCTGCAAACAAATCCCGGTCGTAGTAGTATAGTAAAGTGTAAGCGACCGGATATCAAACCGTGGGACTAAGGGGAATTATTAAGTACCTAAGCTTTGTCAAAAGAGGGGGATTAATTGACTTGTTTTCGTAAAGTAAAACAACAGATAAAATTAACTGAGTTGAAGATAAATTAAACGGAACTCCGGGTTCAGGTTTATATAATCTGATTAATTATGCTATCTCTACCGGTTTATTATAATAGTTTGGCAAAATTCCTCTTATTATCTTAAGGTCCGATGAAAACTCATAAGAACTCGTTTACCAGAAAATGCAAGGTCCGATGAAAACTCAAGCAGGCACTAGTGAACGGCTTTGTAAAAGGAATAATATTCTTGCAACTGAGTACTAACTTATCCGATGAAAACAAGTTTCTACAGTTTTATGGCTTAATTAACCTATCTGTTTGTCACCGATCAGATTAAAACAGATTTAGTAAGCTTTTTAATAAATCGATGAAATTTATTAAAAAGGTGAGAGAAAAACTTTAATCGTAACAAACTATATTTAATTTTACCGGTAGAAATATAGATTACATAATTAAACAAATTACGGCTAAACCTTCGCCCGGAGTAAATCCTCTTAGCCCAACATAATTAAAAAGACAGAATGAGAAGTAAAAGAAATCATCTGGGAAAGATAATTAATTCAGCTCCACTATCTTGACTGCTAATATTCGGGCAGAGGTTGGACAGAACAACGGTATGGAAATGGAATGTTTTTATGAAATGAGGTGTTGTATGGAATTTATGTGGATAATATGTGGATGAGATGTATGATTTTTGGAGAGTTTTATGGTATTTTTATGGAGGGAAAATGGCATAAGTTTGGGGTGGAATGAGATATGATTTAATGGAGGTTTGGAGGTGTATTTATAGAGAAATATAGGTAAAAGGGGGAGTTTAGGCGGTGGCATTTCCGTGTGAAGAGATAAGGTAATTATCTCTTCACACGGCTCCTTTCTCGCTGGAAAGTCGACGGTCCTGGACCATGTCAATTTTCTTATCTCGTGCGGGCTGGAGTGTGTTGGTCCGGACCAGGGATCCGGACACTGGTCCGACCAAGGGTCTTTTGCCTCTAAAATGTTCGTTTTAGTCTCCGATTTGATCCCCGTTTTCGCCTACGCGTTCGTCTCTTCGTGTACTTTGCTCCTAGCTTGGTTTTCCTCATGTTAACCAATAAATTTGTGAGAATCAATTCAACATAACTAGAGGAAAACTAACCAAAGTGGAGAAATGAGCAAGAAAAGTGCTAATATAATTATGAAATACCACCATAAACATGCTCATTGGGACACTTATCACACCCCCACACTTATCTTTTTGCTTGTCCTCGCAAAAACCATGTACCCAGTAAGAGGTAACGAATGCTCAATACTAACAATATTATATGAAGGGTATAAAAGAGGGTGAACATACATGATCTTTAACTTTTGAGGAGTGTGATCCATCAACTGCTGGTGCATAGGGTGTGCTCAAGGTAAAATAAAATTAGAGTTTCGGGGTATGATCCAAGGTACTTCAATGCTTCTTGTGTTTTAGGTGACTCCGAGAACTTTTACCATGGCCAACTTCTCTCAAGAATGGGCATTAGGAGGAGAAAACAAAAGGAAAAATAGATCCATGCATTTGTTTCACTTTTGCATAAGGGATGAGAAGATAAAAATGTAGGCATCACGCCTTTGTATTTAAGAACACTCAACTCTCTTTGTTGGTTGCCAATGGTGTCTCGCAAGTCCCTTATTTATTTTTTAACAGAGAAGCACCCCTTAGCAATCCCTAAAAGAGAAGACAGAAAGAAACCCTGAGCAATAAAATCCAACCATTTGCAGATTATTTGGTCACACCGCATAAGAAAAATGCTCCTCAAAAGTAATCAAATGAAAATTTTTAAATTTGTACCATTTATCCCACAATTCATAATAGTATTTGTTTTTAAAGAGAACAACCTACATTAGCAGGGTACATAATTTTAATTTTTGAACAAATGCAAGATAAGCATAGAGATTTAAACATTTTAAGCACAAAATGCCCTGAAAAGGGCTCTTACCCCACACTTAAGCTCAAGCAATGCCCTCATTGCGCAGATGGAATTAAATTAACAGGGCATGCAATAAATAAAGGAAAGAGTGTACTCCCCAAATTCCGTAGAGTGTGTAGAGCTCCTCCCCCACACTTGAGTGCAGCTGTGGAATGTCATGAAATGTACCTGTAAGGAATATTCTACACAGCCAGAAGAACTCAAGTAAAACCTGCATTTTATTATAACATATAAAAGGGAAATATAGTACAAAAAAGAAAACAACATTAAATTAAAGGAAAGACAAAAGATAGATAGTGGGTTGCCTCCCACCAAGCTGCCCGGGTTTAACGTCTCTAGCTAGACGCATGTTCTTCATTATCCGGATCATAAAGGAAAGTTGACAATGGTAGTACCGGGAATAGGAAATTGGCAATAAGTAGGACCGAACCACCTGGATCAAAACAAAGTATTATGGCAACAATTAAAGTAGGAAAAGATAAACTCCACCAAACCTGGTTTTGAAGTAGTTGGTTGCTGCAATTAATATTGTATGGAAAACCGGCTGATGGTTGTATTGTTTCCTCAAACTGGAGAATGTAAACATTCTCCTTCTGTTGTTTAGCCGTATGGATGCAAGATGGTAGTGGTGGTGCTTGCTCAGAGTCGAGGATGTAAATTTCCTCCCCTGGAACGAAAATTAAGGTGGAAGTGGGCTTCAATGGGTGGGTTGGGTGGCCATTATTTGTCTTTGGAGAAGGGCCCAGATTTTTCAATGGATGACCCTTGGTTCTAGGATCAAAGTTGGGCGGCTCCTCCTCAAATTCGAGGACGTAAATATCCTCATCATAGGAAAAGCCCTGATTGAATTCAACTTCAGAGGGAGATGGCTCCGTGAAGTTGAATGTAACGTTTTGTTTGGATGTTCTGGCGGGAGCGAGCATTTCCTCCTCTTCATTTTTGAGGATGTATCTATCCTCATTTTCTGGATATAGCACAGAGAAGGAGGGAAAATAACGGTAATTGACTTCAGAGGGAGGAGGCTCCATGAAGTCGAGGTAGAAGTTGTCCTCTGATGGCTTGTCTTCAAGCTCAAGCAGAAGGTTTGATGCCGTTTGCTCAGGTTCGAACGGGGGTGGTGATAAAGAGTAACCCAAATCCTCAAGTAAGTCGTCCACTATATGAACCAGTTTGCTCTCCGGTTGCTGTGATGTAAGGTCTAGTGGACCTTCCATCATTTCGTTTATCGCAACTAATTTGGCATAGAGCTTCAGTTGGTTCATGTCGAGGTATTCTTCCTCAGCCTGCTGCTCCACTTCATGGACCATTTCATTCTTTGGTTGTTGCTCCCTTTGAGCTAGTGTGATGGGCTGGTCCACTACGTAAATTGCATTTGCATACTCTTTTGGATTGGTTTGTGAAGGGAATTTACCAGGAGGTCTTTGTTGAGTTAGAAGCTGTTGTATTTGGGACTGCAAGGCTATTTGGTCTTTGCGCAGGGCACCGACCTCCTCTTGCGTGTCTCGGGACTTACCCATCATTGCTTTAAACATCTCTTGCATTTGGGCCATTTTAGATTCAGGATTCGAAGGAGGTTGAGTTGGTCAACTCAAAGAAGCGTCATTGCCATAAGGCTGTTGCTGATACTGCCTTTGGCCTCCTTGAAAATTGGACTGAGGTCTGTAATTTTGAGATGTTTGTAGTGTATATGGGCTTTGGATATTATCGGTGTTTGAGTAGCGAAGATTGGATTGCATGTTATGTTGCCGAGGCTGCCTGTACCCTGAATTGTTGGTGAAATAGTTTGCTTCCTCCGCTGCTTTTAATTCTTGTAGTTGGGGGCATTGTTCATAGTCATGAGGCCCACCACATTGTGTACAAGAGATAGCTGGAGATGATTGGGACAGAGGAGCATAGCCTGGAGGGATTGTAGATGATCGGGAAATCATCGACTTAGCTTGCTGGGGTAGGAGTTCATAGCCATCTGCTCAACCACTTTCTGCAGAGTACTTACTTTTGTTGCTTGCTGAGCATTGCTCTCCATGAGTTGCTCATGGCTTTTCATCAGCAGGTCAAACTTGTTATCACTTTCCCCAACATGGTATAAACCTGGAGTACCGCTCCTTGATCCACCGGAGGCCCAGTCTCTGATTTCTTCACAGAGAGACTCCATGCTATTCAGAATATCAGCCCCTAACGAAGACAGTACCATTGTTCTGCACGGACCGATCAAGCATTTGTAGAACAATTGTGATACTTGTCCTTTCGTCAGACCATGGTGAGGACAAGTAAGTAGCAGTCCTTTGAAACGGTCCCAAGTTTCGCAAATGTTCTCCGACCCTGGCTGCTTGAAATTATAGATTTCAGCAATCATTTCCAACGTTCGGCTCGGGGGCAGGAATTTGTCGTAGAACTTGGTGGCCATGTCATCCCAAGTACCAATGGTACTTCGTGTCAGGCTATGATACCATTTGCTCGCACTTCCCGTCAGGATGTGAGGGAATAATGACAGTCTTGCGTACTGGAGTACTGCGTCGGTCGCAGTTAGACTGTTGGCATGCTGCAAGAACTTGGTAACATGTAACAGAGCTTCGTCAGGATTGGTGCCATCAAACATGCCCAGCTCCTTTACACATCGGATTTGATGATACGGCTTCAACTTCTGCCACTCATCGTATTCGGATGGGGTAAGGTGAGGAAGGATGATGGCAGACTGTTGTCCTAGATTAGACGGCCTGTTGATATTTCGAACTGTCGCTGGTGTAGATTCCATATCAGCTTCTGGGTTAGATTCTATCTATGTGGTGGTAATGTGTTGTTGAGTTCGTCTCTGCCTTAGAGTGCACAGAAAGGTTCTCTCGATCTCTGGAATGTAACCAACCGTGTGATTATTAATATTTTCCGGGAGGCTGTTTGACCTGGTAAAAGGCATTCACCACTCAAAACAGAAAAAAGAAACTCGTGATGTGTTAGAATAAATAAAAATGTTAGGAATTAGTTGACAGAAATTTAAAGTTAGTAGTTAGAGACAGAAAATTAAAATGACAGAAAATTAAATGACAGAAATTATAAGTTAGTAGTTAGTAGACTGAATTTAAATGACAGAAATTTAAATGACAGAAATTATAAGTTAGTAGTTAGTTTACTGAAATTTAAAGGACAATGGAAATTAAATGACTGAAATAAATGACAATAAAATAAGGAGTCAGAAGTCAGATGTCCGTAGTCAGATGTCCAAAGTCAGATGTCCAAAGTTAGGTGTCCAAAATAATAGTAACAAATTATTATAATATAACAGGTGAATTATCCACGACTGTATATTGTGAGTGGTTGGAACTGGTGTAATTAAAATAAAAGAAAAGAAATTAAAACTCTAAATAATAGTCGGGCTGCAAACAAATCCCGGTCGTAGTAGTATAGTAAAGTGTAAGCGACCGGATATCGAACCATGGGACTAAGGGGAATTATTAAGTACCTAAGCTTTGTCACAAGAGGGGGATTAATTGACTTGTTTTCGTAAAGTAAAACAACAGATAAAATTAACTGAGTTAAAGATAAATTAAACGGAACTCCGGGTTCAGGTTTATATAATCTGATTAATTATGCTATCTCTACCGGTTTATTATAATAGTTTGGCAAAATTCCTCTTATTATCTTAAGGTCCGATGAAAACTCATAAGAACTCGTTTACCAGAAAATGCAAGGTCCGATGAAAACTCAAGCAGACACTAGTGAACGGCTTTGTAAAAGGAATAATATTCTTGCAACTGAGTACTAACTTATCCGATGAAAACAAGTTTCCTACAGTTTTACGGCTTAATTAACCTATCTGTTTGTCACCGATCAGATTAAAACAGATTTAGTAAGCATTTTAATAAATCGATGAAATTTATTAAAAAGGCGAGAGAAAAACTTTAATCGTAACAAACTGTATTTAATTTAACCGGTAGAAATATAGATTACATAATTACACAAATTACGGCTAAACCTTCGCCCGGAGTAAATCCTCTTAGCCCAACATAATTGAAAAGACAGAATGAGAAGTAAAAGAAATCATCTGAGGAGGATAATTAATTCAGCTCCACTATCTTGACTGCTAATATTCGGGAGAGGTTGGACAGAACAACGGTATGGAAATGGAATGTTTTTATGAAATGAGGTGTAGTTTGGAATTTATGTGGATAATATGTGGATGAGATGTATGATTTTTGGAGAGTTTTATGGTATTTTTATGGAGGGAAAATGGCATAAGTTTTGGGGTGGAATGAGATATGATTTAATGGAGGTTTGGAGGTATATTTATAGAGAAATATAGGTAAAAGGGGGAGGTAAGGCGGTGGCATTTCCGTGTGAAGAGATAAGGTAATTATCTCTTCACACGGCTCCTTTCTCGCTGGCAAGTCGACATGTCCGGACCATGGTCCGGACCAGCTGGTCCGGACCATGTCGATTTTCTTATCTGGTGTGCTGGCGTCTGTTGGTCCGGACCAGGTGATCCGGACTGTATATTGTGAGTGGTTGGAACTGGTGTAATTAAAACAAAAGAAAAGAAATTAAAACTCAAAATAATAGTCGGGTTGCAAACAAATCCCGGTCGTAGTAGTATAGTAAAGTGCAAGCGACCGGATATAGAACCGTGGGACTAAGGGGAATTATTAAGTACCTAAGCTTTGTCACAAGAGGGGGATTAATTGACTTGTTTTCGTAAAGTAAAACAACAGATAAAATTAACTGAGTTGAAGATAAATTAAACGGAACTCCAGGTTCAGGTTTATATAATCTGATTAATTATGCTATCTCTACCGGTTTATTATAATAGTTTGGCAAAATTCCTCTTATTATCTTAAGGTCCGATGAAAACTCATAAGAACTCGTTTACCATAAAATGCAAGGTCCGATGAAAACTCAAGCAGGCACTAGTGAACGGCTTTGTAAAAGGAATAATATTCTTGCAACTGAGTACTAACTTATCCGATGAAAACAAGTTTCCTACAGTTTTATGGCTTAATTAACCTATTGTTTGTCACCGATCAGATTAAAACAGATTTAGTAAGCCTTTTAATAAATCGATGAAATTTATTAAAAAGGTGAGAGAAAAACTTTAATCGTAACAAACTGTATTTAATTTTACCGGTAGAAATATAGATTACATAATTAAACAAATTACGGCTAAACCTTCGCCCGGAGTAAATCCTCTTAGCCCAACATAATTAAAAAGACAGAATGAGAAGTAAAAGAAATCATCTGGGAAAGATAATTAATTCAGCTCCACTATGTTGACTGCTAATATTCGGGCAGAGGTTGGACAGAACAACGGTATGGAAATGGAATGTTTTTATGAAATGAGGTGTTGTTTAGAATTTATGTGGATAATATGTGGATGAGATGTATGATTTTTGGAGAGTTTTATGGTATTTTTATGGAGGAAAATGGCATGTTTTGGGGTGGAATGAGATATGATTTAATGGAGGTTTGGAGGTGTATTTATAGAGAAATATAGGTAAAAGGGGGAGGTAAGGCGGTGGCATTTCCGTGTGAAGAGATAAGGTAATTATCTCTTCACACGCCTCCTTTCTCGCTGGCAAGTCGACATGTCCGGACCATGGTCCGGACCATGTCGATTTTCTTATCTGGTGTGCTGGCGTGTGTTGGTCCGGACCAGGTGATCCGGACTGTATATTGTGAGTGGTTGGAACTAGAGTAATTATAACAAAAGAAAAGAAATTAAAACTCAAAATAATAGTCGGGCTGCAAACAAATCCCGGTCGTAGTAGTATAGTAAAGTGCAAGCGACCGGATATCGAACCGTGGGACTAAGGGGAATTATTAAGTACCTAAGCTTTGTCACGAGAGGGGGATTAATTGACTTGTTTTCGTAAAGTAAAACAACAGATAAAATTAACTGAGTTGAAGATAAATTAAACGGAACTCCGGGTTCAGGTTTATATAATCAGATTAATTATGCTATCTCTACCGGTTTATTATAATAGTTTGGCAAAATTCCTCTTATTATTAAGGTCCGATGAAAACTCATAAGAACTCGTTTACCAGAAAATGCAAGGTCCGATGAAAATTCAAGCAGGCACTAGTGAACGGCTTTGTAAAAGGAATAATATTCTTGCAACTGAGTACTAACTTATCCGATGAAAACAAGTTTCCTACAGTTTTACGGCTTAATTAACCTATCTGTTTGTCACCGATCAGATTAAAACAGATTTAGTAAGCTTTTAATAAATCGATGAAATTTATTAAAAAGGTGAGAGAAAAACTTTAATCGTAACAAACTGTATTTAATTTAACCGGTAGAAATATAGATTACATAATTAAACAAATTACGGCTAAACCTTCGCCCGGAGTAAATCCTCTTAGCCAACATAATTAAAAAGACAGAATGAGAAGTAAAAGAAATCATCTGGGAAAGATAATTAATTCAGCTCCACTATCTTGACTGCTAATATTCGGGCAGAGGTTGGACAGAACAACGGTATGGAAATGGAATGTTTAGGAAATGAGGTGTTGTATGAATTTATGTGGATAATATGTGGATGAGATGTATGATTTTTGGAGAGTTTTTATGGTATTTTTATGAGGGAAAATGGCATAAGTTTGGGGTGGAATGAGATATGATTTAATAGAGGTTTAGAGGTGTATTTATAGAGAAATATAGGTAAAAGGGGGAGTTTAGGCGGTGGCATTTCCGTGTGAAGAGATAAGGTAATTATCTCTTCACACGGCTCCTTTCTCGCTGGCAAGTCGACATGTCCGGACCATGGTCCGGACCAGCTGGTCCGGACCATGTCGATTTTCTTATCTGGTGTGTGGCGTGTGTTGGTCCGGACCAGGTGATCCGGACTGTATATTGTGAGTGGTTGGAACTGGTGTAATTAAAACAAAAGAAAAGAAATTAAAACTCAAAATAATAGTCGGGTTACAAACAAATCCCGGTCGTAGAAGTATAGTAAAGTGCAAGCGACCGGATATCGAACCGTGGGACTAAGGGGAACTATTAAGTACCTAAGCTTTGTCACAAGAGGGGGATTAATTGACTTGTTTTCGTAAAGTAAAACAACTGATAAAATTAACTGAGTTGATGATAAATTAAACGGAACTCCGGGTTCAGGTTTATATAATCTGATTAATTATGCTATCTCTACGGTTTATTATAATAGTTTGGCAAAATTCCTCTTATTATCTTAAGGTCCGATGAAAACTCATAAGAACTCGTTTACTAGAAAATGCAAGGTCCGATGAAAACTCAAGCAGGCACTAGTGAACGGCTTTGTAAAAGGAATAATATTCTTGCAACTGAGTACTAACTTATCCGATGAAAACAAGTTTCCTACAGTTTTACGGCTTAATTAACCTATCTGTTTGTCACCGATCAGATTAAAACAGATTTAGTAAGCTTTTTAATAAATCGATGAAATTTATTAAAAAGATGAGAGAAAAACTTTAATCGTAACAAACTGTATTTAATTTAACCGGTAGAAATATATATAACATAATTAAACAAATTACGGCTAAACCTTCGCCCGGAGTAAATCCTCTTAGCCCAACATAATTAAAAAGACAGAATGGGAAGTAAAAGAAATCATCTGAGGAGGATAATTAATTCAGCTCCACTATCTTGACTGCTAATATTCGGGTAGAGATTGGACAGAACAACGGTATGGAAATGGAATGTTTTTATGAAATGAGGTGTTGTATGGAATTTATGTGGATAATATGTGGATGAGATGTATGATTTTTGGAGAGTTTTATGGTATTTTTATGGAGGGAAAATGGCATAAGTTTTGGGGTGGAATGGGATATGATTTAATGGAGGTTTGGAGGTGTATTTATAGAGAAATATAGGTAAAAGTGGGAGGTAAGGCGGTGGCATTTCCGTGTGAAGAGATAAGGTAATTATCTCTTCACACGCCTCCTTTCTCACTGGCAAGTCGACATGTCCGGACCATGGTCCGGACCAGCTGGTCCGGTCCATTTCGATTTTCTTATCTGGTGTGCTGACGTGTGTTGGTCTGGACCTGGTGATCCAGACTGTATATTGTGAGTGGTTGGAACTGGTGTAATTAAAACAAAAGAAAAGAAATTAAAACTCAAAATAATAGTCGGACTGCAAACAAATCCCAGTCGTAGTAGTATAGTAAAGTGCAAGCGACCGGATATCGAACCGTGGGACTAAGGGGAATTATTAAGTACCTAAGCTTTGTCACAAAAGGGGGATTAATTGACTTGTTTTCGTAAAGTAAAACAACAGATAAAATTAACTCAGTTGAAGATAAATTAAACGAAACTCCGGGTTCAGGTTTATATAATCTGATTAATTATGCTATCTCTACCGGTTTATTATAATAGTTTGGCAAAATTCCTCTTATTATCTTAAGGTCCGATGAAAACTCATAAGAACTCGTTTACCAGAAAATGCAAGGTCCGATGAAAATTCAAGCAGGCACTAGTGAACGGCTTTGTAAAAGGAATAATATTCTTGCAACTGAGTACTAACTTATCCGATGAAAACAAGTTTCCTACAGTTTTACGGCTTAATTAACCTATCTGTTTGTCATCGATCAGATTAAAACCGATTTAGTAAGCTTTTTAATAAATCGATGAAATTTATTAAAAAGGTGAGAGAAAAACTTTAATCGTAACAAACTGTATTTAATTTAACCGGTAAAAATATAGATTACATAATTAAACAAATTACGGCTAAACCTTCGCCCGGAGTAAATCCTCTTAGCCCAACATAATTAAAAAGACAGAATGAGAAGTAAAAGAAATCATCTGGGAAAGATAATTAATTCAGCTCCACTATCTTGACTGCTAATATTCGGGCAGAGGTGGACAGAACAACGGTATGGAAATGGAATGTTTTTATGAAATGAGGTGTTGTATGGAATTTATGTGGATAATATGTGGATGAGATGTATGATTTTTGGAGAGTTTTATGGTATTTTTATGGAGGGAAAATTGCATAAGTTTGGGGTGGAATGAGATATGATTTAATGGAGGTTTGGAGGTGTATTTATAGAGAAATATAGGTAAAAGGGGGAGTTTAGGCGGTGGCATTTCAGTGTGAAGAGATAAGGTAATTATCTCTTCACACGGCTCCTTTCTCGCTGGCAAGTCGACATGTCTGGACCATGGTCCGGACCAGCTGGTCCGGACCATGTCGATTTTCTTATCTGGTGCGCTGGCGTGTGTTGGTCAGGACCAGGTGATCCGGACACTGGTCCGGACCAAGGGTCTTTTGCCTCTAAAATGTTCGTTTTAGCTCCGATTTGATCCCCGTTTTTGCCTACGCGTTCGTCTCTTCGTGTACTTTGCTCCTAGCTTGGTTTTCCTCATGTTTAACCAATAATTTTGTGAGATAATCAATAAAACATAACTAGAGGAAAACTAACCAAAGTGCAGAAACGAGCAAGAAACATGCTAATATAATATATGAAATACACCTATAAAACATGCTCATTTGGACACTTATCAGATACCCGAGCGGATCAAAGATGAAATTGAAGATGATGTGCATGGGTAAGGACTGGAATCCTTACACCAAGACATATCAAGACGTGCGAGCTGAAGATGGAGCAACTGTACCAGTTATACCTGAGGAGTTCCTTGCGGTCGTTAACCACGCCGTGGGAATTGCTCAACAAGTTGAGTCGGATCCAATTTCGAGTGTTAAAGCAGATTTATGTATTGTGAACTTCTACTAGAAAGGTGGACGATTAGAGTTACACCAAGATAAGGACGAGTCAGCCGAGTCTCTAAGTAAGGGAGTACCCGTGGTGTCTTGGTCCATTGGTGATACCGTAGTGTTTGTGTACGGCGAGCAGACGTGCTAATCACGCAAAGAAGTTAGTGTTGAAGTCAGGTGATGTATCAATCATGGGTGGGCAGTCGAGGATGCTTTATCACGGTATCAAGAAGATCAAACTGAATACCGCACCTCCGACAGTAATCAATGCCACACACATGAAACCCGGACATTTGAATTTGACTTTCAGGCAGTTTTGAATCCTTGTGTAATCATGTAAGGTGTGAAGCCAGTTGTATGTTAAGGATGCTATACTTAGCTATGTCTACAGTGTAGACCAACTTATGGTGTAAAGAGTATGTTAATGAATAAAGAAATGATGTTTTGGAGTATATCAACCGTGTTATTACCGTGTACTTATAAGTTTGCCAATGAATTAGGCTGTGCACTCGGAACAGGAGGTATACTGAGTGTCTGCAATGAGGCAGAAGCCGGCAAGAGCGGCACAATCCTCACCGGTACCTTTCCAGTTAATGGCGTGGACGCATCGATCTTGTTCGACTCTGGAGCCTCACATACGTTCATTTCGCTGTCATTTGCAAAGAGGCTGGGGTTAGACGGTGAAGAGATGCCTGACTTTCTAGTCACTCTCCCGTCGAAAGAGCGGATCAAGTGTACCCGCTACCACCGAGATGCCATTGTGTGAATCAGAGATGAAGAATTTCCGATCGACATGATAGAGTTTGAGGGACTTGGATTTGATGTGATTGTCGGGATGAACTGGTTGGAGCAGTACAAGGGTAGAATCCTATGTGCCGAGCACCGTCTGCTTCTTTGAAGTCCGTCTGGGGTTACTATATCATACCGCCAGAGGCCCAGGGAGCCTTCGACTCAGATCATCACCGCCATGGCCATGTATCATGAACTACGTCGAGGGAATGATGTATACCTCTGCTATGTACAGGACATAGAGAGAGACCCAGAGTTTAGCCCAGATGTGCTGGTAGTCTCGGAGTTTCCAGATGTTTTTCCTAAGGAACTGTCGGGCATGCTGCCAGCACGGGAAGTAGAGTTTGAGATTGATTTGGTTCCGGGCACCGGACCAATTGCGAAGGCGCCCTATCGTATGGCTCCAGCAGAGATGACAAAGCTCAAGGAGCAGCTGAGAGACCTACTCGACAAGGGATTCATTCGCCCGAGCGTTTCACCTTGGGGTGCGCCGGTCCTCTTCGTGAAGAAGGACGGTAGTCTCCGCCTTTGTATCGATTATCGAGAGCTGAATGCAGTTACGGTGAAGAACCGTTATCCTTTACCATGCATCGATGACTTATTTGATCAGTTGAAAGGAGCATCAGTATTCTCCAAGATAGATCTACGATCCGGTTACCATCAGATCGCCATCCGTGAAAGTGACATTGAGAAGACCGCATTCAGAACCAGATATGGACATTATGTGTTTACGGTTATGTCGTTTGGTTTATCCAATGCACCAGCCAAGTTCATGGGCTTAATGAAGCGCTTGTTCCAAGATCAGTTGGACAAGTCAGTGGTAGTCTTCATCGACGATATACTTGTGTATTCGAAAATGAAGGGTGAGCACGAAAGCCACCTGAGAAGTTTGTTGAAAACGTTGAGGAAGAATCAGCTGTATGCTAAATTTTCTAAGTGTGAGTTTTGGTTGACCAAGTATCCTTTCTTGGTCATGTGATTTCTGAGGCCGGGATCACTGTTGATCTGGCAAAGATAGATCCAGTGCGCACCTGGCCTAGGCCGAAGACAGTTACCGACATCTGGAGCTTCCTCGGTCTGGCAGGATATTACAGGAGGTTTGTGAAGGACTTCTCCAGTGTCTCGAAGCCGATGACTTCCTTAATGAAGAAGGATGCACCATTCGAGTGGACAGACGACTGTGAGAGTTCTTTTCAGAGCCTCAAGGATGCTCTGACATCTGCACCAGTACTGACGATACCAGACGGTCCAGATGGGTTTGAGGTCTACTGTGACGCATCAGGCAGAGGTATGGGTTGTGTGTTGATGCAACACGGGAAGGTCGTGGCATACACCTCCCGACAGCTAAAGAAGCACAAAGAGAACTACCCTACCCACGATTTAGAATTGTGTGCCATTGTCTTCGCATTGAAGATATGGCGACATCATTTGTATGGGGTAAGCGTGACAATTTATTCTGATCACAAAAGTTTGAAGTACTTGTTCACTCAGAAGGAGTTGAACATGAGACAAAGAAGGTGGGTCAAGTTCTTAAACGACTACGACATCAATTTACAGTACAAGGAGGGTAAAGCAAATGTAGTAGCTAACGCATTGAGTCACCGAGCACACTCTCTCCATTCGCTAGTCTCTCATACTAGCTTGGTTGAAGAGGTGCGGAGTGCTCAGATGACGGATCAGTATATGTTGGAGATCAGGCAGAAGCTTATTGATGGCACATTCGAGGGTCAGAAGTATGACTTCCGACTCCACGATGATGACCTGATTAGGCTTAATGGCCGACTGTGTATTCCGAGGAGTAGCGCTGAGCTGAAAGAGCGCATACTGAGTGAATCCCACTATTCTACGACTTCGATTCACCCCGGAGTTTCAAAGATGTACAAGGACATGAAACGTTATTTTTGGTGGACAGGCATGAAAAAGGATGTGCATAACTATGTGTTGAGGTGTCTCACTTGTCAGAAGGTCAAGTTTGAGCACCGACGGCCTGGTGGTATGGTACAGCCAATGCCAGTGCCTGAGTGGAAGTTCCATGATATTTCTATGGACTTCGTAGTAGGGCTTCCGCCTACAAGGGGAGGTCTGAATATGATTTGGGTTGTTGTTGACCGACTGACCAAGGTGGCTCGATTCATACCGATGAAAGACACCTGGAAAGTGGCAAAGCTTGCAGAGCTCTTCGACGGAGAGATTGTAAGACATCATGGGGTACCGAAGACGATTGTGTCTGACAGGGATACCAGATTCTTATCGAGGTATTGGAAATCCACACGGGAAGCGCTGGGTACCGAGCTGAAGCTGAGTACGGCGTTCCACCCGTAGACTGATGGTCAGAGTAAGCGCACCATCCAGACACTTGAGGATATGTTACGTGCATGTGCACTTGACTTTCAGACCAGCTGGATTGACAAGTTACATCTGATCGAGTTTAGCTACAACAACAGTTACCATGCTTCAATCAAGATGTCTCCCTTCCAGGCTTTGTACGGTAGACCATGCCGCACGCCATTATGCTAAGATGAGTCGAGTGAGACGGTCATTATAGGACCAGAGTATTTGGAACAAGTACAAGCAGAAGTACTCCGGATCCGGGCTAACATGAAGGCAGCTCAGGATAGGCAGAAATCGTACGCCGATGTGCGCAAACGTGACCTGGAGTTCACCGTGGGCGATCAGGTATTTCTTAGAGTATCCCCCATGAAGGGAGTGTTTTGTTTTGGCCAGAAAGGCAAGTTAAGCCCGAAATATGTGGGGCCTTATGTTGTGACGGAGCAGATAGGCCCGGTAGCTTACAGACTTGATCTACCTGCTGAGCTGGGCAAGGTACATGATGTATTTCATGTGTCTCAGTTGAAGAAATATATGTCTCATCTGTCTCATGTACTTCAGCCCGAAAGGCTAATTTTAGAGCCGACCATGTGATCAGTGGAGACTCCCGTATGGATTCTAGATACTAAGGCTCGAATACTCGCCATAAGTCTGTGAGACTGGTGAAGGTCCTTTGGTCTAACCAGGACGTCGAGGAGGCCACTTGGGAGCTGGAAGATAAGATGAGGGCGAAGTACCCGTCGTTGTTTACTTCTTAGTGTTTACATGTATAGGGTACGGGGCGTACTCCTATTTTAAGGGGGGTAGAGCCGTTTCGGTTATGTATGTACGACATGTATTGAAATACATTGTCTATGTTATGTTGTTATCTGGTTATGTTACAGACCGTTGTGTCTGAATGATGTTTTGTTGTTTGGACCTTGTGTCCAATATTATATAAAGTATCTTGTTATGGAAGTGTTGTTTTATGAGTGTTCCCTGTGTTCTAATATTAAGATTATGTGGGAAGTGTGAACTTTGGGGACAAAGTTCTTTTAAGGGGGGTAGACTGAAATACCCCAAACCTTAGTATGTTGTTTAAACATTAAAATATGGTATATTAAGGCTAAAAAGTGCCTTATAAACATTAGTGAACAATTTAAACCATAGTAAACACAAATAAATACCTTAAAGTCAATATGGGTGAAAATGTGCTCTAAGCTTGGGATAAGTTTGGTTGAGACCTAATGAGCTTACCAAGACCATATTTATATACTAATGAACATATTAATGCAATTACCAAAGAAAACCAAGCTTGAAAATAAGTTAAAACACAAAATGTGCTTTAAGGAGTCTTAAAGCACATTTTTGAAAAATTGTCTTGTAAATGAGTTTTGAGTGGCTAAATGTCCATCATTACTCTTTAATTAACATGTGTACTACTTAGTATCACATTAGGAAGTCTAAATCAATGGGAAATCAAAATTTTCACAATTATGTGCCTTGTTTTGTGAATAGTAACTAAATTAAGCTAGTTTATAATATAAGTCAATATAAGTTGTATTGTTGGTCAATAAAGACCATGAATCAGCCTAAATTAGAGAGGGGGCCGGTTTTCTTGTGTGACTCACCACACTTAAACAAAAATGAGCTAAGTAAGTAATAAAGTAAAAAGTACTATTTACTTTAAGCTTAAATATCTAAAACAAACTACTTATCTTCATTCTCTTCTTTCTCTTTTGCATTCCCACCGTCTCCAACCCTTCTTCTTCCTTTCTCCATCGGCTAGCTACAGCCCATACACCATTCTCCATCTTTGACTACTTATATCTCTTAGCTCCATGAACCAAAATCAATTCTAAGACCACCATTCTCTTAGTCTCACCAAGCTCTTCAACTTCATCCTTTCAAAATTCCAAGAGCTCCATTTCGGTGCCAAGAGGAACCTCCATGGAAGGAGCTTGAGCTTACATTTTTATACCTTGTTGATCATCTTGGCTTCAATAAGGAAAAACCAAGAAAAAACAATATTTCTTCCATGTTTTAGTGTTGATCGAAAATCACCTCTTCATGGTGTTTTCTCTTGCCTTGTTCTAGCTTCATTTCAATCTTTAAAGGACTAGGTGGAGTCCTCTCTTGCTACATATTCAAACTCCCTTCTAATACCAAGGTAAAACAATCATCTTAATGTTTTAAGACAATGTAAAACTTAGGGTTTATAAGTGTGCTTAAGCATGAAACTTGTATGCTCACTACCTTTCTTGTACATTGACTAGAAGTTGACAAGCAATCAAAAGTCCTTGCCGATTTTAATCAAAGAAGGAGCAAGGAGAAATAAGTGAAAAACTTGTGAAGGAAAAGAGGTAAATGTGCTAACTTAGTGTAGTTTAATGTCTTAGGAGAAATGTGCTTATATTGCTTGTTAAAACTACTTAAGGAGCTAATGGTAAATGACTTAGAAAAAAATGCTCTCAAGGAGATTATTAAAGGACATATGTGTTGTTGTATGTATTTTAGGTCAAAGGCAAATATATTGTGGGAAATTCAGTGTTTAAGGTTTATGCCATTTAAGGGCCTAAGAGCCATGTTATTTAAGGGCCTAAGTGCCAAGCAATTTAAATTATGCACTATATTGTGATGTAGTGTAAATTTGAAGAAGTTTTGTGTGTGAGAATATTCTTGTTGGACTTGAGTGTTCTTGAGTGTTCAACGGTGAAAACAATGTGTTTTGGTGTAACAATGTACTAATAGAACCCATGTCAAAATTTAGGTAATGTACAAGAAGTTTTGAGTGTTTTAATGAGCTTTGGTGAACTAGGAAGTGCTAAGAATGATTAAGTATTCTACTAGAGAAAGAAACATGCATTAAGGTGTTTTAGGATGCAAAAAGGACTTAGGCAATATCTTGGAGGTTTTAGAAAACAAATGAGTGTATTGGGATGCACAAAAGTCATTTAGAATTATGTTAATGAATTATACAAACTTTGGTGCACTAGGAGAAAATAATGTCTTGAAAGGAGAGTTGTAACTTGTGGAGAAATTCAAGGAGTTTTGCCTAGTGAGAAAAGATGCTTGGGAGATGATGTTATGGTGGTGTGAAAGCATTTTGGCATAGTGGTTGTCATAGGTATAAAACACCACTTAAAAACCTAAGAAAAAAACACTACAAGTGTTAGTATTTTTACAAGAACTTGTGTAATGACTAAGGTGAGTTTTGGAGGTTGATTTTAGAGGTTTAATGGATGTCTTAAGGTGTGTTTGAAGTGCCAAATGAGTTTAGAACATACTAGGATACATAAGGTGAAGTTTGGAGTCAAATGGGAATGTAGAAGCAAAGGTCTAGAGCCGACCGACCTTAGGGACCGGACTTGTAAGGTCGGTCGAGCCCAGTTTACCCTGCCAGAAACGGTCTCTGGAATGGACCAACCTTGGGGACCGGACTTGCAAGGTCGGTCGGGCTTGTATTTTTGGTACGGATTAAGTCTCTGGAATGGACTGACCTTGGGACCAGACTTGCAAGGTCGGTCATGTCTGAATTTTTTGTACGAGAATTGTTTTTGGAAGGGACCGACCTTGTGGACCGAACTTGCAAGGTCGGTCGGAGTAGAATTTTTGACGGTAATGTGTACTGGAATGGACCAACCTTGTGTAAGGTCGGTCGGTAAGGTCGGTCGGACCAAAAACTTGTAAAAAAAACAAACAAAGGGTGGCTTAAGTAGTTAACCCTATGGGGTATAATGAAGGTAATCAAGGGTGAGTTTAGGCATTAGAACATGTCATACAATCATGTAAATGCTTAGTAAACGGATGATTAAATAAGTTAATTAACCGACATTATTAATTATGTTTAGGGACTACGCTTGGCGGGTCACGTTCGCAGCAAGGACCAAGGTATGGTTTTCTTGTAGTCTGTTGCCTACCGGTTTACACCGGCTTGTGTGTTGTTTGTGTTTCTGTGTGTTTACGACATTGTAAGATTAAGGCATGTAACGAGTTTACAGTTGTTAAAGTTATTGTAACGGAAAGATGTGTCTCTTTTCCCTTGTGTTTGTGTGTCTAACATGACCTAAACACTTGCTTGTGAATTCATTGTGTAAGTCCAATGATGGGACTTCTAACAAGTGCTAACAGGGGAAGTGAGGAGTCCGGTAGTTCCGGCCACGCGTGTGAGTATGGGAGTCTATGTCTTATCCGGTTCGATTCTCTTTGTATGTTATGGTTGTTTCCATTTTGGTTTTCAACCTACCCTTTAGCTTATCCAAGGCTATTTTACTGACTCACGTCGGGCCACAGGGGCATACTATGTTTGTTCGGTGTGCTTGGATCACTATATCCGACGCACCTTGGGTTAAGTTATCCGTTCAATATAACAGGACGATAACGAGTTTTGTAACGAGTTTAGCATGAGTTTGGCAACAATCTCTAGGCTCTCCATGTGACCTAACGATGTTGGTTCGGTTCCTAAATGGAATCGTTCTGGTATGTTATGTGTGATGTTGTTGCTATGCAATATTCTTGCTATGCCGTGTATGTTATGTGTTCAAAATCAATGCCATGTTATTATGACAAGTAGTTGCGCGTATCCCGGTAGCCGATGGGCTACGCGTTAACCATACCAGCCAAGAGTTGCTGACCCCCTCGGGGCTCCATATTTATTTGCAGGATGAGGATCGAAGAAGCGGAATGGCTGTAGATCCTAGGTTGTAGGGATACTTTTGGATTATTTTTGGGATGTTGAGCCCGGGATGCGCCTGTGCTCCCGTGGCGTTATATTTTGAATACCGTCGTTATTACAGTGGCAGTTGTACACAGTGGCAGTTTACAGTTTACATGTTACAGTGACGGTTTGTATTTAAATACTCGGTATGGTCAGTTATGTATATATATGGATGTTGGTGCCTATGCTCGGGAGTCTGATCATCAGACCGGTACACTTGTATTTATTCTGCCTTGTTAACCACGTGGGTGGTTTACGGCGTTGTAGCACCGAACCGTTTAGTTATTCTTTAGTTGATTATTTCCGCTGTGATTTCAGTTAATTGTTAAGTACGTAGTAGGGGTGTTACAAAACACGTCGTGTACCTTTCCCAACTCCGCTGGTAGCTCTAGTCTATAAGCATCTGGGCCCACTCGCTCTGTAATCCTGTACGGACCGACATACTTAGGGCTTAGTTTCCCCCTCATCCCAAATCTGAATATCCCTCTCATCGGAGACACCCGTAAGAAAACCATGTCTCCCAACTGAAACTCGAGCTCTCTGGTGCGCTGATCCCCATAGGATTTCTGTCTAGACTGCGCTGCCCTCATGTGCTGTTGAATAACTCTGACGTCATCCTGCAGTGTCTGAACGTACTCGGGCCCAATCAAGACTGCCTCAGTAGGGTCACTCCATGATAAGGGAGTCTGGCACGGCCTGCCATACAGAGCCTGGAACGGTGCCATGCCGATAGACGAGTGGTAGGAGTTATTGTAGGAGAACTCCACCAGGTGTAGATGCTCTACCCAACTCCCCTGATAGTCAAGAGCGACCGCTCGCAGCATATCCTCCAGCGTCTGAATCGTCCTCTCAGTCTGCCCATCAGTCTGAGGGTGAAAGGCTGTGCTAAGGCGTAGCTGAGTACCAAACGCCTCCTGCACCTGACGCCAAAATCTGCGGAGGAAACGTGTGTCACGATCGGACGATCGTCTTCGGTACCCCATTGTAACACCCCAACTGCTAATCTCGTCATTACCTCTTAAATTGTCACAATTACCAATAATCTCGCAGCGGAACTCTAAAT
This sequence comes from Limonium bicolor, assembly GCA_023374045.1. Taxonomy (NCBI): domain Eukaryota; kingdom Viridiplantae; phylum Streptophyta; class Magnoliopsida; order Caryophyllales; family Plumbaginaceae; genus Limonium; species Limonium bicolor. The sequence continues at coordinate 28,343,786 of CM041776.1, forward strand.
ACAACAGAGGGTGATACAACGCCGTTAGCCACCCATATGGCTAACCAGGCCTTCCTTGCATACAGTAACGGTCTGATGGACTGGAACAACCAAATACACAATACAAATACAATACTCAACTCACTTCTTTACTATACCGAGTCTACAATATATGGATGCCGACAACACATTCGGTCTTACACCTCTTTCAATACATAAGTAATTAAATCTAACTACCCATGCAACCCACCGACCCCGTCCTACTCTCGAACGGTAACATCTTCGGTGTACCTGAAAAATAAAAACGTCGCCCCTAGGGGCTCAGCTTAACGTTGCATATGAAATTCGCATACCCCGAGTGCTAACCGGGGTACGCCGACTACTTTTGTCGGATATTCATGGAGTTCATTTTAGTCAAACAACATGCATCATAGCAACACAATATATATGTGTATTACTCAAGGAATCTACATCCAATCACGGAACACAATTCCGAACTAACATAACAAGGTTGTGAGTCGTATCAGTTTACTCTTAGGCCTTGAGGGTTATACCTCACTATGCCTTGTTTACTTATTCAATACCTCACCCGCTCTCTCGGGTTACTTATTCATATACACACCCATTCTCTTGGGCTACTCGTACTATACTCACCCACACTCTCGGGTTACTTATTCTCATTATCTCACCCACACTCTTGGGTTATTTATACTCATTATCTCACCCACACTCTTGGGTTATTCATACTCAAGCTCTTGTAGATTCTTGAGACGCTACAGGTCTCCTACGTCACGCTTGTTACCCTGAATACATACTTAGGCCAAAACTCATGGCTCTCAAGCATAGTCTTACTTCCCCGGTATCGACCCTACTCTAGGTCTAGCATGGTGGGAAGGTTCAACTAGCTCACGGAACTCTCTCTTAGTTCCTATCTCTTTTACTTAGGTCCGACTACTCTCGAACTACTCACATTCCCATACACTCCTCTCTCGGAGTTGTAATAATATTATGTATATTAGTCTAGGAGCATCACTCTCGATGTTTCTAATGACTTTGGGAACATTACTTAAGTTCGGTTAATCTTAGGTTTTAAGAGTTACCCATGCATTTCACTTACTCATACTTTCGGTTATTTTCTTATACTGGGTAAAATCCTCATATAGGAGGTCGACCATGTCACAAGGGAGTTACTAATCCCTTAGGTCTCTTTTACCTTCCTTACTAGTTCACATCTTCGAACTATCTTTAATCCTCTTGAAGGAGGTTCACTTATCTTTCCACTCTCATTAGTTTCGTGGATTGTTTCAATATGGTTTCCTAACCGTTATCGGGTATTTACTCAACCCGTACTTCTCCTCACATTCTAGGGAGTTCATATGTTGCACTATCGTTATACTTTAACGGATAGTTTGTGTGTTTACACGTTTTCGTTATCTTAAGCATCGACCCGATCTTTGGGTCTCTAGCCAAACGTTACTCACTAGGAGTCGGTATTTACTCTATGTTAGACCACACCGGCATACAAGTATGTTAGCTCATTCAACATACATCAAGACATACATAATCAAACAAGGGATTATTTCATGCTTTAATCTTGATTAAGCCGGCACACAACACCAAATCAACATAACTCGGTTAGCACGCGGAGTATGAGAAAATCATACCTTTCACCATGGATATACTTTACCGGGTCACCACTCATTCCTCGGTTCACACTTGTTCCACTGATAACATTCAAATGTTTTTATTAACATCAAAGCTTTACGGTATGTAACACTAACTCCCGTACTTAACCCCATTATCCCATTTAACTTAATTTTACTCATGTGTTCTTAAGCTCACAACTTTCTCATTCACCTCTCAAACTTGTTTACACTCCTAATGACCTTTAAACATCATTATTCATGTCTTAATTACCTTATACTATCATTACCATTCAATTCCCCATCATTAGAATGCAAGAAAACACTTTCTGTGCAATTTTTGGGGTGGTCCGGGTTTGTGTCCGGGGATACAAACCCGGACCAATACTGGAATGTGCTCTCGGGTGACTTTTATGTGTGGTCCGGGTTTAGGGGTGGGTTTACATACCCGGACCATACTTGTGTAAACCTCTCGGGTGGAATTTTGGGGTGGTCCGGGTTTATGTCCTGGGTTACAAACCCAGACCACTTCAGTTTTACAAGTTTCTGTCGTGTTTTAGCCCTGGTCCGGGTTTGTGTACTTGTTTACAAACCCGGACCACTTGCAGAATTGAAAAATATATAAGTTTTTGACTTTGTTTCAACTCCAAACTTATACCAACTTCTTCCCCACTCTTACTACATATATTATAGCATGTTTTGACATTGTTTAGGCATTCAAAACCAACCCAAACTACTTGTACATTCATCTGTTACAAAACCCATTTCACTGTAATTTCCTTCTGTTACAGACTCTAGTTTTCTTGCTTTTTGTTGCAGTTTTCAAATCCTTCCTTTCTTACCAATCTAACTCCACGCCTTAACATACTCAAGCCCTTTGTTTGCTAGACAATTTTGACAGAGCTTGCCCACTTCCTAAGCACTCTCACAACACTAAACAGATCACAAAAATCATCTTTTTCTTCCCTGTTATATAAGCATCAGAATCACTGCTACAACACTAAATGACCACTGATATCACACGCATGCCAGCTTAGTTTCTAGGTTTATTTTGCACCCCCACACAACATTAAAACTTCCTCATTCAACAAACAATATTGTAGTATCATGACTACACCATACAAGGTCATTATTTACGTTCAAAAATGTGTTTTACAAGGAAGTAAACCGACTCAAGGTAAGCTCTTTACCTTGTTCATTTTCTGTTTTCTTTTCTGATTTCTCTTTCACTTGTTCCCTCTTTCTCTTCTTGTTTCCACACCACACGAAGGGGTTTAGATTGCTATCTACAACCATATCCCCCCACACATATTTCAAGCTTAATTAATTCAAACCCTCCACACAAAACTAGTATTTCAAGCACTAGTTTTTAGGGTTTAGCTTAGAGATTACCTTCAAATGTCCAAATGAAGAGCTTAGGCAATCCAAATGATGAAGTTCCAGCACTCCCCAAAAGCAAGAAGAATCGGCTGGACATGGGAAAAATTCAACGTGGAGGAATTTTTCCAAATTGAAAGAGCTAGCTAAAAATGAGGAGCTTATGACTTCCTTTTTACCTTGGAGTATCAAGAAGATGATGGAGGCTCAAAAACACTTCTTTAAGCTCTAAAATGGACTACTTCCATGGAGTTGAAGATGAAGGTTTCAAGCTTTTGATGGGTGAAAAACGTAGCCCTTGCCGATACGAATCCAACGGTGGTGTTTTTGTGTGTTTTGGTGGAGAAATGAGCAAGTTAGAGGAGATTGAAGGTGGCTGTTTGCTCACTCTTGAAATCGCCATTTTTTAGAGGTAGATGAAGAAGGAGCTCTGGTGGGGGAATGAAATTACCGTGAGCGATAGAAGAGAATGGGGAGTGAGGGTTTTAATGTCTCATTTAACTATTCACTCCCTTACTTTAATATTTTGTCCTTTTGTGACTAAATAAACTAGCTTGTTTATTTAAAAGTGTGTATGAGTACCAATTAAAACCGGCCCCACTGTATACATACATGCTGGAGCGTTTTTCGGTTTTGACAGAAAACGCTCGTTATTTTACCCGGTTTGGTACTATTCACTTACCGGGTCCGTTTTCCGGAATTTTCTCGTTTAATTAATTTTAATGGTTATTAAGCTTCCATTAATACTTAATTATAGTTATTTAATCAACTATAATTTTTACGGGTCCATTTGACCACTAAAAGTTGCGTTTCCGGGTTTTCTCGAAAAGCGTGCTATAAAACTTCGTTAGCATTCTTAATCCATTATTTTGATCCGTTTTCCTCGGAAATTATTCCCGTATACTTACTAGGCGTAACTAAGCCTTAGGAATCCATCTCGGACCCTAATGAGATCATATATCTCTTATACTCATTTAATGCGCGTTTTAGCGTTTTTCGCGTTTTACGCATTTTCTCTTTTCTTTTGGTTTTATTTTCTTTACCAATACTCTTTAGGCACTATTAGGCCTTTATTAATCATATTAGAGTAATTTCATCATGATTTCTAGATCCGGGGTATTAAAATCTACCCCCCTTAGGAACTTTGTCCTCAAAGTTGGTGAATCTTATATCGTTACTCTCATGGGCATACTATGCCAAGGTTATAATACACGTATAACCTTACAGACTTCACAAGTCATTCTCATTTCACACTACACATACCACACACATATCACAACATGTATAGCAATCAAAAATACTCTTGTACTCTCGCCATGGAATCGGTCCGAAGACAACAAGGCACTACAGTCCTCGAATCCATATCGAGTAATACACTACTGATCCCTCAGGTACCGGTCACGTTGGACACTTACGCTCTCTGGTCCACGGCCGTTTCATGACAAATGGGCACTTACTCTCTCTGGCCCACGGTCCCTTTGGTTCTGATCAAAACGTTACACATATACATATCCTCAGGCACTCTGGTTGACTCACTCAACACAGGATCGTCTCAGGGTACACTCCCCGTCCCGCTGCCTTTCGAAAAATCACACACTGGCACCGCCCCAACCGGTCACTTAGGACCGCCGCACGTACGGTGCAATGGTTTCAAAACTAATACACGCCCACCGTTCTACCGGTCATCAAGACTTAAGGCCGTAACCATTGGCGGGTGATAGCGGTTTCAAAACCAGTTTTCATTTCCATCTTCCAACTTGAAGAAAATTCTTTTCCAAATTCTTTTTGAAAATTCTTTTTAAAACATCACACAACTCCAAGTTAAATTTATGGTAGCTGTATCTTTTCTTAGCGTGATTACTTGTGACCACTTATAGGGAGCTTCAAGAATCATCCAACCCTGATGTGATCAGCATCAGTGTTGAACTATCCTTCCACCCCAATTTGTGTTCGGTTTCGCCTTGATCGCTAGCAGATCAAGTTCCACCTCCCACGTCAGTTTCAAACAATCAGATAGTCAAACATTTTCGTTTTCTATCTTTTACTCTTTCTAGTCATAATCATAAAACAGTTCATTTAAATTTATCTCTAATTCCTAGAACTTAGGTCATCCGTCATTTCCAACTCACTTTGATTACTTTACCTAAGTAACTCATGGCTCATATCATCATTTATTGCTTAATTGAAAGACACAACATACAACTCCAAAGGATGGAACTCACTCCATCAATCTTTCTCAAACAAACTCACCTAGGGAACTCACTCCCTACAAGGTTACACATCGGTTTCATACCGATTCTTACTCATCATAACTCATGTCTAATCTCACTAGACATATACTATTGGGATTCTCATTCCCCAGGAGTCTCTCTACTCCTCTTTTCATAAATATTATATACTCGTTACTTGCATCTCTCACGCACATTAATCATAATCACATAATGAATGGGTACATATGTTTATGTAACATAAGTTCCAATTATCAAAACAATTTCTTTTGTGCTATGCACATAGTAGTTTACGCACCTATACGTAAAACATACTCTAAGCGGTTTCTTGCCCTACCCCCCTTAAAAGGGGTTACGCCCGCGTAACAGACCATATGTTATCACTGAACATTGGTTCACTAATTCAGGTATCATAAAGTGTTTTAACTTCAATGTGGTTAATTAGCTCATAACCGAGTTCGGTTCTAGCCCCTAAGGGTTCAAGGCGTTTATGATGAGCCATCTACTCACATTTGCTAGGTATGCTTAACCTTTGAATTACGGTCCACGAGCTTCTGCTGTGTGACCTGATAACTAGAGCTTAATTCGCCCGTTGGTATTCTCAATGTATTTAATCCACTCCCTTTTATCCCTTTGTGTCTTGGGAATAAGGGTTTTCAATCGTCGCTAGGTATCTCTTACCGTATGCGAATTCGATGGGTTATAGATTTTCTCTCCAATTCTCTGGAAATCTATTTCGTATAACACTGTATACCTTTGTGATTATTCACATATTTTTCCTGACTTATTGTCGGTTGAGGTCAAGCTGCTACTTAGCATGTAGTGCTTCCTCATTTGATAATGACTTCTGAATCATGTTTATTTATTTATTTCTGTACAAGAATTCCTCATTCATACTACTCTGCCTTTTTCCACACATCGATCCTGGGCCCTGTGGGTTACTGCCCACGTTCTTTGTGCATCTTTGGCCAATGGCCGCACGGTTATCTCTCTAGATTCTCACTCAACAGGCTTCGTTGACATTTCTCAATTCCTGGCTCTCCCACTCGATCATTACCGCACAAGTGCAATACCAAAACACTCAGTTCATACAGAGTGGGCAGAAGCGTAAACCCTTGACAGTAAATCTCTCCATGGATAGGAATGATTATGTCTCCTTTACCACATTTTTCCTCATTAGCTCCGTATCATTATCTGTTACTGCGTATCATGCTCTACTCATACAACATTCGCTTATATGGCATCCGCTACTACTTTAGCTTCCGCTCATGTACTCCCCCATTTATACTATGGCTTGCCATTCACTTGCTCAATACAATATACTTTCTTAACCTCTCTATGCTTATTGCGCATTGTTTACTCTGCAATTCGTATTGCACACATACTGTGTTTTACTACTTAACCGATTACTCTCTCGGTTTCTTTCCACTGCTATCAAAGCCTTCTTACATACTATCACTGTTTGACTTACTCCTTGGCAATTAACACATGCTCAAGTTTCATTGCACCGTTCTAGCGGTTTCACATTACATTAATGGGTGGTAGCCTTTCTCTGGAAGATTCACGCAATTACCGCTCCATAGGCTCCACAATAACAAGTGGTGTCCCCACTCTAAGGTGGTGGTTCATGCTCCACAATAGCTCTTATGCCTTTATGCATATGTTTTACAACGTTTGGATCTACGAGTTGTAGTTGGTTCTATCGGCTTACAAGCCCCTTGCCTCGAGTGATGCTCCATGCGGGCTGTTTATATGGTTTCTCTTCTTCTCGTATGCCATTAAATGGTTAGGAGGTATTTCTGGGCTCTTTGATATGGTTGTCTCATCACACTTCCGTACATGGAAGGCCCTTTTGTATTTTAATATAAGTCTTGCCCCTAACGTATCTAAATATAATTCATGCCTTCTGGCAATCTAGGGTATCCCGTATTACGTGGGATCCCTTCGGGTTCTACCCGAGTGTTCAGTTTACACTGATGTTCTCAACACGATGTTTCGTTCAACTACTGTTGACTCCGGTACCCTTCAAGGATTGCTCCTGGTGTTACTGAGTTATGCCGTCACATCTGGCCTGAATTCATGGGTGTGTTCAGTTCTTTACATCGTCTTGCAGTTGCATATAGTTTGAACTATCCCGTTTAGGGTTGTAGTATCTCCCATTATTGGATAGATCCTTGGTACTTTTCCTTTACCTTCTTGGTTAGGTTGTCATTCTCTTCAGTGAAGTATACTGTGGGAACTCTATCCCGTTATCGAACATTAATATGTTCTTTTTAGGCTTTCGCCATATTGCTTACACTGGTATTCATTCCAGTCATTATGTATTTCCTAAGACATATCCAATGTCTATACCTAATATTCTTAGATCCGTCATCTTACTGGATTCTTGACTCCCTTATCTTGGTAAGCTTCCTTGTGTTCTTCGATCATTAGAGGTGTCCAACTGTCTTGGTTTGAATTGGCTCTTTCGTCTATAGTATGGAGTGGGCTACTTCTCGTGTTCCGTACTCTACTTGTATACATACATGGAGTATCTTATTGATACGTTACCACTTACCCGACTAACTCATAATTGGTCTGTCAGGCCTGCAAGCTCCTTCGGAGTGCGGTCGTTCCATGTCTCGTTTAGTACACCGTAGTGTCGGTCACACGCCTAAGTGAAGTATTCTGTTGCCAACTCCTCTTATATCGTCCTATGATAACTTACCGTGATTCTCTGGCTTGGTTTTTTAAAAATTTGGGGGTTTTTGGAAAATTTTGCGTTTGAGAGAAAAGTTGAGTTGAAAGAAAATCTTCATGGCATTTCAATGCCGGTTGCTTCTTACCAAGTCCAGTTTCTCACTGACTGGTATGTTCTTCAATACAGTGGTCAGGCCGTTAGGCCTTTCCAAGGTTTCGTTTCACACTTCTTAGGGTTGTCTTGCCATATTGGCTTCTCTCGCCATTTTGGTACTTACTAAGTACTGGTCGCTTGTCAAAGCTCTTCTTATTAGTCCCGCTATTACTGCACTCCGTGGCAAGTGCGCGGTACTGGCGGTTTTTGGGTTAACTCATACCGGTCACGGTATTGTTTACATTGTATTGGGTAGCCTCGTTGGCTCTTCCTTGATCCCTTAGTTGGATAACTGCTCCTTAGAGCTGCTTCTCATTCCTCTTGACATGACTGTCATTCATTTAGGTGCTCCTCCACTCTCGGAGTTCCTTAATTACTTTAATTCTATGCTTTACCTCGTTGCTCGTTCCCACGTCTTTACAGTGGTTACCGAGGTTTAAGTTATTTAGGTACTACTTCTGTAGTCCTATTCGGGTATATTTCGTAGTTATGCTCGTAGCTGTCTAAGCTATATCAGTTAAATGCTGCGACCTCTTCGGGTGTGGCAGGTGGGTGCACCTACACTTGACTAAATTCTTAGTCAGTTAATATAACGTTAGTTGTATTACATAACCATGGCGGTCTGTAGACATGTGTCCCGGTTCTCGTTAGTTCTCATGAATCCGCCTTGTTGCATGGTTGGTGCATCCTTCTTGCTGCTGCTCGACCAGCTGGGTTCTCGCGACTGCTAAGCATGTTGCCCCAAGCTGCCACAGATTCTGGTCTCCTTGGATAAGGATTTCTCGACCTCACGCCATTGAGTGCGGTTATTATCGTTCCAGCGGGATCCGTCTCCGGGATTTTCGGTTCTCGGGATCTACCGCATGTCAGGTTCTAGTTCATATTGAAATATTTACTAACTGCCAATTTGGGTTTCCCCATCTCTTTGGCGTTCTTTCCCGAGCTTTTAATGCGGGGGTTGTGGAGGGCGGGTTTGGTATTGTAGGTATCCAGATCATACTGGAAGTTCCTAGCTAGCGCATCTCTCACGCTACCACTCAACCCTTAGCCCTAAGTCTCTAATTCCTAACTCGGTATTTCCTAAGCTCGGTATTTCCAGTCATCAGAGCGATACTTCGCTCTGATACCATTTTTGTAACACCCCAACTGCTAATCTCGTCATTACCTCTTAAACTGTCACAATTACCAATAATCTCGCAGCGGAACTCTAAATACAACAGAGGGTGATACAACGCCGTTAGCCACCCATATGGCTAACCAGGCCTTCCTTGCATACAGTAACGGTCTGATGGACTGGAACAACCGAATACACAATACAAATACAATACTCAACTCACTTCTTTACTATACCGAGTCTACAATATATGGATACCGACAACACATTCGGTCTTACACCTCTTTCAATACATAAGTAATTAAATCCAACTACCCATGCAACCCACCGACCCGACCCCGTCCTACTCTCGAACGGTAACATCTTCGGTGTACCTGAAAAATAAAAACGTCGCCCCTAGGGGCTCAGCTTAACGCTGCATATGAAATTCGCAAACCCCGAGTGCTAACCGGGGTACGCGCGACTACTTTTGTCGGATATACATGGAGTTCATTTTAGTCAAACAACATGCATCATAGCAACAAATATATGTGTATTACTCAAGGAATCTACATCCAATCACGGAACACAATTCCTAACTAACATAACAAGGTTGTTAGTCGTATCAGTTTACTCTTAGGCCTTGAGGGTTATACCTCACTATGCCTTGTTTACTTATTCAATACCTCACCCGCTCTCTCGGGTTACTTATTCATATACACACCCATTCTCTTGGGCTACTCGTACTATACTCACCCACACTCTCGGGTTACTTATTCTCATTATCTCACCCACACTCTTGGGTTATTTATACTCATTATCTCGCCCACACTCTTGGGTTATTCATACTCAAGCTCTTGTAGATTCTTGAGACACTACAGGTCTCCTACGTCACGCTTGTTACCCTGAATACATACTTAGGCCAAAACTCATGGCTCTCAAGCATAGTCTTACTTCCCCGGTTTCGACCCTACTCTGGGTCTAGCATGGTGGGAAGGTTCAACTAGCTCACGGAACTCTCTTAGTTCCTATCTCTTTTACTTAGGTCCGACTACTCTCGGACTACTCACATTCCCATACACTCCTCTCTCGGAGTTGTAATAATATTATGTATATTAGTCTAGGAGCATCACTCTCGATGTTTCTAATGACTTTGGGAACATTACTTAAGTTCGGTTAATCTTAGGTTTTAAGAGTTACCCATGCATTTCACTTACTCATACTTCGGTTATTTTCTTATACCGGGTAAAATCCTCATATAGGAGGTCGACCATGTCACAAGGGAGTTACTAATCCCTTAGGTCTCTTTTACCTTCCTTACTAGTTCACATCTTCGAACTATCTTTAATCCTCTTGAAGGAGGTTCACTTATCTTTCCACTCTCATTAGTTTCGTGGATTGTTTCAATATGGTTTCCTAACCGTTATCGGGTATTTACTCAACCTGTACTTCTCCTCACATTCTAGGGAGTTCATATGTTGCACTATCGTTATACTTTAACGGATAGTTTGTGTGTTTGCACGTTTTCGTTATCTTAAGCATTGACCCGATCTTTGGGTCTCTAGCCAAACGTTACTCACTAGGAGTCGGTCTTTACTCTATGTTAGACCACACCGGCATACAAGTATGTTAGCTCATTCAACATACATCAAGACATACATAATCAAACAAGGGATTATTTTCATGCTTTAATCTTGATTAAGCCGACACACAAACACACAAATCAACGTAACTCGGTTAGCACGCGGAGTATGAGAAAATCATACCTTTCACCATGGATATACTTTACCGGGTCACCACTCTCCTCGGTTCACACTTGTTCCACTGATAACATTCAAATGTTTTTATTAACATCAAAGCTTTACGGTATGTAACACTAATACTCCCGTACTTAACCCCATTATCCCGTTTAACTTAATTTTACTCATGTGTTCTTAAGCTCACAACTTTCTCATTCACCTCTCAAACTTGTTTACACTCCTAATGACCTTTAAACATCATTATTCATGTCTTAATTACCTTATACTATCATTACCATTCAATTCCCCATCATTAGAATGCAAGAAAACACTTTCTGTGCAATTTTTGGGGTGGTCCGGGTTTGTGTCCAGGGATACAAACCCGGACCAATACTGGAATGTGCTCTCGGGTGACTTTTATGTGTGGTCCGGGTTTAGGGGTGGGTTTACAAACCCGGACCATACTTGTGTAAACCTCTCGGGTGGAATTTTGGGGTGGTCCGGGTTTATGTCCTGGGTTACAAACCCGGACCACTTCAGTTTTACAAGTTTCTGTCGTGTTTTAGCCCTGATCCGGGTTTGTGTACTTGTTTACAAACCCGGACCACTTGCAGAATTGAAAAATATATAAGTTTTTGACTTTGTTTCAACTCCAAACTTATACCAACTTCTTCCCCACTCTTCCTACATATATTATAGCATGTTTTGACATTGTTTAGGCATTCAAAACCAACCTAAACTACTTGTACATTCATCTGTTACAAAACCCATTTCACTGTAATTTCCTTCTGTTACAGACTCTAGTTTTCTTGCTTTCTGTTGCAGTTTTCAAATCCTTCCTTTCTTACTAATCTAACTCCACGCCTTAACATACTCAAGCCCTTTGTTTGCTAGACAATTTTGACAGAGCTTGCCCACTTCCTAAGCACTCTCACAACACTAAACAGATCACAAAAATCATCTTTTTCTTCCCTGTTATATAAGCATCAGAATCACTGCTACTACACACTAAATGACCCACTGATATCACACGCATGCCAGCTTAGTTTCTAGGTTTATTTTGCACCCCCACACAACATTAAAACTTCCTCATTCAACAAACAATATTGTAGTACCATGACTACACCATACAAGGTCATTATTTACGTTCAAAAATGTGTTTTACAAGGAAGTAAACCGACTCAAGGTAAGCTCTTTACCTTGTTCATTTTCTGTTTTCTTTTCTGATTTCTCTTTCACTAGTTCCCTCTTTCTCTTCTTGTTTCCACACCACACGAAGGGGTTTAGATTGTTATCTACAACCATATCCCCCCACACATATTTCAAGCTTAATTAATTCAAACCCTTCACACAAAACTAGTATTTCAAGCACTAGTTTTTAGGGTTTAGCTTAGAGATTACCTTCAAATGTCCAAATGAAGAGCTTAGGCAATCCAAATGATGAAGTTCCAGCACTCCCCAAAAGCAAGAAGAATCGGCTAGACATGGGAAAAATTCAACGTGGAGGAATTTTTCCAAAATTGAAAGAGCTAGCTAAAAATGAGGAGCTTATGACTTCCTTTTTACCTTGGAGTATCAAGAAGATGATGGAGGCTCAAAAACACTTCTTTAAGCTCTAAAATGGACTACTTCCATGGAGTTGAAGATGAAGGTTTTAAGCTTTTGATGGGTGAAAAACGTAGCCCTTGACGATACGAATCCAACGGTGGTGTTTTTGTGTGTTTTGGTGGAGAAATGAGCAAGTTAGAGGAGATTGAAGGTGGCTGTTTGCTCACTCTTGAAATCGCCATTTTATAGAGGTAGATGAAGAAGGAGCTCTGGTGGGGGAATGAAATTACCGTGAGCGATAGAAGAGAATGGGGAGTGAGGGTTTTAATGTCTCATTTAACTATTCACTCCCTTACTTTAATATTTTGTCCTTTTGTGACTAAATAAACTAGCTTGTTTATTTAAAGGTGTGTATGAGTACCAATTAAAACCGGCCCCACTGTATACATACATGCTGGAGCGTTTTTCGGTTTTGACAGAAAACGCTCATTATTTTACCCGGTTTGGTACTATTCACTTACCGGGTCCGTTTTCTGGAATTTTCTCGTTTAATTAATTTTAATGGTTATTAAGCTTCCATTAATACTTAATTATAGTTATTTAATCAACTATAATTTTTACGGGTCCGTTTGACCACTTAATGTTGCGTTTCTGGGTTTTCTCGAAAAGCGTGCTATTAAACTTCGTTAGCATTCTTAATCCATTATTTGGATCCGTTTTCTTCGGAAATTATTCCAGCGTCCCCGCTGGCACACCGACCTGGGCCTGGCTCTGATACCATCTGTAACAGCCCAGTCTTAACCCACGTGTGTGATATTGTCCGCTTTGGGCCGCAGCCCGCACGGTTTTGTTCTCGGGGTACCATCCCCAAAAGGCCTCACACAAGGGAAGAGTATCCCCACACCTATTAGGCATGGTTCGTGCTCTCTCCCGATCGATGTGGGAGGTGACCCCTACACTAGGTATCACACCCATGGTACCGGATGTGCTCTGTGGTGAACACCTCAGCCAGCTTGGGCACCTTCCATGTGTCCTTGATAGGTATAAACCTGGCTGTCTTGGTCAACCTATCGACTATCACCCAAATATAATTCAGTCCACCTCTAGCTGGAGGGAGACCGACCACAAAGTCCATGCTAATGTCGTCAAACTTCTAGCACGGTACTGGTAATGACTGAATCTGGCCTCCTGGTCGACGATGCTTAAACTTCACCTTCTAACAGGTGAGGCATCGGAAGACGAAATCTGCTACATCCCTCTTCATCCCGCTCCACCAGAATAACTGCTTCAAATCCTTGTACATCTTGGTGGCTCTAGGGTGTACTGATAATGCAGAGGAATGAGCCTCAGAGAGAATCCTAGTCTGAAGGTTTGTCGCATCCTGAGGAACGCAGAGTCTGCCTCTGACTTGAAGGTGTCCCTCGCTGTCAAGCTCGTACTCATACTTCCGACCATCAGTCAAACCGTCTTCTAACTTCTGCCTGATGCCCTGTAGGTATATATCACTGTCCTGGGCTGCGTATATCTCCTCAGCTATTGTGGTCGTCTCTATCAAGGCTAGGAGTGAGTATGCTCTCCTGCTCAGAGCGTCTGCCACGACATTCCCTTTACCTTCAGTGTACTGAAGGTTGATGTTATAATCAGCCAGTAGCTCGACCCATCGTTGCTGTCTCAGGTTCAGCTCCTTCTGGGTCCAGATGTACTTCAGACTCTTATGGTCTGTCATAATCCGGACTGTGGCTCCATACAAGTAATGTCGCCAGATCTTCAAAGCAAAGACTATGGCGAGGAGCTCAAGGTCGTGTGTGGGGTAATTTTCTTCGTGCTTCTTCAGCTGTCGAGAAGCATACGCTACCACTCTGCCATTCTGCATCAGTACCCCACCAATCCCTCTGCCTGAAGCATCACAATACACCTCGAATCCCTCGATCCCCTCAGGGATCACTAATACTGGAGCTGTGGTCAGGGCGTCCTTCAGCGCCTGGAAGGAGACCTCGCAAGCCTCTGTCCATACAAACGGGTTGTCCTTCTTCATCAGAGAGGTCAAGGGCTTGGCTAGCCTGGAGATGTCCTTCACAAAGCGTCTATAGTAGTCAGCCAACCCAAGGAAACTCCTAATCTCTGCCACAGAGCGAGGTCTATGCCAGCTCTTCACCGCCTCAATCTTAGCTGGGTCTACTGAAACTCCCTCAGCTGAGATCACATGTCCAAGAAATGACACCTTGTCCAGCCAGAATTCACACTTGCTGAACTTGGCATATAGTTTCTTCTCTCTCAGAGTCTCCAAGGCTGTCCTCAAATGCTGCTCGTGTTCCTCCTGATTCTTGGAGAAGATCAAGATGTCGTCTATGAACACGACCACCGACTTATCTAACTGGGCTTGGAAGACTCTCTGCATCAGATCCATGAATCTCGCTGGTGCATTAGTCAGTCCGAACGGCATCACGGTGAACTCGTAGTGGCCGTATCTGGTTCGGAAGGTTGTCTTCTCTATATCTGACTCAGCTACAGCTATCTGATGATATCCGGAACGTAGGTCAATCTTAGAGAACACCTTAGCTCCCCTCAGCTGGTCGAACAAGTCATCGATCCTGGGCAGTGGGTACTTGTTCTTGATCGTGACATTGTTCAGCTCCCTGTAGTCGATGTAGAGTCTCATGCTCCCGTCCTTCTTCTTGACGAAAAGCACTGGAGCACCCCAAGGTGAGACACTGGGTCTAATGAAACCCTTATCTAGTAGCTCCTGCAGCTGCTTCTTCAACTCAACCATCTCTGTAGGGCCCATCCGGTAGGGAGCGTTAGCAATCGGTCCCGTGCCAGGTATGAGGTCGTTGTTGAATTCAACCTCTCTCAGCGGTGGTAGTCCAGGTAGCTCCTCTGGAAAAACGTCGGGGTACTCCGACACAATGGGAACATCACTCTGGAACTTCGGATCCGTCCTCAGATCCTGGGCATAACAGTAGTAAGCGGTAGCGCCCTTGGACACCTCCTTCATCAGGGATAAAGCCGATAAAACCTTAACAGTCGGCTGCTTAGGCTGCATTTGGTATGACACAGTGATCCCTGTAGCTGACTTCAGGAGGAGACGATGCTCTGCACAGTGTAGTCTGCCTCGGTACCGCTGTAGCGTGTCCATGCCCACAATTACGTCGAACCCTATGCCAAGGAAGACTATGGCATCCAGAAGGAAGTCTGCTCCCTTGATGTGTATGCTCAAATTCTTGCACTGCTTACTGCACTTGATCAGCTCTCTGGATGGCAGCAAGACTGAGCAGTCATGGATATCCTCTGTGGGAGCATTGATCTTAGCATGAAACGCTTGTGATATGAAGGAGTGGGAGGCACCCGAATCAAACAGGACTGTGGCCTCCACTCCATTAACTAGGAACGTGCCTGAAATTATAGGATAGATTTTTAAGATTCTGGGTAAACGTTCCAAGATAATTACTCAGGGTTAATGTTTATATCTGTGATGACCATTCCATTGCTCTTTGCTTGAGCCTGGTTTAACACATTCAACCTGATCCTTGAGTTTCCAACCCCTACAATGAAGCAACAAAATTCTTAGAATTTCCATTCTTATTAAAAGCTTCATGAGCAACTTAAAATTTACAATGCTGAAATTGTAAAGTACAAGGCTATGTCTGTCTAAAGGTTAGGTTTAGACGGTCCGGTTTCATGTGGGTCTGGTTGATGATGGGTGTGGGGGCTGTGTTGGGCTTGATTCTCTTCACCCCATGGTAGATGAGTCTAGCTGCCCCACCAAAAATTAGTACATCACCCGACTTCAGGGGGATCTTGGTAGCAAGGTCCATCCTCCTTTGATCACCAAATAGGAACTCCACGTCGTCTCCAAGCGATATGGACACCACTGGAACTCCTCTAGTAACGGACTCTGGCGATTTCCTTGTCTTGGTGCATCCCTAGCTTACCCTCCTTTCCATAGAAGTTAATGATGCATACATCGGAGGTTAGGTCTGGGATGGGCTCATCCTCCAATTCTTGCGCTGCCTTAACTGCGGCTTTAATGATGGTCTGCAGTTCCTCCGGGATTGGTGGCACCTCCACCTCTTCATAGCTCTTGGTGGTGTGGTTCCACTTCTTACCTAGGCACATGATCTTCACCTTCATGGTTGAACCATTATTGAAGGTAGGGGTGTAAAAATTTCCTTCCTTCACACGTAACTCCCTGATCTTGAGGATCAATGCATACTGGAATGCTGGGGTCAGGAACTCTTGTAGTAAGATCATCCCGGGTCTCAATACCTTACACTTCTCTGGTGGGTGTGGCTTGGCTTCAAAGGGGATGTTGGGTGTGGAAATGGCAAAATAGGAAAGCAAATATCGAAAGCTGAATGGAAACAATAATTTGCCATTAAATAAATAAGTCACGGTTCACAACTGGTAATGAAAAGGTTTGAAGCAAAACAAACTAAAGGGTTTATAGTTCATCCCTTTTACATTGGAAAAGAAAAACTAGCCAATGGAATGTCAAGAAAGTAAAAGTCTAAGCCTCTTCGTGAGGGAAGTAGTCCTCACCAGGTGAACTCGGGTCATCACTTGCTGCCTCGACGCGGTCCACCAGGTTAAGGATCAGTGCCTTGCCCGGCCTCTGGGGGTAGTTCTGTCCCGGCCTCTATGGATGGCTCTGGGCAGGGAGGCTGGTAGACGGTCCAGCACCTCCTGTGCCACCTCGACCTCCTCCTCCATTAGTCTTAGGAGTTGGGGCTCTAGTCGCTGACCTAATACGTGGCTTGTAGTCCCTGGAATCCGGGTTCGAGAAGCACTCGAAGGATCTGTGCCCCTTCCTGCCACAGTGGTGGCACGTCACCAAGGTTCCGTCACACTCCTTGCCTGGGTGGTCCCGCTCGCACTTCCTGTAGAAGTACTTCCGTACAGGTTGGTTTCCTGTTTCAGTTCAAGGTTAGTAACGTGATAACAAAATGTAACCACATTGGAGATTCTAATTTATCTCACCCCTAAATGGCTGGGAGCGGAGGGGCTTAGCATCCGCATGATAAGAGACAATGGCTTTCTCGTTCCCTCCCTTGAAAAATCTTCCTTTCTTGTCATGATTCTGGGAAGAGCTTCCTCCATTCCCTCATCCACCATCTCCCTTCCTCTTGCCTAGCACAGAGTCCTGATAGGCAATGGTGGTCTCGCAGTCATTCGCGTCATCCGCTAGCTCCTGTGGTGACAATATGTGTTAGTGGGGAAATCTTTGCGTACCAGAAATTTTAAATCATGTTCCATACCTGTAGGGTCATCCCTTTGGTGGAACCGATCATAGTCATGATCCTGAAGTTCAAGCCGGTGTGGAATTTATCCACCAGATACCTCGGAGCGTAAGCTCCCTCTCCAATAACAGCGAGCAGCTCCACAAATTTATTATAGTACTCAGCAACAGAGGAAGTTCCTTGCTTCAGCTGCTCGAACTCGCTCCTCATCCTCTTTTGCAGGTAGGATGGATCGAACTTGGCTCTCAGGGCCACCAAGAAGGCTGGGAAGCCGAAGTCCGCCTGGGCAGTCAGCTCAGCTCTGGCGGTCTGCCACCATCGATGCGCGGGTCCCTGGAGAAAGTGGGCCGCTATGTCCACCTGGCGACCCGCTGGAACGTGCAGAGAGGTGAAGGCCTTCTGCATCTCGTCATGTATCTCTCTAAGGTCTTCTGTTCTGGCTGGCCTTCGTAGACTGGAGAGCGTAGATCGTTGACCGCCTTCAGCCAGTTGAACTCCCAGGGACCGTTAGGTGGTGGTGGTGGTGGTGGTTGTGGGATCTGAGCCTGCTGCTGAGCTAATGCAGCCGTCACAATCTGCGCTATGACCTCTGGGGTGACAGCATCGGGTCCATAGCCTTCTGAGGGACCAGCTCCTCTTCCTCCTCTTCGAGACATCTAGCTAGTATTGACGGTTTTGTTACTCAGAAGGCGTATTGTTGAGTCTAAATATATATGTAGTAAAGTATGTAATATTTATAACGTCCTAAGGACGGTTCGTAGGTACGTGAAGTAAAACGTAAGTAGTAAAGTAAGTATGGGGTAAGGGTCACGCGCCTTTCTGGAATTCTCACTTCCCAATTCTACCCCAGTTCCCCAGTTTTAAGTGCACCTATAATCTAAGTATTTCACTCGGCTTGTTTCTCGGGTTCAGAGCGTAAGTATGCTCTGATATCAATTTATGTAATGCCCCTATTTAACATATATATATAGTGGAAATAAAATACTAAAGGCGTACAGACCGTCGGGTTCCAAACACCCGGCACCAAACCTCACCAATTTACAACTTGAAAGATAACAACAGTCACGGTCTGAACCTCGAGAAAACTTAACAAAAATAAAACAGTAATAAAAACACATAAGCTCTCCACAAAACCTAATCCCATCCCAATCACTCGTTCTCTTCGTGGCCACCAGTATAATAACTCGTACCTGCAAGATAAAACCAAGCAGCCTACCCCGAGAGGGGTGAGTCAGTTCCCTGGAATGGAACTGGTACGACCCTCCAAAACAAACTCATAATATAACTCCTTAATAAATAATAATCTAAATACAATCACTTAAAACCACACAGAGGAACAAGGCACTTTAAAAATCACCAAGTCAAGATAACAAGTTGCGAAAGAGACAAATAACAGAAAGTTAAAGTTAGTCAACCAGAAGAATCACACCATAAGTTAGTGTACATCCATTATTTGTATTAGATTCAGTTCCAGTTAGGAGTATGAAGACCCAAGTAGTCACAAGGACTAGGAATGAAAGAAGAGATCCAAGAACCATAACTCAAGAGTGGAATAAAACCCATTGGGAGAGATGGCCCCCAGCGCCAGTCAGTTGTCACAAGGACGAGGTAAACAGACCTCCGCTGTCTGTTGTCCATATGGACGAGGTATAGCAGACCTCCGCTGTCACCGACCCGTTCTCAGTCATCGGTGAAAAGTGTGTGCACCACTTAATAACAAGAATCCATACTCAGTACCAAGATTAACATTTTCCCATATTCCCATTAGATTATTAACTGCACAAGAGCAATACAAAAACACTCAGTCCTACAGAGTGTAGAGGCATAAACCCTCAACAATTAATACCCAATAGAATGAATCCATTCCCAATAAGGCTGATCAAACTCGACTCATGGATGAAACAATACCCATTATCCAAAGGAAGAATTACCAACACCAGATATTTCCTATATTCCCAGTTACCCCACTAGATCATTAACTACACCAGAGCAATACCAAAACACTCAGTCCTACAGAGTGCAGAAGCGTAAACCCTAGGCAGTTAATATCTAGTGAAACAACTAGATAGGAGGAACCAATAACCAAGGAAGTTATACATTCAAGGCTCAGTTAGTCACACAAGCTGAGTTAGTCACACAACCATTTCCTTTTAGAAATCCATTTTAGCTCAATTAGCGTTTGTCAAAAACATCCCCTAAGTCTTGTTAGCAAAGCATAAGAGTACGAGAAATCATACCTGGTATGTGAAGAACAATGAATAACTCGAATGAGTGATCCCCCAATAGTAACCTATAATTAAGGTGTTCCAAGTGTCGATTAGTTATGGGACTTATAAACTAATCATCCTCTATTCCTACTGATTTATAGTTCCAGGTTTACCACTACTCTCTCACAAAGGTTTGGGCTTGACTTTGTTAATTAAATCGTTTGTTAGGCCCATTTCGTTTAATTTGGAATGATTTTGGATTTATCCCTGAGAGTGGCCCAAACTCTCTTTGAATTGTTTAAGTGGGCTTTTGGAGTTCATAAACTTGGGCTCAGTAGGTTAACCCAAGACCGTGTTACGTTTAATTTGTGTAATTAAACCCTTAAGTTATCAATGACTATTTTATTACACACCAATTAAAATCCTAAAGTTTAATATATATATTCTTCTTATTATATCTCTCACAAGGAATGATATTTCCTTCATCTATGTTTAATGTTTTTTTAATGTGTATATATATATATATATCCTTGTGTATTAAGGTTTATCCAGACATCTTAAAGAAATTTTTATTGCATTTAATCATGTTTAATAACTTTTAGGCATATCCACAACCGATATATGGTTTATAAAATAAGGTGTTTTCCCTTATTTATTTTATATATATATACGTATGTACCCGTATTAGAATCTATTTAAGTCATCCCCTAGGTAACTTATTGTATTTAAATTATCTTTATTACTTCAACATTTATCTGCACTCCATGTATGTTTTATAAAGTATTCCTTTTACTACATTTTAGAATATTAGCTTCTATAGTATTAAGTTAATATAAGTGTTGATTTATTTAGCTCCCTGTTTTACCCTAAGTTACTATTTTATTCCCTTTTTATATATGTGTAAATATATATATTTTTTCTTAGTTTTAATTAAGAATGTTAACTTCCAAATTATATAATAATTAAAATGTAGATTAGTTTAGTTCCTTAATTTAACATCGTTTCTATTTTTATTTCTCTCACATAAGTATATATATATATAATCATATATACGTAAATAATTTTACTTCACTTAAAGTTAATTCCCAAAAACTTATAAACATACTGTTACTAAATGTTAGTTCAATCTTTTCATTATTTCCCAACCTAAAAGTTTATTATTAAACTATACCTTAATTCGGTTACATTAAAAACCTTATATTATAAGTTATTCTTAAGAAAAATTCATAAACACAATTGTTAAACCCTTTACCATTGTCCAAAAATCCCCAAATTAAATATAGTAGCTATAATATTTTAGACATATTATAAAATTTTTTTTCATAAAATATTTTTTTTATTTAACCCAAATAATTCCATAATACCCGTAACTTGCAAAAATCATAACTTACGTTTAAAAACTCCAAAACCATATTATTACATCAAAATAAACTAGATTTTATAAGGAATATATGGTTAAAATTTCAAGTCAAAATACATTCGGGAAGGTATTTAAATTAATTCAAAAAGTTAGGGTTTAATTCTGGAAATATTATAATTCATAACCAACTTAAACTCCCCAGATCTAATCTCGGCTGTCCGTTTCTAAAACTTACGATCGGACGGCCACTGAGTCTCGAGTTCTTCAGGAAATCAAAACCGATACCCGAGTACTAACCTGTTGATTTCTCTCAACTCACAGAACCAAATTCGATGATTTTTGTTTCTATGGATTCAAAATTCAATTCCGGTTCGAATGATACCAAATTCACTAACTAACATGTGTAATTCAGTGTTTTTTGATTCTGGTTCGAGGTTAGGGTTTATTTCGGGTTTCCGATTTCAATTCTCACAAATTCTCTCCATCAAACGCATAATAGATGAAATTGGAACATGGTTCTGACCGGTAATGCAATGCCGATTAGCAAAATCGAAAGAATTTGAAGGAAAACTCACCGGAATTGCACGAATCGAAGGAATTCGATTTCGGTTTCTGGAAAAACTCAACCTTTACGAGCTGATTGAGTAGCCAACTTTGCAACACTATAAGTTTCGGAACAGATCGAGTTAGGCTTGGTTCTTGGGCTTAATTTAAAAAGGAAACATAGCTCTACACATTGATAGCAAGAACTCACTCTAATTTGCATTATATAGAAAGAAATCTGACCTGAAAGTTACGAGTTTACCTTACGTTTTTCCTATGATTTTATGTGATGTCGGATCACGAACTTTAGGCACCTCGTTCTTCCAAACGGTTGGGAATTAGCCTTGGGTGTAAACATGAACGTTGTAGAGGGATTATATATCTACACAACAAGCTAAAGAACTCTAATTTTGGATGAGAAACGAAGAAGTTATGGTGAGACGAAGTTTACCTGCTCAACTGTTTTTTCTGGAAAACTGGTTACGGTTTTGCGGGTAGACGACTTTGGAACGATTTTCCGGCTGATGTTAATGAATTGGTTTGCATATGAGTTATGATTGGAAAGATCATTTGTAGGAGAAGAGAATGCAAAAGACGGCACTCAAAAATTCCAAAAGATGAGAGAGATATGGATGTCACAAGTTAGGGCAGAATCTGAAATCGGTTAGCGAAAAACAAGGAGATAAAAATCGACTAAGTGTTGGGCGTGTATCCCGAGGCGCGCGGGTGAGTCAGCAGACTTGCCACATCAGCATCTTTTCAAAATTTTGGCTCTAAACTTCATTTTATGAAATACCCCTAAATTAATTTAGGGGATTTCTTTTATTAAAACCGTAAACAATACTATTAATTATTATATCATAGTATGGGATTGTGAATAATAAATCATTAAATCCTTATAGGGAATTATGAAAATTAAATCATGGGATTCCTTCCATTTAATTTTAAAGAATATTATTAAATATTGGATTACTATATATTATTATATAGTATTATGAATTTAATAGTAAGATTTATAAGTCAATAAATCTTGGAAAAATTTCTAAACACTTCAAGTATATTATAAAGATTTTAGAAAGAGTTGGAACATTGTTTTGAAACATAAAAGTCAATATAAAATCCTAGAAACCCTAAAGCTTTTCAAGCCTTGCTAGGGTTGACTTTTTGAGAATGGTCAAACCAGCCCATGAAACCTATACCAATAAATAGGTTATGGAAAACCATGAAGATCGATAGAAAGAACGTCAAAAACGGATCATCCTAGCCAAAGTTATAATAAAATGAAGTTTAGAGCCAAAATTTTGAAAAGATGCTGATGTGGCAAGTCTGCTGACTCACCCGCACGCCTCGGGATACGCGCCCAACACTTAGTCGATTTTATCCCCTTGCTTTTCGCTAACCGATTTCAGATTCTGCCCTAACTTGTGACATCCATATCTCTCTCATCTTTTGGAATTTTTGAGTGTCGTCTTTTGCATTCTCTTCTCCCACTAACGCTCTTTCCATCCATAACTCACACTAAACCTAGATCATCCTACATCAACCGGAAATTCGATCCAAATAGCCACCCTGCGAAACCGAAAATGAAGATTTCCAATTTCCTTCTATAGCTCGTTGTGTAGATCTCTAATCCTTCTACAACTTTCGTGTTGATGACCAAGGCTGATTCATAACCGATTGGGAGAGCGAGACGTCTAAAGATCTCGATTCACCATTGCATAAAATCATACAGAAAACACAAAGTATAAACTCGTAACTTTCAGCTCCGACTTCTTTCTGTGTAGTGCAAATTAGGGTGAGTTCTTGCTATCAATGTGTAGAGTTAAGTTTCCTCTTTAAATTAAGCCCAAGAACAAAGCCTAACTCGATCTGTACCGAAACTTATAGTGTTACAAAGTTGGCTACTCAACCAGCTCGTAAAGTTTGAGTTTTTCCAGAACCCGTTTTCGAATCCCGTCGATTCGAGCAATTCTAGTGAGTTTTCCTATCAAATTCTTTCGATTTTGCTAATTGCCCTTATATTATCGGTCAAACCCATGTTCCAATTGCATCAATTAAGCGTTAGATTGAAAGAATTTGTGAGATTTGTATTTGGAAACCCGAACTAAACCCTAACCTCGAACCAGAATCGAAAACCACTGAATTTGCATGTTAGCTAGCGAATTTGGTATCATTAGAACCGGGATTGAATTTCGAAACCATAGAAACAAAAATCAACGAATTTGGTTCTGTAGATTTTGAGGAATTCGCAATTTAGTACTTGGTTAGCGCTGGGGGATTGGGGATGAACTCGACTCAGTGGCCGTCCGATCGTAAGTTTTAGAAACGGACGGCCGAGATTAGATCTGGGGAGTTTAAGTTGGTTATGAGTTTTAATATTTCCAGAATTAAACCCTAACTTGTTGAATTAATTTAAATACCTTCCCGACTGCATTTTGACTTGAAATTTTAACCATAGATTCCTTATAAACCGTTTATTTTGTAAATTAATATGGTTTTGGAGTTTTTAAACGTAAGTTATGATTTTTGCAAGTTACGGGTATTATGGAATTATTTGGTTAAATAAAAAGATATTTTTATGAAATAAAAATTTTATAATATGTCTAAAATGTTATAGCTACTATATTTAATTTGGGAATTTTTGGACAATGGTAAATGGGTTTAAAAATTGTGTTTATGAATTTTTCTAAGAATAACTTATAATATAAGGTTTTTAATGTAACAAAAATTAAAGTATGGTTTGTTAATAAACTTTTAAGCTGGGAAAAATAGGAAAACTAAATTAACATTTTATAACAGTATGTTTATAAATGTTTTGGGTATATTTTAAGAGAAGTGAAATTATTTACATATATGATATATACTTATATGGGGAATTAAAATAGAAACTTATGTTAAATCAAGGAATTAATTATTCTACATCTTATTTATTATATTATATGGGAGTTAATATTCTTAATTAAAACTAAGGAAAAATATATATATATTACACATATATAAAAAGGGAATAAATAGTAACTTAGGGTAAAACAGGAGCTAATAAATCAACACTTATATTAACTAAATATTATAGGAGCTAGTATTCTAAGATGTAGTAAAGAAATACCTTATGAAACATACATGGTGCAGATAAATGTTGAAGTAATAAAGATAATTTAAATACAATAAGCTACATAGGGGATGTCTTAATAAATTCTAATACAGGTACGACGTATAAATATTAAATAAATAAGGGAAAACTTTTTTATAACCATATATCGGTTGGGGATATGCCTAAAAGTTATTAAACATAATTAAATACAATAAAATTTCTTAAAATGTTATGGATAAATCTTAATACATAAAGATATATATATATGTATTATAAGTACATTAAATAGATGAAGGAATAACATTCCTTGTGATAGTTAATAAGAAGAATAAATATTAAACCTTAGGATTTTAATCGGTGTGTAATTAAATAGTCATTAATAACTTAAGGGTTTAATTACACAACATAAACGTAATACGGTCTTGGGTTAACTCACTAAGCCCAAGTCTATGAACTCCAAAAGCCCACTTAAACAATTCAAAGAGAGGTTGGGCCACTCTCGGGGTTAAATCCTAAATCGTTCCAGTTTAAACGAATGGGCCTAACAAAATTTAATTAACGAAACCTAGCCCAAATCCTTGTGAGAGAATAATGTAAACCTGGAACTATAAATCAGTAAGAATAGAAGGTTGTTTAGTTTATAAGTCCCTTAACTAATCACACTTGGAACACCTTAATTTAGGTTACTATTGGGGAATCACTCATTCAGTTAATTACTGTTCTTCACATACCAGGTACGATTTCTCGTACTCTTATGCTTTGCTAACAAGACTTAAGGGATGTTGTGACAAACACTAACTGAGCTAAATGGAATTTCAAAAGGAAATGGTTGTGTGACTAACTCAGCTTGTGTGACTAACTGAGCCTTGAATGTGAAACTTACATGGGTATTGGTTCCTTCTATTTGGTTGTTCCGTTAGACATTAACTGCTTAGGGTTTACGCTTCTGCACTCTGTAGGACTGAGTGTTTTGGTATTGCTCTGGGTAGTTAGTGATCTAGTGGGAATGTGGAGAAGGTCAATTTGGTAAATTCTTCTTTTGACTCTGGATATCGTTTCATCCATGAGCTGGGTCTTGTTGTTTCGACGTGCGCGTCTTCAATGGTAACAGTGAGGGGCTGTATATCCCCTGTCCCAAAAGGGACGTAGTAACAGTGAGGGGTGTATATCCCCTGTCCTAAAAGTACTTGGCGGTGGGGGCCATCTCTCCCAGTTGATTTGTTTCCACTCTTGAGTTATGGGTTCTTGGATCTCTTCTTTCATTCCTAGTCCTTGTGACTACTTGGGTCTTTCCTATTCCTAACTGAAACTGAATCTAACACAAACAATGGATGTACACTAACTTATGGTGTGGTTTTGATTGACTAACTTTACTTTCTATTATGTATTACTTTAACTTGTTATCTTGACTTGGTGATTTGTGAAATGCCTTGTTCCTCTGTGTGGTTTAAGTGATTGTATTCAAGTTATTATTTATTTAAGAGTTGTATTATAAGTTTGTTTTTGGAGGATCGTACCAGTTCCATTCCAGGGAACTGACCCACCCCTCTCGGGGTGGGCTGCTTGGTTTTATCTTGCAGGTACGAGTTATTTTACAGGTGGCCACGAAGAGAACGAGTGATTGGGATGGGATTAGGTTTTTGGAGAGTTTATGTGTTTTATTACTGTTTTATTTTTGTTAAGTTTTCTCGAGGTTCAGGCCGTGACAGTTGTAATCTTTAAGTTGTAAATTGGTGAGGTTTGGTGCCGGGTGTTTGGAACCCGATGGTCTGTACGCCTTTAGTATTTTATTTCCGCTATAAATATGTTAAATAGGGGCGTTACAGAAATTGGTATCAGAGCGTAGTTACGCTCTGAACCCGAGAAAACAAGCCGAGTGAAATACTTAGATTATAGGTGCACTTAAAACTGGGGAACTGGGGTAGAATTGGGAAGTGAGAATTCCAGAAAGGCGCGTGACCCTTACCCCATACTTACTTTACTACTTACGTTTACTTCACGTACCTACGAACCGTCCTTAGGACGTTATAAATATTTCATATTTTACTACATAGATATTTGGACTCAACAATACGCCTTCTGAGTAACAAAACCGTCATACCAGCTAGATGTCTCGAAGAGGAGGAAGAGGAGCTGGTCCCTCAGGAGGCTATGGACCCGACGCTGTCACCCCAGAGGTCATAGCGCAGATTGTGACGGCTGCATTAGCTCAGCAGCAGGCTCAGATCCCACAGCCACCACCGCCACCACCTAATGGTCCCCGGGAGTTCAACTGGCTGAAGGCAGTCAACGACCTTCGTCCCCCAGTCTACGAAGGCCAGCCAGAACCGAATACCTTAGAGAGATACATCGACGAGATGCAGAAGGCCTTCACCTCTCTGCACGTTCCAGCGGGTCGCCAGGTGGACATAGCGGCCTACTTTCTCCAGGGACCCGCGCATCGATGGTGGCAGACCGCCAGAGCTGAGCTGACTGCCCAGGCGGACTTCGGCTTCCCAGCCTTCTTGGTGGCTCTTAGAGCCAAGTTCTATCCATCCTACCTAGAAGAGGATGAGGAGCGAGTTCGAGCAGCTGAAGCAAGGAACTTCCTCTGTTGCTGAGTACTAAAAATTTGTGGAGCTGCTCGCTGTTATTGGAGAGGGAGCTTACGCTCCGAGGTATCTGGTGGATAAATTCCACACGGCTTGAACTTCAGGATCATGACTATGATCGGTTCCACCAGAGGGATGACCCTACAGGTATGGAACATGATTTAGAATTTCTGGTACGCAAAGATTTCCCCACTAACATATTGTCACCACAGGAGCTAGCGGATGACGCGAATGACTGCGAGACCACCATTGCCTACCAGGACTCTGTGCTAGGCAAGAGGAAGGAGGATGGAGAAAGAGGAAATGGAGGGAACTTTTCCCAGAACTACGAGAGGAAGGGAAAGTTCTACAAGGGGAGGAACGAGAAGGCCATGGTCCCCTCATATACTGCTGAGCCACTCCGCTCCCAGCCATTTAGGGTGAGATAAATTAGAATCTCCAATGTGGTTACATTTGTTATCACAATTACTAACCTTGAAACTGAAACAGGGAACCAACCTGCGAGAAAGTACTTCTGCAAGTGGTGCAAGAAGGACCACCCAGGCAAGGATTGTAAGGGAAACCTGGTGGATTGTAACCACTACGGTAAGAAGGGGCACAGATCGTTCGAATGCTTCCTGAACCCGGATTCCAGGAACTACAAGCCACGCACCGGGAACCACTGCTAGAGCCCCAGCTGCTACTACTACTGGAGGAGGTCGAGGTGGCACAGGAGGTGCTGGACCATCTACCAGCCGCCTGCCCAGAGCCATCCACAGAGGCCGGGACAGAACTACCCCCAGAGGCCGGGCAAGGCACCGGTCCTTAACCTGGTGGACCGCGTCGAGGCAGCAAGTGATGACCCGAGTTCACCTGGTGAGGACTACTTCCCTCACAAAGAGGCTTAGACTCTTACTTTCTTTACATTCCATTGGCTAGTTTTTCTTTGTCAATGTAAAAGGGATGAACTATAAACCCGTTATTTTGTTTCGTTTTGAACCTTTCATTACCAGTTGTGAACCTTGACTTATTTATTTAATGGCAATTGTTGTTCAGCTTTCGATATTTGCTTTCCTATTTTGCCATTTTCCACACCAACATCCCTTTTGAAGCCAAACCACACCCACCAGAGAAGTGTGAGGTCTTGAGACCCGGGATGATCTTACTACGAGAGTACCTGACCCCAGCAGTCCAGTATGCATTGATCCTCAAGATCAGGGAGTTAGGTGTGAAGGAAGGAAATTTTTACACCCCTACCTTCAAGAACGGTTTCAACCATGAAGGTGAAGATCATGTGCCTAGGTAAGAAGTGGAACCACACCACCAAGAGCTATGAAGAGGTGGAGGTGCCGCCAATCCCGGAGGAACTGCAGACCATCATTAGAGCTGCAGTTAAGGCAGCGCAAGTATTGGAGGATGAGCCCGTCCCAGACCTAACCTCCGACGTGTGCATCATCAACTTCTATGGAAAGGAGGGTAAGCTAGGGATGCACCAAGACAAGGACGAATCGCCAGAGTCCGTCACCAGAGGAGTTCCAGTGGTGTCCATATCGCTTGGAGACGACGGAGTTCCTATTTGGTGATCAAAGGAGGATGGACCTTGCTACCAAGATCCTCCTGAAGTCGGGTGATGTACTGATTTTTGGTGGGGCAGCTAGACTCATCTACCATGGGGTGAAGAGAATCAAGCCCAACACAGCCCCCACACCCATCATTAACCAGACCCATATGAAACCGGGCCGTCTAAACCTAACCTTTAGACAGACCTAGCCTTGTACTTTACAGTTTCAGCATTATAAATTTTAAGTTGCTCATGAAGCTTTCAATAAGAATGGAAATTCTATGAATTTTATTGCTTCATTGTAGGGGTTGGAAACTCAGGGATTAGGTTGAATGTGTTGAACCAGGCTCAAGCAAAGAGCAATGGAATGGTCATCACAGGTATAAACATTAACCCTGGGTAATTACCTTGGAACGTTTACCCTGAATCTTAAAAATCTATCCTATAATTTCAGGCACGTTCCTAGTTAATGGAGTGGAGGCCACAGTCATGTTTGATTCTGGTGCCTCCCACTCCTTTATGTCACAAGTGTTTCATGCTAAGATCAATGCTCCCACAGAGGATATCCATGACTGCTCAGTCTTGCTGCCATTCAGAGAGCTGGTCAAGTGTAGTAAGCAGTGCAAGAATTTGAGCATACACATCAAGGGAGCAGACTTCCTTCTGGATGTCATAGTCTTCCCTAGCATGGGGTTCGACATAATTGTGGGCATGGACACGCTACAGCGGTACCGAGGCAGACTACACTGTGCAGAGCATCGTCTCCTCCTAAAGTCAGCTATAGGGATCACAGTGTCATACCGAATGCAGCCTAAGCAGCCGACGGTGAAGGTTGTATCGGCTTTATCCCTGATGAAGGAGGTGTCCAAGGGCGCTACCCCCTACTACTGTTATGCCCAGATCTGAGGACGGATCCGAAGTTCCAGAGCGATGTTCCCATTGTGTCGGAGTACCCCGACGTTTTTCCAGAGGAGCTACCTGGACTACCACCTGAGAGAGGTTGAATTCAACATCGATCCCATACCTGGCACGGGACCGATTGCTAAGGCTCCCTACCGGATGGGCCCTGCAGAGATGGTTGAGTTGAAGAAGCAGCTGCAGGAGCTACTAGATAAGGGTTTCATCAGACCCAGTGTCTCACCTTGGGGTGCTCCAGTGCTTTTCGTCAAGAAGAAGGACGGAGCATGAGACTCTGCATCGACTACAGGGAGCTGAACAATGTCACGATCAAGAACAAGTACCCACTGCCCAGGATCGATGACTTGTTCGACCAGCTGAGGGGAGCTAAGGTGTTCTCCAAGATTGATCTGCGTTCCGGATATCATCAGATAGCTGTAGCTGAGTCAGATATAGAGAAGACAGCCTTCCGGACCAGATACGGCCACTACGAGTTCACAGTGATGCCGTTTGGACTGACCAATGCACCCGGAGATTCATGGATCTGATGCAGAGAGTCTTCCAAGCCCAGTTGGATAAGTCAGTAGTCGTGTTCATAGACGACATCTTGATATTCTCCAAGAGTCGGGAGGAACACGAGCAGCATTTGAGGACAGCCTTGGAGACTCTGAGAGAGAAGAAACTATATGCCAAGTTCAGCAAGTGTGAATTCTGGCTGGACAAGGTGTCATTTCTTGGACATGTGATCTCAGCTGAGGGAGTTTCAGTAGACCCAGCTAAGATTGAGGCAGTGAAGAGCTGGCATAGACCTCGCACTGTGACAGAGGTTAGGAGTTTCCTTGGGTTGGCTGGCTACTATAGACGCTTTGTGAAGGACTTCTCCAGGCTAGCCAAGCCCTTGACCTCTCTGATGAAGAAGGACAGCCCGTTTGTATGGACAGAGGCTTGTGAGGTCTCCTTTCAGGCGCTGAAGGACGCCTGACCACAGCTCCAGTATTAGTGATCCCTGAGGGGAACGAGGGATACGAGGTGTATTGTGATGCTTCAAGCAGAGGGATTGGTGGGGTACTGATGCAGAATGGCAGAGTGGTAGCGTACGCTTCTCGATAGCTGAAGAAGCACGAAGAAAATTACCCCACACACGACCTTGAGCTCCTCGCCATAGTCTTCGCCTTGAAGATCTGGCGACATTACTTGTATGGAGCCACAGTCCGGATTATGACAGATCATAAGAGTCTGAAGTACATCTGGACCCAGAAGGAGCTGAACCTGAGACAGCGACGATGGGTCGAGCTACTGGCTGATTATGACATCAACCTTCAGTACACTGAAGGTAAAGGGAATGTCGTGGCAGACGCCCTGAGCAGGAGAGCATACTCACTCCTAGCCTTGATAGAGACGACCACGATAGCTGAGGAGATATACGCAGCCCAGGACAGTGATGTATACCTACAGGGCGTCAGGCAGAAGTTAGCAGACGGTTTGACTGATGGTCTGAAGTATGAGTACGAGCTAGACAGCGAGGGACACCTTCGAGTCAGAGGCAGACTCTGCGTTCCTCAGGATGCGACAGAACTTCAGACTAGGATTCTCTCCGAGGCTCATTCCTCTACATTATCAGTACACCCTGGAGCCACCAAGATGTACAAGGATTTGAAGCAGTTATTCTGGTGGAGGGATGAAGAGGGATGTAGCAGATTTCGTCTCCGATGCCTCACCTGTCAGAAGGTGAAGTTTGAGCATCGCGACCAGGAGGCCAGATTCATTACCAGTACCGTGTGGAAGTTTGACGACATCAGCATGGACTTTGTGGTCGGTCTCCCTCCAGTATAGGCGACTGAATTCTATTTGGGTGATAGTCGATAGGTTGACCAAGACAGCCAGGTTTATACCTATCAAGGACACATGGAAGGTGCCCAAGCTGGCTGAGGTGTTCACCACAGAGCACATCCGGTACCATGGGGTACCGAAGATATCGTCTGATCGTGACACACGTTTCCTCAGCGATTTTGGCGTCAGGTGCAGGAGGCGTTTGGTACTCAGCTACGCCTTAGCACAGCCTTTCACCCTCAGACTGATGGGCAGACCGAGAGGACGATTCAGACGCTGGAGGATATGCTGCGAGCGTCGCTCTGACTATCAGGGGAGTTGGGTAGAGCGTCTACACCTGGTGGAGTTCTCCTACAATAACTCCTACCACTCATCTATCGGCATGGCACCATTCCAGGCTCTGTATGGCAGGCCGTGCCGGACTCCCTTATCATGGAGTGACCCTACCGAGGCAGTCCTGATTGGGCCCGAGTACGTTCAGACACTGCAGGATGACGTCAGAGTTATTCAGCAGCACATGAGGGCAGCGCAGTCAAGACAGAAATCCTATGGGGATCAGCGCACCAGAGAGCTCGAGTTTCAGTTGGGTGACATGGTTTTCTTACGGGTGTCTCCGATGAGAGGGATATTCAGATTTGGGATGAGGGGGAAACTAAGCCCTAAGTATGTCGGTCCGTACAGGATTACGGAGCGAGTGGGCCCAGCTGCTTAGACTAGAGCTACCAGCGGAGTTGGGGAAGGTACACGACGTGTTTCATGTATCTCAGTGAAGAAGTATATGCCTGACCCTTCTCACGTACTAGCCAGGAGACTGGAGATTGAGCCTACACTGAGGTATGAGGAGACTCCTATTCGGATCTTGGACACGAAGGTCCGAGAAACGAGCAGATCAGTCAAATTAGTGAAAGTTCTTTGGGAGCATCATGGGGTTGAGGAAGCTACTTGGGAGACTGAGGACTCCATGAGAGTGAAGTACCCACATCTATTCACATGATATTCCTATCCTCTGTAGCTCACGTTAGTAGCGGTACGAGGGCGTACCTTAGCTCTTTTAAGGGGGATATACTGGCATACTCCTCCTTCGTTACCTCATCCGGATTATGCCCTGTTGCATTGTTAGTAGAGGGAGAACATTATTAGTAGAGTGAGAGGTGTATGTACGTACGTAGTTTTACATTATGGCACGGTAGTATGTGACGTTTGATTTAGTATATCTTGGTATGTTTTGATTCAGTTTTATATTTTGATTCAGTTTGATTTGATTCTGAGTAATCTCGAGTGGAATATTGTAATAGTATGGATGGAAGTTAAGGAGGATTGGATTGGTAGAAATTCGTTGGAATTATTATCGTTTCAAGTTGATGTTTAAACTTCGAGGCGAAGTTTCTTTTAAGGGGGATATACTGAAATACCCCTAAATTAATTTAGGGGATTTGTTTTATTAAAACTAAACAATACTATTAATTATTATATCATAGTGTGGGATTGTGAATAATAAATCATTAAATCCTTATAGGGAATTATGAAAATTAAATCATGGAATTCCTTCCATTTAATCTTAAATAATATTATTAAATATTGGATTACTATATATTATAGTATTATGAATTTAATAAAAATTTATAAGTCAATAAATCTTGGAAAAATTTCTAAACACTCCAAGTATATTATAAAGATTTTAGAAAGAGTTGGAACATTGTTTTGACACATTAAAGTCAATATAAAATCCTAGAAACCCTAAAGCTTTTCAAGCCTTGCTAGGGTTGAATTTTTGAGAAGGGTCAAACCAGCCCATGAAACCTATACCAATAAATAGGTTATGGAAAACCATGAAGATCAATAAAAAGAACGTCAAAAACGGATCATGCTAGCCAAAGTTATGATAAAATGAAGTTTAGAGCCAAAATTTTGAAAAGATGCTGATGTGGCAAGTCTGCTGACTCACCCGCGCGCCTCGGGATACACGCCCAACACTTAGTCGATTTTATCCCCTTGCTTTTCGCTAACCGATTTCAGATTCTGCCCTAACTTGTGACATCCATATCTCTCTCATCTTTTGGAATTTTTTAGTGTCGTCTTTTGCATTCTCTTCTCCCACAAACACTCTTTCCAACCATAACTCGCACTAAACCTAGATCATCCTACATCAACCGGAAATTCGATCCAAAGTAGCCACCCTGCGAAACCGAAAACGCAGATTTCCAGTTTCCTTCGATTTCAGGTAAAATTCATCTTGCCATAACTTCCTCATCTTTCAACCAAAATTCGATTTCTATAGCTCGTTGTGTAGATCTCTAATCCTTCTACAACTTTCATGTTGATGACCAAGGCTGATTCATAACCGATTGGGAGAGCGAGACGTCTAAAGATCTCGATTCACCATTGCATAAAATCATACAGAAAACACAAGGTATAAACTCGTAACTTTCAGCTCCGACTTCTTTCTGTGTAGTGCAAATTAGGGTGAGTTTTTGCTATCAATGTGTAGAGTTAAGTTTCCTCTTTAAATTAAGCCCAAGAACAAAGCCTAACTCGATCTGTACTGAAACTTATAGTGTTACAAAGTTGGCTACTCAACCAGCTCGTAAAGTTTGAGTTTTTCCAGAACCCGTTTTTGAATCCCATCGATTCGAGCAATTCTGGTGAGTTTTCCTTCAAATTCTTTCGATTTTTCTAATCGCCCTTACATTATCGGTCAAACCCATGTTCCAATTGCATCAATTAAGCGTTAGATTGAAAGAATTTGTGAGATTTGTATTCGGAAACCCGAACTAAACCCTAACCTCAAACCAGAATCGAAAACCACTGAATTCTGCAAGTTAGCTAGTGAATTTGGTATCATTAGAACCGGGATTGAATTTCGAAACCATAGAAACAAAAATCATCGAATTTGGTTCTATAGATTTTGAGGAATTCGCAATTTAGTACTCGGTTATCGCTGGGGGATTGGGGATGAACTCGGGACTCAGTGGCCGTCCGATCGTAAGTTTTAGAAACGGACGGCCGAGATTAGATCTGGGGAGTTTAAGTTGGTTATGAGTTTTAATATTTCCAGAATTAAACCCTAACTTGTTGAATTAATTTAAATACCTTCCCGAATGTATTTTGACTTTAAATATTAACCATAGATTCCTTATAAAACCTAGTTTATTTTTATCTAAATTAATATGGTTTTGGAGTTTTTAAACGTAAGTTATGATTTTTGCAGTTACGGGTATTATGGAATTATTTGGTTAAATAAAAAAAGATATTTTTATGAAATAAAAATTTTATAATATGTCTAAAATGTAATAGCTACTATATATTTAATTTGGGAATTTTTGGACAATGGTAAATGGGGTTGAAAATTGTGTTTATGAATATTTCTTAAGAATAACTTATAATATAAGGTTTTTAATGTAACAAAAATTAAAGTATGGTTTGTTAATAAACTTTTTAAGCTGGGAAAAATAGGGAAAACTAAATTAACATTTTATAACAGTGTGTTTATAAATGTTTTGGGTATTAGCTTTTAAGAGAAGTGAAATTGTTTACATATATGTATATATACTTAAATGGGAGAATTAAAATAGAAACTTATGTTAAATCAAGGAACTTAATTATTCTACATCTTATTTATTATATTATATGGGAGTTAATATTCTTAATTAAAACTAAGGAAAAATATATATATTTACACATATATAAAATGGGAATAAAATAGTAACTTAGGGTAAAACAGGGGGCTAATAAATCAACACTTATATTAACTAAATATTATAGGAGCTAGTATTCTAAGATGTAGTAGAAGGAATACCTTATAAAACATACATGGTATGCAGATAAACGTTGAAGTAATAAAGATAATTTAAATACAATAAGCTACATAGGGGATGTCTTAAATAAATTCTAATACAGGTACGTACGTATAAATATTAAATAAATAAGGGGAAAATACTTTGTTTAGTAACCATATATCGGTTGGGGATATGCCTAAAAGTTATTAAACATAATTAAATACAATAAAATTTCTTAAAATGTTATGGATAAATCTTATATAAAGATATATATATATATATATATATATATATATATTTATAAGTACATTACAATAGATGAAGGAATAACATTCCATGTGATAGGTATAATAAGAAGAATATATAAATTAAACCTTAGGATTTTAATCGGTGTGTAATTAAATAGTCATTAATAATTTAAGGGTTTAATTACACAACATAAACGTAATACGTTCTTGGGTTAACTCACTAAGCCTAAGTCTATGAACTCCAAAAGCCTTGTTAAACAATTCAAAGAGAGGTTGGGCCACCCTCGGGGTTAAATGAAATACCCCAAACAAATTAAACATGGATTAAACATCTAATCACATTAATTAAGGCCTAAACATGCCTTAAAAGTCAACTGAGAACAACAGTGGTCAACACAAAGCAAGACTTTGCACCCTTTGACTGTGTAGGGTAAATAAATACCCAAATGAACTACTTAGGACCTAAAAATTTGTCCTAAGCATATTAACACATAACTAAACATATTACAATAGTTGGACAACACTCCAACACAAAGAACAAGCATTTTCATGCTTCAAGGTCAAGTAGGGCAAAAATGTACTCTAAGAAAACCTTAAAGGTCTAATGACCTCTAAATGGTATAAAATTGGATTCCATGATCAAATATCATGTTAGGAACACAAAAAAACAATTATCAAAGAAAACGGAGCTCAGAAACACCTTATGACACAAAATGTGCACTAAAACACCTTAAAGCACGTTTTTGTGTATAAGCTCTAAGATAATGACTTTTTGTCATTTTAATGACTAGAGTATATTCTTTATATCATTA
This sequence comes from Limonium bicolor, assembly GCA_023374045.1. Taxonomy (NCBI): domain Eukaryota; kingdom Viridiplantae; phylum Streptophyta; class Magnoliopsida; order Caryophyllales; family Plumbaginaceae; genus Limonium; species Limonium bicolor. The sequence goes on from CM041776.1 coordinate 28,380,358, forward strand.
ATTTGACATGATAGACTATATTATAAAGTCTAAATCAAAGTTTGAAAATAAAATCAAAATGGGTAATTTTGGATGAATAGTACCCAAAAATAACATTTAAATACTAAGTCTTAACCATGGTCAAATGTCATCCATTGACCAAACCCAGCATTGCCTACCTCCATTAGCTGTCATACCCATCCATTAATCAATCTCTAAACAAATATCTAGTCAATCTAATGAGTCACCTATTTACTATTTCATAAAGTAATATTAATTAACTTATAAGGACAAAACTAGCTTATTCTTCTCATTTGCTTCATTCCCAGCCGACACCACCCTTCCTCATCCTCTATTTTGCTCCTCTTTGACGGTAAGAACATGCCATATTCGGAGAAGAACACCTTGCTACCTAGGTAAGCTTATTAAGCCATTTTATGTTCATTCTCTTCACATTTCTTTCCTCTTTCCAAGGAGCTAAGCATCAACCATTTCCATCCATTGTTTTAGGTTGTTTTGGAGGTTAAAACATGAGTGATTCTCAGCTGTAACAAGGGAAGGAGAAGGGAAGTTCTAATCTTGATCTTTTAAGGTAAAAAAGTGCTTTAAGCACTTATGTCTTTATTCTCTTCAATTCCGGTTTGGAAACTTTGTTTCATAGGCTTATTATCTTCATCTTAACATACTTATTCAGTTGGTACATCAAGAGCTTCAAGGTATAACCAGATCCAAGCCAAAAACACCATTTTAGGCATTTTAATCAAGGTAAAAATTAGCCATCTTCTAATCTGAGTTATACCAGTTTAAAGCTTGGTTTTAGTAGCTCTTTTGATGCTCTTTAACTACTGTAAATACAGGCCGAAGACATCTTTGTCTACCTTGGTATTTTAAGGTAAAATTTAGCTTGAAAATATACATTAAACACTTCTTATGGTTAGATCTTGCTTGGAGACTAATCATGCCTTAATTGCTGTTTGAAAACATGTAAACTAAGCTGTGGAAACTTTATCTCCAAACAGCCGTGGCCAAACAAGGCCTAAACTAGGCAAAAACAAGGTATAAATCACTTAAACCTTCACTTGGTATATTAATATGTAATTATACATATGTGTATAATTTGTGCCGTGAGTGAACAAGGTTTATAGGTCTTATTTTGACTTTAGGTGATTAAGGAATGGTTTAGTAAATTTAATTACTAATTAATTAGCATAATTGTCAAATTTAAGACATTATGTGGAAAATTGGTAAATATGGAAAAGATGGTGGTAAGGCTGAGAGTTTAATGCATTTTTGGGCATTTATGTGTAATTTATTTTATAAGCTAATGTTTGTAATAAGGCCATGTACTTTAGGCCATTTTATTTATGTATTTATAAGGTTTTAGTTAAGTATAGGTGGTATATATGCATTACCGCATATTATAAGGGGTTAAAGTGTAATTAAATTAAATTTGGGGGCTATATAATAATAAAGCCGAAAATTAGAGGTTTAAAGGAGTTTATATAAAAATTATAAGATTATATAAAGTTTTGGGGTTAAATGGTAATTTCTGAAAAGATATGGGTATAAACCGTAATATATGGTTATTGATGGTCAAGGCAATATTAAGGTGGTCAACCTTGACCATATGGTAGGTTTTGACCAAATTAGATAAGTTAAATAACTAATTTAAGGTTTATATTAAGATAAGTATTTATTGGTAACAATTTTATAACATATGTGGTAAATATGTTTTTACCGAAAATAAAGGGTGTAAAATGGTATTATAAACACCCATGGGTTATTAGTTTTAGGAATTTATTTGGTTGGTTTTGGAATTAAAATAAACTATATATGTATAAATTTTTTTCTTATTACACTTTGGAATAAAAGATGGGGTGGAAATGTATATACCGAAAGTATATGGTTAGTAAGGGTAATTATAACCCTTTGGTGAAATTTGGTGATTTTTAGAATTATATAAGGTTATTTAATAAGATATGTGTATAATATATAGTTTTAATGATATTATAAAAACTATATGTTATAAGTTGGGCCAAATGGCAAATATAGGAACTTGGTGGGTTAGAAAAATAATATAGAACAGCTATGGGTCTGTTTGGAATTTTACAAAAATATAACCATATGTTATACCCTTTTATAAGTTAAAAATGTTATATTATATAGTACATATAACATGGTATAAATAATGGGGTGATTTTGTAAATAAAGGAAACTATGGATTATGGAAAAGAATAAGGTATAAATGTATATGCCTATGCGGCAATATAATATAGTTTTGTATAAAAACTATAGGTTATAAATTAAAGGAAATAAAAATATCATATTATATGATATTAGTATATGGTATAACATTACATAATGTTATGTGGTCAAAATGGAATTTAAATAAATTAAAGGGCTGTACCGAATTCTAAGAGTTGGAAAAATGAATTTTAGACTAAGGTCTACAATGTTATAAATGTTATAACAATTATATGGTTTAAATGGAATTAATATAAGTAAGGATATACACATTAAATAATGTGACAAACTATAAATAAATAAGATTTATAAACTAAGGTATTTATTGAATAAACCTTAGGAGTTGTAATTATACAACATAAAATGTTACATAATATTAGGATAATAGTCTTAATATAAGTTGTATAATATAATACAACTAATGGGAATAATCATCTAATATAAGGTGATAAAATGTAACATATGATATAAGAGTTTTGTAACTCATGAAACTTACCTATGTGGTAAATATATACATATACAAGAATAATGTATATAAGGATGGATATATATATATATATATATATATATATATATATATATAATATATAGGTTGGAAACCATATAATATAATGGTGGTGGTTATTACATGAAAGAAAAATAGTTACAAACTATAAGTTATAAGATTTTGAATGCAAATATAATTTGCTAAAGATAATGGATTATATAATACAATGTATTATAATGGATGGTGGGAAGATAATACAATATAATATAAGTCATGCATGCATACATGCAACTATAGGTTATATATACCTAAATTTAATGGTGGATAATTAAAGAAGTATAATGAATTAAACTTAACAGTCAAAATATTATGACATATGAGTTTTAGTAACAAAGCCGACCGGTTTAGATAAACCCGTAACAAATAACTGTAGAAATCCGGGGATGAACTGTCGGGGTTACTTGTTATTCGGAAATACCGGATGTAGTTAGTCATGGAGACTGACTTATAGTTTTATTACCGTTTAGATCATACTTCAGACGGAGGCGCTTGACGAGCTAGTGGTCTACACTGCGTATCCTAGGTCTTGGTGAACGGTATGTAAAGGGGTTTGATCCGAGTTGTCCTAAGGAAACTCCTTGGGCTCGATTTGGTTGATATCACTTGTGGGTTAAGTGTTTTGGATACATGTATGTGATTATGTGCTACTGCATTAATTATTTATGCACGAGCGTCCCACGGGACTAACACTACGTCGACTATAGATTGACTTATATGAACATACATATACGTTAATGTGATAACATGACGGTTACTTGATATAATACCCATAGTATTAATATTAAGTATATGGTAACCTAAGTAAAACACTTAGGAATGAGTCACGACATTGTCGGTCTCTAGAGCATGGATCTCGAACATGAATATGACCTAGATTACTTCTAGGTATGCGTGAGACCCATTGGGCAGCTAATTAATAATTATATTCTCCATAAGACTAAGAGCATATCTTAAACATTATGAGAGAGAGATGGTATGAGTCGAGGTGAGGAATCCCGGTAGTTTACGAACTACTTGGTTGCGCATTTGTGATCACTGAGGGGTTCCCGATCGGGTTCCGCTCCAGGTTTATACCCAACGAGCCCTATTTGGATCGTGGGTCAGGTGGCTACGGCCTTTTACATGGACGCCTTACGAGGCTAAGAGAATAGTCAGGGGCCTCCGGACCTCTGGCGAAATGAGCACCTTTGTGTGTACGGGAGGACTACTGTCCATGGTGAGGTTATCGGGTTGTCTTAACATGACGCCCAACTAGTATTTAATTAAACATGGTTTGGATGGGGCCTTAAAGGCCAAATTAAATTAACTATGGAAACTGTACGCTACGGCGATTGTACATTGTACATTATACTGCAATTATTTCGATATGTTCAATTATACAACTATTGTTGGTGATATGAAATGAATGTTTGGATTGGATGGATGATTATGTATATTATACATGTATATTACAGTATTGATTATAACTGTAAAATGGTAAAGCATGAAACCAATCTAATAATAAGATGGTTAAAATGACTAAGTGACCATTAGGGTCCAGACCCGGCATACTCAGCGTCTATCGCTGATACTACACCATTATGCAGGTTGTTGATTATCGCCGAAGCCGAAGTGCGGGAACAGGGTAATTAGAGTTTATTTTGATTACCGCACAGGGGATTTATTTGTATAGCAATGAAGATGGTGAATTGTATTATGGTAAGATTATGTATATTTGAGATTGGGTAGACGCTCACTTGTCGACGTTTATGGTTTATGGACTTAGTATGATGTATAGGAGTTTTCTCGTTGTCACAACGGTTAGCAGTCTGTTTATGTTGGAAGTTGGATGTAGTTTGGCTTCGTTGCTCGCATGGGCGAGTAATGGCCGGTGACACCCGAGTGAGTATTGTTGTTATTATTTATTCTTCCGCTGTAAGACGTTTTATTTATTGCTACGTGAGAGATTATTACGTGATTATGGAGAGGGGTGTAACATTAAATCCTAAATCGTTCCAGTTTAAACGGAATGGGCCTAACAAAAGATTTAATTAACGAAACCTAGCCCAAATCCTTGTGAGAGAATAATGTTAAACCTGGAACTATAAATCAGTAAGAATAGAAGGTTGTTTAGTTTATAAGTCCCTTAACTAATCTACACTTGGAACACCTTAATTTTAGGTTACTATTGGGGAATCACTCATTCGAGTTAATTACTGTTCTTCACATACCGGGTACGATTTCTTGTACTCTTATGCTTTGCTAACAAGACTTAAGGGATGTTGTGACAAACACTAACTGAGCTAAAGTGGAATTTCAAAAAGGAAATGGTTGTGTGACTAACTCAGCTTGAGTGACTAACTGAGCCTTGAATGTGAAACTTACATGGGTATTGGTTACTTCTATTTGGTTGTTCCGTTAGACATTAGCTGCTTAGGGTTTACTTCTGCACTCTGTAGGACTGAGTGTTTTGGTATTGCTCTGGGTAGCTAGTGATCTAGTGGGAATGTGGAGAAGGTCAATTTTGGTAAATTCTTCTTTTGACTCTGGATATCGTTTCATCCATGAGCTGGGTCTTGTTGTTTCGACGTGCGCGCGTCTTCAATGGTAACAGTGAGGGGTTGTATATCCTCTGTCCCAAAAGGGACGTAGTAAACAGTGAGGGGTTGTATATCCCCTGTCCTAAAAGGACGTACTTGGCGGTGGGGGCCATCTCTCCCAGTTGATTTGTTTCCACTCTTGAGTTATGGGTTCTTGGATCTCTTCTTTCATTCCTAGTCCTTGTGACTACTTGGGTTTTCCTATTCCTCACTGAAACTGAATCTAACACAAACAATGGATGTACACTAACATATGGTATGGTTCTTCTGATTGACTAACTTTAACTTTCTGTTATGTATTACCTTTGCAACTTGTTATCTTGACTTGGTGATTTGTGAAATGCCTTGTTCCTCTGTGTGGTTTAAGTGATTGTATTCAAGCTATTATTTATTTAAGAGTTGTATTATAAGTTTGTTTTTGGAGGATCGTACCAGTTCCATTCCAGGGAACTGACCCACCCCTCTCGGGGTGGGCTGCTTGGTTTTATCTTGCAGGTACGAGTTATTATACAGGTGGCCACGAAGAGAACGAGTGAATTGGGGTGGGATTAGGTTTTGTGGAGAGTTTATGTGTTTTATTACTGTTTTATTTTTGTTAAGTTTTCTCGAGGTTCAGGTCGTGACTGTTGTAATCTTTTGAGTTGTAAATTGGTGAGGTTTGGTGCCGGGTGTTTGGAACCCGATGGTCTGTACGCCTTTAGTATTTTATTTCCGCTATAAATATGTTAAATAGGGGCGTTACATTTTATCATAACTTTGGCTAGGATGATCCGTTTTTGATGTTCTTTTTATCAATCTTCATGGTTTTCCATAACCTTTTTATTGGTATAGGTTTCATGAGCTAGTTTGACCATTCTCAAAAAGTCAACCCTAGCAAGTCTTGAGAAGCTTTAGGGTTTCTAGGATTTCATATTGACTTTTATGTTTCAAATCAATGTTCCAACTCTTTCTAAAATCTTTATAATATACTTGGAGTGTTTAGAAATTTTTCCAAGATTTATTGACTTATAAATCTTATTATTAAATTCATAATACTATATAATAATATATAGCAATCCAATATTTAATAGTATTCTTTAGGATTAAATGGAAGAAATCCCATGGTTTAATTTTCATAATTCCATATAAGGATATAATGATTTATTATTCACGATTCCATACTATAATATAATAATTAATAGTATTATTTACGGTTTTAATAAAAGAAATCCCCTAAATTAATTTAAATTAATTTAGGGGTATTTCAGTATATCCCCCTTAAAAGAAACTTCGCCTTGAAGTTTAAACATCAACTTGAGACGATAATAATTCCAACGAATTTTCATACCAAACCAATCCTCCTTAACTTCCATCCATTCTATTTCAATATTCCACTCGATATTACTCAGAATCAAATCAAACTGAATCAAAATATACCAAGATATATTATATCAAACGTCACATACTACCGTGCCATAACGTAAAACTACGTACATACATACACCTCTCACTATACTAATAATGTTCTCCCTCTACTAATAATGCAACAGGGCATAATCCGGATGAGGTAACGAAGGAGGAGTATGCCAGTATATCCCCCTTAAAAGAGTTAAGGTACGCCCTCGTACCGCTACTAACGTGAGCTACAGAGGGATAGGAAAACATCATGCGAATAGATGTGGGTACTTCACTCTCATAGAGTCCTCAGTCTCCCAAGTAGCTTCCTCAACCCCATGATGCTCCCAAAGAACTTTCACTAGTTTGAGTGATCTACCTCTCGTTTCTCGGACCTTCGTGTCCAAGATCCGAATAGGAGTCTCCTCGTACCTCAGTGTAGGCTCAATCTCCAATCTCTCTGGCTACAGAACGTGAGAAGGGTCAGGCATATACTTCTTCAGCTGAGATACATGAAACACGTCGTGTACCTTCCCCAACTCTGCTGGTAGCTCTAGTCTATAAGCAGCTGGGCCCACTCGCTCCGTAATCATGTACGGACCGACATACTTAGGGCTTAGTTTCCCCCTCATCCCAAATTTGAATATCCCTCTCATCGGAGACACCCGTAAGAAAACCATGTCTCCCAACTGAAACTCGAGCTCTCTGGTGCGCTGATCCCCATAGGATTTCTGGCTAGACTGCGCTGCCCTCATGTGCTGCTGAATAACTCTGACGTCATCCTGCAGTGTCTGAACATACTCGGGCCCAATCAAGACTGCCTCGGTAGGGTCACTCCATGATAAGGGAGTCCGGCACGGCCTGCCATACAGAGCCTGGAATGGTGCCATGCCGATAGACGAGTGGTAGGAGTTATTGTAGGAGAACTCCACTAGGTGTAGACGCTCTACCCAACTCCCATGATAGTCCAGAGTGACCGCTCGCAGCATATCCTCCAGCGTCTGAATCGTCATCTCAGTCTACCCATCAGTCTGAGGGTGAAAGGCTGTGCTAAGGCGTAGCTGAGTACCAAACGCCTCCTGCACCTGACGCCAAAATCTGCTGAGGAAACGTGTGTCACGATCGGAGACGATCGTCTTCGGTACCCCATGGTACTGGATGTGCTCTATGGTGAACACCTCAGCCAGCTTGGGCACCTTCCATATGTCCTTGATAGGTATAAACCTGGCTGTCTTGGTCAACTTATCGACTATCACCCAAATAGAATTCAGTCCACCTCTAGCTGGAGGGAGACAGACCACAAAGTCCATGCTGATGTCGTCAAACTTCCAGCACGGTACTGGTAATGACTAAATCTGGCCTCCTGGTTGACGATGCTCAAACTTCACCTTCTGACAGGTGAGACATCGGGAGATGAAATCTGCTACATCCCTCTTCATCCCGCTCCACCAGAATAACTGCTTCAAATCCTTGTACATCTTGGTGGCTTCAGGGTGTACTGATAATGTAGAGGAATGAGCCTCAAAGAGAATCCTGGTCTGAAGTTCTGTCGCATCCTGAGGAACGCAGAGTCTGCCTCTGACTCGAATGTGTCCCTCGCTGTCTAGCTCATACTCATACTTCAGACCATCAGTCAAACCGTCTGCTAACTTCTGCCTGATGCCCTGTAGGTATACATCACTGTCCTGGGCTGCGTATATCTCCTCAGCTATCATGGTCGTCTCTATCAAGGCTAGGAGTGAGTATGCTCTCCTGCTCAGAGCGTCTGCCACGACATTCCCTTTACCTTCAGTGTACTGAAGGATGATGTCATAATCAGCCAGTAGCTCGACCCATCGTCACTGTCTCAGGTTCAGCTCCTTCTGGGTCCAGATGTACTTCAGACTCTTATGTTTTGTCTTAATCCGGACTGTGGCTCCATACAAGTAATTTCGTCAGATCTTCAAAGCAAAGACTATGGCAAGGAGCTCAAGGTCGGGTGTGGGGTAATTTTCTTCGTGCTTCTTCAGCTGTCGAGAAGCGTACGCTACCACTCTGCCATTCTGCATCAGTACCCCACCAATCCCTCTGCCTGAAGCATCACAATACACCTCGTATCCCTTGTTCCCCTCAGGGATCACTAATACTGGAGCTGTGGTCAGGGCATCCTTCAGCGCCTGGAAGGAGACCTCACAAGCCTCTGTGTGACACCCGAGAGAGGGGTCACCTCCCACATCGATCGGGAGAGAGCACGAACCATACCTTATTAGGGTGGGGATACTCTTCCCTTGTGAGACGCGTTTTGGGGCGGAAACCCCAGGAACAAATCCGTGCGGCCTTGGGCCAAAGCGGACAATATCTCACATGTGGGCTGTTTGTCTGGGCTGTCACACTCTGTCCATACAAACGGGCTGTTCTTCTTCATCAGAGAGGTTAAGGGCTTGGCTAACCTGGAGAAGTCCTTCACAAAGCGTCTATAGTAGCCAGCCAACCCAAGGAAACTCCTAATCTCTGTCACAGTGCGAGGTCTATGCCAGCTCTTCACCGCCTCAATCTTAGCTGGGTCTACTGAAACTCCCTCAGCTGAGATCACATGTCCAAGAAATGACACCTTGTCCAGCCAGAATTCACACTTGCTGAACTTGGCATATAGTTTCTTCTCTCTCAGAGTCTCCAAGGCTGTCCTCAAATGCTGCTCGTGTTCCTCCCGACTCTTGGAGAAGATCAAGATGTCGTCTATGAACACGACCACCGACTTATCTAACTGGGCTTAGAAGACTCTCTGCATCAGATCCATGAATCTCGTTGGTGCATTAGTCAGTCCGAACGGCATCACGGTGAACTCGTAGTGGCCGTATCTGGTCCGGAAGGTTGTCTTCTCTATATCTGACTCAGCTACAGCTATCTGATAATATCCGGAACGTAGGTCAATCTTGGAGAACACCTTAGCTCCCCTTAGCTGGTCGAACAAGTCATCGATCCTGGGCAGTGGGTACTTGTTCTTGATCGTGACATTGTTTAACTCCCTGTAGTCGATGTAGAGTGTAACGACCCCAAAACCACCCTAGGAGTTAGGGACGTTACACGCCGCGTATCTATTACCTAATAACGCAAGGCTCTAACATACGAAACTCAAAACCAAAGCAAAGTACACTTTTATTAACTGAAAACGGTTACCAGGTCTATCTGACATTACATACAGAAGCCAAACTACATCACATAACATAATCAAATTACAAAAGGACCTTAAGCCACAACTACAATTACAAAGTGAAAGACGAAGCAGAAAGCAGAGCGGAGTCTTCAAAGGAAACTTAAACCTGCAAATCAGACGGAAATAGGGGTGAGCCAAACTACAGCTCAGCAGGTGATAAACTTCATCAGCTGAGCATGCTCAAAACATATACTGAACATAATCATACTAATACATAAGCTTAGCAAATCAGACCGAAAGTTGTGACATAAAGCAGATAGAGAATGAAGCTTTCTCAAATCAGAGGAGTGACAGGTCAGAACCGAAATAGAAGTTGTCAAATCAGAGCAGAGAAGCAGAAACTGAGTAAACTGAACAGAAGTCTTAAATCAGAACAAAGCAAACCACAAACTCAAGTTCATAACAGAAGCTCAATCAAAACAGAGGTGGGACACTAGACACCAGCTGACACATCAGAAGGACTCATATAACGTCCTATGGATCCGAAGATCCCACAACAGAAGCCGTAGAGACAGCTATGGACCCGTCGGTCACTAAACATCCAAGGGACCCTGAGAGATATAACAGAAGGGAACCCAAGGGAAAAACAGAAGGAATTCCTGCGCAGCATGCTACGGGACAGCCAGACCCGACTATCCAAGGCTCAGAAGCTAAACATCTAGGTCCCAAAACAGAAGCTTTACAAAACGAAGCAGAAGCCTTTACAGAACAGAACAGAACAGAACAGAGGGCCAAAGCACATCACACGGATCATAAACCTTTATCAAAACAAAAGTCATATACTGACTATAAATCACAGATAGCAAACAGAAGCGTAGAAGCTCAAACACTCTTTCTGAGCAAATCAGAGTTCAAAGGCTTATCTAAAGAAATTCAAATTAAAGTGCACATATACATGTGCCGAAACATATTAGAACAGAAGTACTCGAGAAAAGAAATCCAACGCCGCAAACGGCACTCAAAACGGAGCTCAAACGAAGGAGTTATGCCAAAAACAGAGGCATGTCCGAACTTGCGTCCGACCTTGCAAGTTCGGACAGATGCCGAGAACAAATACCGCAGAGAAATCACAGTGTCCGAACATCGAAGTTCGGACTGATGTTCGGACGGTTTTTCGGAAAGAGTTACGCGGGACGTCCGAGCTTCGAAGCTCGAAGATTTCAGAAAAACGGGGTGTCCGAACTTCAAAGTTCGGACTGAAGTTCGGACACACCCCGAATGCGAAAATACAGAAGCTCAAAACATGCTGTCCGAACTTCGAAGTTAGGACAGAAGTTCGGACAGCACAAAATCAGCAGAGCAGAGGCTACGAACAGATCAGAAACATTACCAAAACTTCACAAATCTATACCAAAGTATTACCCACACCAAATCAGACATAAACACAGAGAAACCATGGGGTTTCAGCCACTCAAAACGCAATTACAATGCATTAAAACTCACGCACAAATCCATGAACAATCCTTATAAAACCCAAATCAGCGGTACTCAGAATTCACAAAACAGAGGGAAATTTACAGATGTAAATTCACCATTGTCAAAGCAATACTTACATAACCAAAATATACGAATCAAAATACTACCCACGGGGTTTTAACACATTAAAACGCAAATCAGAAATCACCCAAATCACCACAAATCAGAGAGTCAAATAAACATATACGGAAACATTTCTCGAAACCCCCGTGGGTGAACACACACAACCGAATCCATCTACCACCTACCTCACATCCGACGCAAAGCCATCTCTGCGGACCCTAACCAACAGACTCCTCGAGTCTCCACTTGCAACAACGAACCCTCAGACCGAACAATTCCAGAATTCTAGAGTTAGAATCAGAAAAGAAAGAGGGGAAAACTTAATGGAGAATAGAACCGGAACTTACAAACCAAACCTGACAGACGATTGATATACGAACGGAATTCCACAAGCAGATCTCTAGCAATCAGTAATTGAGAGGAAATTGAAGAAGAGAAAGAGGAGCAAAGGGAGAAGAACTTGACGCGTAGAGGATGACCAGAGAACCGTCAATGAGAGAGTGGAGAAATTATTTGATCGTGAATTAGGATGAGAGAGAAGAGGGAAATAAAATAGTTTAATAACCCACTCTCTTAAGATAATAAATAACAAAAGGAAGAAGACAAATGTAACCCTCCTTCCTCAAGCTGACATATTAACATTAAAAGAATGTCATAGGCTATTTAATATAAGATTACAAAATAGCACAAACTCCCTTTGCGAATCAAAAAGAAAATAAAAAAAAATCTGGGGCATAACAACATACCCCCCTTAAAAAGAATTTCGTCCTCGAAATTCGACGAAACCCAGAATATTAGCAGATGCACTTCAAATATAGGAACGCTACGAACACGAACCAAGAGCTAACGCTCAGAAACGAACTCACTACTGATTGACCGACAGAAGAACGTGAAGATGATCACAAACACATAACTCTAAGGCACCGAAAGAACACTCACAAAGCTATCACTCAGAATACACTAGCTGATTCGATGATAGAGGAAGCAAAGCAGAAGATCACTGATGGCACAACACAAGGACACAGAAGGAACGCTGACATAGCTCAGAAGCTTTTACCACACATGAGCTGACACACCGAACACACTGCCAGAGGAACTAAGCACAAGATTACTGATGGCTAACTTGCAGGCACAGGAACAACACTTACTCATTTCAGAAGCTCTATCCTCAAAGAGCTAGCACTCAGAGTTTACTGGCTGGCTCACTGACAAAAGAAGCGAAACAGATGATTACTGAAAGCTAAGCACGAAGGCTCAGGAAGCACATAAAAGATGACCACTCGTCTAAAAGTTCACCTCGCTTGAGCTAACACACAACCCTACAGGCAGATTCACTATCAGAATGAGCGAAACACAAGATCACAGAAGGCAAAGCTTGAAGGACTAGAGCAGCACTCACACTTGTTGCTGACTGACAAACTGAAGGGACATAATAGAGGATTACTAAAGCTCAGCCTAGAGACACAGAAGGAATGCTAAACTCTCTCAGAAGACGTCCTGCTACAAAGGACCAACCAAACAATTCTTTCAAACCCATACCTCAAGCCCATACAAAACCAAAGCTCAACACACCCTCTGAAACACACGCTGAAGCACCCATTTCTCCCATCACACAGAACTTCACAGGCTAAGCTCACACCACAACCCACTCAGAACTAAAGCACAACCTACACTCCAGAACACACGCTGAAGCGCTCCTAGACACCCATCACACAACTCGGACCTCGTAATCCAAACCCACTCATCACCTTAGCCAACTCTTCTGATCCCACACACATCTCACAGCCCGATCACAATGCACTAACTCACATCCCAGAACACAACACAAACCCACGTCACCAGCACACAACCGAAGCACACAACTCTAACAAACCAAAACTTGCATTCGGTCACCCTTTTCCAAAGGGCCCGACTCCCTCGGATTCAGACTCAAGCACAAAAAGCACACAGACAGTCAGACACTACGCTTCCGCTGCGCTACCCTGTTAGTGGACAACCCCAGAGCAGACGCACTCAATAGACTCCAAGAAACAATCAAATCATACAGCAAACAGCAGTCAAATTACGCAGCAGGCAGCACACAACACATAACATGCAAGGACACGGAAGCGTAGGCATGCAGACACCCACAAAACCCAAAGAAAGCCAAACCTGGCTCTGATACCACTAAATGTAACGACCCCAAAACCACCCTAGGAGTTAGGGACGTTACACGCCGCGTATCTATTACCTAATAACGCAAGGCTCTAACATACGAAACCCAAAACCAAAGCAAAGTACACTTTTATTAACTGAAAACGGTTACAAGGTCTATCAGACATTACATACAGAAGCCAAACTACATCACATAACATAATCAAATTACAAAGGGCCTTAAGCCACAACTACAATTACAAAGTGAAAGACGAAGCAGAAAGCAGAGCGGAGTCTTCAAAGGAAACTTAAACCTGCAAATCAGACGGAAATAGGGGTGAGCCAAACTATAGCTCAGCAGGTGATAAACTTCATCAGCTGAGCATGCTCAAAACATATACTGAACATAATCATACTAATACATAAGCTTAGCAAATCAGACCGAAAGTTGTAACATAAATCAGATAGAGAATGAAGCTTTCTCAAATCAGAGGAGTGACAGGTCAAACCGAAATAGAAGTTTGTCAAATCAGAGTAGAGAAGCAGAAACTGAGTAAACTGAACAGAAGTCTTAAATCAGAACAAAGCAAACCACAAACTCAAAGTTCATAACAGAAGCTCAATCAAAACAGAGGTGGGACACTAGACACCAGCTGACACATCAGAAGGACTCATATAACGTCCTATGGATCCGAAGATCCCACAACAGAAGCCGTAGAGACAGCTATGGACCCGTCGGTCACTAAACATCCAAGGGACCCTGAGAGATATAACAGAAGGGAACCCAAGGGAAAAACAGAAGGAATTCCTGCGCAGCATGCTACGGGACAGCCAGACCCGACTATCCAAGGCTCAGAAGCTAAACATCTAGGTCCCAAAACAGAAGCTTTACAAAACGAAGCAGAAGCCTTTACAGAACAGAACAGAACAGAGGGCCAAAGCACATCACACGGATCATAAACCTTTATCAAAACAAAAGTCATATACTGACTATAAATCACAGATAGCAAACAGAAGCGTAGAAGCTCAAACACTCTTTCTGAGCAAATCAGAGTTCAAAGGCTTATCTAAAGAAATTCAAATTAAAGTGCACATATACATGTGCCGAAACATATTAGAACAGAAGTACTCGAGAAAAGAAATCCAACGCCGCAAACGGCACTCAAAACGGAGCTCAAACGAAGGAGTTATGCCAAAAACAGAGGCATGTCCGAACTTGCGTCCGACCTTGCAAGTTCGGACAGATGCCGAGAACAAATACCGCAGAGAAATCACAGTGTCCGAACATCGAAGTTCGGACTGATGTTCGGACGGTTTTTCGGAAAGAGTTACGCGGGACGTCCGAGCTTCGAAGCTCGAAGATTTCAGAAAAACGGGGTGTCCGAACTTCAAAGTTCGGACTGAAGTTCGGACACACCCCGAATGCGAAAATACAGAAGCTCAAAACATGCTGTCCGAACTTCGAAGTTAGGACAGAAGTTCGGACAGCACAAAATCAGCAGAGCAGAGGCTACGAACAGATCAGAAACATTACCAAAACTTCACAAATCTATACCAAAGTATTACCCACACCAAATCAGACATAAACACAGAGAAACCATGGGGTTTCAGCCACTCAAAACGCAATTACAATGCATTAAAACTCACGCACAAATCCATGAACAATCCTTATAAAACCCAAATCAGCGGTACTCAGAATTCACAAAACAGAGGGAAATTTACAGATGTAAATTCACCATTGTCAAAGCAATACTTACATAACCAAAATATACGAATCAAAATACTACCCACGGGGTTTTAACACATTAAAACGCAAATCAGAAATCACCCAAATCACCACAAATCAGAGAGTCAAATAAACATATACGGAAACATTTCTCGAAACCCCCGTGGGTGAACACACACAACCGAATCCATCTACCACCTACCTCACATCCGACGCAAAGCCATCTCTGCGGACCCTAACCAACAGACTCCTCGAATCTCCACTTGCAACAACGAACCCTCAGACCGAACAATTCCAGAATTCTAGAGTTAGAATCAGAAAAGAAAGAGGGGAAAACTTAATGGAGAATAGAACCGGAACTTACAAACCAAACCTGACAGACGATTGATATACGAACGGAATTCCACAAGCAGATCTCTAGCAATCAGCAATTGAGAGGAAATTGAAGAAGAGAAAGAGGAGCAAAGGGAGAAGAACTTGAACGCGTAGAGGATGACCAGAGAACCGTCAATGAGAGAGTGGAGGAATTATTTGATCGTGATTAGGATGAGAGAGAAGAGGAAATAAAATAGTTTAATAACCCACTCTCTTAAGAAAATAATAAATAACAAAAGGAAGAAGACAAATGTAACCCTCCTTCCTCAAGCTGACATATTAACATTAAAAGAATGTCATAGGCTATTTAATATAAGATTACAAAATAGCACAAACTCCCTTTGCGAATCAAAAAGAAAATAAAAAAAAATCTGGGGCATAACATAGAGTCTCATGCTCCCGTCCTTCTTCTTGACGAAAAGCACTGGAGCACCCCAAGGTGAGACACTGGGTCTAATGAAACCCTTATCTAGTAGCTCATGCAGCTGCTTCTTCAACTCAACCATCTCTGCAGGGCCCATCCGGTAGGGAGCCTTAGCAATCGGTCCCGTGCCAGGTATGAGGTCGATGTTGAATTCAACCTCTCTCAGCGGTGGTAGTCCAGGTAGCTCCTCTGGAAAAACGTCGGGGTACTCCGACACAACGGGAACATCGCTCTGGAACTTCGGATCCGTCCTCAGATCCGGGGCATAACAGTAATAAGCGGTAGCGCCCTTGGACACCTCCTTCATCAGGGATAAAGCCGATACAACCTTCACAGTCGGCTGCTTAGGCTGCATTCGGTATGACACAGTGATCCTTGTAGCTGACTTCAGGAGGAGACGATGCTCTGCACAGTGTAGTCTGCCTCGGTACCGCTGTAGCGTGTTCATGCCCACAATTACGTTGAACCCCATGCTAGGGAAGACTATGACATCCAGAAGGAAGTCTGCTCCCTTGATGTGTATGCTTAAATTCTTGCACTGCTTACTGCAATTGATCAGCTCTCTGGATGGCAGCAAGACTGAGTAGTCATGGATATCCTCTGTGGGAGCACTGATCTTAGCATGAAACGCTTATGATATGAAGGAGTGGGAGGCACCCGAATCAAACAGGATTGTGGCCTCCACTCCATTAACTAGGAACGTGCCTGAAATTATAGGATAGATTTTTAAGATTCTGGGTAAACGTTCCAAGGTAATTACTCAAAGTTAATGTTTATACCTGTGATGACCATTCCATTGCTCTTTGCTTGAGCCTGGTTCAACACATTCAACCTGATCCCTGAGTTTCCAACCCCTACAATGAAGCAACAAAATTCTTAGAATTTCCATTCTTATTAAAAGCTTCATGAGCAACTTAAAATTTACAATGCTGAAATTGTAAAGTACAAGGCTAGGTCTGTCTAAAGGTTAGGTTTAGACGGCCCGGTTTCATGTGGGTCTGGTTGATGATGGGTGTGGGGGCTGTGTTGGGCTTGATTCTCTTCACCCCATGGTAGATGAGTCTAGTTGCCCCACCAAAAATTAGTACATCACCCGACTTCAGGGGGATCTTGGTAGCAAGGTCCATCCTCCTTTGATCACCAAATAGGAACTCCTCATCGTCTCCAAGCGATATGGACACCACTAGAACTCCTCTAGTAACGGACTCTGGCGATTCGTCCTTGTCTTGATGCATCCCTAGCTTACCCTCCTTTCCATAGAAGTTGATGATGCATACATCGGAGGTTAGGTCTGGGACGGGCTCATCCTCCAATTCTTGTGCTGCCTTAACTGCGGCTTTAATGATGGTCTGCAGTTCCTCCGGGATTGGTGGCACCTCCACCTCTTCATAGCTCTTGGTGGTGTGGTTCCACTTCTTACCTAGGCACATGATCTTCACCTTCATGGTTGAACCATTCTTGAAGGTAGGGGTGTAAAAATTTCCTTCATTTATACCTAACTCCCTGATCTTGAGGATCAATGCATACTGGACTGCTGGGGTCAGGTACTCTCGTAGTAAGATCATCCCAGGTCTCAATACCTCACACTTCTCTGGTGGGTGTGGCTTGGCTTCAAAGGGGATGTTGGATGTGGAAAATGGAAAAATAGGAAAGCAAATATCGAAAGCTGAATGGAAACAACAATTTGCCACTAAATAAATAAGTCACGGTTCACAACTGGTAATGAAAAGGTTTGAAGCTAAACAAAATAAAGGGTTTATAGTTCATCCCTTTTACATTGGAAAAGAAAAACTAGCCAATGGAATGTAAAGAAAGTAAAAGTCTAAGCCTCTTCGTGAGGGAAGTAGTCCTCACCAGGTGAACTCGGGTCATCACTTGCTGCCTCGACGCGGTCCACCAGGTTAAGGATCGATGCCTTGCCCGGCCTCTGGGGTAGTTCTGTCCCGGCCTCTATGGATGGCTCTGGGTAGCAGCTGGTAGACGGTCCAGCACCTCCTGTGCCACCTCGACCTCCTCCTCCATTAGTCTTAGGAGCTGGGGCTCTAGTCGCTGACCCAGTACGTGGCTTGTAGTCCCTAGAATCCGGGTTTGAGAAGCACTCGAAGGATCTGTGCCCCTTCCTACCACAGTGGTGGCACGTCACCAAGGTTCCGTCACACTCCTTGCCTGGGTGGTCCCGCTCGCACTTCCTGTAGAAGTACTTCCGTACAGGTTGGTTTCCTGTTTCAGTTCAAGGTTAGTAACGTGATAACAAAATGTAACCACATTGGAGATTCTAATTTATCTCACCCCTAAATGGCTGAGAGCGGAGGGGCTTAGCATCCGCATGATAAGAGACAATGGCTTTCTCGTTCCCTCCCTTGAAAAATCTTCCTTTCTTGTCATGATTCTGGGAAGAGCTTCCTCCATTCCCTCTTCCACCATCTCCCTTCCTCTTGCCTAGCACATAGTCCTGATAGGCAATGGTGGTCTCGCAGTCATTCGCGTCATCCGCTAGCTCCTGTGGTGACAATATGTGTTAGTGGGGAAATCTTTGCGTACCAGAAATTCTAAATCATGTTCCATACCTGTAGGGTCATCCCTCTGGTGGAACCGATCATAGTCATGATCCTGAAGTTCAAGCCGGTGTGGAATTTATCCACCAGATACCTCGGAGCGTAAGCTCCCTCACCAATAACAGCGAGCAGCTCCACAAATTTATTATAGTACTCAGCAACAGAGGAAGTTCCTTGCTTCAGCTGCTCGAACTCGCTCCTCGTCCTCTTCTGCAGGTAGGATGGATAGAACTTGGCTCTCAGGGCCACCAAGAAGGCTTGGAAGCTGAAGTCCGCCTGGGCAGTCAGCTCAGCTCTGGCGGTCTGCCACCATCGATGCGCGGGTCCCTGGAGAAAGTAGGCCGCTATGTCCACCTGGCGACCCGCTGGAACGTGCAGAGAGGTGAAGGCCTTCTACATCTCGTCGATGTATCTCTCTAAGGTTGTAACGCCCCTATTTAACATATTTATACGGAAATAAAATACTAAAGGCGTACAGACCGTCGGGTTCCAAACACCCGGCACCAAACCTCACCAATTACAATTTACAAAAGCTACGGTCCGAACTCAAGAAAACTTAACATTATTAAAATACAGATAAATTTACAACAACTCTCCACAAAACCTACTCCCATCCCAAACTCTCATTCTCTTCGTGGCCACCTGTAAATCAATTCGTACCTGCAAGATGAAACCAAGCAGCCCACCCCGAACGGGGTGGGTCAGTTCCCTGGAATGGAACTGGTACTAATCTCCAAAACAGAATTTTAAAAATAGCCTTTAAACAAGCAGTAACTTGGAATCAATACTTAAAACAAAACAGAGAAACAAGCACTTTAAAAGTCACCAAGACAAAGATAGCAAGTCAAGATAGAGACAACAATAGAAAGAAAGTTAGTAAACAAATTCACACCATGCGTTAGTGAGTGTCCAATGCCTTAGTTAGATTAAGTTCCAGCTAGGAGTAGAAAGACAAAGTAGTGACCAGGACTAGGAATGATTGATAGATAATGAAGAATCCAATAACCCAAGAGTAGAATAAACCCCAATGCCAATTACGTCCTTTTAGGACAGGGGATATACAGCCCCTCTCTGTTAACTACATCCACTAGGGATAGGGGATATACAGCCCCTCTCTGTTAACTACGTCCACAAAGGACAGGGGATATACAGCCCCTCTCTGTTGCCGATGAAGACGCGCGCACGTCACCCAAACAAACCCAGCTCATGGATGAAAAGATATCTAGAGTCAAGAAGAATTACCAAGATTGACATTTCCAAAATTCCCACCAGATCATTAACTGCACCAGAGTGATACCAAAACACTTTGTCCTACAGAGTGCAGAGGCGTAAACCCCGGGCAGATAATATCTAATGAAACAACCAGATAGAAGGAACCAGTAACCATGTATGTTGTTCATCCAAGGCTTAGTTAGTCATACAGGCTGAGTTAGTCACACAAACCATTTTTCCTTAATAAAACCATTTAGGCTCAGTTAGCATTTTTCAAAACGTCTCTTAAGTCTGTTAGCAAGCATATGAGTACGAGAAATCGTACCTGGTATGTGTAGAAGCAGTAATCCACCCTTGACTAAACTTGAAAGTGCAACACCCACTAACAACCTATAATTAAGGTGTTCCAAGTATTGATTAGTTATGGAACTTGTATAACTGAACACCTTTGTTCTTACCGGGTTATAGTTTTAGATTTACAGTTATCCTCTCATAGCACCTGGGCTAGATCTAGTTAATTAAATCTTTTGTTAGGCCCATTTCAGCTGATTAGGAATGATTTAAGGTTTACCCTAAGAGTGGCCCAAACTCTCTTGGACTGTTTAAATGGGCTTTCGAAGTTCATAGACTTGGGCTTAGTAGGTTAGTCCAAGACCGTGCTACGTTTTGCTATTTAAATTAAATTCCCTAAAAGGATTATGCGAAGTTTCGAACGTGCAACCTCGACTCAGTTCCAGGTTTATCTTGACCAACTACGCCATTGAATTTCTTGTCTAAAAGATATGTCTAACTTTATTTTGATTACTTACTCTTAGCCATGGGATTAGTTTAATTAAACTTTAAAGTTATCGTTGGTTAATTATTACAACATCGATTAAAGACCTAAAGTTTAGCAAATATATATATATATATCTTATTAGGTTTCCCGCAGGGAATGTTAACATTATCTCTTAATATTTCTAATATATTTATGTGCATATATTAGGATTTATCCCAAAACATTCTTTAAGAAATTTTATTAAATTTAATTACTTTTAATAACTCTCACACATCTAGTATTCACAAAGCATTTTATCTGCTTAGTTATTACCTATAGGATAAAGTATTTTATTTCTTTTAGTGATGCCATATATATATATATATATATATATAGGATTTACTTAAAACATTATTCATGTAGTTATATTGAATTCAATTTTCTTTATTAACTTTTACACATATTAACATCTGATATATGGTTTAAAAATAAGGTATTTCCTCAAGCTTTAATTAAGTATATTAACTTCCACATTATATACTAAATAAAAATGTAGACTAGTTTAATTCCTTGATTTAATATAAGTTTCTATTTTACTACTCTCATATAAGTATATATATATATATATATATATATATATATGTATATATATGTAAACAATTTTTACTCCACGTAAAAGATAATACCCAAAATATTTATAAACATACTGGTATAAAATGTTAATTTAGGTTTTATTATTTTCCCCAACCTAAAAAGCTTATTAACAAACCAAATTTTAATTTTTGTTACATTAAAAACCATATATTATAGGTTATTCTTATGAAAATTTCATAAACATAATTTTTAAACCCATTTACCCTTGTCCAAAAATTCCCAAATTTAATATATAATAACTATAACATTTTAGACATATTATAAAATTTTTATTTCATAAAAATATCTTTTTAAATTAGCCAAATAATTCCAGAAAACCCGTAACTTGCAAAAATCATAACTTATGTTTAAAAACTCCAAAACCATAATAATTTACATCAAAATAAACTAGATTAAATAAGGTATCTATGGTTAAAATTTCAAGTCAAAATACATTCGGGAAGGTATTTAAATTAACTCAACAAGTTAGGGTTATTTACTGGAATTTATAAAAACCTTAATTACTTAAATCTGAAACGTTTTAATCTCGGCCGTCCAGATTTTAACTAAAACCGGACGGCTGACAAGTCGTGAGTTCTTCAGCGAATGAAAATCGAACCCGAGTACTAAATCTTCAATATCTCTCAATCTACAGAACGAAATTGAGTGATTCTTGTTTCATTCATTTCGAAATTACATTACGGTTCTAATGACACTGATTTCACCACTTATGATGCGGTATTCCACAAAATCGAATCTGGGTTCGAAGAGGTTAGGGTTCATAACAGTTCGAATACGATTTGGCTAAATTCTCTTAATTCAACGCGTAATAGATTAAACTGGAACATGGGTTAGGTCGGTAATGTGATTACGAATGACAATAACGGAGCAATTTGATCGGAAACTCACCGGAGTTGCAATAACAGAGGAATTCGAATTCGGAATTCTGGAAAGTTTCGAACTTTTGAGCAGTTCACGAGGCCGACTTTGAGGATCTATAACTTGCAGTACAGATCGAGTTAGGCTATGTGTAAGGGCTTAATCGAAAGAGTAAACTTACCTCTACATAATGATAACAAGAACTAATCCTAACCCGCAACACACAGAAAGAAATTGAAGTCACAAGTCACGAGTTTATACCTTGCGGTTTCGGTATGACTTTATGTGCTGCAGAATAAGAGACTTTAGGCAACTATATCCTCCAAACGGTTACGAATCAGACTTGGGCATAAACATGAAAATTGAAGAGGGATTAGAGATCTTCAAAACAAGCTAAAGAAATCAAATTTTGGTTGAGAGATGAAGAAGTTATGATCGAACGAAAGTTACCTGAATTCGGTGAGAAACTGGAAAACTGGGTACAGGTTTCGCAAGTAGGCAACTTTAGGTCTAATTTGCGGCTGATGTATGATGAATTAGGGTATGTGTGAGTAATGGTTGGAAAGAGGAAGTTTTGGAGAAGAGAATGAAGAAGACGGCATTGAAAAATATTGAAAGATGAGTGAGATATAGCCGTCTAAAGTTAGGGCAAAATACTGAAATCTGTTACCGAAATTCAGGAGATAGAGATCGCCTAAGTCCTGGCGCGTGAGAGCTTGACACGTGGCAGTCATTAAAATTTTGGCTCTAAACTTAATCCTATCATAACTTTGGCTAGGATGATCCATTTTTGACGTTCTTTTTATCGATCTTCATGGTTTTTCATAACCTATTTATTGGTATAGGTTTCATGGGCTGGTTTGACCATTCTCAAAAAATTCAACCCTAGCAAGGCTTAATAAGCTTATAGGGTTTCTAGGATTTTATTTGACTTTTGTGTTTCAAACCATAGCTCCAAATAATTCTAAAATTTAAATAATATTGGAGTGGTCTAGAATTTTCCCAAATGATTTATTGAATTATAAATCTTTGTTAAAAAATTCCTATTACTATATAATAAATTAATTTAATTTTGTATTACTATTTAGGGTTTAAAATAAGAAGTCCCCTAATAAATTTTTAATAGTATATATATTAAGTTTGGTGGGTAATTATAATATTTAATGGTTTTTATAAAAAAGAAATCCCCTAAATTAATGTAAATTAATTTAGGGGTATTTCAAAGGTCTCGGTTTTGGCTAGCCTTCGTAGACTGAAGGGCGTAGATTGTTGACCGCCTTCAGCCAGTTGAACTCCTGGGGACCGTTAGGTGGTGGTGGTAGTGGCTGTGGGATCTGAGCCTGCTGCTGACTAATCAGCCGTCACAATCTGCGCTATGACCTCTGGGGTGACAGTGTTGGGTCCATAGCCTCCTGAAGGCCAGCTCCTCTTCCTCCTCTTCGAGGCATCTAGCTGGTATTGACGGTTTGTTACTCAGAAGGCGTATTGCTGAGTCTAAATATCTATGTAGTAAAGTATGTAATATTATAAAGTCCTAAGGACGGTTCGTAGGTACGTGAAGTAAAAACGTAATATAAAGTAAGTATGGGGTAAGGGTCACGCGCCTTTCTGGAATTCTCACTTCCCAATTCTACCCCAGTTCCCCGTTTAAGTGCACCTATAATCTAAGTATTTCACTCGGCTTGTTTCTCGGGTTCAGAGTGTAACTACGCTCTGATACCAATTTCTGTAACGCCCCTATTTATTAACATATTATAGCGAAAATAAAATACTAAAGGCGTACGACCATCGGTTCCAAACACCCAGCCCAAACCTCACACCAATTTACA
The DNA here is from genome assembly GCA_023374045.1 of Limonium bicolor. Lineage (NCBI taxonomy): Eukaryota > Viridiplantae > Streptophyta > Magnoliopsida > Caryophyllales > Plumbaginaceae > Limonium > Limonium bicolor. The sequence continues at coordinate 28,404,336 of CM041776.1, forward strand.
GCTTGAAAGATTACAACAGTCACGGTCTAACCTCGAGAAAACTTAACAAAAATAAACACATAGCTCTCCACAAAACCTAATCCCATCCAATCACTCGTTCTCTTCATGGCCACCTGTATAATAACTCGTACCTGCAAGATAAAACCAAGCAGCCCACCCCGAGAGGGGTGAGTTAGTTCCCTGGAATGGAACTGGTACGACCCTCCAAAACAAACTCATAATAACTCCTTATAAATAATCTAATACAATCACTTAAAACCACATAGAGGACAAGGCACTTTAAAAATCACCAAGTCAAGATACAAGTTGTGAAAGAGACAAATAACAGAAAGTTAAAGTTAATCAACTAGAAGATCATACCATAAGTTAGTGTACATCCATTGTTTGTATTAGATTCAGTTCCGGTTAGGAGTATGAAGACCCAAGTAGTCCAAGGACTAGGAATGAAAGAAGAGATCCAAGAACCATAACTCAAGAGTGGAATAAACCCATTGGGAGAGATGGCCCCCACCGCCAGTCAGTTGTCACAAGGACGAGCTAAACAGACCTCTGTTGTAACACCCCATCCAACATTAACATACTTACAATAAACTGCAGCGGAAAAACACCCTCATCACATTACTTATCTCGTTGGTGTTACACGCCGTTAGCCACCCACTGGCTAACAAGGCTAATACATACACATTGTACCGGTCTGATGGCTAAATTCCCGAGCGACTACACATACTATTCCTTTCCATTAACAACAACAACAACGTACAACTTTCACTACTACCGAGTATTTATAAACTGGTGCCGACAACAATTTCGGTCTTACTACACCTCTGTATGCTACCCTTAAATGATTCCCATGTACAATGTCTACCCCGTCTTACTCTCGGACGGCTTCCAGCTCTCTGTACCTGAAATAGGAAAAGAAGAGAAAGGGTGGCCCCCAGGGGCTCAGCACCTTTGCTGGTATGGTAATCCCGCAGCCCACATGCTACCGGGCCACGCACAACTAATTTCGTCTTAGCATGCGGTTGATTATATGTAATCATGCATGTAACAGTAAACACACAACACTTAACATTTCGCCTCAATGGGCTCAACAATCGGATAATCCTACTTAATAAGTCACTCATGGTATTCATCATCCCTAGAGTGTTCCTCCTCTAATGGAGCTACTTCCTTAATAGACGACACATACCCTTAAATCGGGTTATCCTTAAACGCCTCTATCACAAACTGGGAATCATATCCATGATCACACACTCCACATTTTACAACATATAACATACACTACATAACAACACTTTGCACGTTTCCACGTGCACCACATAACTCCGCAAGAGATATTGCATCACCACAAAGAAACATAACATAACGGGAATGGTCCTCTCAGGAACTGACCCAAACATTGCTAATACACTGGTGAGCCTAGAGAATGTTGCCAGTCTCATTATAAGCTCGTTACTAACTCGTCTACCGTCTCGTTAAATGAACGGTTAACTTAACACAAGGTGTCTCGGATATAGTGACCCAAGCACACCGAAACAAACATAACAATAGTATGCCCCTGTGGAGACGTGAGTCAGTAATAGCCTTGGTTAAGCTAAAGGAAGGTTGGGAACCAAATTGGAAAACAACCATAACATACGGAGAGGATCGAACCTGCTATGACAACGACCCCCATACTCACACGCGTGGCCGGAAAGACCGGACTCCTCACGTCCCCCGTTAGCACTTGTTCGAAGTTCAACTTTGAACTTTATTAAACATCACAACATTGGTTAAGTCTTGTTAGACATACACAGGGAAGAGAGAGTCATACATTCACATACAACAATCACACACAAACATCACTAACCAACTCACGCATAGCCATGGTTAGAATGGTCCTTAAGTCGGAACTTGTTTCCAAGGATACCGTTCTCCTACTTTACCTAATAGTGTTAACTAGCCCTTCAAGCGCATTCGAGGTTACCGGTATCCGGCGTAAACATACAATAACAATAACGACTGTAAACTCGTTTCATGATTTATCCCATAACGTGGCAAACATACAAAAAAAACACATTGGCATACAAGCCGGTGTAATCCGGTAGGACACAGTTTGCAAGAAAACCATACCTGTCACCGTAGTCCACTTATCATGTCCACTTATGTTCCGCGAGCAATTCTCGAACAACTGATACATTACATTACTTTTATTAATATTGGGGTAACATGTTTGCTTAACGTTTAAAGCGCCCATAGTTTACCCCGTCATTCCCATTACCTAACTTACTCTTGTGATATTAAGTTTACACTCTCACACATCAAACCCAACACTTGTTTACACATTTTAAAGCAGGCCTTTATATCTATCAAACAAGGCCTAAACATCACCTAAAACCATTACCATAAATTCCCCATGATTAGACATCATTTTCCAACCTTAACAACATTTTTTAAGGGTCGCGGACTTGGTCCTTACCTTAAGTCCGCGACCAACACATTAGAAAACTCTCGGGCGATTTTAATAGGGTGGTCCTGGACCTTGTACTTCCCTTAAGTCCCGGACCCAACATGTTAAACTCTCGGCCATTTTAAAAGCTTGGTCCGGTCTTGAACCATGACCTAGGTCCCGGACCAAAGCTCACAGATTGTCAAAATTGCATTTTTTCAGTGTTGTTGTGCCTTAGTTCTCCACCTCCATTAATTGTATAACTTACATATGATCTTAGGTATATCTAATGCCAAATACCACTTCGATTCACCTTAAAACATAGTCCACTTGTTACCCCCACCCCGGACCCAATTTTCTTATACATACACCAACACTTATAACATTTGACTCTAGGTTTCTAAATGGTGTTTCTCACCTTTGATTACAACTATCCCAACATGTTTCCTCCTTACCTTAACTCATCTCCCAAGCATCTTCTCTTACTAAACACATCTCCTTTTCTCAACTTCCTAAAGTTCCTTTCTCAAAACCTACCTAAACATTATTCCCACCTTGCACATTATCATAATCTAAACCTAATAAACAAACTCCTCCAGACTTAAATACATCCTCAAAACACATTGAATTCCTAGAACTTCCAAGATAACACCTAAGTCCTTGCATCACTTCTAAATCACCTTACACATGTTTTCCTTCTCAAGTAAACCTTTATTCACCTTTAAACACTTCCTAGTTCACCAAAACTTTCTTAAAACACTTAGAACTTCTCACACATTTCCCCAAATTTTTGGCCATAGCTTCTCTTGTATTTACTCACATCCAAACACTTAGGTTTTTACCTTATTTCATTCAAGAACACCTAAAATCCATCAAACACATTTTTATACACAAGACTTCACACATTTAGCACTACATCACAATATAGTGCATAACTTAAATTGCTTGGCACTTAGGCCCTTAAACAACATGGCTCTTAGCCAGTAAATTGCATAAACCTTAAAACTGAATTTCCCCACATAAGTATGCCTTTGACCTGCAATACATACACCAATCATATGTTCTTTACTAGTCTCCTTGAGAACACTTTACTAGGTCATTCACCATTTGCTCTTTAGGTAGTTTTAAACAACATTATAAGCTATATTTCTCCTAAGGCATTAAACCACATTAAGATAGCATATTTACCTCTTTTCCTCCCAAATTTCTTTCTTTTTCCTTACAAAACCGGTAAGGCATTTGGTTCCTTGCCAACTACTAACATTATACACAACATAATGAGTATTCAGCTTTAAGCTCCATCTCATTGTAAACCCTAGGTTTACATTATTTCAAAACATTAATGTAGTTGTTTTACCTTAATCTTTGAAGGGTGTTTGAATATCTATGAAGAGAGGACTCCACCTAGTCCTTGAAAGATTCAAATGGAGCTAGAACAAAGCAACACAAGGAGCTCCATCAATGAATATTTTCGGTCACACACAAAACATGGAGGAAACTTGATTTTTCTTTGAGATTCCTTACCTAGGAGCAAGGAGATCAATAATATGTGGAAAGACAAGCTCAAGCTCCATCAATGGTGGAACTCCTATGGCCCGAAATGGTGATCTTCAAATTTTGAGAAGATAGAAATGAAGATCTTGATGAGAGGAAGAGAATGGTGGTGTTTGTTTTTGATTTGGTTAGTGAGCTAGGTTTTACAAGAGTTCAAGGTGGACTTCCATGGTGGTGGTGCTATATTACCGAGAGAGAACAAGAAGAAGAAGGAAGAAAAGTTGGGACCGTGTGAAATGGAGGGAGGAAAGGAGAGAATGAGATAAGATTGCTTTAAGAAGAATTTGTAACTTATAAAGCAAATAGTTTTACTTTAAGCTTAACTTCACTTATTTGATTTCTTTTACATATTGGTGACTCACACCATGAAAAACCGGCCCCCATATGCCTAGGAGGGATAATAGTCTTTGTTGACCAATTTAATTACTTATAACATTATATGTTACAAACTAGCTTATAAAAGTTACTATTCAAACTAAGGCACATAGAAGTGAAATTTTTGATTTCCCATTAATATAGCCACCCAAATGTGATACTATATAGTACACATGTTAATTAAAGAGAATGATGGACATTTAGCCATTCAAAACTCATTTACAAGACAATTTTTCAAAAACGTGCTTTAAGACTCCTTAAAGCACATTTTGTGTTTTAACTTGTTTTCAAGCTTGGTTTTCTTGGTAATTGATTTAATATGTTCATTAACATATTTATAAAGTATAGGTATGACCATTAGGTCTTATACAAATTTATCCCAAGCTTAGAGCACATTTTTGCTCATATTGACTTTAAGGTATTTCCTTGTGTTTTATTTGGTTTAACTGTCCACCAAAGTTTCCTAAGGACTTATTTAGCCCTATCAAATCATAATTAAATGTTATTAAGTCTTGGTAGGCTCTTTGGGTCCTAACCAAGTTCACTCATAGCTTAGAGCATGTTTTTGCTCAAACTGTATCTTAGCGTTTTATTGCATTTTACTATGGTTTAAAATTGTACACTGATGTTCCTAAGGCACTTTTAGCCTTTATGTAACATAGTTTTATATTTAAACCACATATCAAGGTTTGGGGTATTTCAATCTACCCCCCTTAAAAGAACTTCGTCCTCGAAGTTCACACTTTTCACACATCAATAGATTAGAACACAGGAATCACTTGGAAATAAACTTCCATAACCAAACACACTTTACATCACAACCTCGGACTTAATGGTCCGGGCAACACATTCACATCCACACATAAATAACATATCCACATGATAACCTCGACTCTATGGTCCGGGTATCTTAACAACACTTACACATACATAACAATCCCTTGGACTCACTGGTCTCGGGTAACATCACAACATTTGGACACATAGGTCCCCATAACATAACAGTCTTCAGACACTTAGGTCTATGTAACACAACACATTTAGACTCATAGGTCTCAATAGCATACACTTTTAGGAAATCCAAGTCAAAACAACATTATCACACATACCACACAACATGTCATAGCATGTAAACAATCAAAAATATTTACATACACACTGTGATCCCGCAGAACCCGGTCGCGATGGACACCTTCCGTCCCCGTGCCTTTGGGAGATTAAAACAATCACTTAAATTTAAAATTTCCTTGTGAGGTTAAGTAAGAAGACTTTAATTATGTAAGTATCCATCAACGTTTTATAAATACCAATTTAAAATCCTTTTGAAAACACACACAACTCCAAGTCCAACTTAAGCTCTTTGCTTCTTTTTCTTAGCGTGGTTGTTTGTGACCACTTATAGGGAGCTTCAAGATCGTCCAACCCTGATGTGATCAGCAGCAGTGTTGAACTATCCTTCTACTCCAATTTGTGTTCGGCTTCCCTTGTCACATGCAAATCAAGTTCCACTCCCACTTCATTTTCAAGCATCAAATAAATCACTCATTCCAATTTTCTATTTTAATCATTCTAATCATGATCATACATCTCCAAAGATAGAACTTCGTCTATCAGTTACTTCCACTCACTTTAATCCTGTGCCTAGGGAATCTTATTCTCACTAGGTTCTATGTCGGTATCATGCCCTTTCTTGAATCACTATATAGTATGTATAACACATATATTTTAAAATACAACACACAACTTCACATTTATACACTGTCGGGGCTTGTTCCCCGGGAGCTCTACTCCCCACACTGTACTATCACACACAACTGTTAACAAATACACACACTTATCACAATGGTATTCGCATCTTCTGTGCGCAATTACCACAATTAAACCATAAATGGATGTGTATGTTTACATAACACACACCAATCACCAAAAACAATAATTTTGTGCTATGCACAATATAAGTCACATACACCACGTACTATTGTACGGTAATATACACTAAGTGGTTTGCGCTCTACCCCCCTTAAAAGGGATTACGCCCACGTAATCAATCACTAAACATTGGCTTAAAATGTTCTGCCGTCGTGAAGTGTTTTAACTTCCACGCGGTCTATTACACAATGGATTCTGATTAGAGGATCTTAACCATATTGGCGGTTTAGTTCCTAACCAAGAATTCTCATTGGAGTTTGTTTAAACTCTTAGTTGGTTTCGATTCTGGCCTGTTAGGCTTCTAGGCGTTAATAACTAGCCATTCACTCGTATCACCATGTACATTCAACACTTGAATCACACTGGCTCACTAGTTTCTGCTGCGAAACTCTAGTAACTGTAGAGCTTAATTGCCCCATTTGTTATTCTACTGTATTGTACATCCCAATTATCACCTTTATCTTGGTGACAATGGTTTCTCAACCGACGCGTGGTATCTTTTACCGTTAGCGAATTCGTGAGTTATAAACTTTCTATCCACTTCCATAACACATTTACTGTGTACAGCTATGTATTTCACATGATTGACTTGTTGCCTTCCGACTTATTGTCGGTTGAGATTGAGCTACTACCTAGTGTGTAGTTGCTCTCTCAGCTATTTACAACATTTGGGGTATATTCCATACCGGTATTTGGCAGTTAGTGCTACTGTAGTCACTTACTGTTAATCATGCCTCCACATTTGGTTTTGTACAAGTACTCTTTTATTGGTGCGGCCTTGCATTTCCTATGCATCGGCCATTATAACATTATTGCTCCCACAATTACATGTTTCCAATTCCTAGCTATCTCATTTGATCATTACTGCACAAGTGCAATACCAAAACACTCAGTCATACAGAGTGCAGAGGTGTAAACTCTTGACAGTAAATCTCAATTATGCGATTCGCCATGGAATTCACACTGAATTCCTCATCATATAGTACCTACCAGTGGCTTATTGCCCAGTCTGTTTACATTGCTTACCTTGCATCTCTACTAAGTTTAACTCATAACTGGTCTTATCTGTTATATTATCGTTTAACAACATTTATACAACGGTCGCTTGTTGCGCACCGTGCTCTTATTCCTTGTATAACATCAGCTTATACCGTATCTGCTGTCACCTCAACTTCCACACATAAACTTACCATCATTCGTATTATGGTTCATCACTCATTTGGATGACTACTGAATGCTCCTTGAGCGTCGATCATTCGGTCACAAGCCGACATTATTCAGCTCGGTGTTTCACTTTATACACACGTACTACTAAGCTAACTGCTCTCTTTCAATAATACGTTGTCCATCCTTAACATATTTCTTGAACTTGATTTACATAACTACCGCTCCTGAGGTCTCACAACATCGAGAGTATCCCCACTCTTAATGCAGTGGTTCGTTTCCCACTCTATTCACTTATATTACATAACTTTTGCAGTCAATCTATTTTTCATAACACATTTTATTTGTGGCTTATAAGCCTTACTGCTTGAGCTCCGCTCATTGTAGGCTGTCCACACACATGTACCTTCTCTGTACAGTATTACATGGTTTGGATATTATATTGGGCTCCATGACAAGTCGTTGCATCACGTTCCTTTCCTGGGATTCCCCTTAGGTTTGTCAGTCCGTCTCCTGACAACTTATGTCTAAACTCGGTGTTAGTTTCAACCCTTGTGCTTCTGTCATGCATTTCGTTCAACAATTGTTGATGCGAACACCCTTCAGGATTGCTCCTGGGTGTTGCTAAGTTATTCCATCACATCTGGCTTACACTTATTGGTATATTCGGTTAGCTACGCCGTTTGCGTTCTTAACTGGTTTATTATCTTCTTCTGTGAAGATCAACATTTCCTGGTATTGTAGGTATTCATTCTGGGAGTTTCATCCCGTTCATTGCACATTAATGTGTCCACATTAGGCATTTCCTTAGCCATGGACAGGCTGGGTCTCCATTCCAGCTATAATGTTTATCCCTGAGGAATTCTTAAGACATGTGTGATGTCTTTATATAACAGTTAGTGCACTTCGCACTTCCTGACTCTTAAAACATTTCCTTGAAAATGAATTCACTGACTCTTTTAGTCTAGTTAGCTTAACTGAGTTCCTTAGCTTCAACTATTCCTTGTAATCCTTAGCTCTTGTCTGACTTATACTGCTGACCGTAGAACGGTGTCGACTACTTCCCGTGTTTCGGACTCCACTCGTATACATATGTGGGGTACCATACTGGTACATTGCTACTTACCCAACTAACCCATAAGTAGGTCTGTCAGGCCCACAAGCTCCTATCGGAGTGTGGTCGTCCCACAACACAGTTGGTACACTCGTAGTGTCCGTCACACGCCTAGGTGAAGTATTCTGTTGCCAACTCCCTTATATTGTCCCGTGACAATATTCATTCCCTGCTTCCCGAACTTAATCGAGGGAAAGTTTATCCATTGTTGTATCCTTGTCAACTGTCCTTGGTTTTACTGGTTTGGTTTAAAAGAAGGTTGGAAAGAAGTGTTGGTTTGAAAGAAAATCTGGTTTGAAAAGAAAAGGGTTTGTATAAATCTGGGTTTAAAGAAAAAAAATTTCATGGTTTCACAACATCTTCTTACCTTAACCAAGTCTAGCTTCTTGCTGACTGGTGTACTTACAATTACAAAGGTCAGGCTGTTAAGCCCTTCCATGGTTATAATGTTCACACTTAACTTCGTGGTACTTTACTAAGTACTTGTAGTGGTTATAAATTTCCCGAACAGCCCTGTTATAGCAGCACTTGCTATGGCAAGTGCGCCATGCTAACTGGCTATCGGTTTAACACATACCAGTTGTGGTATTGTTTTTACCCATATTGTCGTCAGTGGCCTTGTTGGCCCTCACTGACCTTACTGTCTTGATAATAATTCTTCTAGGTGATTTCTCACTGTCTTCACATGACGATCATCAACTAGGGTGTTTCCCATTCTGGGAGACCCCTTTTTCTTGGTATTGTATTCTCCTTGTAGCCCGTTCCACGTATTTGGGCACTACATTGTAGTCCCCTTGTCGGTTGGTATACCGTTGGTGTATTATTTATCAATTGTGGTTCCGTAGACACTCGTCTCGGGTTTTATTAATCCATTTCTTGCCTGTTGCACGGTTGGTGCGTTGCAAGTTGGTTTTTCTCGACTGCTTAGCATGTCGACCCAGGTTGCCGGAAATTCTATTCCTCTATACACAAGATCCTTCATTCTTTCTATGGAATGCGGTGAACATTGTTCAGATGGAGACCATCTCCGGGATTCCCAGTTTTCGGGATCTACCGTGTGACAGGTTCTCCGTACCTTTAGATGTGTTTAATAACAGCCAGATCGGGTATTTCCGAGTATGAGAGGACTTTCATCTCTCTGGCGTTGTTCCCCAAGTTATAAAACAGGGATTGTGGAGGGTGGGATGGATATTGTAGGTTTCCAGTAGTCACTGGTAGTCCTATCTAGCGTATCTCTCACGCTATCACTCAACCCTTAACCCAAAGTACTTAAATCCTAACTCGGTACTTCCTAACACTCAGTAATTCAGTCATCAGAGCGATACTTCGCTCTGATACCACTTTTTGTAACACCCCATCCAACATTAACATACTTACAATAAACTGCAGCGGAAAAACAACCTCATCACATTACTTATCTCGTTGGTGTTACACGCCGTTAGCCACCCACGTGGCTAACAAGGCTAATACATACACATTGTACCGGTCTGATGGGCTAAATTCCCGAGCGACTACACATACTATTCCTTTCCATTAACAACAACAACAACGTACAACTTTCACTATACCGAGTATTTATAAACTGGTGCCGACAACAATTTCGGTCTTACTACACCTACTGTATGCATACCCTTAAATGATTACCCATGTACAATGTCTACCCCGTCTTACTCTCGGACGGCTTCCAGCTCTCTGTACCTGAAATAGGAAAAGAAGAGAAAGGGTGCCCCCAAGGGGCTCAGCACCTTTACTGGTATGGTAATCCCGCAGCCCACATGCTACCGGGCCACACACAACTAATTGTCGTCTTAGCATGCGGTTGATTATATGTAAATCATGCATGTAACAGTAAACACACAACACTTAACATTTCTCCTCAATGGGCTCAACAATCGGATAATACATCCTACTTAATAAGTCACTCATGGTATTCATCATCCCTAGAGTGTTCCTCCTCTAATGGAGCTACTTCCTTAATAGACGACACATACCCTTAAATCGGGTTATCCTTAAACGCCTCTTATCACAAACTGGGAATCATATCCATGATCCACACACTCCACATTTTACAACATATAACATACACTACATAACAACACTTAGCAACACTTTGCACGTTTCCACGTGCACCACATAACTCCGCAATAGATATTGCATCACCACAAGGAAACATAACATAACGGGAATGGTCCTCTTAGGAACCGACCCAAACATCACTAATACACTGGTGAGCCTAGAGATTGTTGCCAGTCTCATTATAAGCTCGTTACATAACTCGTTACCGTCTCGTTAAATGAACGGTTAACTTAACACAAGGTGTCTCGGATATAGTGACCCAAGCACACCGAAACAAACATAACAATAGTATGCCCCTGTGGCCCGACGTGAGTCAGTAATAGCCTTGGTTAAGCTAAAGGGAAGGTTGGGAACCAAATTGGAAAACAACCATAACATACGGAGAGGATCGAACCTGCTATGACAACGACCCCCTACTCACACGCGTGGCCGGAACAGACCGGACTCCTCACTCCCCCGTTAGCACTTGTTAGAAGTTCAACTTTGAACTTTATTAAACAATCACAAACATTGGGTTAAGTCTTGTTAGACATACACAAGGGAAGAGAGAGTCATACATTCACATAAACATCACACACAAACATCATAACAACTAACCAACTCACGCATAGCCTGGTTAGAACGTTCCTTAAGTCGGAAACGTTGTTACCGGATACCGTTCTCCTACGTTTACCTAATAGTGGTTAACTAGCCCTTCAAGCGCATTCGAGGTTACCGGTATCGGCACGTAAACATACAATAACAATAACGACTGTAAACTCGTTTCATGATTTATCCCATAACGTGGCAAACATACAAAAAAACACATTGGCATACAAGCCGGTGTAATCCGGTAGGACACAGGTTGCAAGAAAACCATACCTGTCACCGGAGTCCACTTATCATGTCCACTTATGTTCCTCGAGCAATTCTCGAACAACTGATAACATTACAATTACTTTTATTATTGGGGTAACATGTTTGCTTAACGTTTAAAGCGCCCATAGTTTACCCCGTCATTCCCATTACACTTAACTTACTCTTGTGATATTAAGTTTACAACTCTCACATCAAACCCAACACTTGTTTCACATTTTAAGGCCTTTATATGCTATCAAACAAGGCCTAAACATCACCTAAAACCATTACCATTAAATTCCCCATGATTAGACATCATTTTCCAACCTTAAACAACATTTTTAGAGTGGTCCGGGACTTGGTCCTTACCTTAAGTCCCGACCAACACATTAGAAAACTCTCGGGCGATTTTAATAGGGTGGTCCGGGACCTTGTACTTCCCTTAAGTCCCGGACCACAACATGTTACAACTCTCGGCCATTTTAAAAGCTTGGTCCGGGTCTTGAACCATGACCTAGGTCCCGGACCAAAGCTACAGAATTGTCAAAATTGCATTTTTCAAGTGTTGTTGCCTTAGTTTCTCCACCTCCATTAATTGTATAAACTTACCATATGATCTTAGGTATATTCTAATGCCAAAATACCACTTCGATTCACCTTAAAACATAGTTCAACTTGTTACCCAATTTTCTTATACATACATCAACACTTATAACATTTGACTCTAGGTTTCTAAATGTGTTTCTCACCTTTGATTACAACTATCCCAAAATGTTTCCTCCTTACCTTAACATCATCTCCCAAGCATCTTCTCTTACTAAACAAATCTCCTTTTCTCAACTTCCTAAAAGTTCCTTTCTCAAAACCTTACCTAAACATTATTCCCACCTTGCACATTATCATAATCTAAACCTTAAACAAACTCCTCCAAGACTTAAATACATCCTCAAAACACACATTGAATTCCTAGAACTTCCAAGATAACACCTAAGTCCTTGCATCACTCTAAATCACCTTACACATGTTTTCCTTCTCAAGTAAACCTTTATTCACCTTAACACTTCCTAGTTCACCAAACTTTCTTAAAACTTAGAACTTCTCACACATTTCCCCAAATTTGGCCATAGCTTCTCTTGTATTTACTCACATCCAAACACTTAGGTTTTTACCTTATTTCATTCAAGAACACCTAAAATCCATCAAACACATTTTTATACACAAGACTTCACACATTTAGCACTACATCACAATATAGTGCATAACTTAAATTGCTTGGCACTTAGGCCCTTAAACAACATGGCTCTTAGGCCCTTAAATTGCATAAACCTTAAACACTGAATTTCCCACATAAGTAATGCCTTTGACCTGCAAATACATACACCAATACATATGTTCTTTTACTAGTCTCCTTGAGAACACTTTACTAGGTCATTCACCATTTGCTCTTTAGGTAGTTTTAACAAGCATTATAAGCTTATTTCTCCTAAGGCATTAAACCACATTAAGATAGCATATTTACCTCTTTTCCTCCCAAATTTCTTTCTTGTTTCCTTACAAAACCGGTAAGGCATTTGGTTCCTTGCCAACTACTAAACATTATACAAACAACATAATGAGTATTCAAGCTTTAAGCTCCATCTCATTGTAAACCCTAGGTTTACATTATTTCAAAACATTAATGTAGTTGTTTACCTTAATCTTTGAAGGGTGTTTGAATATCTATGAAGAGAGGACTCCACCTAGTCCTTGAAAGATTCAAATGGAGCTAGAACAAAGCAACACAAGGAGCTCCATCAATGAATATTTTCGGTCACACACAAAACATGGAGGAAACTTGATTTTTCTTTGAGATTCCTTACCTAGGAGCAAAGGAGATCAATAATATGTGGAAAGACAAGCTCAAGCTCCATCAATGGTGGAACTCCATGGCACCGAAATGGTGATCTTCAAATTTTGAGAAGATAGAAATGAAGAGCTTGATGAGAGGAAGAGAATGGTGGTGTTTGTTTTTTATTTGGTTAAGTGAGCTAGGTTTTACAAGAGTTCAAAGGTGGACTTCCATGGTGGTGGTGCTATATTACCGAGAGAGAACAAGAAGAAGAGAGGAAGAAGAAGTTGGGACCGTGTGAAATGGAGGGAGGAAAGGAGGAAGAGAATGAGATAAGATTGCTTTAAGAAGATATTTGTAACTTATAAAGCAAATAGTACTTTACTTTAAGCTTAACTTCACTTATTTGATTTCTTTTACATATTGGTGACTCACACCATGAAAAACCGGCCCCCATATGCCTAGGAGGGTATAATAGTCTTTGTTGACCAATTTAATTACTTATAAATTATATGTTACAAACTAGCTTATAAAAGTTACTATTCACAAACTAAGGCACATAGAAGTGAAATTTTTGATTTCCCATTAATATAGCCACCCAAATGTGATACTATATAGTACACATGTTAATTAAAGAGTAATGAGGACATTTAGCCATTCAAAACTCATTTACAAGACAATTTTCAAAAACGTGCTTTAAGACTCCTTAAGCACATTTTGTGTTTTAACTTGTTTTCAAGCTTGGTTTTCTTTGGTAATTGATTTAATATGTTCATTAACATATTATAAAGTATAGGTATGACCATTAGGTCTTATACAAATTTATCCCAAGCTTAGAGCACATTTTTGCTCATATTGACTTTAAGGTATTTCCTTGTGTTTATTTGGTTTAACTGTCCACCAAAGTTTCCTAAGGACTTATTTAGCCCTATCAAATCATAATTAAATGTTATTAAGTCTTGGTAGGCTCTTTGGGTCCTAACCAAGTTCACTCATAGCTTAGAGCATGTTTTTGCTCAAACTGTATCTTAGCGTTTATTGCATTTTACTATGGTTTAAAATTGTACACTGATGTTCCTAAGGAACTTTTAGCCTTTATGTAACATAGTTTGATATTTAAAACCACATATCAAGGTTTGGGGTATTTCATTTGTTGTCAGTTGTCCATATGGACGAGGTATAGCAGACCTCCGCTACCACCGACCCGTTCTCAGTCATCGGTGAAAAGTGTGTGCACCACTTAATAACAAGAATCCATACTCAGTACCAAGATTAACATTTTCCCATATTCCCATTAGATTATTAACTGCACAAGAGCAATACCAAAACACTCAGTCCTACAGAGTGTAGAGGCGTAAACCCTCAACAATTAATACCCAATAGAAAGAATCCATTCCCAATAAGGCTGATCAAACTCGACTCATGGATGAAACAATACCCATTATCCAAAGGAAGAATTACCAACACCAGATATTTCCTATATTCCCAGTTACCCCACTAGATCATTAACTGCATCAGAGCAATACCAAAACACTCAGTCCTACAGAGTGCAGAAGCGTAAACCCTAGGCAGTTAATATCTAGTGAAACAACTAGATAGGAGGAACCAATAACCAAGGAAGTTATACATTCAAGGCTCAGTTAGTCACACAAGCTGAGTTAGTCACACAACCATTTCCTTTTAGAAATCCATTTTAGCTCAATTAGCATTTGTCAAAAACATCCCCTAAGTCTTGTTAGCAAAGCATAAGAGTACGAGAAATCGTACCTGGTATGTGAAGAACAATGAATAACTCGAATGAGTGATCCCCCAATAGTAACCTATAATTAAGGTGTTCCAAGTGTCGATTAGTTATGGGACTTATAAACTAATCATCCTCTATTCCTACTGATTTATAGTTCCAGGTTTACCACTACTCTCTCACAAAGGTTTGGGCTTGACTTTGTTAATTAAATCCTTTGTTAGGCCCATTTTGTTTAATTTGGAATGATTTAGGATTTATCCCTGAGAGTGGCCCAAACTCTCTTTGAATTGTTTAAGTGGGCCTTTGGAGTTCATAAACTTGGGCTCAGTAGGTTAACCCAAGACCGTGTTACGTTTAATTTGTGTAATTAAACCCTTAAGTTATCAATGACTATTTTATTACACACCAATTAAAATCCTAAAGTTTAATATATATATTCTTCTTATTATATCTCTCACAAGGAATGATATTTCCTTCATCTATGTTTAATGTTTTTTTTAATGTGTATATATATATATTTATATATATGCTTGTGTATTAAGGTTTATCCCGACATCTTAAAGAAATTTTTATTGCATTTAATCATGTTTAATAACTTTTAGGCATATCCACAACCGATATATGGTTTATAAAATAAGGTGTTTTCCCTTATTTATTTTATATATATATGTATGTACCCGTATTAGAATCTATTTAAGTCATCCCCTAGGTAACTTATTGTATTTAAATTATCTTTATTACTTCAACATTTATCTGCACTCCATGTATGTTTTATAATGTATTCCTTTTACTATATCTTAGAATATTAGCTTCTATATTAATTAATATAAGTGTTGATTTATTTAACTCCCTGTTTTACCCTAAGTTACTATTTTATTACCTTTTTATATATGTGTAAATATATATATTTTTCCTTAGTTTTAATTAAATGTTAACTTCCAAATTATATAATAATTAAAATGTAGATTAGTTTAGTTCCTTAATTTAACATCAGTTTCTATTTTTATTTCTCTCATATAAGTATATATATATATATATATATATATTATATATATACGTAAATAATTTTACTTCACTTAAAGTTAATTCCCAAAATACTTATAAACATACTGTTACTAAATGTTAGTTTAATCTTTTCATTATTTCCCAACCTAAAAAGTTTATTATTAAATTATACCTTAATTTCGGTTACATTAAAAACCATATATTATAAGTTATCTTAAGAAAAATTCATAAACACAATTTTTAAACCCATTTACCATTGTCCAAAAATCCCCAAATTAAATATATAGTAGCTATAACATTTTAGACATATTATAAAATTTTTATTTCATAAAAATATTTTTTTTATTTAACCAAATAATTCCATAATACCCGTAACTTGCAAAAATCATAACTTACGTTTAAAAACTCAAAAACCATATTAATTTACATCAAAATAAACTAGATGTTACAAGGAATCTATGGTTAAAATTTCAAGTCAAAATACATTCGGAAAAGTATTTAAATTAATTCAACAAGTTAGGGTTTAATTCTGGAAATATTATAATTCATAACCAACTTAAACTCCCCAGATCTAATCTCGGCCGTCCGTTTCTAAAACTTACGATCGGACGGACACTGAGTCTCGAGTTCTTCAGGAAATCCAAACCGATACCCGAGTACTAATCTGTTGATTTCTCTCAACTCACAGAACCAAATTCGATGATTTTTGTTTCTATGGATTCGAAATTCAATTCCGGTTCTAATGATACCAAATTCGCTAGCTAACATGCGGAATTCAGTGTTTTTCGATTCTGGTTCGAGGTTAGGGTTTATTTCGGGTTTCCGATTTCAATTCTCACAAATTCTCTCAATCTAACGCATAATAGATGAAATTGGAACATGGTTCTGACCGGTAATGCAATGCCGATTGGCAAAATCGAAAGAATTTGAAGGAAAACTCACC
Organism: Limonium bicolor; assembly: GCA_023374045.1. Lineage (NCBI taxonomy): Eukaryota > Viridiplantae > Streptophyta > Magnoliopsida > Caryophyllales > Plumbaginaceae > Limonium > Limonium bicolor. The sequence continues at coordinate 28,421,333 of CM041776.1, forward strand.
GGAACTGCACAAATCGAAGGAATTCGATTTCGGTTTCTGGAAAAACTCAACCTTTACGAGCTGATTGAGTAGCCAACTTTGCAACACTATAAGTTTCGGTACAGATCGAGTTAGGCTTGGTTCTTGGGCTTAATTTAAAGAGGAAACATAGCTCTACACATTGATAGCAAGAACTCACTCTAATTTGCATTATATAGAAAGAAATCTGACCCGAAAGTTACGAGTTTACCTTACATTTTTCCTATGATTTTATGTGATGTCGGATCACGAACTTTAGGCACCTCGTTCTTCCAAACGGTTGGGAATTAGCCTTGGGTGTAAACATGAAAGTTGTATAGGGATTAGAGATCTACACAACAAGCTAAAGAACTCAAATTTTGGATGAGAAACGAAGAAGTTATGGCGAGACAAAGTTTACCTGCTCAATTGTTTTTTTCTGGAAAACTGGTTACGGTTTTGCGGGTAGGCTACTTTGGAACGATTTTCTGGCTGATGTATAATGAATTGGTTTGCGTATGAGTTATGATTGGAAAGATCATTTATAGGAGAAGAGAATGCAAAAGACGGCACTCAAAAATTCCAAAAGATGAGAGAGATATGGATGTCACAAGTTAGGGTAGAATCTGAAATCGGTTAGCGAAAAACAAGGAGATAAAAATCGACTAAGTGTTGGGCGCATATCCCGAGGCGCGCAGGTGAGTCAGCAGACTTGCCACATCAGCATCTTTTCAAAATTTTGGCTCTAAACTTCATTTTATCATAACTTTGGCTCCGTTTTTGACGTTCTTTTTATCAATCTTCATGGTTTTCCATAACCTTTTTATTGGTATAGGTTTTATGAGCTAGTTTGACCATTCTCAAAAAGTCACCCCTAGCAAGGCTTGAGAAGCTTTAGGGTTTCTAAGATTTCATATTGACTTTTATGTTTCAAATCAATGTTCCAACTCTTTCTAAAATCTTTATAATATACTTGGAGTGTTTAGAAATTTTTCCAAGATTTATTGACTTATAAATCTTATTATTAAATTCATAATACTATATAATAATATAGAGCAATCCAATATTTAATAGTATTCTTTAGGATTAAATGGAAGAAATCCCATGGTTTAATTTTCATAATTCCATATAAGGATATAATGATTTATTATTCACGATTCCATACTATAATATAATAATTAATAGTATTATTTACGGTTTTAATAAAAGAAATCCCCTAAATTAATTTAAATTAATTTAGGGGTATTTCATACTAACACACTTGACTTTGAGATTATTCACTAACTATGTTTAGAAAACAATGGTATGAGATAAGAATGCACTCCCTAATTGTTGGTTGGTTAATACCCCAAAAAGGTTTAACTAACACCTTCATCTTTGAGACTTTCACTATTTAATACCCCGGATCTAAAAATGGTGATTAAATTACTCTAATATGATTTATAGAGGCCTAATGGTGCCTTGAGAGTATGGGTAAGGAGAATAAAACCAAAAGAAAAGGGAAAATGCGTAAAACACGAAAAACGCTAAAACGCGCATTAAATGAGTATAAGAGATATATGATCTCGTTAGGGTCCGAGATGGATTCCTAAGGCTTATTTAGGCCTAATTAGTATACGGGAGTGATTCCCGAAGAAAACGGATCCAAATAATGGATTAAAACGCTAACGGAGTTTTAAAGCACGTTTTTCGAGGAAACCCGAAAACGTGACTTTAAGTGGTCAAACGGACCCGTAAAAATTATAGTTGATTAAATAACTATAAATATGTATTAATGGAAGCTTAATAACCATTAAAAATAAAGAAACGAGAAAAATCTGAAAAACGGGCCCAGTGAGTGAATAGTGCCAAACCGAGTAAAATAACGAGCGTTTTCTGTCAAAAACCGAAAAACGCTCCAGCATATATGTATATAGTGGGGCCAGTTTTAATGGGCTTGGCAGCCTTCCCCCTCTCTAATAATAGCTAGTAAATAAAGAAAGGAAGAAAAGAATAAGTAAAGTAAAAGGGGAATAGTAAAAAGGGGTTTTATACTACTCTCTCACCTTTTCCTTCTTCTTTCACGATTATTTCCCCCTCCAGCTGAGCTTCTTCTTCTTCCTCTGTAAAATGGCGATTTCATAGGAGAGCACACAGCCTCCATCTTCTTTCTTCACCAACTTGCTCATTTCTTCACCAAATCACACAAAACACCACCGTTGAATTCCTCTCGTTAAGGGCTACGTTTTCCACCCTTCAAAAGCTTGGAACCTCCATCTTCACCTCCATGGCAGTTTGGCCTTTTGAAGCTTGAAGGGGTGCTTTTGACTCTCTTTCATCTCCTTGATGCTTTAAGGTAAAAATAAGCAAGAGCTTTGTCCATTTCTAGCTTGTTCTTGCAAAATTGGAATTTTGCCCAACGTTGGAATTTTCATCCATTTCAGCCGATTGCTCCATGCCTTTGTGGGGTGTTGGAAATTCCATCATTTGATTGCCAAACTCTCCTTTTGGACATTCTAAGGTAATATCTAAGTTAGAGCCCTAAAAACTAGCTCCTTAAATATTAGTTTTGTGAGGAAAGTTTGAATTAAATTGGCTTGTTGTGTGTGTAATGGAATGTGATTGTAGCTAGCAATCTAGACTCCCTTTGTGGTGTGAAAACAAGAAGAGAAAGAGGGAACAAGAGAAAGAGGAAGAAGAGAAAAAGAAAACCGAAACTAGCAAGGTAATGAGCTTGCCTTGAGTTGGTTATTGTTTTACAAAACAGATTTTGAATGGGATTAAATGACCTTGTGTTAGTGTAGTTATGATACTACAATATTGAATGAAAAAAGGAGTTGTTTTAATGTTGTTAAGGTGGGGATAATAAACCTAGAGACTAAGCTAGTACATGTGTGTTATTAGTGTGGAAATTAGTGATGTTAATGCTTATATAAACAGGGATGTGAAAGCTGATTTTTGTGAGCTGAGTGATGCTTTGGAAATTCTTAGAAATATGGGGAGGTGCTGTCAAATTTTGCCTGGAAACCAAGGGTGATTAAGAGTGTGAAACCTAGGATAAACTAGGTATGTTTAGAAGATGAAAGTGAGTGATTAATCACTTGGAAATTTGGAAGAGGAAGAGAAAGGTGCTTGGAGTAGAACTAGAGAGGAAAATAATACCATTTGGACTCTAGGAATGACATTGGTGGATGGAGCATTGGATGGTAGGAAAGAGAACTAAAATCTGTAACAAGGAGCTTAGAAAGCTAAGTGTTGAAATCTAAGGGAGGAAATGGTGTAATTGAACTAGAAATTGGATGATGAATTAGTAAATGAATCAAGGTGTGTTAGATGGTCCTTAAGGTGCTTAGTCATGCTAGTTTGAGTGTGGAAAAGTGTGGGAATCAATGGGCAAAAGAGGAGGACTGAATAGACAATGGAAAATGCAATTTTAGAGTAACAGCTGCTATGGTCCGGGACCTTGCTCCCTGATGAAGTCCCGGACCAGGGTCTGAAATACGCCGAGAGTAGAAACAAGCAGGTGGTCCGGGACTTACCCTAGGTACAAGGTCCCGGACTAGGTCATATTTTCAGCCGAGAGTTATACCTTGTATTGGTTCGGGACTTAGGGTAAGGACCAAGTCCCGGACCACCCCCAGAAATGTGCCGAGAGCATTTTAAAGGTTTCTAATGATGGGGGTTTGAATGTTAATGATGTTAGATGATATTAAGGCCTTGTTTGGTGACATGTAAAGGCCCTAAGAAGTGTAAGAAAGTGTTAGAAGAGTGTGAGAAGTGAGTGTAAAACCGAGATAACGAGATAAACGGGGTAAGTACGGGAGTAGCATTTAATTATGTACCGTATGATCTTAGTATTGATAATAATGTTTGGAACATTATCAGAGGATCGTGTGTGAACCGAGCATGGTGAGATGACACGGTAAAAGTAAAAACCCCGGTGAATGGTATGATTTTCTCATGCCCCGTATGCTAACCGAGTTACTCTGATTTGTGTGTTTGTGTGCCGGCTTAATCAAGATTAAAGCATGAAAATAATCCCTTGTTTGATTATGTATGCCTTGTTGTATGTTGTATGAGCTAACATACTTGTATGCCGGTGTGGTCTAACATAGTGCATAGACCGACTTATAGTAAGTATTGATTGACTAGAAACCTATAGGTCGGGTAGTCTCATAAACAATGGTAGTATGCAAACACACACAAGCTATCGAATAAAGTATAACGATAATGCAAACATATGAACTCCTTAGAATATGAGGAGACGTACGGGTTGAGTAATACCCGATAACGGTTAGAAAACCATAATGTACCAATCCACGAAATAAACAAGAGTGGAGAGATAAATGAACCTCCAACTAGAGGATAGTAGCTAGTGCAAGATGTGAACTTGTAAGAAAGGTAAAAGAGACCTAAGGGATTATTCAACTCCCTTGAGACATGGTCGACCTCCTACATGAGGATTTTACCCGGTATAAGAAAATAACCGTAAGTGTAAGTATTTGAAATGTATGAGTAACCCTTGAAACTAAGATTACCCGAACTTAAGTAATGTTCCCTAATCATTAGGAACATCGAGAGAGATGCTCCTAGACTAATATACATAATATTATTATTATAACTCCGAGAGAGGAGTGTATGGGAATGTGAGTAGTCCGAGAGTGGTCGGACCTATGTAAAAGAGATAGGAACTAAGCGAGAGTTCCGGGAGCTAGTTGAACCTTCCCACCATGCTAGACCCAGAGTAGGGTCGAAACCGGGGAAGTAAGACTATGCTCGAGAGCCATGAGATTTGGCTTAAGTATGTAGTAAGAGAAACAAGCGTGACGTAGGAGACCGGCAGTGTCTCGTGAATCTATAAGAGCTTGAGTAGTAGTAACCCAAGAGTGCGGGTGAGATAAAGAGTAAGTAACCCAATGAGTGTGGGTGAGATAGTATAAGTAACCCAAGAGAGTTGGTGAGTATATGAATGAGTAACCCGAGAGAATGGGTGAGGATAAGAATAAGTAACCCGAGTGAATGGGTGAGATATTGAATAAGTAACCAAGGCATAGTGAGGTAGAAACCCTCAAGGCCTAAGAGCAAATTAATGCAACTAACAACCTTATTAAGTTAGTCAAGGATTGAATTCCATGGTTGAATGTGAATCCTTGTGTAGTGTTCATATGTAATGTATTGTCATGTTGTATGTTGATTGAATTAAAGTGAAACTCCATGCTGTCAACCAAAAGTAGTCGGCGTACCGCGGTTAGCACGCGGTATATGTGAATTTCATATGCAGCGTTAAGCTGAGCCCCTAGGGGCAACGTTTTTATTTTTCAGGTACACCGAAGATGTTACCGTTCGAGAGTAGGACGGGGTCGGTGGTTAGCATGGGTAGTTAGATTTAATTACTTATGTATTGAAAGAGGTGTAAGACCGAATATGTTATCGGCATCCATTTATTGTAGACTTGGTATAGTAAAGAAATGAATTGAGTATTGTATTTGTATTGTGTATTCGGTTATTCCAGTCCATCAGACCGTTACTGTATGTGAGGAAGGCCTGGTTAGCCATATGGGTGGCTAACGGCGTTGTATCACCCTCCGTTGTATGTAGAGTTCCGCTGCGATGTGATGAGTAATGGTGACCGTTTAAGAGTTAGCTATGAGACTAGCGGTTGGGGTGTTACACACTAACTGGGACTTGGGGGAGTGAGGAATCGAGGACTGACTCCGGTCATGCATGTTAAGGAAAAGGGGGTCGGTATCTGAATCAGATCCGACTTCCGTATGAGACTCGCCTTTGACTTGTCGCCTAGAGTCGACATATAGACTCGGCCATCTTGGATTACAGTTCAAGGTGGGAGGCCAGATTAAGATGGTGCGGTGGGATCTCCTAAATCCCAAATTTAAGATATTGTTTATTTAACCAATGGAGTTAATAGCTCATTGGCTAGGGTTACTTTGACCCGACAAAGATAAACATTGAGTTAAGAAACAACCAATTCTAATTAAAGAAATGTTGGTACATTGAGATAAGAGTGGATATGAGAATAAGAGAAATCTTGACTTAAGGAGTTAAAAGCTAACTCACTTACTTAAGGAACGCTTTTAAGTCGTTCATTGTGTTTGAACTATGAATTGTTCATGTGTTGTGTGGTGTTTATTGTACTTCTTATTTATGTTGTATTAACAATCAACCGCATGTATATAACAAAGTAGTCGTTGTAGCCCCGTTAGCTTGGGGGCTATAAGATTATCGTACCAGCGAAGGTGCTGAGCCCCTCGGGGCATCCATATAAATTTTGAAGGAAAGAGGCCTCAGAAGTCCCACCTCGAGAGTAGGAACGGGTAGACTTAGGATGGGCTTTATTTTGAGTACGGGTTGTGCATGTACACCCGTCTGTTGATATTAGAGGTTGTGGCAAACTATGTTAGACTTTGAGATACTTGAAACTCGGTTGGTATTTTTTTTGGATAAGTGTTGTAAATATTAAGTTCGGTATATTCTGGTAGTTCTGATGAAATACCCCGTAATTAAAAATAGTGATTAATTAGGCTAATAAGTAATTTAGAAGCTTAATTAAGTATAAATAATCATAAGGGAACAAATCCCGAAGAAAACGGATCCTTAAAACAAATTAAAAGCACTAACGAACCTTAAAGCACGTTTTTCGAGGTAACTGGGAAAACGTGTCTTTAAGCGGGTCAAATAGACTCGAAAAAATTTTGGTCAACTAAATAATCATTAATAAATATTAGTGAAGCTTTAGGACCAATAAAATCAATAAACGAGAAATTAGTAAAAACTGTCAAAAACGGGAAGTTGTGGGGTAGAAACATAAATAACTCAAACTTATGTGTCCACTTTTAAAATAAAAAAAAATGGAGTTTGTGTGTGTGGGCTGTACTAGCCGATGGGCTCCCTCTCTCACTCTCACACACTCTATTAATTCTTTCTTATTTACAAAACAACAAAACTAATAAAGTAAACTAACCTACTTTATTCTACCTCACACTCTAACACTCTCTCTCCTCCATTTCATTCTCTTCACTCACGTAATACCACTCACCCTCACTCTCTCTTTTCTCCTTTCTTCTTCTCCATGCGATTTCCATGGTGTTTTGAAGCAAACCCATAAAACTCTACTTCTCTCCTCTTGTTACTCCCTCAAATCTCTTCCAAAAATTATAAAAAGTATACCATTGGAATCCTCTCATCAAGAGCTACATTTCCATCCTTCCAAAATTCAAAAAGGAGAACTTTCATCTCCATGGGTATGGAGCATTTGGAGCTCCAAGACTACCATTAGCACCACCTCATTCTCCTTGTTCTTTTGAGGTAAAAATCTTCTTGAAACTCCATCATTTTTCTAGCCTTAAGGGCAAAACGAAAATTTAACTAAACCCTTGTTTGGTTCCTTTTGTACCCAGCCGATTTTGGCTTCTTTGAAGGGGTGGAAACCTTGTTCTTAAGCTCCTCTAAGTTTCATCTACTCCCTTGCAAGGTAATGAAACTCCTAAACCCTAGAATATACACTAAAAGCTTAAATAAGGATTAGTGTTGGTTTAGTATTGAAGCATGTATATAAATGATTGTAGTGTTAGAGGAATTGAGATTACAAAACCGGTGGGAAGAGAAAAGAAAGAAAGAAGAAAGAAGGAGAAAGAAAATCTAGAAGAAAAACAAAGGATGCTCTTTTGTGTAGCCTTGTATATATGTGTTTGTAACAGATTTGTAGAAGTTAAATTTAGTAATGAAAATGGTATTGTGTAGTAGAGTAATGTATAAGAGAATGTAAGTGTTTTAAAACCTTTAAAGACATTTTAAAAACTGTCATAAACAGATTGGGAATTGAATGTTGAGTGCAGGAATTTTAAGAGTGTTTTAGTGTTGGTAATTGTGTATGGGAGCCTTGTATATTGATGCTATTGAAAACAGGTGAATTGGGTAATAATATGTGAATAAACAATGTGGTGAGAGTGTAAAAATGTAGGGGAGACTATGGCAAAATTTGCCTAGGATTAGAACACTTAGTGTATTAGGAACTAGGTGACTAATAAGTGTTGTAACAAATTTTGGTTGAGATAGATAGAGGGTAAGTTAGGAGAGATAGATAATGTATTATGATGTATTAGAAACTCTAGGAATGACATTAGAAGAGGGATCTATTGATGGGGAGAGTAAGTATTAAAATCTGTAGCAAAACACAACTAGGAAGAACTAGTGTAAGTGTTGAAATGAAACTTGGAAAATTGAGTGTGTAAGTTAGTATAGAAATGTGTAAGGAGTTAAGGAATGAACTAAGGTGTATTAGGAGGTTTAATTAGTGTTAAAACATGTGGGATTAAGTGTAGGAACAATGGGGAAGTAATGGTTGAAGGAGAGGACTGAAAACAGAAATAAAAACTGAAATACTGGGCCGGACCGACCTTGGGACCGGACTTGCAAGGTCGGTCGAGCCCAGATTTACAAAGACGGGAAAGCTTCTGGAATGGACCGAACTTGCGACCGGACTTGCAAGTTCGGTCGGACCAGAAAATTCTCCCGTCTGTAACCTACTAGAATGGACCGACCTTGCGACCGGACTTGCAAGGTCGGTCGACACAAAATTTTTCCGTCTTGTAAGCTACTGGAATGGACCGACCTTGCGACCGGACTTGCAAGGTCGGTCGGGCTAAAACTTTCATCAGGTAACTCACTGGAATGGACCGACCTTGGGACCGGACTTGCAAGGTCGGTCGGCCAGAAAAATTTCCGTAATGTGAGCTACTGGAATGGACCGGACTTGCGACCGGATTTGCAAGTTCGGTCCAGTAAAAAAAAATTATTTTAAATTAAATAATAATTATATATATGTATATATGTATACCCACATATACATATGTACATATATGTAAGTATACCATTGCTAAGTAATTAAAAGTAGGTAACAAAATGAAAGTATAGGAATGCAAAGACCTAGTAAGTATGGATTAGTAAATGAGTTAAGTTAATGATAGTTAGATTAATCATTCAATTGTATGAATATCATAGGATTTGAATTGTGACACCCGAGGGACGTTCGGAAACACGTACAACGGTGAACGGTATGAATTCCTCATGCCCCGTATGCTATCTTGGTTACTCTGATTTGTGTGTTGTGTGCTAATTGATCACCAAATAAGATAAATGCACTAATCGGAGTTACTATGCATACTTGTGAATATGCAGTGTTGTATGTTGCGAATATTTTTCTTAAATCTTAGTTTGTATAATTCATGAAATGTATGGATGAATATGAATACGTGTATGTATGTTGTATTGTACTGTGACCGAATGTGTTGACTTTGGACTTCTAACTTATTCCTAACAAGCTAACCATTCTAACTTAAATGGGTAATTAAATTGGAATGAGTAGAAGTCCGATATAGTTTCGGTCACGCGTGAGGATGCGGAGTCACGAGAGGTTGGCTCCAATTCCCGGCTCTTAAACTAGTTCGCGGCCCAAATCCCTTAAGTGGGTAGCATCCCGGATTGGTGAGTCAAGTAAATCCCGGTGGTGGGACGGAGTAGTCCCCGGGCCGGAGGTCATACCGACTTAACTTGAGTATAAGTAAGTAAGTAAGAATGAGTAAGTAAAGTGAATGTAAGTAAGTAAGTGTAAGTAAGAGCAAGCAACATGTAATGAGTAAAAGAGTAAAAGCATTCCGATTAACCCGGATGCACAATTTGGCTAACCTTGGAAAGGTAAGTAATGTGTATGCGATTGTATTGTTGTATGGATTGTGAATGGTATTGTGAATGAATATATGATGTATGTAAAGCATGTATGTATGTAATTAATGAACAGCATGTTTAGGGGACGTCAAATAGTCGGCGTGCCCTAGCTAGCACTCGGTATATGCGGAGTTTATGCGCAGCTTTTTGCTGAGCCCCTTGGGGCACCGTTTTTACCACCATGCAGGTACTCGTGAAGGATGAAGACTAGGAGAGTTGAAGTTTAATTTCCTTGTCTTTCTTTTTGGATTGTAAACAATGAATTATGATTGGTGTACTGAGTAGTACATGGCTATAGCTTTTGATTAGCCGGTGTACCATGGGGTACACCTTTTTGGATATTGGGAAAGGCTTATGATTGGTATAGATGAGTAGAGGTTAAAACTCATTCTTTTGGGAGTATTGGAAAGGGATGTAATTATACGCTTTAAATACTCGGTGATCCGGTAAAGTAAGAATGTTATCTTTTGTATTTGGTATGCAATATAGTAGCTCGGTACATTATGTTCATCAGACCGTGACTGTAAGTAGAATGAGCCTAGCTAGCCGTATGGGCGGTTAGCGGTGTTGTACCACCCGCCGTAGTAAGTAGTAATCTTCCGCTGCGTACTGATAGGATTAAGAGGATGATTGGACGGTAAGCATAGGATTAACGGTTGGGGTGTTACAAAAAGTGGTATCAGAGCGTAGTTACGCTCTGATGTCCATAGTACCAAGCATAGGGGATTACCGAGTTAGGATTTCAACCGTCTTAAGACGGATACTTAGAAACCTAACTAGGAACTATCGTTGTTAACAACGGATACCCTTGACGTTCTTTGGAATGATACCTTGCTTAATTTCCAAGACCTTTGAATCATATCTTGCGGAGCCTAATGTAAATGTTAAACATTCAGATGTCAGGGAGAGGCCGAGGCCGAACTAGAGGCGAAGCCTCAGAAGGACCTGGCGCGCAGACGATAGCTGAGATCGTCGCCGCCACGGTAGCACAGATGCTACCGCAAGTGATAAACGCTATGCAACAAAACCAACAGAATCAAACTCAAGCGGGACCAATCCCTCCCCCTCCACCCAGAGAAGCTAACTGGGTAAAAGCTGTAGCGGAACTCCGCCCGCCTTGCTTTAGGGGCGAGAGTGATCCGGCTAAGCTAGAAGCCTACATCTCCGAGATGGAGACAGCCTTTGAAACCCTCGAAGCTCCTGCTGGAGTTCGAGTTAGAGTTGCTTCCTACTACCTGAAAGATGCAGCCATGGACTGGTGGAAGCTAATCAAGAACGAGCACGTCAATGACCCCACCTTCGATTTGGAGTCTTTTGCATCTCTCCTCCGATCAAAATATTACCCGGAGCATGTGAAAACAAAGAAAAGGCTAGAACTGGACGCCTTGAAGATGATAGAGAAGATGTCTGTCGACGAGTACTACCGCACCTTTACCTCCATTCTCCGTCTTCTACCCGACCTTGGGTACACCGGCCAGGTGTTGGTCGATCGCTTCTATGGCGGTCTGAGCCATCGCCTTCGGTACGGTATGGGCTATACCAGGTTTACCTCCCTTCAGGTAAATATTGGTTTAAAACCTTAGCATCATTTCAATTCCTTAAATTCCTTGAATTCCTTGAATCTTTTCCTTATTTTCCTTAAATAAGAATCCCGGCTAATACCTGAGACTTCAGGAGTGTTATCACGCGGCCTCTCGCGTTGAGATCACTTGCCAATTAAGGGATGAAGAAACCGCGCTGAAGCGCAAAGCCAATAACAAGAACACTAATGGCAAGGAGCAGAACCAGGGTAAAAGCTGGAAAAAGAAGAAGGGAAATTTCTTTCAGCAATCTCAGAAGAAATTCCCAAGTGAGAGCAGTGCCCATGCTGAGCAGGGCAAACCGGTTGAGTTGCTTCAACTAGGTTCATCTGCACCGGTGGCTGCGAAGCCACTGAGATCACACCCACCTAAGGGTAAACTTCTATTCTTAATTCGTATTCGTACAAGTATTATCTCTAGTATATCCACGCACACATGTGCTAACCCTCTAAACCTTAGGTTCTGGCTCCGGTTTCACCAAAACCTTCTCCGATGGCCGCACCTATGTGTGCCGAAAGTGCAACTTAGACCATCCCGGCAAGGACTGCTATGGGAGAGAAATCAAGTGCTACAACTGTCAGAAAGTGGGTCATACAGCTAATAGATGCCCAGAGAATGCCAAGCCAAAGGGAACTTCCAAAGCTACAAGCAAAGGGAAGGCAAGGAGGTTGCATCTGGCGATGCACCGACCCAGCAGGCACCACAGGGACAGGGATCCCGGGGACCTCAGAGGGGTGCACCTCAGAGGCAGCCTGTCCTTCATGTGATTGACCGTGATGGGTCCGGTTCTAAGTCCGGCCCAGGTAATTATCTAAACCTTGAATCCTTGAGAAGCATGTCTAAGTAATAGAGTATTTGTTTGTGAATGAATGCCTGAGTAAATGAATAAGAAGTGTGTAATGAGCATGAAATGAAGTAGTTGAAACTAGTACTCACCGTAGATGAAATTTATAACCTTAGGAAACTTTAGTATCTGTTATCCAATACCGGTAAACTTGAATCAAGAAGAGATCGACATCACCAACCACTACTACACCAACGCACAGTGTCAGGCCATCCGACCAGGTATGATTTTATTAAGGGGATACCTGACACCTGAAGCACAAATCTCAATCATCCGACGATGCAACGAACTAGGAACGGGTCAAGGTGGATTTTATACACCCGAATTTCCCGGTGGAGCGAAGATGAAGCTAAAGATGATGTGCTTGGGAAAGGATTGGAATCCTTATACCCAGACATACCAGGAGACACGAACACAAGATGGAGCGACGCCACCGACAATACCTCCAGAGTTTCGGACACTCGTCACACAAGCAGTAGAACTTGCACAACAATGCGAACATGATCCGATCCCCGCACTGGAAGCGGACCTTTGTATTGTCAACTTCTATGAGAAAGAAGGACGACTTGGGTTACACCAAGACAAGGACGAGACAGCGGAGTCTCTTGAACAAGGAGTGCCCGTAGTGTCTTGGTCCATTGGTGATGACGCCATATTCCTGTATAGCGAGCAGAAGCGTGTGGACCTCGCACAGAAACTGGTATTGAGATCAGGAGATGTCCTAATCATGGGTGGAAACTCTAGGTTGCTGTATCACGGTATCAACAAGATCAAGCTGAATACAGCACCACCGGCAATAATCAATGCCACACACATGAAACCAGGACGCCTGAACCTTACCTTTAGGAAGTATTAAATTCATAGCATCATGTAATGTATTAGTAACGTGAATTAGAGACACGGTATGTATGATGGTTGGTTTATCAATAAAGAGCAGTGTTGATTTAATTCCACTTGTGTCCACCATCAATACTTATCCAATTGTGAATCCAATAGGTTGTGGACTCGGTACCGAAGGTATCCTGAGTATCCTCACCGAAGCACAAGCCGGCAGAAGCGGCACCATCTTAACGGGAACCTTCCCAGTGAACGGCATTGATGCCAATGTGTTATTCGACTCCGGCGCCTCTCACACCTTCGTATCACCATCCTTTGTGAAGAGGTTGAAGCTAAATGCGGATGAGCTACCGAATTTTGTGGTTACTCTCCCATCAAAGGAGCGAGTAAAGTGCACCAAATATTATCAATCAGCCACCATCGAAATCAAAAATGAAACGTTTCCCATTTCCTTCATCGAGTTTAATGGATTGGGATTCGACTTAATCATCGGAATGAATTGGTTGGAGCGGCACAAGGGTAGAATCCTCTGCGCCGAGCATCGATTGCTGCTCAAGAGTCCTTCTGGGGTTACTGTATCTTACCGCCAGAGACCGAGAGAGCCTTCGACCACACTCATATCTGCTATGGCTATGTACCGGGAGCTCAGAAAGGGCCATGAAGTGTATCTATGTTATGTACAAGACCTGGAGAGAGATCCAGAGTTCAGCGAAGATGTACCCATCGTATCTGAATTTCCTGATGTATTCCCTAAGGAGCTACCCGGCATGCCACCACCGAGAGCAATGGAGTTTGAAATTGATCTTTTGCCAGGTACCGGTCCCATTGCTAGGGCACCGTACCGCATGGCACCTGCTGAAATGAATGAACTAAAGGAACAACTACGTGACTTACTCGACAAAGGGTTTATACGCCCGAGTGTATCACCCTGGGGAGCACCGGTCCTCTTTGTGAAGAAGAAGGACGGTAGCCTCCGACTTTGTATTGACTACCGTGGGCTGAATGCGGTTACAGTCAAGAATAAATACCCATTACCACGCATCGACGACCTATTTGATCAGCTGAAAGGAGCATCAGTCTTCTCTAAGATCGACCTCCGTTCTGGGTATCATCAGATTGCCATCAAAGAACAAGACATCGAGAAAACGGCATTCCGTACCAGATATGGCCACTACGAATTCACAGTGATGCCATTCGGTTTGTCAAATGCACCAGCTAAATTCATGGACCTCATGAATCGTCTATTCAGTGAGCAGTTGGACACTTCAGTTGTTGTCTTCATCGACGACATACTTGTATACTCCAAATCAGCAGAAGAGCATGAAATTCATTTGAGGAAAGTGCTTGAGACACTGCGCGAAAACCAGCTGTATGCGAAGTTCTCCAATTGCGAATTCTGGCTAGATCAGGTATCATTCCTTGGTCATGTCATCTCGAGCGTAGGTATCTCAGTTGACCCTTCTAAGATAGAAGTTGTACGATCATGGCCTAGACCTAAGACTGTTACCGACATTCGGAGCTTTCTAGGTCTAGCCGGTTACTACCAGAGATTTGTAAAGGACTTCTCGAAAGTCGCTAAGCCCCTGACTACACTGATGAAGAAAGATGCACCGTTTGTATGGACAGACGAGTGCGAGCTATCATTTCAGAAACTAAAAGACTCATTGACCTCAGCGCCCATCCTTACTCTTCCAGAGGGCACAGAGGGATTTGAGGTATACTGTGATGCATCAGGCAAAGGAATGGGATGCGTACTCATGCAGCATGGCAAGGTTGTAGCTTATGCCTCCCGCCAGCTGAAAAAGCATGAGGAGAATTACCCGACACATGACTTAGAGTTAGGAGCCATTGTCTTCGCCTTGAAGATATGGCGACACTATCTCTATGGGGTAAGCATCACCATCTACTCCGACCATAAGAGCTTACAGTATGTATTCACACAGAAAGAACTGAACTTAAGACAGAGAAGATGGATGGAGTTTCTTTCAGATTATGACATTGACTTACAGTATAAGGAAGGGAAGGCAAACGTGGTAGCCGACGCCCTGAGCCGTCGAGCACACTCGCTCCATTCGCTACTCGCTTCTTCTAGCTTGGTTGACGAGGTGCGAGATGCTCAGTTGAGCAACCCTTACCTAACCGAAATCAGACAAAAGATTGAGAATGGTACATTCGAGAAGAAGAAGTATGACTTCAAGCTACATGAAGATGGTTTGATTCGGTTGAATGGCAGGCTATGCGTCCCCCGAAGCAATGCAGAGCTAAGGGATCGCATCCTGCGAGAGTCACACAGTTCCACATTGTCAGTCCATCCGGGAGCCTCCAAGATGTACAAAGACATGAAGAGGTACTTCTGGTGGTCTGGAATGAAAGCGGGCGTGACAGAATTCGTATTGAGATGCTTAACATGCCAAAAGGTGAAATTTGAACATCGTAGACCGGGCGGAATGGTACAATCGATGCCAGTTCTGGAGTGGAAATTTCATGATATCTCCATGGATTTTATTGTAGGACTCCCACCTGCCAGGGGAGGACTCAACATGATCTGGGTTGTAGTCGATCGCCTTACCAAGGTTGCCAGATTCATACCGATGAAGGACACCTGGAAGGTAGTGAAGCTAGCTGAGCTATTTGACAAGGAGATTATCAGACATCACGGAGTCCCTAAAACCATAGTATCTGACCGCGACACCAGATTTCTTTCGAGATACTGGAGAGCCACACGGGAAGCGTTGGGTACAGAATTGAAGTTGAGTACCGCCTTCCATCCTCAGACCGACGGTCAGAAAGAAAGGACCATCCAGACACTGGAGGACATGCTTCGGGCATGTGCCTTAGACTTTCAGGGGAGTTGGTTAGACAAGCTTCATCTTATCGAGTTTTCTTACAATAATAGCTATCATGCTTCGATTAAGATGTCGCCTTTCCAAGCTCTATACGGTAGACCGTGCCGTACACCTTTGTGTTGGGATGAGTCAAGTGAAGCGGTCATCATAGGACCGGAGTACCTAGAACAAGTCCAAGCGGAAGTGCAACAAATCCGAGCCAATATGAAGGCAGCCAAGATAGACAGAAATCCTATGCGGATGTGAGACGACGCGACCTTGAGTTCGCCGTGGGCGACCAAGTGTTCTTGCGAGTTTCACCTATGAAGGGCGTACTCCGTTTTGGTCAGAAGGGCAAGCTTAGCCCAAAGTTTGTAGGGCCGTACACTATTACCGAAAGAGTTGGATCCGTAGCGTACAGGTTAGCACTGCCTGAGGACTTGGGGCGTGTCCATGATGTATTTCATGTGTCACAACTCAAGAAGTATATTTTTGATCCTTCTCATGTCTTGGAGCCCGAGAGACTATCCATTGAGCCGACTATGCGATATGTTGAAACCCCCGTGAGAATCCTGGATAGGAAGACCAGAGACACTCGCCATAAGTCTATACGAATGGTGAAGGTCCTATGGTCAAACCATGATGTCGAAGAAGTGACATGGGAGTTGGAAGATGCCATGAAGGCTAAGTACCCACAGCTGTTCATAGACTAGAGAGTCTAGCATTTAGCAATACGGGTACGGGTCGTACCCCTTTTAAGGGGGGTAGAGCCCTTTTTGCTTTTGCATTACTTCGGGGTTGCTTAGTGTGTAGGTATTGTAATAGACTTTTGTATGGCACATGTAGTGCAAGTGAATTTGGTATGCGTATGTATGCATGTGTAATGTGTAGTGTATGGACTTGTATGTGTAATGTGTAATGTATCGGTGTAATGCGAATGTGGAATGGTATGAATGGAAAATGATGGATTGTGTATGTGAGTTGTGTAGGATGCTTGAAACGCGTATACTTGCAATGTGGAAGGAAGTAAACACCTCATAGGTGTAGTAAGACACATTAGGGCAATTGGTTTGCCTAATGAGTAGAATTACAAAACTATGAACCTTGAGCAACTTTGAGGGCAAAGTTTCTTAAGGGGGGTAGATTGAAATACCCCGTAATTAAAAATAGTGATTAATTAGGCCAATAAGAAATTTAGAAGCTTAATTAAGTATAAATAATCATGAGGGAACAAATCCCGAAGAAAACGGAACCTTAAAACAGATTAAAAGCACTAACAAACCTTAAAGCACGTTTTTCGAGGTAACTGGGAAAACGTGTCTTTAAGCGGGTCAAATAGACTCGTAACAATTTTGGTCAACTAAAAATCATTAATAAATATTAGTGAAGCTTTAGGACCAATAAAATCAATAAAACGAGAAATTAGTAAAAACTGTCAAAAACGGGAAGTTGTGGGGTAGAAACATAAATAACTCAAACTTATGTGTCCACAAATAAAAAAAATGGAGTTTGTGTGTGTGGGTTGTACTAGCCGATGGGCTCCCCCTCTCACTCTCACACACTCTATTAATTCTTTCTTATTTACAAAACAACAAAACTAATAAAGTAAACTAACCTACTTTATTCTACCTCACACTCTCACACTCTCTCTCCTCCATTTCATTCTCTTCACTCACGTAATACCACTCACCCTCACTCTCTTTTCTCCTTTCTTCTTCTCCATGCGATTTCCATGGTGTTTTGAAGCAAACCCACAAAACTCTACTTCTCTCCTCTTGTTACTCCCTCAAATCTCTTCCAAAAATTATAAAAAGTATACCATTGGAATCCTCTCATCAAGAGCTACATTTCCATCCTTCCAAAATTCAAAAAGGAGAACTTTCATATCCATGGGTATGGAGCATTTGGAGCTCCAAGACTACCATTAGCACCACCTCATTCTCCTTGTTCTTTTGAGGTAAAAATCTTCTTGAAACTCCATCATTTTTCTAGCCTTAAGGGCAAAACGAAAATTTAACTAAACCCTTGTTTGGTTCCTTTTGTACCCAGCCGGTTTTGGCTTCTTTGAAGGGGTGGAAACCTTGTTCTTAAGCTCCTCTAAGTTTCATCTACTCCCTTGCAAGGTAATGAAACTCCTAAACCCTAGAATATACACTAAAAGCTTAAATAAGGATTAGTGTTGGTTTAGTATTGAAGCATGTATATAAATGATTGTAGTGTTAGAGGAATTGAGATTACAAAACCGGTGGGAAGAGAAAAGAAAGAAAGAAGAAAGAAGGAGAAAGAAAATCTAGAAGAAAAACAAGGTAAGGATGCTCTTTTGTGTAGCCTTGTATATATGTGTTTGTAACAGATTTGTAGAAGTTGAATTTAGTAATGAAAATGGTATTGTGTAGTAGAGTAATGTATAAGAGAATGTAAGTGTTTTAAAACCTTTAAAGACATTTTAAAAACTGTCACAAACAGATTGGGAATTGAATGTTGAGTGCAGGAATTTTAAGAGTGTTTTAGTGTTGGTAATTGTGTATGGGAGCCTTGTATATTGATGCTATTGAAAACAGGTGAATTGGGTAATAAGATGTGAATAAACAATGTGGTGAGAGTGTAAAAATGTAGGGAGACTATGGCAAAATTTGCCTAGGATTAGAACACTTAGTGTATTAGGAACTAGGTGACTAATAAGTGTTGTAACAGATTTTGGTTGAGATAGATAGAGGGTAAGTTGGGAGAGATAAATAATGTATTGTGATGTATTAGAAACTCTAGGAATGACATTAGAAGAGGGATCTATTGATGGGGAGAGTAAGTATTAAAATCTGTAGCAAAACACAACTAGGAAGAACTAGTGTAAGTGTTGAAATGAAACTTGGAAAATTGAGTGTGTAAGTTAGTCTAGAAATGTGTAATGAGTTAAGGAATGAAGTAAGGTGTATTAGGAGGTTTAATTAGTGTTAAAACATGTGGAATTAAGTGTAGGAACAATGGGGAAGTAATGGTTGAAGGAGAGGACTGAAAACAGAAATAAAAACTGAAATACTGGGCCGGACCGACCTTGGGACCGGACTTGCAAGGTCGGTCGAGCCCAGATTTACAAAGACGGGAAAGCTTCTGGAATGGACCAAACTTGCGACCGGACTTGCAAGTTCGGTCGGACCAGAAAATTCTCCCGTCTGTAACCTACTGGAATGGACCGACCTTGCGACGGGACTTGCAAGGTCGGTCGACACAAAATTTTTCCGTCTTGTAAGCTACTGGAATGGACCGACCTTGCGACCGGACTTGCAAGGTCGGTCGGGCTAAAAATTTCATCAGGTAACTCACTGGAATGGACCGACCTTGGGACCGGACTTGCAAGGTCGGTCGGCCAGAAAAATTTCCGTAATGTGAGCTACTGGAATGGACCGGACTTGCGACCGGACTTGCAAGTTCGGTCCAGTAAAAAAAATTAAATTAAATAATAATTATATATATGTATATATGTATACCCACATATACATATGTACATATATGTAAGTATACCATTGCTAAGTAATTAAAAGTAGGTAACAAAATGAAAGTATAGGAATGCAAAGACCTAGTAAGTATGGATTAGTAAATGTAAGAGTAAATGAGTTAAGTTAATGATAGTTAGATTAATCATTCAATTGTATGAATATCATAGGATTTGAATTGTGACACCCAAGGGACTTTCGGAAACACGTACAACGGTGAACGGTATGAATTCCTCATGCCCTGTATGCTATCTTGGTTACTCTGATTTGTGTGTTGTGTGCTAATTGATCACCAAATAAGATAAATGCACGAATCAGAGTTACTATGCATACTTGTGAATATGTAGTGTTGTATGTTGCGAATATTTTTCTTAAATCTTAGTTTGTATAATTCATGAAATGTATGGATGAATATGAATGCGTGTATGTATGTTGTATTGTACTGTGACCGAATGTGTTGACTTTGGACTTCTAACTTATTCCTAACAAGCTAACCATTCTAACTTAAATGGGTAATTAAATTGGAATGAGTAGAAGTCTGATATAGTTTCGGCCACGCGTGAGGATGTGGAGTCACGAGAGGTTGGCTCCAATTCCTGGCTCTTAAACTAGTTCACGGCCCAAATCCCTTAAGTGGGTAGCATCCCGGATTGGTGAGTCAAGTAAATCCCGGTGGTGGGACGGAGTAGTCCCCGGGCCGGAGGTCATACCGACTTAACTTGAGTATAAGTAAGTAAGTAAGAATGAGTAAGTAAAGTGAATGTAAGTAAGTAAGTGTAAGTAAGAGCAAGCAACATGTAATGAGTAAAAGAGTAAAAGCATTCCGATTAACCCGGATGCACAATTTGGCTAACCTTGGAAAGGTAAGTAATGTGTATGCGATTGTATTGCTGTATGGATTGTGAATGGTATTGTGAATGAATATAAGGCATGTATGTATGTAATTAATGAACAACATGTTTAGTGGACGTCAAATAGTCGGCGTGCCCTAGCTAGCACTCGGTATATGCGGAGTTTATGCGTAGCTTTTTGCTGAGCCCCTTGGGGCACCGTTTTTACCACCATGCAGGTACTCGTGAAGGATGAAGACTAGGAGAGTTGAAGTTTAATTTCCTTGTCTTTCTTTTTGGATTGTAAACAATGAATTATGATTGGTGTACTGAGTAGTACATGGCTATAGCTTTTGATTAGCCGGTGTACCATGGGGTACACCTTTTTGGATATTGGGAAAGGCTTATGATTGGTATAGATGAGTAGAGGTTAAAACTCATTCTTTTGGGAGTATTGGAAAGGGATGTAATTATACGCTTTAAATACTCGGTGATCCGGTAAAGTAAGAATGTTATCTTTTGTATTTGGTATGCAATATAGTAGCTCGGTACATTGTGTTCATCAGACCGTGACTGTAAGTAGAATGAGCCTAGCTAGCCGTATGGGCGGTTAGCGGCGTTGTACCACCCGCCGTAGTAAGTAGTAATCTTCTGCTGCGTACTGATAGGATTAAGAGGATGATTGGACGGTAAGCATAGGATTAACGGTTGGGGTGTTACAACCGTAGCAAGGTGCTGGGTATTGTGTTATGATTCCGCTGCGATGTTTATATATATATTAGTAAGATTTTGCGATAACCACGTTTTAATGAGTTGGGGTGTTACAAGTTGTGAACTCAAGATCACATAAGTAAGTTAAGGATAACCAGACAACGGGGTAAGCATAGGAGTAATAGCAGTTTACATACCGTATGATCAAGATGTTAATAAAAAATTTGAAATGATATCAGTTGTACGAGAATTAACTAAGGAGCGTGAGATGACGCGCTAAAGTAATTCCCAGGTGACAAGTATGGTTTTCTTACAACCCGTGTCCTACCGGGTTACACCGGCTTGTATGCCAACTTGATTTTCTGAATGTTTGCCACCTTCCAAGATAAATCATGAAATGAGTTTACAGTATTTCATTTATGTGGCGTATTTAGTTCCGATACCGTTTAACCTCGAATATGTATTAAACCGTAGCTAACCGACTCTAGGATCACATAACAGATCGGTATTCGGATTTAACGACCCAACCTAAGGGAATGTTCTAACTACGGCTATCCATGTGTTAGTTGTGTATTGTTGTTGTGTGTAAATGTGTTTACCCCCTTGAGTATGTTGTTGTGTAACGATTGTTGTTTTGTTCATGTATGTCGAATGGTATCTTACCTCCCCTGTGTATCTAACCGAACTTGACTAACTATAATGTAATTTGTTGTAATAAGCCCCTTGGGGGGGGAGCTTCTAACCAATGTGTTATTTGGGGGTGAGGAATCCGGGTGTCCGGTCGCGCATATATGTATGGGAGTTGATATCTATAGCGGATTCAACTCTCTCCCTTGTTCGGTTGTTTTCCTTCTTGGAATTCAACCTCCCACGAGCCAATAGCTGGCTCTCCTACCTTGAATATTGTTTGGGGCTAGGGGGATTTGTGTACGGTGTGCTCGGGATCTACTTGATCCGACACATGTAAGTAAAGTAATTGTGTATGGTGTGATCGGGTCTATATTATATCCGACACATCTTAAGTAAAGTGTACGTTCTCTAAGAAGAACGGTAATGTGATAAGTAATGAGCTCGACATGAGGATGGGGGTATCCTCTAGGCTCTATAAAATTTGCTAACTCTTATTTCGGACCGAGTCCTCACGTGACTCGTTCCCGAGTTATGTTATGTATATGATATTATGTTATGTGAGTTGTTATGTGTTGTAAGATGACCATTGAAAATCAACCCTATGATACCAAGAGAGACAATTATACGTAACCCATCTAACGGGTAAGCGTTGACTAATAAGAAATTAGCTCCATTAAGGTAGAAACCCTCTAGGGTTAAAGAACACAATAATGCGAACTAACAAGCATCGATGTGTTAACCTTATTGTTTGTAACCTAATGATTGGATATATGTTAAATATAAGCATGATATGTGTTTATAGTTTTCCATGCATGATTTAAATATAATCAACCGCATGCTCAGACGACAATTAGTTGTGCATGGCCCGGTAGTATGCGGGCTACACGATTACCATACTAGCAAAGGTGCTGAGCCCCTTTGGGGCCACCCATTACATTCAGGTACAATGGAGTTGGTAGCTGTTCGAGAGTAGGACGGGGTGGCTGTTTATGCATGGGTAGTTATTTAATTTGCTTATGTATTGTATGTATAGTAAGACCGAAACTGTTATCGGCAAGAAAATGTATTAGACTCGGTACAGTTTGGAATGTAATATGTTTGCCTCGGTTTAGATAAGGAATGGATTGTAATGTATAAATGCTCGGGAATCTGTTCCATCAGACCGGTACGTTGTGTAAGTAATAGCCTTGTTAGCCACATGGGTGGCTAACGGCGTGTAACACCCAATGATTAAGCTAAGTGTTGTGTTGTATTACCGCTGCGATCAGTTGTTAAGTATAGTGTTTATGGTTGGGGTGTTACAAAAAGTGGTATCAGTTACGCTCTGAATACAAGAAATACCAAACTTAGGTAGCCACCGAGTCAAGATATGAGTTAAGACATAAGTTATGGGATAAGGGTGTGAGATGTTAGAGTGAGAAGAGTCGGATGGCCACTAATAAATGTGGATCGTCTTTACCGTCTACTGACGATATAAACTGTGAACTGAGACCTTTGTAATCACATGCCTAATGTGCATTGTACTTGTTCAGATGTCAGGAAGGAGAGGCCGAGGCCGTGGTCGAGGAGAAGAGGCCACTGAGATACCGGGAGGGCAGACGATAGCTGAGATCGTCGCTGCCGCTCTCAGGCACATGGGCTATCAGCCCGACGCGCCACCTCCACCACCACAGCCCCGAGAACCAAACTGGGTGAAGAGTCTTGCTGACCTTCGACCCCCACCGTTCAAAGGGGAGACTAATCCCGCCAAGCTTGAGGCATACATCTCCGAGATGGAGAATGCTTTCGAGACCCTTGACATTCTTGTGGGAGTCAAGGTTCGACTTGCTGTGTTCTACCTGAAGGGGGCGGCAGACGATTGGTGGAAGCTGGTAAGGGCCGAGCACATGGCCAACCCCGACTTCGGCTGGGAGCAGTACACGGCGCTACTGCGAGCCAAGTACTATCCCATCCAGACCAAGAAACGCCTACAGTTGGATGCTCTAAAGCAGACCAACAAGATGACGGTGGACGAGTACTACTCCGAGTTCACCGCTCTTCTACGTCTTTTACCGGGACTTGGTTATTCGGACCAGATCTTGGTAGACCGCTTCTATGGCGGGCTGAGTCATCGACTGCGATATGGCATGGGGCCGACGAGCTACACGACCTTGCAGGTAATGAGAGAGTCTGAACAGTTAGTAAGTGATTGGAGTTTTATACCATAAGAATAAGGAACTAATACGTTGAAACCAGGAGTGCTATCATGCCGCTGCAAAGGTTGAGATCACCGTCCAGCTAAGGGACGAGGACAATGCTGCTAAGAGGAAGCCTGCTAGTAAGGGTTCCGGCAACCAAGGGCAAGGCGGGTACAAGAAGGCAAAGTACCAGCCTCAGTCCCAAAAGGGCCAGAAAGGAAAGGGAGAGAGTGAGAAGGCTACTGAAGAGCCTCTGAAGCTTACGTATGCTATTGCTGCTAAGCCTCTGCGCTCGAAAGCGCCTAAGGGTAACGAAATACACCTTAATGTGAGTTAACAATTATTTAGCCACCTTAACATCCGATTACTGATATTGAGAATGGTTTGGTTCTGAGTCTGGAAAGGGAGCCGGCGGGGGTTACCAACGTCGCTACATATGCTCATGGTGTGGCAAGGACCACCCCGGACTCGACTGCGAGGGTAATAAGGTGCAGTGCCACCATTGTGATGGTTGGGGGCACCGAGGCTATGAGTTCTTCAGAAACCCCGAGAGCAAAGCCTACAGACCCGACTAGAAGGGCAAGGGCAAGGGTAAGGCCGACTAGAGCACTGGATCCGACGGTCCAAAGGCGACTCAGCCTGCTGCTAACAAGGGACCCCGGGTAGTCCAGAAGACACAGAAGACGGGGCCTACTCTACATATGGTGGACCGGGAGGATGAGGCCGAACCTTCATCGAGACCAGGTACCGCTATAACCCATTAAGTAATAAAACTGCCTGCTTACCGCATTTCATGCATGCTTGTGTGAATGATTGAGTTAGATAAGATTTTAGTAATCTATTAGAACTTAAGTGAGATATAACCTACTACCTTCTTAGGGAACTTCAATGTTTGTTACCCAATACCTACAACGCATAGCTCAGAGGCGACCGACATCCAAACCCAAGAGATCACACAAGATCAGTGTCAGACTGTCAGGTTATCCGCCCAGGTATGATTTTATTAAGGGGATACCTGACACCTAAAGCACAAATAGCCATCATCAGGAGATGCAACCAGTTAGGAATGGGACCGGGAGGTTTCTATACACCGGAGTACCCAGTAGGGACTAAAAATATGCAAGAATACAGGTATTGTTTTAAGTCAGAAAAAGGCAATAATACTTAAAGAATGAATAGAGTTTTTAGGCCTAATTACTAGTAAAGATGGTATAGAAATGCAAGATCATATAGGTATTAAGTTATTAGATTTTCAAGATAAATTAAATAGCCAAAACGAAATATAAAAGTTTTTAGGGATTTTAAATAATATTGAAGAGTACATTCCAAATCTTGCACAAATAAAATTACCAATTCAACAGTTAATAAGAAAAAAGAATAAAAGGAGATGGAGTAATGAACATACAGAAATAGTTAAACAATTGAAAGAACACTGCAAAAAATTACCAAAGTTACGGCTACCAGATAAAGATGATAAATTAATATACAAAGTGATGCTTCAGAAAATTGTTTTGGTTGTGTTCTAAAAACTTATATAGGACAGATATGTTTATACAATAGTGGGACATTTAACGATACTGAAACGGGTATAACATCAATGAGAAAGAGGTATTAGCTATCAAAAAAGGTATTTCAAAGTTCCAAATATTTTTGCTACCATTACATTCAAGGTTCAAACTGATAATACACAGGTTAAAAGTTTAATATTCGGGAAACTTCCAGAAGGCCCTTAGTGGTAGAGACTTCATAGATGGCAAATATTCTTTTCTGAATTTAACTTTTCTGTTGAGTATATTGGAGGAAAAAATAATTATCTTGCCGACTTTCTTAGCAGGCCCATGCAGAACAAACCTGGATGAGGTTCTAGCAAAAATACAGGAATGCTATAATAATACAGAAGAATATCAGAAAGAACTTGATAAGCTTCTTGAGCAAGTTCAAACAGGATACCAGAAAATACATGGATCAGCCATGATCCAAGAGGGATCAGATATGATCCGAAACAGTATACAGAAAATACATATAATACCATAGTTCACAAAGATACAGAGTTTACTTACTGAAAGTTTGAACAAGTTTTCAAAAGCAAGTGAATCATTTGAGATTTCAAATACTTTATGTTTACGACCATCTTATACTCAACCTATTTTCCAACAATTATCTTATGAAAAGGAAGAATCTCCAGTGGCAAAATATATTAGAGAAGGTCTTGAAATTATATACGGTTTACGAAATACATAAAACATATTTCCTAATCATACAGGATTATATCCAAGGATAAGTTCTGGAAAGAATGCAAATCCATATATGATTTTTAATATTTTTGAAATGGGATATTTGGGATTAGTATATCCAAGTCCCAGTTTAAAAGAGATTTCAATGATACATGCAGATTTATATAAAGAAATAAATCACACCATGGTAGATATATTTTGTCGATTTTATCAAATCTCTCCGGAAAGAATTAATGATAATATAATAGAAGTTTTCAGTATTGTCCTTGTTGGATATGTGACAAGAACATACAAACACGAATACAATACGAATTAGCCATGGAAGGCTATGCCCGAAGTTAATGACGATTGGATCCAACTTAGAAGAGCACTAGGATTCAAGACTGTAGCGGGAATCTTGGAACAATAAGCTGAAAAAGGATTTAGACTCTTGAAAGGAACCGACAAATGGATGATTTTAATCAAAGGAGGTACTGAAAAGGAATTCGTGTACGAGATGGCTGAAACGGTTCGACAGCATAAAATCTACAGCACTAAAGCAACGCATCAGAAAGTGTGTGAGGCCTTAGGACATGACACGTGTCAACCAGGAAACTGGAATATGTAAAAGACCAGAATAATCAAACTTCACCGGAAAGACAAAAATAGTAGCAACATTATTGAAGTAGCAGCACTATTATAATAGTAGCAGCATTATTGTAATAGTAGTAGTCATAATTGAGTGGTAGTAATAGTAAAGAGCATAATGCATAGTGGATGTAATAGTAGTAGGCATAATACATAGTGGATGTAAAAGTAGAAGGCATAACACATAGTGGTTGTAATAGTAATCCAACAAGAACAAGAGATGGGAAGGAGTACGGAAGATAGTGGCTATAAAAGGGGAGCAAGGCAGCAAGGGGAGGACACAAGAAAATCTTACAAGAAAAATCTTAGCAGAGAATTGAGAGTTTGCAGAAGAAACACTCGAGAGAAGAATTGAAGAGTCTTTAGTAGATTAAAAGAAAAAATATATATTAGTATTTTAGTCCTTTGTAATATTAAAACCCTTTGTATTTTGCTTTTGTAATATAATGAGTGCTTAAATAAAAAACCTTACGGGGTATCCTTTCTTATAATTCCTTGATCAATTTACGCAAAGAAAAGTAGAGAGAAAGGAGAGATCATACAGTGACAGAAAACTCGCAGTGAGTGACTTAAAATAATTAAGAGAAAGCCAAATCTTTGAAGTTTAAAGGTTCGAAGAAGCCACTTAAAGCCAGGAGGGCGTCACAGGCAAGGATGAACCCACACCAAGCTTCAAGCTCAGGTTAGCTTTTAGACAAATTATTTCGTAAAATTCTCGAAGGTTACTGATCTTTACGTTCTCGTCTCTAATTCTTATGGAAGGCGTGGTGGAACCTTAACCTACTAGGAATTTAAGTTAGGAACCTCGAAACTAAAATAAAAAAGATAATCATCAACTCAAACCTGCTCTTAGCTCGTTAATTCAAGTTTTGTTTCTATTCTACTATAATACTATAATTACACCGTACACCTTACTCCTTATAAAATATTTTTTAATATTTATTTAAATTTTATTAATATATAAGTATTTATATAATTTATAAATTACATATATTAATATTTGTATAAAATATGTACTATATAAATTACATAGCATATATATTTGTCTAAGTTTGAGAATGAGAAGAGAAGAAGGGAGGAAATGGAATACCTTTACCCAAGATTTTTGCGGAATCACAAAGAGAAATACAGGGATTTTAAAAATTAAAAATGGGAGAAACATAATCATTAAAAAAAACAAAACAAACAATCTGGAACAAAATGAATTTGTTTCCCTAACGCACCCTTAGAGCTGTAGAGGTATCTTTTCCTATAGGGAAAATTCATGATATACCCCTGTTTTCTTTCGTAATTCACAATATATCCCTGTTGGTTTTCGTAATTCAACTTTAAACATGCTTAAATGTTGTCCAAAATTGATGAAACTTTACATGGACAATGCTAAAGTGTTATATTTTGGTCCAATATCAAATTTGAAGTTTTTTAAGCTCACATGTGACTTGTGAGACTCAATGAAAATTGTGACATGTTCATTGTGTCCCACATATCACATATGAGCTTAAAAAACTTCAAATTTTATATTGTCCCAAAATATAACACTTTAGCATCGTCCATGTAAATTTTCATCAATTTTGGACAACATTTAAACATGTTTAAAGTTAAATTACAAAAACCAATATGATATTGTGAATTACGAAAGAAAACATGAGTATATTGTGAATTTTAAGTTGTTCGTGTAACGTAGTTGCAGGAATGTTTGATTATATAAAAAAGAAAACGAAAAGACCGGCTGGCTCAGCGAATGAGGGCCGGTCGGGTCCTTCCTTCTGCGTTTTAGAAATAAATCAAATCCCGAGTGCAATTCGATAGTGTACACTCGCTACTTCTTCCGATCTCTTCCTCCTGTCCTCCAAATCGTTCTTTAGCCGCTCTCTCTCTGTTCCTGCTGGCGGTAATTGTGGCGTTGTCAATCTTTCGCACACTATAGGACATTGAGAGCTACCACGACACTTGGCTTGATAGGCGAACCAGCTGCGGGATCCAGCTTCTTGGGTTTTAGGGAATTCTGGTATACCAATTTCAGAATCTCACTCTCTCTTCCTTCCTTCAGCTATATTTTGTGATAAGCGTTGATTTTGATTTTTTTTTTTCCAATCTGGTTATCGCATTTTCTTTTCGGTAATTTTCATGTATCAGTTAAACCAGATTGGTTTGGGATGGATTATTAGCTCCGCCGATTGATTAGTCAATGTCAAAAGGAAATTGACCATTCCAGTGAGACTCATTTATTTTTCTTTCCGTGTTATTCAAAAATTCGTTCCAGTATCCGGTAGGTCTCCGTGAGTTACGGGTTGGGAAAACGAGTGACGTTCGAAAGTGGTCGGAAAAAGTAGTGCGCACTGGGAAACCGGCTGATTTTTGACAAACAAATTGCTTTTTCAGCCTCTTTCTTCCTCGGATATCGAATAACCCTTTCTTTCTATTCGCAACAATGATTAATGTTGCAGATGTGACTGCAGTAAGCCCCACTTTCTCCAGTGGATTTGTTGTTGGGAACGCGTCCTTGACTTTTGGGAACCATGCTTTTTTGAATTTGTAATGACCTAAATTTTACTTGACAGTTGACACCTCCGAACGGGTAAACAATTTTGTTTTTTCTTTCGATATAAGTTAAATTGTTGACAGTATCCAGATTTCAATGCGTGTTGAAAATGAATGATAGTTCTCATGACTAGGTAATCTACTTGATTTGAAAGTTACTGATGAAGTATAATTCTGTGTTGATGTTTTTTTTTTTTTTTGACAAGTTGAACCATCTTCGAGTTTGCTTGGTTTCTTGGGTATTGCCGCCTTTACAATGTAATAGATATTGACTTGTTGGTTTTCGTGAGAGGATATCCTTTTGGCCATTTGTATTATGTTGATTCGTTGTTTATGACTGATTATGTCTTGTGAGGTGTAAAGGTCAATTGTTGCAGTGTTAATATGTATTTCAAATGAGACCACTAGCTTATTAGTTTAATTTTTTACTACATGTTCTTTCTGGTCTTCTCTTGTTAAGTCAAGACTGATCTTGAAGACCGAGTCATCTCAACTTCTGTTGATATAGTGTCTGTTTAAGTAGAGTACTACAGAAAAGAAAAAGAAGAAATTAAGAGAAATTCAAATTGATGCCCATTTACTCTCTATGATGTTACTACTGTTTGTTACTTTTTAGCTAGTATTAGGCATGTTTGTTTGGTCAAATTGCTCAGTGCTTTGCTTTCAATAGGTCAGTGCTATTATTATTCCCACTTTATGCAGCCTAGTGATAAACTAGCGCCTGATATGGTGTTGTCTTTCGCTTCTTTGCCCATTAAAATGCTCCGCAAGTGTTAGTATTTTAATGTCAACATTAATAATGATATGACGATAATGAGTGAATCTTGAACCAAATATTTAGCATGATTTTCGAACAGTCTGTTTGTGGGGATAGCCTTATGTAGAGATTTTTGTTTTTCTTTTTTGGGGTCTAATAGTCATAGTTACTTCTGCTATAGTTGATGTTCACATATATACTTGATTGATGTGATTAAACTAAACGCTGATTTGTTTAGTAATGATGTATACTAACCTTTTCCTTAAATGAAAGATGATCAGTTTTATCATTCATGTCGCTTGAATCAATATATGTCATATTTGTATCTGGCTGTTTGATTGGAAATCGGTAGTAATTTCAAGATCAGATTTCTACTCTCATCTTCTTAGTTCATGTATGTAGTCCCCCATCTATGCTTGAATCTAAATAGCTAATACGGCCTAGAAATTATACCTTTGGTATGGGTGGTTCTTAACATGTTAGAAGGTCAATCTATAAGGTAGAGTGGTCCTCTGATACGTACTCAACTCTCATGCGATGCTGAACCATAGGATGGATTTTTTCTTTTCAAACTAGGAGCAGGGTTTATGCTAAGTTTTATTCACTGTTGAGTTTTTTTTATCAGTAAGAATGGCGCCATGCCTAATATAATATTATCCAAATATCAAGTGTTACACTATCATTACATATTTGTTCCAAATCATCAACTCAAAACCTGAAATCTGAGACTAATTATGATCCTAAAGCTTCAACAATACAAGCTGTGTGATTCTTACTGATGGATGTTGTAGTCCATTGGGGGTTACTTGTTGGGCAAGTTGTGAAAGCAAAGCGCACTTTTGGAAATTTATTGGCGATATGTCGGGACTTCCTTTTGCTTTTAGTTTCTTTACCTTATTTCATAATTCTCAATTTTAATAATTTAGCATATCTTTAAGCATCCCATGCTTGCTAATCTTACAGTTAAATAAGAGATCGCTACATTCAGTGGGGCAACTAGTCCACAGCGAATAACAATTTTTATTAAGATTTACTTTGATGATTTTGTCTTACCTTTAGCCTAAAGGAATTCGAGGTTCTACCTAAATGCATTTTTGATGTTTGTGAACCAAATTTAACAATTTCAAGTTACCTTACTCTACAATTTTGGTGAACCCTTTATTTTCCCCTGGTCTCACAACATGCTTCCCTCGCTTGACCTGATGAATCCTTTATTACGCTAGTTCCTTCCTGAAGCAAGTCTATCCATGGCTCTGAAGAAACTATTCTTCAGCCGTAAATCAAAGCCCTTCTCCACCAGCGCACCTCCCAACACTGACGACAACAGCACAGTCAGCAATGGGTGCTTCGACTGCAACATCTGTCTAGACCTTGTGAGGGACCCAGTAGTTACACTCTGCGGCCATCTCTACTGCTGGCCTTGCATCTACGAGTGGTTCCATGTCCAAACAAACTCATCTCTTCCCCCTGGCACTCAACATCCGATGTGTCCTGTCTGTAAGACCCAGCTGTCCCCTAACTCATTGGTCCCACTGTATGGCAGGGGCCAAAGTCCACAAAATCGAACCAGTCAGGAGGATCAACAAGCTAACAAGGAGAATATACCCACCATCCCTCCTAGACCTACATCAAGGTCACTCCTGAATCCCAGTGGTCCACAAATTCCATTTCATGGTACTGAGGGTAGAGAATATTTTCGTCCTCCCCGTCAATATGAGGAAATAGGGGTTGGAGGGGATGGCTATTCCTTTTCCTATGATCAAGGGATTGGGAATCCTCTGAGAGTGAGTGTTGCGCATCCGATGCTGGAGATGTTTGTGGAGATGTTCCATGCGAGGGCTTTTGGAAACTCAGGTAACTTGTACCCTTACACCTCTAACGCTCACCTGGGTATGAACAATGCAAGAGCTAGAAGGCATGAGCTGCAGGCTGATAGATCCCTTAATAGGATTTCGGTTTTTCTCCTCTGTTGTTTTGTCCTCTGCCTAATTCTTTTTTAGAGTTAGATTCAGGAATTTGGGTTGAATGGTTGTGCTGCTGCATTTGCGTATTTATCCTGTTGTATATATCTATTCACTGTATAATGTTTGCTGGATCTTGAATTATGATGGTTAAGATGATGCTTTCTGTTTGGGATTTATTGATGTTGCTGTTTTCTTCTGTTTCTTTTTGACAATTGTAATTTGTAACGACTCTATGAGTGTGCATCCACTCTTGTTTGCAAGCGGAGAACAGATAATATTGATGCTCTATGACTGTATGATATATCTCAGGTTGTCTGTTTTTAACTTCATCTTTTGAAGTAAAATCTGCACTAGAGATGCCATCTGAATACTTTTATATGATGCGTTTTCATGTTCTCGCGAGTGGGTTTCAGAAACCAACCAGCCATTTGCAAACTTTTGACCTTTATTTATAATTGGGTGGCCAAAGCTGGAACTGAAGAGAGGCAGAACCACATTTTTTACTGTTCTTCTGCCAATGATTAGATCTGTTACTCTTAACTAGCTTGTAAAACAATTTAAATGCGATTACAACTTCATAAAATACAAAACAAAACCAAATTTCGCTTTCTTAATGTGATTACTCCTAATAGCGGAAATTAAACAAATAGTGGCTTGATCAAAATGCTGTGTCTAGAGGATAATGGTTTATGACCTGCTCACACCCGGCTTAAGATACACTGACCATCATCTGATAGCTTCTATTCATGCATGTTAATAAAATAATTGCAAAGTCTACCCAAACTCAATGCAAGCTTCATTGCAATTCTGGTAGGTATGATACTTGTCAATTGGCCATTACTCGTGAAGAACACCAGCAAGTGCGAAGATTAATTGCAACTGTTTATCTTGTCGTGTTTATTTTAGCAAATATTTTTTTGGGAAAATTACATCACCCACCCATGACGTTTGGTGAAATTACACAGCCCACCCACGAGGTTTCAAAAATTATATTGCCCACTCATGTGGTTTCCACAATTTTACATCCAGTAACTTTTCTAATATTTGATTAACTTAAAACATGGTTAAATGATATCCAAATTTGATGAAACTTTACATGGACGATGCTAAGGTATTATATTTTTGTTTAATGCCAAATCCAAAGTTTTTTAAGGTCATATATGACCTGTGGGACCCAATGAAACATAAGACACGTTCATCGGGTCCCACGGATCATATATGAGCTTAAAAAATGTGAGTTTCACGTTTTACCAAAATATAATACTTTAATATCGTCCATGTAAAGTTTCATCAAATTTGGATATCATTTAACCATCTTTTAAGTTGATCAAATATTAGAAAAGTTGCTGGATGTAAAATTATGGAAACCACATGGGTGGACAATGTAATTTTTGAAACCTCGTGGGTGGACTGTGTAATTTCGCAAAACGTCATGGGTGGGCGATGTAATTTTCCCTATTTTTTTCTTAGTTGTTTCGTGTGTTTTCATTCTCACTTCGACTCTTTTCTTCCTATTTTATTAAATTTTCTCACTTCGACTGCTAAATCAGTCTCATTGTTGACATAACTCTTGCTAAATACTACCTATTATTTTTTATATTTTTTTGAAGGGAAAATGTAGATCGGATATAGTGGTAAATTAAATTACTTTCCTTGCTCTTGTACCTCGTAATTCCTTTCTAACAAAATTTGATCTATCCGGACAAGTCTTCATTAATTTCTACTAAGGCACGTTTGGATTCAATAAGAAAACGGGAAAGGAAAGGGAATGGGAACACAAGGAGAATGGGAAAGGGAATGGGAAAATAATTATGTTGTTTGGTTATGTAGGGGAATAAATGCGGGAATGACTTTTTAGTTTTGAAATAAAAATAATGTGTTTGTTTTATTCAATTATTTATGGAAAAATTCACATGATATCACTAAAAAGTTTGTTAATTCAAATACCACAGTTTTTAAAAAGTTTTTGATACCACAAAAAATATTTTTAATTCATTAAATACTACTAAAAACCCTCACTTCTTAATAAACATATTTCACATTTTACAACGTTAACCTTTTTAATTCACCTAATATCACATTACTATTTATGTCTATTTTTATTCAAATTTATAGCTTCTGTATAATATATAATACTATTTATAACTTTTATATCTCTAAAGTTTTTATAATTATATATATGTATGTATTTTTATTTTATATAATTTTAGAAAGGAATGATTACCGGCCCCAAATCCCAAAAAATCTTATCGGAACATGGAAATAGGAAATGGAATACAATAATATCAACTGAATTTAAAATAAGTTAAAAAGATGATATCTTACTCAATTGAATCATAAGAGTAATAAATATATAGCTATATATTTTATTCTTAATTATATATAAGTTATTACTACTATGAAATTGTACAACTTAAAAACTAAACTAAAGAGTATATCTTAATTATAATTTGACTCATTAGAGAACAATACTTGTTATATATTTATTTCTTAATTATGTATATTAATTATTTTAAACTCTTAAGAATTTAAAATTATTATTAAGAAAAGTGTTGTTTTCTTAAAAAAATGTCTATATAAGAGTTTATTAGATGCTCAGAGATTTTAAAATGATCAAAGTCAACAACATATTAGATTGCGTTATATGTATATGATAATAATTAGTAGAATAAATAGATGTATTATTTGTTTTAAAAGTGTTACAACAATCAAATGCATTTCACTGAAAATAAATAAACATTATATCAAACTCAAGATATCGTATGAGAAAATGATACTTATACATAAATTTGCAAAAAGTGAAGATTAGAATCTGAATTGTCACATACTATATATATGGAAAACGTACAAAAATGAATTATCACAATCGATCTATCCTATTCCCGTACCTATTACGCGGGAATGAAAATCAGCCTAACCGGGGGAATGAATTCCCGTACAGATCGTATTTTCAGCTCCAACAAACATAAAAAGGGAGCGAGAATACTTTCTTTCTTCCCTTCCCGTGTATTTCCCACCTAACCAAACATTGCGTAACAGTATTTTAACATAGTTGGGAAGGGAAAATGGTAGAAATAAGATATGGTGGACAAAAAAGAACTTTCTCCTTGTTTTTGTGCACTAATGGTGGCCAACGGATCCGAATATAACTCAAATCTGTGGGACTGAACCGGAATCGGTGGGAACCGGTCGGAACCGGAACCGGTCGGAACTGGTTGGAACTGGAACCGTTTTGAAACTAGTTCGGGATCAAGCCGCGCCTAAAACCTCCTGGAACCGGAACCGCCTGGAATTGCCCAGAACCGGCCATTGATTCGGAACCGCCTAAACAGGAACCAGAACCTATGGAACCGCATTGGAACTGCTCTGGAACCGGTGAAACTAGCCATTGGTCAAACATCAAAACGACATCATTTTGGCGTGAAGGTGCACACCCTTCTAAGAAAATAGTGTTGGAACTGGAACTGGAACCGGAACCGACTAGAAATGACCTACAACTCTTTTTTTTTCTTGTGTGTAACGGCTACAAACGTCTATTTTGTCCCAACATCCCTATAAATACATCATTTTATGATCATTCTCACCACACAACTCATCATACTCTTCCTCTCTCTTATTACTACTACTTTCTTGTGCAATTAAGTGCTATTAAGCATTTTAGCTACTTAAAAGCTCATTTCCCACATTAGCTCTCAATTCCCATTTCCCACATTCTAGCAAAATGTCTAGAAGAGCTGGATAAGAAGTGATGCCTTCTTCCAACCTCCCAATCAGTCC
The DNA here is from genome assembly GCA_023374045.1 of Limonium bicolor. Taxonomy (NCBI): domain Eukaryota; kingdom Viridiplantae; phylum Streptophyta; class Magnoliopsida; order Caryophyllales; family Plumbaginaceae; genus Limonium; species Limonium bicolor. The sequence continues at coordinate 28,456,875 of CM041776.1, forward strand.
AAATTTTCAAGTTGATGATCAAGATCAATTGATGAGATGCAATTCAGGTATCATCAACAGCAACATTATTCACCATCATCAATCCCGCAAGGTGGAAGTTATACAATTTCACAACACGGATCTACTAACACCAGGTTAGCACAACCATCAATGTCCCAATTTGGTAAATTTTAACATTTGTTACAATTTATTATATACAAACTTTAATTTTAATTACATTATTATCTTAATTATAGTCTAAATTAATTTTTTTACAATTAAAGGTGCATCCTCTCTACACCATCCGATGCCCACAATCTTGATCAAGAAGAAGATAATCAAGATGATGATGTCGACACCACCATTTCATCAATAAAGAAACCAACTTCTTGGGTGTGGTCATACTTCACAAAGAAAGAAGATCCGAAGAAGTCCGGGATATACAAGCTATATTGCAATATTGCAATACAGGACTTGCATGGGCGGCGGGCACTGGAACCGGATCCTTTGTAAAGCACTTGAAAACACACATCTACAAGGATACGGCGGCAATGGCGGGCAGTACTAGCGGTCAAACTATGCTTACCGGGTTTATCGAATGGTAACCCGATCTAGGTTTTTTTTCCTCGTTATGATAGAGAAATAATGATAGATGACATGGCTAGATTAATGATTGTTGAACAATTGCCTTTTAATTTTGGTGAAAGCTCTTATTTAGAAAATTTTGTTTGCACTACATTATAACCACAATATAGTAGAGTGCCTAGAAATACTCTTAAACGTAGAGCTTTTGCACAATGTAATAAAACTAGAAACCAACTAATGGAAATGATGAATAAATTTGATGGTTGTGTTTCCTTAACTAGTGATATGTGGACATCTACTACTAATGAGACATTTATTTGTGTTACACTTCACTGGATTGATAGTTTTTGGACGCTTCAGAAGCGTATCATTGCTTTTGATATTTTCGATGATGCACTTACCGGTCATAATATTTCTGAGAAACTTACTGAAGTATTAACATAGTGGAATTTATTAGACAAGATATTTTCCATTTCTTTAATAATGCTTCCAACAATATTAAGTGCGCAGAATATCTAAAACATTATGATAAGCTCACATTCTTGCATAAAGGAGATTACTTGCATGTTTGATGTTGTGCACATGTTTTAAAATTTGTGTGTACACGATGGTTTATCTAACTTGACTGCTACATTAGAACCACTGAGACATGTTATGAGAAAAATTAAGAAATCACATGTTGTTAAAAATGAATACAAAAAAATGTGTGAGCAAGCCGGTTTACGTCCTTGTCATTTTGCTCCTGACACCCCCACTAGATGGAACTTCACATATGATTTGTTAGTTAAAATTAAGAAACATTAATTCATTTTATCTCATTTATATAACACTATGGATGTTCAATCCAATAAGGAATTAATGGGTCCGGTATTTTGGGAAAAGGCTAATGTTGTGTGCAATGTTTTAAATGTTTTGATAGTGCAACTAAGGTTTTTTCATTAGTTTATGAACCTAATGTGCATCTTGTCGTAAATGTATGCATTCTATTTTTAATATTTTGCATGAGAACAAGAATATTAGTGGGATCAGTGGGGTTATTATGGATATGATGTCTAAATGGTTTAACTACTTCAATGAATTTCCTTTGATTTAGTGTATTGCAACTGTTCTTGATCCACAAATCAAACTGGATGGTCTAACAACATTTCTTGATTATTATAGTATTGTTCCAGGAGGTCCACCTGTGATAGGTTATGTTCAACAACATGTATAAAAGGTTAATGAAGCCTTGAAAAATCTACATGATGAATATACTTCAAAGTTTTGTCCGGACGAGCTTTCTTCTACTAGTGGTAGTAGTGGTTCATCTTCTAAACCACTGTGCCCCGGTAGCAAAAGAAGTACTTTGATTTCTTGTATTTTGAAACGACCACAATCTGTTCAACTTGGTTCCGGATTTTGCACTTATGATGATTATCTTAACTTCACTTTTAGTTTTAATGCTGATGATGGTGATATAGATGCTCTTAAGTGGTGGCAAGCACATGAAGACAAGTTTCCCATCCTTGCAAGGACAAGATGTGCTAGCCATTCCAGTATCAACCGTTGCTTCTGAGTCGCTGTTTAGTGCGGGCAAACGAGTATTGAACGAAAAAAGATCAAGCCTTGCACCGGACTCGATCAAGGTTTGTGTTGAGAAGTACGATTGGGACTTAGACGAGCTGAGATCCCAAGCACGGGCATTGCAGTACGAAGGACAACACGATGATTGGTATGAGTTGAATGGGGAAAACACCACTTAGGACTTCTATCTTGTAATCTTTTAGAATGTATAAGTATTACTTTCTTTCCATGTAATCTTTTTTAAGACCTACAAATTAAAATCATGTAACCTCTTAGTAGTTATACTCTTTTTCTTTATTTGGGTTTTCCTAATGGGTTTTTACCTAATAAGGTTTTAACGAGGCAGTGAATCATATAATAAAATTCTCTTTGCTCCATAATTTTTGCAAATTCAATAAAAAATTTTAAGTCTTTGTTTCTTGCACATTTAAGATTATAAACTTGAGGAATATCCTATCTAGGAGTAAAATGGACAAAAAGAGCAACGTGTGCGCACAAATGGATCTCAAATCCGAGTTAAAATGAAGAAACTGGAGCCGACCGACCGATTATGGTTTGGTCCCCTAAGGTCGGTCGATTACAAAAAGCTTTCTCTCTTCAACCGACCTTAGGGGACTGACCCATAGTGGGTCGGTCGATTCCAGTTTCTCGACATCCGAATCTGGAACCGTATGGAACCGGAACCAGAACCGCTCCGGAACCGGTCATAACCGGTTTTTTAAGCGAATCCAAAGTGAATACAGGGTTCAAATCAAGAATCGAAACCAGAACCGCCCCTGACCGGTTCCGAAACTGAATACACATGTCCCGAAACCGGAACTGGCAGAACCAGAACCAAAACCGAGTGTAACACCCCAACCCGAAACTCCATAACCTGTACGATGATAGCTCCCAAAGATAACTGGAAATGCATCGGAATATATATACATAACAACGGGTGGTGCTACAACGCCGTTAGTCACCCATGTGACTAACAAGGCTAACTCCAAAACAACTTACAAACGATACAGTCTGAGCGCTGAATACAAACCGCTTAAAATGACGAAAGCTAATAGCAAAAGTGCAATACTGTAAAATGACACAGATAGTAACAATCCCATGTCTTAATTCTACCCCACCTACACTCGGTCGGGTAATCTCTTCTTTCTTCAGGTACCTGAAAAATATAGCCATCGAAATGGCTCAGCAAATAATGCTGGTATGAAAGCGTGCAGCCCATAAGCTAGCGGGCCACACACAACTACTTGGTCGTAAGCATGCAGTTCATTTTTATCAAACACTGAAAACATGCATCATAATAATTCACACAAGTAGCCATACAAGGTCAATAACATCACAATGAGAAACATGACATCAGAGGTCAAGTTAGTAATTTAATTTTGAATCGGGTATGATAAACCCTTCAGACGAGATAAGACTCTCGTGTTAATGGTTGGGTAATAAATCCCTCAGGAGAGAATGTAGTCTACTCCCGTACTTAAATATAGGTGTGGGTATCGTACCCTCGAGAGAATGAAATCTTTCTCTCAACTTCAAAACTGTATGTGGGTATCGTACCCTCGAGAGAATGCAGTCCTTCTCCCAGCTTAAAATGTTCCGGTACTAACCCGGTGAGTGGACAAAGTCTACACCCAAAACCACCGTCATGACTTATACTGTATTGAGGACGACCTGCGACAGGTACAACCTCCATAATTGCATGCATGGCCAAAAACATCTGGGCTCCTCGCTTCTCGTAGAATTGAATATGTTAGACGTCACACAAGGACGTTAAACAAGCACACTGTTGTGTATTGTCAGTTGTCACGTTTAAGGACAACGACGTTGTTTATAAAGGAAGTTAGTGAGAAACTTGAGTACAAGTTCTCGGTATAATAACACGTAGGTATTTAATCCACTGGTAATGTAGAGTTGCATGTGTGGCACATACACGTTATAGTTAGTATCGTTCACGCACAAAAAAATAACTTAGCAGTGCACAAAATAATCACAACGATACACAAACGCAAGTGCAACATATTACATGCAATTATCTTGGTCGTTATTTCACACAACAGATAGCACACAAGCCGGTGTAATCCGTTAGCAAACAGGTTGCAAGAATCCATACCGTTCACCGAAGATTGTACTCGATTAATTCCCGGTCAACGTCTAGCCAATCAAAGTCCTAGGATAGGATTAACTGAGAGTGTTAATTTATGTTACTCTCGTATAATAATTTTATCGTATCATGAAATGTCCTCGTATTCGTTATTTCATGTGAGGTTTATTTTTAACGCTTAGATAATTTCTTTTAACCTCCTAACCTTATTTATGTTTAAGGTTTACCTATATAATTTAAACCATCGTAGTCTTTGCTTATAATACTTATATTGTATGGTAATTCCCTTTTAATTACCTCCATGATCTTATGTACCACATCAATTATTTCCTCTTAACTTATATAATTCCCTTGAATGTATTTTTGTATACGCGAGTATTATTCACATGTCATGTTGTATTTGTCCAAATGACATAACAATTTACAATTTCGTCAATGACATTTATTGGTCACATGTTAATTAATTATCCACTTAACTTTATATTTAATATACTATAATTTCCAAGTATTACTTGGTGTTCACACATTAAATTCCTTATATTCATTTCCTTTTGATTTACTTGAAAAATCTTAAATGTATATATTTTATACACATGTATTATTTATGATACACGATTATAATTGTCTAAATGTCATAACAACTTTATAAATACTCAAATTGTATTTACATGTCACGCATGGGCATATTATTCCCCATATCTTTTATTAGTTACAAACTAACCACAAGTAGTATCAAATGGTTACAATTAAATTCCTTATAACTATATAACCCATAGTTTTAATTTCATAAATCCTTAAATCATAATTTTCTTTTCTATTTCCACCAAATATCCATATAAGACCTAATAACATTTTTTTAATTCCAATGAACACCCTTATACTTTCGGTTATTACAATATAACCCCAAATACTTTTAAACTTTACATTATACTCCAAAATTTATTATATTACTTAGTTTTATCTTCTTAATCAATTAATTCACAAAACCACCACTATAAATTCGGTAATTATAATTTGAACACCTTAACCTTTATAAATTTCCAAATGGCCACATAAATTTTCGGCCTTAACATATACTCCCTCCGTCCCACCTTGATCGTCCTATTTACTATTTGGACATGTCGTTTGACTTCAATTTTTAACATATAAGATAAATTAATTTTGAAAATTTAATTTTTGCATATGATTCCTTACATGATAAACTATATAATACAAAATTTAGTTTTATAAAATTATTTTACCTTATATGTTTAATATTGAGGTGGAAAAACGTGCCAAAAAGCAAACAGGACACTTATGACGGGACGGAGGTAGTATCTTCTTATAATTACATTTTAACCCCCAAAAACTTTATAATAGTTATATATTAACTTATAAACTATAGTTTTAATATTTAATTTCCTTAATAACCAAGTGGACACTTATATTTCTACTAATTTGCATCCGTCCCTATTTAAATTCCAGATTTACATATAAACTTTTATAAATTACAATTTCACCCCAAAACTTTTATAAACTAAATCTTTTATGTCTTAATTCTTTTTAACCCAAAGTTTTTGGTCAACACTTTGACCAAGGTCTAATTTCATACTTAATACATTAATATACCCAAAAATTTATATATTACTCGGCTGTACACTAAATTTTCCAGAAATTACAAAATAGCCCCAAAACTTTATAAATTGTTATTTTAACTTCTAAACACTTATTTAATTCACCCAAAATTCATAATATTAATTCCTACCTTATATTATGTCATTATTATGCCAATGACACATATTATTCTCGGCTATTACAATATATTCCCATAACTTTCTAAAAATTACATTTTTACCACATAACTTGTTAAACTAGTCATTTAAACACTAGTAATTATTTTTAACTTACCCAAAATTCATAATATGAATTTATATACATATATAGCTCATTAAAACCTATTTTTCACCAATTAAATTCGGCCATAATTATATGATGCCATATAATTTTTAAAACTTGATTTATAACTCATAATAGTTATACATAAATACATATGAGCCATATTTCTCATGTAAAAATTATTGTAATGTCTTTAGACATATTTTTAGCTCAAAATGGAGTAAATTCTCCCTGCATAATTCGGCCATATAGTATACTTACGATATATTATTTTTTTATGACATAAAATTATATCTTAAGGTATTAACTTTAGCTTAAGAGTTATAATTATTCTTCTTGGTAAAACTCACCACTTTCAGCCTTAATAATTTGGAGATGTGTACAAAGTTTTTGTACAAAATTTATGAGCTTAAACAAAGCTTAAAACATTAAGGATTAACTTAATAAACTTACTCTTAATCAAGGATGATTAAGTACTTGAACTCCTCTTGAATTCCCAAGCTTCCTCCAATGGAATTTGATGCTCCCATTTTCGGTTTCCATACATGAAAGGAAGGGGTTTAGGAGTTGGATCTTAACAAAGATCTTAAGTATATTTATAAAATGTTTTCAAGGGATTTACCTTAGGTGTAACACCCCTACCATTAGTACAGTGCTTACCGTCCAATCTCCATACATATCAGATACACGCAGCGGAAATATACTTACATACAATGGGTGATACAATGCCGTTAGTCACCCACGTGACTAACAAGGCTACTACCTCTACATACAGCATCGGTCTGATGGACCGGAATCCCGAGTACTACGCATCTAGAATACATACTCCATTCATCAATCAATTACAACAATACTCCATTCAGTACTTACTCCTCTTCAATCCATACAATACAATATACTTAACCGAGTCTACTAGGATCCTTATACAATTATCATATCCCTTCCAAGTTCATACATACACCCTAAGAGACTACTTACTACCCATTCCTCACTACTACATTACTTTCTAAATACAAGGGGTGTGCTAGTTGATACACCTCTACATTCTACTACTACTATCCAATGTAGTCGCCGGTCTCGTGCCTTGACCACATTCGCTTCGGGTACCTGCACACTAAAAAATGTCCCCCGAAGGGGTCAGCTTTCGCCGAGCATGATAACCGCATACCCCGCGTACTAGTGAGGGTACGCCGACCACTTGGTCGAATACATGCGGTTGATTTCATTCAAACATACATGCTCTTATACACAATACAACAATACTTACGCAAGGCATACATACATACACTACGTTGCATACAAGGAATACAATAAACCATCCAATACATACTTACCTTCTTCCGAAATACACATACTCATTACATACACAATATACAATTCTTGTTAGCTTCATTGGTCCACCCGGGTTAATCGGGTGGAGATTACTCTTTTACTCGTTACTTCATACACATACATACTCATACTCATACTTACTTACGGATCCATACTTACTTACTCTTACTCTTACTCATGTTAAGTCGTCGGGACCTCCGGCCCGGGGACTACACCGTCCCACCACCGGGATTTACTTGACTCACCAATCCGGGATGCTACCCATTTAAGGGTTTGGGCCGCGGACCAGTTTAAGAGTCAGGAATTGCAGCCAACCTCTTGTGACTCCGCATCCTCATGCGTGGCCGAAGCTATATCGGACTTGTACTCATTCCAATTTACTCACTTAAGTTAGGAGTCAGATAGTTAGGAATTAGTACAAGTCAACATCCAAGCCACAATAATACAATTCCCATATACACTTACATACAAATACATTACAATATACAAGTACACCACAAGTATGATACACTTCATCATCATTCATATGTTTCATGAATTATACAAACTATTGTTCAAGACAAACATCAAGAACAATGTAAACAAGCACAAGTAGGTGCAATATAGTCCGATTCATGCATTTATCTTATTAGGTGATCAAATAAGCACACAAATCGGGGTAACCAGATTAGGATACAGGGCATGAAGAAATCATACCTTTCACCGTTGACTTTGGAACTCACCGACTCCCTTCGGTGTTCAACTAGTCGAATCCTATGACATACATACAATTGGGTGGTTAATTATCCATAACTAACCTTACTTATTACTTCCCAAAGGTTTCCTAGTTCATACTTACTAACTCTTTGTTACTTAAATACATTTACTTAAGTTACTTACTTACAATTATTTTAAGCTTGTTATAGCCCTAATGACCTTTAAACATCATTAATCATGTCTTAATTACCTTATACTATCATTACCCATCATTTCCCATCCTTACCCAAGCTTTAAAACACATTCTGGAAGGTTTTTAGGTTGGTCCGGGTTAGTGTCCGGGTTTACAACCCGGACCAACTCGTTTAAGGTACTCTCGGGTGGAAAATAAGCATGGTCCGGGTTTAGAGCCTAGTTTAAAACCCGGACCACTTCATTTTGTGAGCTACGAGTGAGTTTTTTGTGTGGTCCGGGTTTGTGAACTACTTTGCAACCCGGACCACTTATTTTGACATTTACGGGTATGTTTTTGGGGTGGTCCGGGTTAGTGTCTTGGTTTGAAACCCGGACCACTCCCTTGCAAAAGTTTCTGTCAAGTTTTCGTGCTAGTCCGGGTTGCATTCTGGTTTGCAACCCGGACTAGTTACAGGTTTTGCAAATATGTAAATTTTCCAACTTGTTTCAACTCCAAATTTCTACCAATCTCTTTCCTTATATTTCTACATATAATCTAACATGTTTTAACATTGATTAGGCATTTTAAACTAGTCTAATCCTCCTCTATAAAAATATGTTACATCCACCCATTACTTAGAGTTTTCCTCTCCTGTTACCATGTTTCCTTCTCCAATAAATGCTACAGATTTTTCATTTCCTCTTCCCATTATTCCTATGGCTCTTCTATAGCCTCATTTGCATTATACTCAACCTAAAGCCTTACTCACTACCTTACTCACTCATCCAAGTCTCACACATTAATTATCCCTTGTTTCTCCAACACATTTCAATACCTCTTGCTACAGATTTTCCTTAAACCTTTACCATTCAATACCCCCTCCATTAATGCTACTCCCAACATTCTAAATCCATTACTTTGCCACTCTAGTTCTCCTCATTACCAAGACCCTCTTCAAATCTGTTTTCAAGGTACTAAACTACTCACTTAAACTCTCCAAATTCACTTAGTTATTACCTAGGTAGTTTTCCTCTCTTACACAACTAAGTCCTCCTATTTCCATACAAATTTGGGCAGAGGTTCCCCTATAATTTTAACCTTGCCCACATACATATTCAGCTCACACATCCATTCTAGTTCACAATTCAACACTTATTTCACCTGTTTCAATAGCCAAAAATATACAAGCTCCCATATACAATACCAATACTAAAACACTCATAAAAATTCCTGCACATAAACTCTCATTCCCAATCTGTTTTAACAAGTTTAAACATATCTTTTAAGGCTTCAAAATACTTATATCCTCTTATACATTACTCTACTACAAAAATACCATTTTACAATACACATTTTCATTTCTAAAATCTGTTATATATTCAAACATACACAGGGTTACACAATGAGCATTCTTACCTTGTTTTCCTTCTAGGTTTTCTTGTTCCTCTTGCTTTTCCCTTCCTCTCTTTCTCCACCGGTTTAGCAATACAAATTCTCTACTCTACAACCCATACACATACACATTTCAATACACTAATAACTAACCCTAACTATTATTTAGGCTTTAGATGTAGGTTTCTAGGGTTTAGAATTTATATTACCTTCCAAGAGTGCAAATGAAGCTTGGAGTGGTTCAAGAACAAGATTTCCAACTCCTTCAACAAGCCAAAATCGGCTAGAACACAAGAGACCAAACAAGGGTTTAGTCTAAAATTCGTTTTGCCCTTAAGGCTAGGAAAACAATGGAGTTTTGAGAATATTTTTACCTCAAAAGAACAAGGAGAAGGAGGGCCTTCTAATGGTGGTCTTGAAGCTCCAAATGGGACATACCCATGAAAAGAAAGTTGTTGTTTTCGATTTTTGAAAAGATAGAAATGCTCTATTTGGTGAGAGGAACACAATGGTGTAGTTTTTACAATTTTTGGAGAAGGTTTGATGGAGTTTCAAGAGGAGAGAAGAGAGTTTGTGGGTGTTTTCTAATTCACCATGGCTGTCGCATGGAAGAAGAAAGGAAGAAAAAGAGAGAGTGAGGGTGGGGGTTTCACGTGAGAGAAGAGAGAATAGGGAGGAGAGAGAGTAGAAAGTGAGAGTGAGGGTTACTTTTGTGTTTTTAATTGCTTTTGTCTTTAGTTAACAAGAGGAGAGTGTGAGGAAATGTGAGGGCCTTAAAAATCGGACCACACACAGCCCACTTGTGGGTTTTGAAATTTATTTGCAATATTGGACACATAAGTTTTGGTTATTTATGTTTCTACCCCACAACTTCCCATTTTTGACAGTTTTTACTAATTTCTTGTTTATTGATTTTATTGGTTCTAAAGCTTCACTAATATTTATTAATGATTATTTAGTTGACCAAAATTGTTACGAGTCTATTTGACCCGCTTAAAGACACGTTTTCCCGATTACCTCGAAAAACGCGCTTTAATGTTCATTAGTGATTTTAATCCATTTTAAGGATCCGTTTTCTTCGGGATTTGTTCCCTAGTATTTATTTAGACTTAATTAAGCCTTTAGAATCCTTATAATACGCTAACCGAGGTCTCGTACCTCCTATGGTTATTTAACGCTTATTTAGCGTTTTTCGCTTTTTAAGCATTTCTTTATTTCTTTTGGATTTATTTTTCCTTACCAATATTACTTAGGCGTCATCAAGCCTTTAATTACGTATTAGATTAATCTTAATCCCTATATTTAAGTTCGGGGTATTTCAATCTTCCCCCCTTAAGAACTTTGTCCCCAAAGTTGTTCGCGGTTATGGGATTTCTATACTTACTCATTTATACTTGCCTAATACCGAAGCCATACATTCCTCCTCCTTACAATTCCCAAATTCATTACTCAATGTTTCTCCTTTCCATACCATACCAATGTACAATAATTACTCCAATCCATATTACTATCAACCGTCCGGTTCCTCATTACAAACTTTATACATACATACGGTGCAAAGCTATCCCCAAAGCAACGCAATACACATCACAATCCCGTAGGCACTCGGTCATCTCGACACAGGACTCCTCTATGTCCTGTTGCCTTTGGAATAATACAACATACTACACTACTATCCTCTCCGGTATAACTTCCAACAATTACTTACTCTCCAGTCTAAGAAAATTCTTTTACAACTACTAATTAGAAATCTTTCTAAAGCATACAACTCCAAGTTCCAATTTATATTCATTACTTCTATCCTAAGTGTGATTCTTGTGACCACTTAAGGGGAGCTTCAAGAATCATTCGACCCTGATGTGATCAGCATCAGTGTTGAACTATCTTTCCACCCCAATTTGTGTTCGGCTTCCCTTGATCTGATCAGGATCAAGTTCGACTTCCCACATCAATTTCAAACAAGCAAATAATTTGGTTGTTTTCATTTTCTATCTTTTTACCCTTTCTAGTCGTGATACAATTTCATACATCTCCAAAGGATGGAATCAATCCATCAATCATCCTCACTCTACTTCCCAAATGCTTTACTCCGTGGTTCAATACCTAAATGCTCACTTCCTCAGCCTTCACTGCTTTCATCCATCACTCTCCAATATTCTAACTAAGGACTACAGTACTTATGAAATTCAATCGTGCTCAATTTACTTCCAATAACATACTTACGAATACATTACTCCTGGTTACTTTCCTCTACTACTCATAATCCATTCATACTACTTCTTTCAAGGCTACAATACTTGTGGAACTCCGTCCACTACTCATTACTTTTCTTTTACTAATACTCTTACACTGCTGTTACAAGATTGGTACTTTCCTCCTATGGTATTTGCATATTTAATGCCTGGTTACCATAATTATAATATGAATGAATACTTATGTTTATTTAACATAGTATCAATCATCAATTTGATTCTCATTTGTGATATGCACATTATGGTTTATTGTTTTTTTCACAAAACTTCCATTAAGCGGTTTTCGCTCTACCCCCCTTAAAAGGGATTACGCCCACGTAATCTACCATATGTTATTATTATTAAACATTGGTTTAATCAATTTGGGCAATCTGAAGCGTTTAGCTTCCCAACGGTACACTATATAATATGCTCTGGTCAAAGGGTCTTAACCATACCGATGGTTTAGTCTTTGCACCATGAATTCCTATATGAGTTTATTTAACTCACAATCAATTTGGTTCTAGCCTATTAGGCTTTAAGGCATTAATAGCCAATCTCGCATACTTACTGGGTGTATTACATTTCTCAGCTAGGGCCCACTAGCTTCTGCTGCGCGACCCTGATAGCCTTAGTGTTTAATTCACTCCTTGGTATTTATAGATGTGTTACTCATCGCCTTTTATCCCTTTTGTGGGAATAAGGTTTGCAAACAAGTGTGGTATTCTTTTACCGCCTTTTAACTCAACGAGTTTAGATTATAACCAGCTTCCTGGTAATCTATTATACATACTATCCGTACTCCCGTGATTATTCGCTAAGTTCTTCCAACTTATTGTTGGCGAGGCTAAGCCACTATTTAGTTATAGTGCTTCCTCTGTTGTCAATAGCTTCTGAATTATACCAGTTCTTCTGGTTCATACAAGTTTCCTTTACTTGTATGACCTTGCATTTTCTATGCGTCGGTCCTTGTGACTTTCTTAAGTCTCTTTTCACTCTTTATTCCAATGGAATTCACACCTTGTGATTGCTAGTGTGTTTTACACTCTTCGTGCTTCTTTGGCCATAGGCCGCACGGTTTGTTGCTAAGGTTGCTTAACTGGCTTATGCCATGTTTGTTGGTGAAAAGAAGGGTTTACTACGGTTTACATTCCCCATATCCCTAGCTACCCATTAGATCATTAGCTGCACAAGTGCAATACCAAAACACTCAGTCATACAGAGTGCAGAGGCGTAAACGCTTGGCAGTAAGTCACTTATGTGATAGGAAAGAATATTTATGCCTGTCTTCTCATACTTATACTCCGTGTCATTATCTGCTACTTCCTCATAGCGGTCGCTTGTTGCGCACCGTATTCTTACTCATTGTACAACATTGTTTTTACTGTTCTGTTACTGTGATAGTTCCTTTTTACTTATTGCCATTGTCATTGGCACCATTTCCTTATGGTGTGTACACTGAGGGTTTCCCCTGTTCGTGTGTATGACGGTTGTCGTAGCATACCGCAATGTGACTATTTCCCAGTGTGGAGATGTCTTATTCAACTTAGGTTTTTATGTGTAGGTTAGCTTACCTCACATTCTATCATCATTTGTGATACAATTTACCAAGTATCTTGGTTGACCAGGGATGTGATAGTTCATCGGGTTATAAGCTCTCTTGAGCGTTGGCCGTTCGTGGTGTTCAATGTGTATTCCCGTTGATTGTTTTGACAATGATTGTCTTTCAGTGCTGAGCATTGTTTATAGGCTCCAGCTGTGCAGTTCTACTTGTATGTACATCGCCGGGACATCCCAAGAAACTTCAAGGGTTTTCTGGTCCCGTTCTCTAATTTGAAGAGTATTTTATCACTGATAGGTGAAAGTTCTTGTTGAGGGGTTTGTCTCCACTCATAGGTCTAATGCCAAGGTTTGCTATGTTAGTATTTATACAATGGTTCACCACATGCTTGGGTGCATGTGAAGTATACTTACTCCTTTAAGTCGTAATGGTTTGGAATGTCTTTTCTTGTTCGATCGCCTCTTGGCAGCATCTATATGCGTAGGCTTTACTGTTATAATAGATGGAGGCCTTTCTAAGGGTTCCCATCTTCACCACATCGGTGGTCTTTGGCTAACGGGGAGTACCTTCCCTTGGGTTTCTCGTAGTGTCCCAATGTGGACTAGGCCAATGTTGGCATTATCCTGATCCTTATGCCTCTGTGTTATTAGCTACAGTAGGCATGAAGGGTAATTAGAGCTCGTCAACTGTATACTAGACTGGTGTTCTAGTGACAGTGACACTGAGATGGCCATTACTCCAAGCCACTCAGGATGTTGGGTTTGAACTGATGGTCCAGTTGTTGATTTCTTGTCGTATGAGACAATATCTCTTGCAAGTCTTGTTATCGAATGGTGTGGGTTATGCAACCTTTAAGGTTTACATAACATAGTTGGTTGATGGCTTTCAAGCCTTATTGCTGCAAGCTATGCTCTTTGCAAGCTGCTTAAACATCTTTTCACTCCTTGTATACCACTGTGGGGTTGGAGGTATTACTGGCTCCATGGCAAGTCGTGACATCACGCTTCCGTTTATAGGAGGTCTTTTGACGAAATGGTATTAATAGGTGTCTATCTGTACTTTAGGGTATTTCCTGTTAGGTGAAATCCCTTCGGTGTCCTAACCGAGTGTTCGGTTTTAGCTCTCGTGCTCACATCCTCCTTACCTGTTCAACTGTTTAACGCTGACACCTTTCAAGGATCGCTCCTGGGTGTTGGTAGTTATGCCGTTACATCCGGCTAATGTTTTATAACACGTGTTGTCCTCTATAACCGTCTTATGGTATTGCATTAAGCTATCTCCTTTCGGGTTATGACGTCTCCCGTCGTTGGGTAGACCGTTTATACTTGTTCCTAGTGCTTGAGACTAGGTTTAATATTCCCTTCAATGATGGATTTTACTTTATGGTAGTCTTGTAATTGCTCTTGGGAATTCTGTCCCGTTTGTTGAGCATTGCGGTGCTCATGTTTAGGCAACTGCCTTACTGTGTTTAGGCTGGGTATACTTCCCATCTGTCATGTATTTTTGATGTCCTGAGACATATCCAATGTCTACACTTACTAGCATGTGTTCCTTGCACTTCCTAGTTCTTATTCCTCATCTTCAGATGGATTCTCTGAGTTCCTTTATGCTTGATCCTCTGAGGTGTCCAGCTGTCCTGGGTTGAACTTACTGATGGTCCGTAGAACGGAGCTGACTACTTCCCGTGTGTCGTACACTACATGTATACATACGTGGGGTACCATGTTGATACGTTACCACTTACCCAACTATATGTCGGGCCCACAAGCTCCTTCGGAGTGCGGTTGTCCCACATCCCGTAACGGGTATACTCGTAGTGTTCGTCACACGCCTAGCTGAAGTATTCTATTGTCAACTCCTCTTGTATCATTTCATGATACTCACCATAATGTTGTTGGTCTGGTTTTAAAATCCAAGGTTTTAAAAGAGGGTTGTGGTTTTGAAAAGAAAATTTTGGGTTTTAAAACAATGGTCCAGTGTTAAAAGAAATCTCTCATGGCATAGCCATGTTTGAGGTCTTGACCAAGTCTAGCCTCCCTGACTGGTATGCTCTAAGTACAGTGGTCGGGCCGTTAGGCCTTTCCAAGGTTCCATTCCTTCAGTTTTAGGATGTTTGATCCTGTGGTTGTTTCGTTACGGTCACCGTACATTACTATGTAATTGTGACGTATTAGTGTTCCTTTACGTATTCGTGTTGTTACTGCACTTGCCGTGGCAAGTGCGTGGTACTGGTGGTTTTTGAGTAATCCCATACCGATCACGGTATGGTTTTCACTCACATTTGATAGTCTTGTTGGCTCTTCCTTGATCTTGTTGATCTACAATTGGTATACTCGATCCTTTAGGTAGCTTCTCGGTGGTCTAGACATGGCTGTCGTAGATCTGGGTACTTCTCCAATCCTTGGAGATCCCCATTTATTTAGTTTTATGTTTTCCCTTGTTGCTCGTTCCCACTGGTTTACCGTGGTTATTGAGCCTTAGCTTGTTTAGGCATTACTCTTGTAGTCCTGTCGGGTTGTATCCCATGAACGTCCTTGTAGCTATATTGGCCAGGTATGATAACCCTTTTGGCGTTGTAGGTTTGAGATTGATCACTACCGACTATGTCCTTAGTCAGCTAGCATACCGTTGATGGTATTAGTTAGATATTACTGGCCCGCAGACTTGTGTCTCGGGTTTTGTTACTGTTCTTCCTTCCGTGCCGTTGCACGCTTAGTGCTCCTTTTCCTGCTGCTGATTGGTTAGCCCGGTTTCGCGACTGCTAGGCATGTCGCCCCATGCTGTTGTAAGTTGTAGCCTCCTTATGGTTGGAGTGCTCATTCTACCGCCATTAAGTGCGGGTATTGTTGTTCAACCGGGATCCATCTCCGGGACTTCCAATTCTTGGAATCTACCATATGCCGGTTCTTGTTTACTGTGTGATTGATTCACCACTGCCAGATCGGGTTTCCCCGAGTATGAGAAGACTTTTCTTCTCTCTGGCGTCCTTTCCCAAGTTACACAATGGGGTTTGCGGCGGGGCGGGACTGGTATTGTAGGTATCCGGTACTTACCGGTAGTTCCTAACTAGCATATCTCTAATGCTATCGCTCAGCCCTTAGCCCTAAGCTTCTAATTCCTAGCTCGGTATTCCTAACTCGGTATTTCCAGTCATCAGAGCGATACTTCGCTCTGATACCACTTTTGTAACACCCCTACCATTAGTACAGTGCTTACCGTCCAATCTCCATACATATACAGATACACGCAGCGGAAATATACTTACATACAATGGGTGATACAATGCCGTTAGTCACCCACGTGACTAACAAGGCTACTACCTCTACTACACAGCATCGGTCTGATGGACCGGAATCCCGAGTACTACGCATCTAGAATACATACTCCATTCATCAATCAATTACAACAATACTCCATTCAGTACTTACTCCTCTTCAATCCATACAATACAATATACTTAACCGAGTCTACTAGGATCCTTATACAATTATCATATCCCTTCCAAGTTCATACATACACCCTAAGAGACTACTTACTACCCATTCCTCACTACTACATTACTTTCTAAATACAAGGGGTGTGCTAGTTGATACACCTCTACATTCTACTACTACTATCCAATGTAGTCGCCGGTCTCGTGCCTTGACCACATTCGCTTCGGGTACCTGCACACTAAAAAATGTCCCCCGAAGGGGTCAGCTTTCGCCGAGCATGATAACCGCATACCCCGCGTACTAGTGAGGGTACGCCGACCACTTGGTCGAATACATGCGGTTGATTTCATTCAAACACATACATGCTCTTATACACAATACAACAATACTTACGCAAGGCATACATACATACACTACGTTGCATACAAGGAATACAATAAACCATCCAATACATACTTACCTTCTTCCGAAATACACATACTCATTACATACACAATATACAATTCTTGTTAGCTTCATTGGTCCACCCGGGTTAATCGGGGAGATTACTCTTTTACTCGTTACTTCATACACATACATACTCATACTCATACTTACTTACGGATCCATACTTACTTACTCTTACTCTTACTCATGTTAAGTCGTCGGGACCTCCGGCCCGGGGACTACACCGTCCCACCACCGGGATTTACTTGACTCACCAATCCGGGATGCTACCCATTTAAGGGGTTTGGGCCGCGGACCAGTTTAAGAGTCAGGAATTGCAGCCAACCTCTTGTGACTCCGCATCCTCACGCGTGGCCGAAGCTACATCGGACTTGTACTCATTCCAATTTACTCACTTAAGTTAGGAGTCAGATAGTTAGGATTAGTACAAGTCAACATCCAAGCCACAATAATACAATACCCATATACACTTACATACAAATACATTACAATATACAAGTACACCACAAGTATGATACACTTCATCATCATTCATATGTTTCATGAATTATACAAACTATTGTTCAAGACAAACATCAAGAACAATGTAAACAAGCACAAGTAGGTGCAATATAGTCCGATTCATGCATTTATCTTATTAGGTGATCAAATAAGCACACAAATCGGGGTAACCAGATTAGGATACAGGGCATGAAGAAATCATACCTTTCACCGTTGACTTTGGAACTCACCGACTCCCTTCGGTGTTCAACTAGTCGAATCCTATGACATACATACAATTGGGTGGTTAATTATCCATAACTAACCTTACTTATTACTTCCCAAAGGTTTCCTAGTTCATACTTACTAACTCTTTGTTACTTAAATACATTTACTTAAGTTACTTACTTACAATTATTTTCTAAGCTTGTTTATAGCCCTAATGACCTTTAAACATCATTAATCATGTCTTAATTACCTTATACTATCATTACCCATCATTACCCATCCTTACCCAAGCTTTAAAACACATTCTGGAAGGTTTTTAGGTTGGTCCGGGTTAGTGTCCGGGTTTACAACCCGGACCAACTCGTTTAAGGTACTCTCGGGTGGAAAATAAGCATGGTCCGGGTTTAGAGCCTAGTTTAAAACCCGGACCACTTCATTTTGTGAGCTACGGTGAGTTTTTTGTGTGGTCCGGGTTTTGAACTACTTTGCAACCCGGACCACTTATTTTGACATGTTACGGGTATGTTTTTGGGGTGGTCCGGGTTAGTGTCTTGGTTTGAAACCCGGACCACTCCCTTGCAAAAGTTTCTGTCAAGTTTTCGTGCTAGTCCGGGTTTGCATTCTGGTTTGCAACCCGGACTAGTTACAGGTTTTGCAAATATGTAAATTTTCCAACTTGTTTCAACTCCAAATTTCTACCAATCTCTTTCCTTATATTTCTACATATAATCTAACATGTTTTAACATTGATTAGGCATTTTAAACTAGTCTAATCCTCCTCTATAAAAATCTGTTACATCCACCCATTACTTAGAGTTTTCCTCTCCTGTTACCATGTTTCCTTCTCCAATAAATGCTACAGATTTTTCATTTCCTCTTCCCATTATTCCTATGGCTCTTCTATAGCCTCATTTGCATTATACTCAACCTAAAGCCTTACTCACTACCTTACTCACTCATCCAAGTCTCACACATTAATTATCCCTTGTTTCTCCAACACATTTCAATACCTCTTGCTACAGATTTTCCTTAAACCTTTACCATTCAATACCCCCTCCATTAATGCTACTCTCCCAACATTCTAAATCCATTACTTTGCCACTCTAGTTCTCCTCATTACCAAGACCCTCTTCAAATCTGTTTTCAAGGTACTAAACTACTCACTTAAACTCTCCAAATTCACTTAGTTATTACCTAGGTAGTTTTCCTCTCTTACACAACTAAGTCCTCCTATTTCCATACAAATTTGGGCAGAGGTTCCCCTATAATTTTAACCTTGCCCACATACATATTCAGCTCACACATCCATTCTAGTTCACAATTCAACACTTATTTCACCTGTTTCAATAGCCAAAATATACAAGCTCCCATATACAATACCAATACTAAAACACTCATAAAATTCCTGCACATAAACTCTCATTCCCAATCTGTTTTAACAAGTTTAAACATATCTTTTAAGGCTTCAAAATACTTATATCCTCTTATACATTACTCTACTACAAAATACCATTTTACAATACACATTTTCATTTCTAAAATCTGTTATATACAAACATACACAGGGTTACACAATGAGCATTCTTACCTTGTTTTCCTTCTAGGTTTTCTTGTTCCTCTTGCTTTTTTCCCTTCCTCTCTTTCTCCACCAGTTTAGCAATACAAATTCTCTACTCTACAACCCATACACATACACATTTCAATACACTAATAACTAACCCTAACTATTATTTAGGCTTTAGATGTAGGTTTCTAGGGTTTAGAATTTATATTACCTTCCAAGAGTGCAAATGAAGCTTGGAGTGGTTCAAGAACAAGATTTCCAACTCCTTCAACAAGCCAAAATCGGCTAGAACACAAGAGACCAAACAAGGGTTTAGTCTAAAATTCGTTTTGCCCTTAAGGCTAGGAAAACAATGGAGTTTTGAGAATATTTTTACCTCAAAAGAACAAGGAGAAGGAGGGCCTTCTAATGGTGGTCTTGAAGCTCCAAATGGGACATACCCATGAAAACGAAAGTTGTTGTTTTCGATTTTTGAAAAGATAGAAATGCTCTATTTGGTGAGAGGAACACAATGGTGTAGTTTTTACAATTTTTGGAGAAGGTTTGATGGAGTTTCAAGAGGAGAGAAGAGAGTTTGTGTGGGTGTTTTCTAATTCACCATGGCTGTCGCATGGAAGAAGAAAGGAAGAAAAAGAGAGAGTGAGGGTGGGGGTTTCACGTGAGAGAAGAGAGAATAGGGAGGAGAGAGAGTAGAAAGTGAGAGTGAGGGTTACTTTTGTGTTTTTAATTGCTTTTGTCTTTAGTTAACTAAGAGAGTGTGAGGAAATGTGAGGGCCTTAAAAATCGGACCACACACAGCCCACTTGTGGGTTTTGAAATTTATTTGCAATATTGGACACATAAGTTTTGGTTATTTATGTTTCTACCCCACAACTTTCCATTTTTGACAGTTTTTACTAATTTCTTGTTTTATTGATTTTATTGGTTCTAAAGCTTCACTAATATTTATTAATGATTATTTAGTTGACCAAAATTGTTACGAGTCTATTTGACCCGCTTAAAGACACGTTTTCCCGATTACCTCGAAAAACGCGCTTTAATGTTCATTAGTGATTTTAATCCATTTTAAGGATCCGTTTTCTTCGGGATTTGTTCCCTAGTATTTATTTAGACTTAATTAAGCCTTTAGAATCCTTATAATACGCTAACCGAGGTCTCGTACCTCCTATGGTTATTTAACGCTTATTTAGCGTTTTTCGCTTTTTAAGCATTTCTTTATTTCTTTTGGATTTATTTTTCCTTACCAATATTACTTAGGCGTCATCAAGCCTTTAATTACGTATTAGATTAATCTTAATCCCTATATTTAAGTTCGGGGTATTTCATTAGGAATTTACCTTATAATTTCGGTACACCTTAGGATCGATGGAGATCCACTTTCCTTCATGAAATTTGAAGAAGAAAACATTGGTTTAGGAGGATGGAATTTTCGGTTACATGTGTTAGAACCTTAAGGATTTTTCAAGCATAAAAATACCTTAGGATGATCTTGAGTACTCCTTTGATTCAAGACACTTCTTGAAGCATGAATGCTAGCCGAATTCTTGTAGTAGTATAAGGTTGATGTTTGCTTCAAGACTTGATGAAGAAAGCTAGGAAATTAACACAAAAATGAAGATAGAAGTTAAAACTCCATTAATGGACTTAGGAGCTTCAAAGAAGAAGAGGAAAGGTGGTAGAAGAGAGCTTACCAACCGGCCTAGTGAGGAATGAGAATTGGCTAGGCTGCCGATGATATTGAATTGGAATGGAAAGAATTGATTTGTTAATTGTAGACATAATGATTTGTCATGTTAGGTAATAACTTAGTTTATTGATTTTGCTTTTGATTTTGGCTCCAAAAAGTCTTCCATCTAGCTATAACTTTTGGCAATGGGGGCTGATAAAGAAAGAAATTTGCCACTTGGTTAGACATGCACATGGCAAGGTAGGTAAAGTTGTTTTATTTGGAATTTTCAATGCTGATTGTTGTTGTCTTTGGCCATGCCTTCACACGGTAATGGGACTGGAAAGGAGGCAGAATATGCATGCTTCACTTGTTTAATTGCAACTTGTAGGTAAAGTAGATCTAGCTAGCTTATCTCATGCTAATCTATCCTGATTTTGTGCAGATTTTCGGTACTACATACCACATGGTGGGGTCTTGTTGTTGTGTTAAAGAGCTATAATAATCAAAAGAATGATTCCTAAAGTTGCTATGTTAATTATGGCATTTAAACCTTGTTGTACAGCCATGTGCTCAACCGGCTGCAACTAGTATAAGCTACAGATTTTGTATTTTATCATTCCCTTATTTATTACCGGTTGCACATGCCCAAACGTACAGCTTTACTTTGGAAATTAGAAGTGTATAAGTATATGATTGAGACTAACATGCTATAGATTACTCCCTTGCTTAATTAGTATATATATCCGGTCTTATGGTGTGCTTTGTTACTAAATTTTTTGTTTGAGTAGTATATAAGTACCTACCGTAATCATGTGTATGTTTCAGTTTTTTTTTTGTATGTGTTTTTATATTAATAACTAAGTGGGTGGCTAGCAAGGTTTACATGTCATTTATGAAGTTTAAGCATGTTACTATACTATAGCAAAACCGGCTGGCGTAATTGTTTTGATTTGGATATTCATATTGCCGATTGGGTATTGGTTTAGCTATAGGTTATTAATTGCTTAAGTACTCACATAAGCTACAAATTTTATTCTTGGTGATTATATATATATATTAGCGTACAACATGAGATACCTTCATGCTTTATTTTTGATTATGAATGTATATGTACTACCGTATAGCATATGGTAGGTTACATGCTCTATATTTTTTTTGTCATAATAATGTACACATATGTATAAGGTAGGTACATTAAGTAGTTAATTATTTTACTAAGTCAAAATGTGTAAAAACAAGTCCAAATATGTCATATAAAATCGGCATTAATGTATAGATTTTTGGACTTGTAAACTTTGTGTTATAATTAATGTTATAACATTTCCTAAGTATTTATGATATATATATTAAATATTAAGATTATGTAACATAAGTTGTTACATTGTTTAAATGTGTATATCAATTTATTTTAGAATTTATAAACGCTTAGGCAATCGTAAAATATTTATGTTGTTCGTTAGTATTTTTCGCGTTTTCACAATGAACGTTATTGTATGCCGAGTCGTATAAACGCTCGTATATATTTTTCCTAGATGATGCTCTTTTATATGAGCTTGTTTCGTAAGGGGCTTAATGCCCGTTAATGTTCGTACGTAAACGTTTGCATGCATGAATTATCATGTGAAATACCATAAATTAATCTAAATTAATTTAGGGGATTTCCTTTATTGAACCCTAAATAATACTATTACATATTAAATTATTATATGGTATTACGAATTTAATAGTAAGATTTATAAGTCAATAAATCTTGGAAAAATTTCAAGACACTCCAATTATATTATAAAAGATTTTAGAAATATTTGGAACATATTGATTTGGATCATAAAAGTCAATATAAAATCATAGTTGAAATATCCCTAATAATTATGAAAATAATTAGGGTCTAATTATATAAGGCTAACATGTTACAATAATGGATTAAGTAAATATTTACATGAATTAAGGTTTCAATGAACCTCAATTATATTTATAAAAATAAATATATTCTAAAAATACTTTTACTCATGTTGCAATTCTAATGCCAAATAAACATACATGACATGTGTCTCTCTTCGTTTCCCTTCAACTATGGTTATTGAAATACCCCAAACTTAAATATAGTGATTAAGACTATTCTAATCCGTATTTAAGAGCCTATTAATGCTTAAGTAATATTGGTAAGGAAAAATAAATCCAAAAGAAATGAAGAAACACATAAAAAGCGAAAAACGCTAAATAAGCGTTAAATAACCATAGGAGGTATGAGACCTCGGTTAGCGTATTATATGGATTCTAAGGGCTTAAAAACCTAAATAACATATGGGAACAACTCCCGAAGAAAACGGATCAATAAAATGGATTAAAACCACAAGCGAACCTTAAAGCGCGTTTTTCGAGGAAACCGGGAAACGTGACTTTAAGCGGGTTAAATAGACTCGTAACAATTTTGGTCAACCGAATAATCATTAATAAATATTAGTGAAGGTCTATAACCAATAAAATCAATTAAACGAGAAAATAGTAAAAACTGCAAAAACGGGAAATTAGGGGGTGTAAACTGTAATAAGAACAAACTAATGTGTCCCATTTTGCAAATAAGAAATAAAAATCTGAATGTGAGGTGTGTGTGTCGGTTCCCACCTCTCTCTCACACACTCTAATACACAAAAAGAAAAATAAAATAAAATAAGAAAAAGTAGAAAAAGTGCTACTTACCTTACTTTTGGAGATTCTCTCTCCTACCCATTCTCTACTCTCTCACGTACTGCTCCCCCTTATTCTCTGATCTTCTTTCTCTGGGAGCTCCAGCGATGGCGATTTTTGAAGCCAAACAAAACTCCATCTTCTCCACCATCTTTGACTACTCAAATCTCCTCCAAAAATCATAAAATTTGTACCGTTGGAATCCTCTTGTCAAGGAGAACAATCTCCTCTGTTCAAAAATCATAAACCTCCAACTTCATCTTTAAGGGTATAATCATTTTGGGGCTTAAGGAACACCATTTGAAGCTCCATCCTCTCCTTCATGTTCTAAGGTAAGAAAAGGACCAAAGCGTCTCTCTTTCCCTTTTCCTTTTTCCTTTGTAAAAATCAAAAACTCACATGAACATACTATTCCATTGTTCAGCCGGTTTTGGAATTCCACCGTGAGAGCTAAGAATTTCCATTTCATACCCAAACACTCCATTTAGAGGTCAATGTAAGACTTCCTAAGAGTTTTAAGTAACTTCTCATAAGCTAGGGTTTAATACATGAGTTAGAAATTTACTAGCTTTTGTGTATGTGTGTGTGTCTTGTACGTGGCTGTAGTTTGGCCTAAATAAGTCAAGGAAACAAGAAGGAAAGATGAGCAAGAAAGGAGAAGAAGAAAAAGGAAAGAAGCAAGAAACTTAAGGTAATGAACTACCTCTGTACAGATTTTGATGTTGGTGTAGGAATAAGTACATTGCCTTTGAAATAAGTATTGTAAATGGTATTGAGTAGTGGTATAATGAGGGATAAGACCAAAGTGTTTTAAAGCTTTAAAAGACATTTAAAAGCGTGTATAAACTTTGAGGGAAGACATGGTATGTGCAGGAATTAAATGAGTATTTGTGGACTAGTATGTGGATTGTAGGCTTTGGAGCCAACTAATTGTATATGAGTATTAGTATTGCCATTTGAGGAAGTATTGAGGAATTTATTTTGTGTTGATTGCTGGTAGGACCCTTGTAAGGGTGTGACTAGATTAGGAAATTATATTGGTGAGAATGGATAGGTGTGGACAAGTGAGAATTGTAGGTGAACCATGGCAAAATTTTAGTAGGAATGGTGCATTAAGAATGACTTGGTGAATGGGTAAACCAAGGTGAGTATTGGATTGAGTAAGGAGGATTTGTAACCAAGGAGTAGTGGCTGTAGTATGTGCATTTAAGGGTATAAAACCTGTAGCAAAAAGTATTGAAATGTGTTGGAGAAACAAGGGAAAATTAGTGTGCAAGATTTAGTAAAATGAGTATTGTACTGAGTAAGACTTGGGTTGAGTATAATGCAAATGTGGCAATGAAAGAGCCATAAGAGTAGTGGGTAGAAGAAAGGAAGAATCTGTATCGTTTGTTGAAGAAGGAAAAACTGTAAGAGAGGAGAAAACTTACAGTGAGTGTGTAATGTAACAAAATTGGATAGAAGTGGATTAGGCTAGTTTAAATTGGTTAATCACTGCTAAAATATGTTAGATTATGTGTAAGAATATTTGGGAAGAGGTTGGTAGAAGTTTGGAATTGAAACAAGTTCAAAAACTTATATAAACTGCAATACTGTAACTAGTCCGGGTTTCCAAACCAGCACATAAACCCGGACTAGCATAAAAACTCGACAGAAAGTTATACAGAAGGAGTGGTCCAGGTTTACAAACCAAGACACTAACCTGAACCACCCCAAAAACATACCCGTAACTTATCAAAACAAGTGGTCCGGGTTTGCAAAGGAGTACACAAACCCGGACCATACGAAAAATACACCCCGTAGCTTACAAGGACATGTGGTCCGGGTTTGTAAACTAGGACACAAACCCGGACCAGTCATTTTTCTTACCCGAGGATTCTTGCAAAGTAGTGGTCCGGGTATGTAAACCCGGACACTAACCCGGACCACATGAAAATCTTCACAGCATGTGTTTAAAAGCTAATCTAAGGTAGGGTAATGAAGGGTAATGATATTATAAGATAGTTAAGACATGATTAAGGGTGTCTAAAGGTCATTAAGGCCATGAACAAGCTTAGGAAATGATTTTAAGTAACATAAGTAAATGTATTTAAGTAATAAAGAGTTAGTAAGTATGAATTGGGAAACTAGGGAAGGTAATGAGTAAGGTTAATTATAGATAATTAACCACCCAACTGTATGTATGTGATAGGATTCAAATAGTTGAACACCGAAGGGAGTCGGTGAGTCCAAAGTCAACAGTGAAAGGTATGATTTCTTCATGCCCTATATCCTAATCTGGTTACCCTGACCCCGATTTGTGTGCTCATTTGATCACCTAAATAAGATAAATGCATGAATCGGACTATATTGCACTTACTTGTGCTTGACTTTGTTGTTCTTGATATTTACTGTCTTGAACAATAGTTTGTATAATTCATGAAATGATTGGATGAAGATAAATGTGTATGTACCTTGTATTGTACTTGTGTAATGTATTGCACCTTGTATGTATGTGAATGTGGATTGTACTATTGTGGCTTGGATGTGTGACTTCTACTAATTCCTAACTACCTAACTCCTAACGTAAGTAAGGAATAAATTGGAATGAGTAGAAGTCCGATATAGTTTCGGCCACGCGTGAGGATGCGGAGACACAAGAGGTTGGATCCAAGTCCTGACTCTTAAACTGGTCCGCGGCCCAAACCCCTTAAATGGGTAGCATCCCGGATTGGTGAGTCAAGTAAATCTCGGTGGTGGGACAGAGTAGTCCCCGGGCCGGAGGTCCCGACGACTTAACATGAGTAAGAGTAAGTAAGTAAGTAAAGTATGAGTATGTATGCGTAAGTATTGTGTAACGAGTAAAAGAGTAATCTCCACCCGATTAACCCGGGTGGACAAAAAGGAGCTAACAAGTATGGTGCATTGTGTATGTATTGCGTATGTATTGTATATGTGTAACACCCCTACTAATTCGGCTCCTAATAATCCTATAGATGTCGTGCACAATAAAATCTCGCAGCGGTAAAACAATAAACTATCGCCCTAATGGTGTCACTGTTATCACACGCCCATACGGGTGATAACGATTTACCTGATAATCAACTTGCGAAACGTATTCCCGCAGTGACCACAAGAGATAGATAGCAGTACTTAAACAATTTAAAACATATCTAACATCAACAATTATTACACCGTGAGCAACTAAACCAAATACACCTCGGTTAAACAACCCGAGTCCGAAACAACCTGAGTATCACACCGTACCAAGTCTAAACCAACAGTAATATCACAGTAGTCACGCCTTGCTGCGACCCACCAGTTAGTCACCTGCATGAAAGTGGTTTGTGGTATGGAATCAGCCCCTGCTGAGTATGTCATCACATGCCCCGTCATGCCCCCAAAGACCCCTCAATTATTTGGTCGAGAGCATGAGGTTCATTACATGCAATACCGTTTTAACATTTAAAACTGCAAATCAATTAAAAGTAGCATCCATACAATAAACACCATCAACATGTATAACATGACCACAAGTATAACCAATGAACAATCAAGCGAAACAACGAGGATAGTAACCAAGTATTAATTCTCGTCCATGGTATAGAAACCAATATCGTTCGCCACTGTATAATTCTTAACTGTATTATTTGTTCAGTTATACCTAGTGACAATGCCTCGTTAAAACGACATGTCTCTAGTTACCCATATATTATGGCGGGTCACCCACGGCAGTAGCCACTCCAACGGTAGAGTCTCCGACCAACGAGCCATTCTAGCTCACGGGAAATTTTCTTGATACTTGCGGACCCATACGCGGACATCCTGGTATCGTTTTTGTGATCACAGCGCGCACCAAGAGCCACATCCTCCTGGCTTTACTTTTCTTCCTTAGTTAATTATTTATTCCATCGCATCGCATTACCAAATTTTCCTAACACAGCAGAAAGTCATTAGTCCAATCCGGAGTCTGTAAACTCGGGATCCAGTGTTAGATACGAGAGCGGCGTATAGAAAGGCCAATGCTCCGTATAAAAGTTCTCGGATAATATGTATATCTTATTATCCTAGTGCTACAACGTTTTACTGACGTTACTTATACTTCATATAAGATAGCACCATAGCCGCTAGTTCGTTTTATATATATTGGTTCATATATACGAACCGGTACTGTTAACTCAACAACAGTAATATTAAGCAGCTATAAATACAATTCATGCATATTAATTATCACATTCAGACAAACAATCTTATCATAGATCACACAGAAGTCTGAACTGAGGAAGCCCTCAGAGACAATCAGAGACACATAACAACATACCGTTCACCCTGATGTATTACGGTGGAGTATGAACCAGCAAGTTCCTATGCTCCTTGTGTCGCCTCTAACAGTCTAAACAATACATAATGCTACTGATTAGCATACTGTATAACAACACAATCCTACGGTACCCCGTACCGTCACTATTAACTCCCAGTTAACCCCCCGTTATTAACTGTCAATATTTGTCGGGCTTTTGGTTTAACTCGAGATTGGAAAAGTGTTTCATTATATGCGTAGTCTTATCTTGTATATTAATGGACTTATTATTGGACTTTGTTTTATCGCATGTATGGTTCTTTGTCATGCACTATGCATCTCTCCTTAGTATTTATTTTTCTAAGGTTTGTCTCTTTTCTTTTCACTTTTTTTTTATTCAATGTGGTATAATTCATTTGTAAACTATACTTTTAATTATTTACAATCCTTATTATTCCATGTATACTTCTAACATTAGAATTTTGATAACTAATGTTTATAATTCTTTTCTCCTTAACTATTATCACTTTAATTATGATAATTTATAATTATTGAACCAAATCACATTTTCTACACCATTACACATATTTATTTATTATGTGTGTTATGGAACTTATTTATTATATGGTAAATCTTATAATCTATATTCATTCTTTTAAATGAATATCTCTTATATTATAAGTGTTATAACTCTTATAACATTAAAAACCATATTATAAACTCCATTTAAAAATGTTATTATTTTCGAACAGCACTTATGTCCTTTAATATTTACAAAACCCACCACTTAATTAATGTAATGTTACATTATTGTTATATAACATATCTTATGACATTTAAGTCATTTAAAACAATTATAACCTATAACCATACTTTGTTTATAAAATACCCAATGGCCCTTAATATTTTCGGCTTTTACTTATAACCACTAAACTTCTATAAAACCACAATTCACTCTCAATTCCTAATACATAGTTTTTCTAATTCCCTTAAAACTATATATTATACCATTTCTTAATAAAACCTTATATATAACTCCAAAAATTACCAAACCATACCAAAAGGTTATAAACATTATTCTTAACCTTATTTTCCTCTAAATCTCGGTTTCTATACATTAGTCACCTATTTGTAACAATGTTATAAAATACCATAATATACTTATATAGTTCATATGAACTCCAAATTTAACCAAATAAACTTCTAAAAATTTCTATAACTTAAGGACTTTACTAAACTCATTTAGCACCCTTAAGTTTCGGTAATTACATTACACCCCAAATCTTATAAATCTTTTACAATTTAATAAGTATCTTATTATAAGGTAGTTTTAATTTCTTAAATTTTCCAAACTTGGTCAAAGTCTCCTATATAGTCAACTTTGACTTCTAATACCAAATGGGAACCAATTTTTCGGTAATACTATTAATAACCTATACTTTTCTATTTTTACAATTTTGACCCAAAACTTTATAAAATGTTATAATTTTTATTAAATTCATTTAAAAACCCTAAATTGCTCTAAATTAAGCCCACGGCTTTCTAAATTCCTATAATTACGAATTGGCCCCAATTTTAATTATAAGCATAAATAAAACTAAATAAGCTTATAAACTTAAATTAAATGGCCTAATGACATGGCCTTATTACAACCTTGAACTTGCAAAATAAATTACACAATAAATGTCTCAAAATATAGCATATATATTCGGCCTCACCATGGTTTAATTATTTTTCCACATAATGTCATAATTTGACCATTATGTTAATTAAATCTTAAATGACTAGCTTAATTTATCTTAGCCATTTTTTTCCATTTTTAGGTCAATATGACCTATATATGTAAGTTCACTCTCGGCCATATATATATATATGCTTAAAAATTACAAAAATCATAAGTTTAAGGTGTTTATACCTTGATTATCCTTGTATGCTCTCGGCCACTTGTAGGAAAAATCACCACATGATTTAGACATGTTTAATACACAAAACAAGATATGGTTACACTCCAAGCTTGAGCTTAACCATAAGGAATAATTAATGTAAGATTTAAGGCAAAAATCACCTTAAAAATGCAAGGGAAGTTAAGTGGTTTCGACCTGAACCAAACACACCACAAGGTGTTAGATCCACCATATTGACATAGGAAATTGTTAGATCTCGAAATGTTACCTTGTTATTAGGTTTTACCTTGGAAAAATGCCTTAAAAGAGAGTATTTCTCTTGGATCTTGGTCACCCTTGCTCCAAATGGCTAACCAACAGATTCCACATGAAAAGGAGAAGAAGATGAGGCTATGACCAAAGTTTCACAGCCAAACTCGAAGGGAATCAAAAGTTATGAGCTTAAAGCACATTTTTACCTTAAAATGTAGATTTGAACAACCTTGGTCCCTCTACTGGTCTCAACCGAGTTTAGCTCTTGTTCTAACCTTAGAACACTGAGAATAAGCCATAGGAATTGATGAGCCACGAAATCTAGGTGTTGGTGGTGAGAAGATGAAGAAAAAGAGCTAAAAATGACATTAAAACACTTACATTAGGAGCTTAGGAGCTAGGCTTGCCTTCCATGCTCAAGAACAGACCTTGAGAGCTTCAAAGGAAGGGAGGAGCTCGGCTGGGCAAGAGGAAATCGGACAAGGAAGGAAGGAAAGAGTGGAAAGATTTGAAATAATGGAAAAAGTAAAGGTTACTATTGCAAATTGAAGTTAGGTATCAATTTGTCCAACAATTATTGCAAGCTGCCTCCTCTCTTATTGCCAGCCGGTTTCCTTGGTCCAAATGGGTCAATTAATTGACCATTGACCATGCTTGGTCAATATTGACTCATGCGGGCCCCACTTTAGGGTTTTATTAATATTTTAATATTAAATTTGTAAAAATCTGTAAAATTTGGAAATTAAATTCCTAATATGATATAATGTGATATAATATCATATTTAGAGGTATTTATAACCTTTTTGCCCATTAAAACTAATTTAGAAGACAAATTCACAAAAACGTGCTTTAAGGAGTTTTAGCGCACATTTTGTGTTGCCTGGTGTTTCTGGGCTTAGTTTCCTCTGAGAATAGTTTTGTTGTGTTCCTTACTTTATTATAATACTTAGGAATCCACTTTGGATCCTATTTGAGGTCACACAATCTTTATGGTGTCTTAAAGCACATTTTTGGCTTTACCGATCTTAAGGCGTGTTTTGCCTTGTTGAGATCTTTTAGATTGTTCCCCAATTTTATTTAGATGTTTAATAATCATCTTAGATCATTAATAGATCATTTAATTATATTTTAAAGATTAGGGGTATTTCAGTCTACCCCCCTTAAAAAGGCTTCGTCCCGAAGTCCTTAATCCTCTACAGTTCACCTAAGGAATCAAGTTCCACTAAGTAACCAAACAGTTCCATTGCTAGGGAGTAACTCCCACTAGGTTCAGACCTAGTCTATACATACAACATATATTAAGTAATCAGACTCATGGTATAAACTCATTCACATCACAGCACTAAACGCGGTGCACATCCAATTCATCAATCAAAAGTACTCAGCGGTACTATATACATTCAACCAGGTGCACCCAGGGCACATACATACATAAAGTGTATCAACATCCAAACATCCACACAACATGTATGACGCAGCATACCAACAAAAACAAAACACAAAAACAAGACCTAATGCACAACATGTGCGCAAGCCAAGTGGTGTCTACCCCCCTTAAAAAGGGTTTGACCACGAACCCGTATAAGTATCACAGCTACTACTCGAAGAGTGCTGGGTACTTCGCTCTCATGGAGTCCTCTAACTCCCATGTAGCCTCCTCCACCTCATGGTTCGACCAGAGAACCTTGACCATGCTAACGGTCTTGTTCCTAGTCTGCCTCGTCTTCGTATCGAGAATGCGGAGTGGTACTTCCTCATATCGTAGAGCGGGGTCCAACTCTAAAGTCTCTGGCTGCAAAACGTGCGATGGATGGGGCACATACCTCTTCAACTGTGAAACGTGAAAGACGTCGTGCACCCTCCCGAGCTCTGCTGGTAAATCCAGTCTGTAGGCTAACGGGCCCACTCGCTCCCTAATCGCATAAGGTCCAACATACTTTGGGCTCAACTTGCCCTTCTGCCCAAACCGGAATATCCCCTTCATGGGTGACACTCTAAGGAATACCATATCATCGGTGGTGAACTCAATGTCCCTCCTCTTGGTGTCTGCATTTGCTTTCTGCCGGTCTTGAGCTGCTCTCATATTCTTGCGAATCTGTAGGACATCCTCCTTAATCTGCTCTAGGTACTCTGGTCCTAGAAGCGTAGTCTCGCTGGCCTCATCCCAGCATAAAGGAGTCCTACACGGCCTACCATAAAGTGCCTGAAATGGTGGCATCTGTATCGAGGAGTGGTAGCTGTTTGTAGGCGAACTCTATCAGATGTAGTCGTTCTAACCAACTCCCCTGAAAATCTAAGGCACATGCTCTCAGCATGTCCTCCAGTGTCTGGATGGTCCTCTCACTCTGACCGTCGGTCTGTGGGTGGAACGCCGTACTAAGCTTCAACTTTGTACCCAAGGCTTCCTGAACCTGTCCCCAGAATCTGGACAAAAATCGAGGGTCCCTATCAGAAACAATAGTCTTTGGCACACCATGGTGCCGGATCACCTCCTTCTGGAACAAATCCGCTAACTTCGGAACGTTCCAGGTATCCTTCATAGCAACAAATTTTGCCACCTTCGTCAGACGGTCCACAATGACCCAAATCGTGTTCAGTCCTCCCTTAGTCGGTGGGAGACCGACAACGAAATCCATCGAAATGTCCTCGAACTTCCAACAAGGAATAGGCATAGACTGCACTAAACCTCCGGGTCTCCTATGCTCAAACTTAACCTTCTGACAGGTCAAGCATCTAGCCACATACTCAGCTACATCCTTCTTCATCCCGCTCCACCAGAAATGAGCCTTCAAATCCTTATACATCTTTGACGAACCAGGGTGGACGGATAAGGACGAGCAATGAGCCTCCTGGAGTATCTTCTCCTTCAGATCAGGAGACGACTCCGGAATACACAAACGGCCCTTCAGTCGAATCATGCCATCATCGCACAGTTCGAAGTCATATTTTAGCCTCTCAAAACAACCATCTATCATTTTCTGCCTGATACTCTGCATATAGTGATCACTCTCCTGTGCAGCTCGTATCTCATCAATCATACTGCTGTTTGCTAATAAAGTGAACAATGAATGAGCTCTGCGGCTCAGGGCATCAGCTACCACATTCGCCTTGCCCTCTTTGTACCTCAGGTCTATATCGTAGTCCTTCAAGAACTCGACCCATCTTCTCTGTCGCATGTTCAGCTCCTTCTGCGAGAAGAGATGCTGTAGACTCTTGTGATCAGAGTAGATAGTGACTGTCACACCATACAAATAATGTCGCCAGATCTTCAAAGCGAAGACTACTGCGCCTAACTCAAGGTCATGTGTGGGGTAATTCACCTCATGCTTCTTCAGCTGTCGGGATGCGTAAGCAACTACCTTCCCGTGCTGCATAAGCACACAGCCTAGACCGGTTCCAGAGGCATCACAGTATACCTCGAACCCATCAGTGCCCTCAGGGATAGTAAGAACGGGCGCTGATGTCAGGAGATCCTTCAGCGTCTGAAAGGACTGCTCACACTCTGCAGACCATAAGAACTGGGATTCCTTCTTCATTAGATTAGTCATTGGTTTGGCTTCCTTGGAGAAGTCCTTCACAAATCTTCGATAATACCCTGCCAAACCCAGAAAGCTACGGACGTCTGTGACTGTCTTCGGCCTTGGCCAACTCTTCACTGCCTCAATCTTAGCAGGATCTACAGATATGCCGCTAGCTGATATAATGTGTCCTAGAAATGACACGCTGTCTAACCAGAACTCACACTTAGAGAGTTTGGCATACAGCTGGTTCACTCTCATAATATTCAACACCTGTCTCAAATGGAACTCATGATCTTCCTTGGTTTTTGAATAGATCAGAATATCGTCGATGAAGACTACAACTGAACTATCAAGATGCTCTCTAAAAAGTCGGTTCATCAAGTCCATGAATATGGCTGGCGCATTCGTCAGTCCGAATGGCATAACGGTGAACTCATAGTGTCCATACCGTGTCCTGAAAGCTGTCTTCCAATGTCACCCTCTGCAATCCTAATCTGATGGTAGCCAGATCTGAGGTCTATCTTCAAGAACACACTGGCTCCTCTTAGCTGATCAAACAAATCATCTATCCGTGGTAATGGGTACTTGTTCTTGACTGTAATCGCATTAAGCTCGCGGTAGTCGATGCAGAGTCGCATACGGCCGTCCTTCTTCTTGACGAACAGCACTGGAGCACCCCAAGGAGAAACACTAGTAGGTCGAATGAATCCCTTGTCGAGGAGGTCCTCCAGTTGTAACTTCAGCTCCCTCATCTCAGCCGGTGCCATACGGTAGGGTGCCTTAGCAATGGGGCCCGTACCTGGTAACAAATCGACGGCGAACTCAATCTCGTGCACAGGTGGCATGCCTGGTAGCTCATCAGGAAATAGTCGGGAAAATCTACCACGACTGGAATGTCTACGTCCCGTCGCTCTGTCTCGTCCTGTACATAACAGAGGAAGGCTTGTCGGCCCTTCCTAACATCCTTCATTAGGACAATGCTGACACGATCTTGACAGTCGGCTCTCTCCTCACACTGCGGTATGACACTGTCCTGCCGCTCGCGGCCCCTTCAGTAATAGTTCGATGCTCTGCACAATGAAGGCGGCCCCTATGTTTCTGTAGCCAATCCATGCCCACTATGATGTCAAAACCCAAGTTTCTGAACTCGATCAGGTCAATGGGAAAGGTCTCAGTCATAATGCTGATCTCTAACCCTGTATACTGTCTGGTGCAACCTACTTTCTCCTTCGAAGGAAGGGTGACTGCAAAGTCTGAAAGCTGTTCTGGGGTAGCCCCCAGCTTCTTAGCAAATGCCGAGGAAATAAAGAATGCGAAGCCCCTAAGTCGAACAATACGGTAGCACTAACGCCATCAACAGGAAAGGTACCTGAGATTACCTCTCGTATTAGCATCGAGTCCCAATAAATCACTAATTTACTATTGTTTGTAATTGTCATACCTGTGATGACATTACCAGACCTTGGCTTGCGCCATGTCTAGGATGCAGATGGTACCCTCCTTACCATTACTATAGCCTGAAGTTATGAATTATCGGTATCAACAAAACTGAATACATATACTTGAAGGTAGAAAACTCTTATTTCATTCATTCCAACTTTATTATACAAGGTTACACACTTAACTACTACTATTACATCAATACTGTCTGAAAGTCAAATTTAAACGGCTGGGTCGGATGTGGGTATCGTTCACTAAAGTGGGTGGTGCGGTATTGAGCTTAATGCTCTTAATACCATGATATACAAGCCTCGACTCTCCACCAAATACTAATACATTGATGAGTGTCCAAATGAGCATGTTTTATAGGTGTATTTCATATATAATATTAGCTTTTTTCTTGCTCATTTCTCCACTTCAGTTGATTTTCCTCTAGTTTATGTTTTATTATTTATCTCACAAAATTATTGGTTGAACATGAGGAAAACCAAGCCGGGAGTGAAGTAGACGAAGAGACGAACGCATAGACGTAAACGGCTCAGAAAACGGAGTCAAACGAAGAATCTAGAGCCGGTCGAGTTCGTAGAACGAAAAAGTAACGGTCCGGTCAGCATTACAACAGCATTGCAACCGCCTAGCTAACCGCCCCAACAGAGGCGGACTCCCAGGCGGACCAGAGAAACAAGAGACGGTTGTAGAGGCGGACACACAAACCGCCTTGTTTTGAGGCGGTTCCACACGCGGACAAGACTAAAACGCGCCCAAAACAGTTTTCTTCTCTCGCGCCGACTCTGCAACTCGCTGCTCCGCCTACCTTAAATCGCTCACGCATTTCGGCTCTGTCCCTTGCATTAAATGAAGCAATCAATGCTTCAATCAGTGAAAAATCAACAGAGGCAATCAACTGCAAGTCTTCTACGTAGTCTTCCTTTCTTCTATAAATAACCTCCACTGCAACCTTATCACCAGTCACGGAGAAAACCAGAAACTACTCACACTCACCTCATCTCATTCTCTTCCAGTAAAACACTCACTACATCTCAACACTCCATTCATACCCCAGTTCTCTAATTCTCTAATTCACCCACTTCACTTACAATAACCTACGTACATTTTCCACTCTTTCTTCTCTTCATTTCTCCATTCACTATTCACGTCTCCGTGCTATTATTACGTCCAACCTCTGTCAGATTTATTACCAGTTAACATGTCTGGCTAAGGAGGATTTGCTCCGGGCAAGGTTTAAATTATGGTTTGTTTAATTATGTAATCAATATTTCTACCGGTTAAAATAAATATAGTTTGTTACGCTTAAAGGTTTTCTCTCACCATTTTAATAAATTACATGAATTTATTAAAATGCTTTCCTAAGTCTATTTTGATCAGACCAGGTGATAAATAGACAGGTTATTTAAGCCGTAAATTTGGAGAAAACTTATTATGATTTAATAAGTTAGTATTTACAGATGCAATTTTAATTCCTCGAACTTAACGTCCGTTTACATAGTATTGTTCGAACCTTGATTAGACCGAGCATTTTCTGGTAAACGAGTTCTTAAGGGTCTATGACTTAGTCCTTAGGATAATAACAGGAATTTTGCCAAACTAATATATTAAACCGGTAGAGATAGCTTAATTAATCAGATTATATAAAACCTGAACCCGGAGTTCCATTTAATTCATCTGCACTCAGTTTTCTAATCTGCTTAATATTTTCTCGAAAACAAGTCAATTAACCTCCCCCCTTTTGTGACAAGCTTAGGAACTATTTTAGCTCACTATAAGTCCCACGGTTTGACCCCGGCCGCTTCTCTTCTGTCTTCTACTACTGCGACCGGGTTTAAATTTGCAGCCCGGCGGATATTTTGAGTATTAATTTCTTTCTTTTAATAACTACACCTCTTCTAATCACTCACGATAAATCCATTCTGCATACATCTCCAGACTTGAGGATGATCTTGCTTGCTAGATCCATCCTCTTCTGGTCTCCATAGATAAACTCAGCATCATCGCCGATGGAAAATGATACAACTGGTATTCCTCTGGTGATGGACTCGGTCGTCTCATCACGGTCCTGGTGCATTCCAAGCTTCCCTCCCTGTTCATAGTAATTGATGATGCAAACGTCAGGCGTCGTGTCGGGTAATGGATAAACCTCACAGTCTTGAGCAATATCCATTGTGTTTCTCACCAAGGTAAGGAAACTCTCAGGTATACTAGGTATAGATACGTCACCTACCATCCTCACCTCTCGATAAACCCTAGCTTGTGGATCCCAATCTTTTCCTAAGCACATCATGTGCAGTTTCATTCTAGAACCACTAGTAAATACAGGGGTATAAAAACCTCCTATGCCCGTACCCAAAGCTCTACACTCATTCACTATGGTGATTTGCTCATCTAGGGTTAGGAACTCTCTGAGAAGTATCATGCCCGGTCTGACTACATGACACAACTCACTAGGGTACTCCCATCTTTCTTCCATGGGTCTAGGTGATCTCTGTCTTGTAAGTGTGGGATAGCAGATATCGAAGTCTCCTAAGAGGTTAAAGGTTTCCTAGGTAAGTTGTTTATCTAAAACGGTAATTTAAACACTCATTCATGCCAAGGTAAAACGTTTAACACTTAGTCATGCTTTCATACAATGGTTAAGGTTTCAAATGCTAACCTTCACCGCGCTGGGTACTAGTGCCAGTGCCTGAAGCTCCCGCTGCATTCAGCATACGGTTGCCCGGCGGGTTCCTCTGGCCCTGGTTCTGCTGCTGCGGCTGCTGCTGCTGCTGCCCTCTCTGGGCTTGGGGCGCCGGCCCCCTCTGGCCACCTCGGGCTCCACCTCCTCCAGTAGGTGCACCCTGAGTCCCCTTCGGTGGGCGGTACGCTCGGCTATCTGGATTATTAAAGCACTCGAACGACCTGTGGCCCTTCTTCCACACAGTGGTGGCAGTCCACGTTGCCCGGTGCAGTCGACACCCGGGTGGTCTTTACCACAGCGCTTGCAGTGAAAGTGGCGCTGGGGTTGCAGAACCTATTATCGTGTCACATCAGGTTAGTACAAGGATGGTAATGGGTAGTGTAGTACACAATTTATTCACAAGGTTAGATCGCTTACCCTT
Source organism: Limonium bicolor (assembly GCA_023374045.1). NCBI lineage: Eukaryota > Viridiplantae > Streptophyta > Magnoliopsida > Caryophyllales > Plumbaginaceae > Limonium > Limonium bicolor. The sequence continues at coordinate 28,495,381 of CM041776.1, forward strand.
AGGGGGTACAGATCTAAGAGGCTGCACGTCGTAGGTAGGCCCGGTCAGCAACGGGACTTGTCTTTACCCTTTTGGCTGGCCTGCTCCTTCTTCTTCTCCCTCCAGAGAACTTCTTCCTGTGATCGTCAAAGTGTCAGGATTAGCAGGTATAAAAGCAGGCAGTAAGTAAGTAATTTAAATGGATTAAATAATTAAGGTGGTTCTTACTTCCAGCCCTTACTGCCTCCGCCTCCAGCCTCAGTCTCTGCCTCTTTCTCTGGGGCCTTACGCTTCTGCCCCTGGTTGTCCTCCCGGCTGTTCACCATCATCTCAGTCCGAGAAGCAGCGTCATAACACTCCTGAAACACATCTATAAGTTCCCTGAACTTGTAACAAATCAAACTGAGTTATAAGGTACAAACTGTCAATTAGTTTTACCTGAACCGTAGGGTACAAGGTAGCACCCATGGCGGCCTTAATAGCATATCTCAACCCGCCTCTAAACTTCTCTACTTTCACAGCATCAGAATAAACAACTCCTGGGACGAAGTCCAAGAGCCCAATAAAAAGGCGTAGTAGTACTGATCTACGGTCATATTACCCTGCCTCAGGGCCTCAAACTCCTCCCTCTTCCTCTGCTTCAGATGAGCAGGATAATACTTCTCTCTCAACAATTCCACGAAACCAGTCCACCCAAAACCCTCTATAGCAAGATAATGTGCCTTCACGGACCTCCACCACGTGCTGGCAGCGTCCTTCAGGTGAAAGGCTGCTATATCAACTCGGTGCTCAGCAGGCACATGTATGGCATCAAACGCCTTCTCGTGCTCAACGATGTATCTCTCGAGGACAGTGGGGTCAGCAACTCCATCATAGGTAGGTACTCGCGTGTCAGCTACGCTCTTCAGCCAATTCGGCTCTCTAGGTGCGGGTACGGGTGGGATACCGGTGGTGCAGGTGGTGCTCCTATGTGGATACCTCCCATCTGGGCTAGCTGAGCGAAGACGGCAGCTACCGTCTCAGCCACGCCCGCGGCTGGGGCCCCGGAGGACCTGCTCCACGCCGCCGCCTCTTCCACCACTTCCTCTGCCTGTGATCGCCTCCCAGAAGACATCTGAAGAATTCAGAATCAAGGTCAGCTCTTGGTATAAGTACTGTACTTGTCAACCAAACCTAACTCAAATCATTTACAACTATCTACTTGGTATTGGTATGTGAATATCCTAGGCTCACGGTACTTAAACTACTATCTCTTGTAATCAGAGCGGTACTCCGCTCTGATACCACTTTTGTAACACCCCTACTAATTCGGCTCCTAATAATCCTATAGATGTCGTGCACAATAAAATCTCGCAGCGGTAAAACAATAAACTATCGCCCTAATGGTGTCACTGTTATCACACGCCCATACAGGTGATAACGATTTACCTGATAATCAACTTGCGAAACGTATTCCCGCAGTGACCACAAGAGATAGATAGCAGTACTTAAACAATTTAAAACAAATCTAACATCAACAATTATTACAGACCGTGAGCAACTAAACCAAATACACCTCGGTTAAACAACCCGAGTCCGAAACAACCTGAGTATCACACCGTAACAAGTCTAAACCAACAGTAATATCACAGTAGTCACGCCTTGCTGCGACCCACCAGTTAGTCACCTGCATGAAAGTGGTTTGTGGTATGGAATCAGCCCCTGCTGAGTATGTCATCACATGCCCCGTCATGCCCCCAAAGACCCCTCAATTATTTGGTCGAGAGCATGAGGTTCATTACATGCAATACCGTTTTAACATTTAAAACTGCAAATCAATTAAAAGTAGCATCCATACAATAAACACAACCATCAACATGTATAACATGACCACAAGTATAACCAATGAACAATCAAGCGAAACAACGAGGATAGTAACCAAGTATTAATTCTCGTCCATGGTATAGAAACCAATATCGTTCGCCACTGTATAATTCTTAACTGTATTATTTGTTCAGTTATACCTAGTGACAATGCCTCGTTAAAACGACATGTCTCTAGTTACCCATATTATGGCGGGTCACCCACGGCAGTAGCCACTCCAACGGTAGAGTCTCCGACCAACGAGCCATTCTAGCTCACGGGAAATTTTCTTGATACTTGCGGACCCGTACGCGGACATCCTGGTATCGTTTTTGTGATCACAGCGCGCACCAAGAGCCACATCCTCCTGGCTTTACTTTCCTTCCTTAGTTAATTATTTATTCCATCGCATCGCATTACCAAATTTTCCTAACACAGCAGACTAAGGTCATTAGTCCAATCCGGAGTCTGTAAACTCGGGATCCAGTGTTAGATACGAGAGCGGCGTATAGAAAGGCCAATGCTCCGTATAAAAGTTCTCGGATAATATGTATATCTTATTATCCTAGTGCTACAACGTTTTACTGACGTTACTTATACTTCATATAAGATAGCACCATAGCCGCTAGTTCGTTTTATATATATTGGTTCATATATACGAACCGGTACTGTTAACTCAACAACAGTAATATTAAGCAGCTATAAATATACAATTCATGCATATTAATTATCACATTCAGACAAACAATCTTATCATAGATCACACAGAAGTCTGAACTGAGGAAGCCCTCAGAGACAATCAGAGACACATAACAACATACCGTTCACCCTGATGTATTACGGTGGAGTATGAACCAGCAAGTTCCTATGCTCCTTGTGTCGCCTCTAACAGTCTAAACAATACATAATGCTACTGATTAGCATACTGTATAACAACACAATCCTACGGTACCCCGTACCGTCACTATTAACTCCCGGTTAACCCCCCGTTATTAACTGTCAATATTTGTCGGGCTTTTGGTTTAACTCGAGATTGGAAAAGTGTTTCATTATATGCGTAGTCTTATCTTGTATATTAATGGACTTATTATTGGACTTTGTTATCGCATGTAAACTAATGTATATTTGCAGATCGTATAGTTTGTTTCTTTATCGCATGTATGGTTCTTTGTCATGCACTATGCATCTCTCCTTAGTATTTATTTTTCTAAGGTTTGTCTCTTTTCTTTTCATCTTTTTTTTTATTCAATGTGGTATAATTCATTTGTAAACTATACTTTTAATTATTTACAATCCTTATTATTCCATGTATACTTCTAACATTAGAATTTTGATAACTAATGTTTATAATTCTTTTCTCCTTAACTATTATCACTTTAATTATGATAATTTATAATTATTGAACCAAATCACATTTTCTACACCATTACACATATTTATTTATATATGTGTGTTATGGAACTTATTTATTATATGGTAAATCTTATAATCTATATTCATTCTTTTAAATGAATATCTCTTATATTATAAGTGTTATAACTCTTATAACATTAAAAACCATATTATAAACTCCATTTAAAAATGTTATTATTTTCGAACAGCACTTATGTCCTTTAATATTTACAAAACCCACCACTTAATTAATGTAATGTTACATTATTGTTATATAACATATCTTATGACATTTAAGTCATTTAAAACAATTATAACCTATAACCATACTTTGTTTATAAAATACCCAATGGCCCTTAATATTTTCGGCTTTTACTTATAACCACTAAACTTCTATAAAACCACAATTCACTCTCAATTCCTAATACATAGTTTTTCTAATTCCCTTAAAACTATATATTACACATTTCTTAATAAAACCTTATATATAACTCCAAAAATTACCAAACCATACCAAAAGGTTATAAACATTATTCTTAACCTTATTTTTCCTCTAAATCTCGGTTTCTATACATTAGTCACCTATTTGTAACAATGTTATAAAATACCATATAATATACTTATATAGTTCATATGAACTCCAAATTTAACCAAATAAACTTCTAAAAATTTCTATTAACTTAAGGACTTTACTAAACTCTATTTAGCACCCTTAAGTTTCGGTAATTACATTACTACCCCAAATCTTATAAATCTTTTACAATTTAATAAGTATCTTATTATAAGGTAGTATTTTAATTTCTTAAATTTTCCAAACTTGGTCAAAGTCTCTTATATAGTCAACTTTGACTTCTAATACCAAATGGGAACCAATTTTTCGGTAATCACTATTAATAACCTATACTTTTCTATTTTTACAATTTTGACCCAAAACTTTATAAAATGTTATAATTTTTATTAAATTCATTTAAAAACCCTAAATTGCTCTAAATTAAGCCCACGGCTTTCTAAATTCCTAGTAATTACGAATTGGCCCCAATTTTAATTATAAGCATAAATAAAACTAAATAAGCTTATAAACTTAAATTAGAATGGCCTAATGACATGGCCTTATTACAACCTTGAACTTGCAAAATAAATTACACAATAAATGTCTCAAAATATAGCATATATATTCGGCCTCACCATGGTTTATTTACTTTTCCACATAATGTCATAATTTGACCATTATGTTAATTAAATCTCTTAAATGACTAGCTTAATTTATCTTAGCCATTTTTTTCCATTTTTAGGTCAATATGACCTATATATGTAAGTTCACTCTCGGCCATATATTATATATGCTTAAAAATTACAAAAATCATAAGTTTAAGGTGTTTATACCTTGATTATGCCTTGTATGCTCTCGGCCACTTGTAGGAAAAATCACCACATGATTTAGACATGTTTAATACAAAACAAGATATGGTTACACTCCAAGCTTGAGCTTAACCATAAGGAATAATTAATGTAAGATTTAAGGCAAAAATCACCTTAAAAATGCAAGGGAAGTTCTAAGTGGTTTCGACCTGAACCAAACACACCACAAGGTGTTAGATCCACCATATTGACATAGGAAATTGTTAGATCTCGAAATGTTACCTTGTTATTAGGTTTTACCTTGGAAAAATGCCTTAAAAGAGAGTATTTCTCTTGGATCTTGGTCACCCTTGCTCCAAATGGCTAACCAACAGATTCCACATGAAAAGGAGAAGAAGATGAGGCTATGACCAAAGTTTCACAGCCAAACTCGAAGGGAATCAAAAGTTATGAGCTTAAAGCACATTTTTACCTTAAAATGTAGATTTGAACAACCTTGGTCCCTCTACTGGTCTCAACCGAGTTTAGCTCTTGTTCTAACCTTAGAACACTGAGAATAAGCCATAGGAATTGATGAGCCACGAAATCTAGGTGTTGGTGGTGAGAAGATGAAGAAAAAGAGCTAAAAATGACATTAAAACACTTACATTAGGAGCTTAGGAGCTAGGCTTGCCTTCCATGCTCAAGAACAGACCTTGAGAGCTTCAAAGGAAGGGAGGAGCTCGGCTGGGCAAGAGGAAAGACAATCGGACAAGGAAGGAAGGAAAGAGTGGAAAGATTTGAAATAATGGAAAAAGTAAAGGTTACTATTGCAAATTGAAGTTAGGTATCAATTTGTCCAACAATTATTGCAAGCTGCCTCCTCTCTTATTGCCAGCCGGTTTCCTTGGTCCAAATGGGTCAATTAATTGACCATTGACCATGCTTGGTCAATATTGACTCATGCGGGCCCCACTTTAGGGTTTTATTAATATTTTAATATTAAATTTGTAAAAATCTGTAAAATTTGGAAATTAAATTCCTAATATGATATAATGTGATATAATCTCATATTAGAGGTATTTTTACCTTTTTGCCCATTAAAACTAATTTAGAAGACAAATTCACAAAAACGTGCTTTAAGGAGTTTTAGCGCACATTTTGTGTTGCCTGGTTTCTGGGCTTAGTTTCCTATGAGAATAGTTTTGTTGTGTTCCTTACTTTATTATAATACTTAGGAATCCACTTTGGATCCTATTTGAGGTCACACAATCTTTATGGTGTCTTAAAGCACATTTTTGGCTTTACCGATCTTAAGGCGTGTTTTGCCTTGTTGAGATCTTTTAGATTGTTCCCCAATTTTATTTAGATGTTTAATAATCATCTTAGATCATTAATAGATCATTTAATTATATTTTAAAGATTAGGGGTATTTCAATGGCACCCTCGTCCACAGAAGTGTCATCGTATGGTTGCCAAACCCACTGCCATAATAAGTTCTAAAATTAATTAAGAAGTGATGGCATAAAGAATAACAATATCAACTATTGGAATAAAAATATACCTGATCGTTTATGGGTGGGACTGGAATCGAATCAAGTATGTTACGAGCGTCTTGTAAAGAAACCGCAGGAACGTGTGGACTATCCCACCTGCACATGTTAAAGAAAATTTAGCATGTAAAGAAATGAAATCTATAAGTAAAATTAGCTGACAACACGCCTTACTTTTCCCCATACATCTCTGACGGAGAAAGCCCCTTAATGGGCACTGGAAAGAATGTGGGAATTCGAGAATACGCCCACAGTGTTATTAACTTTGTCGCCCCAACGATGTAAGGAGTGTCGAACTGGGTAGCATTGCATAGACCACGGTATGTGTGTGCTAACATTGTAGAACCCCAGCTTAATTGACCTGATTCATCAAAGTCTCTCAACAACTCCAGGTATCCACAGTCCATCATACGACTGTCCTGGGTCGGTATCAGCACTCCACCAATTAGCCTCATAAGGAATGCATGGGCGTACTGTTGATGCACCACAGTTGGCTCTCTGAAGAACTAAAAAAACTTGTCAGGCACTTCAAAAATTCTTTTGCAAACATGACAAGGAGATCTTGTGACCCCTAATTGCGCTCTCATCTGGTTGTCTTCCCCAGCAGTTTCCAAACATAAATCAGCCACAAAGTAGGTTCATAGGTTGCAATCACCACATCCCCATCAACTTTCAGACCGAGTAAACGATGAACATCCTCCAAGTAAGGTTTGCCACCAAATGGTAGCAAAAGGTGTTGAGTTTCAGGCCTCCATCTCTCAACTAATGCACTAACTATGGAATTATCTGCTTTAAACTTGTAAAAATGATGATCCAAGAAACCAGCATCTCGGATTGTAACTATGCAATGCCAAAGTGGAGGCTCCACATCAACATTCCTAACGTAGTTTCCTTTCGGGTATTTTCTATTTCTCATGACCTAGATTGCACGACAATAAAAATAAATGATGTTCATAACTTAAGTAAAAAACATAAAACGTATTACGGGAGGTTTCATGTGCTCTTTACTTAACGGGGTCATCTGAAAAAAGTGCTGCAGATATGTGGTAGTCTGGTGTGAACAGACTTGATCATCGGCCCCACACCAGCAACTTCTCTCTGGAATGTCATCTGCACAAGCACATATTTCAATTCAGTAGACAATAAACGACAAACACTTATTAAAAATATTTAAGAATTAACTACATGTGCAAATATTTTTAAGCAAAATTATACATTTTTGTACGAAAAAAATAACTTACACCATTTTAAAACTTTCCAATAACATAATAATACCTACTTAATTATTTGACTATTTATGCACCATTTTAAGTTAAAAACAAGTTATAAAATTAATGCATTAATTAATTACGATTGAAATACTAATTAAACAACTAAAATACCAAGATTAAATTTTCTCCAATAACATAATAATACCTACTTAATTATTTGACTAACTTATGCACCATTTTAAGTTAAAAACAAGTTATAAAATTAATGCATTAATTAATTACGAATTTAAACTAAATATAATAACTAAAATACCAAGATTAATTTCTCCAAAACATAATAATACCTACTTAATTATTTGACTAATTTATGAACCATTTTAAGTTAAAACAAGTTATAAAATTTAATGCATTAATAATTACGAATTTAAATACTAATAAACAACTAAAACTACCAAGATAATTTTCTCCAATAACATAATAATACCTACTTAATTATTGACTAATTTATGCACCATTAAGTTAAAAACAAGTTATAAATTAATGCATTAATTAATTAATTATGAATTAAATACTAATTAAATAACTAAAACTACCAAGATGAATTTTCTCCAATAACATAATAATACCTACTTAATATTGACTAACTTATGCACCATTTTAAGTTAAAAACAAGTTATAAAATTAATGCATTAATTAATTACGAATTTAAATACTAAATCATAAACAACTAAAACTACCAAGATTAATTTTTCTCCAATAACATAATATACCTACTTAATTATTTGACTAATTTATGACCATTTAAGTTAAAAACAAGTTATAAAATTATATGCATTAATTAATACGAATTTAAATACTAATACTAAACAACTAAAACTACCAAGATTAATTTTCTCTAATAACATAATAATACCTACTTATTATTTGACTAATTTATGCACCATTTTAAGTTAAAAAAACAAGTTATAAAATTATGCATTAATTAATTACGAATTTAAATACTAATTAAACAACTAAAACTACCGATTACAAGTATCTAGTATAAAAAGAGGAATTAAAATTAGAGAGCAACGTACTAACTCAAGGATTTTGGATGGGAACTAGAAGAAGTAATTAGGAAGATTCCTACACATTAAAGTTAATTACAAAAAATCAGTCAATTAATTTCACAAAAACAAATATGATAAAACCTAAAGATTAGAACAAGTTAAATACAAAAATACTAATAAAATTGGAAAAAATGAAATTACCTTTCCAATTTCGTAGGGGGAGAAGTGAGTGAGTTCGGAGGAAGAGAATGTAATTGTGTCAATCTGCATCCGGAGGATGCATTTTTATAGAGAATTTTACTGTCATAAACCGCACCGGGGCGGTGCCATTTATTCAACCGTGTTGAGGATAACCTCATCGGAAATCGCGAAAATCGGGGAAATGGACGGCGGAGATCGCACCAGATGCACGGCCAGGATCGTGCCGACACGCGAGGCGCGGATCGCCCAGGGTGTCATAAACCGCATCGGGGTAGTGCACTTATCCGCAAATACGCATCTGAACGATTCATTTTATGACATAATTAACCCATAATTGGATTAGCTTAATGCGGTTTATGGTAAGTAGCATTAGGCTAATGCAGTTTATATGACCCGTTTTGTACATCCGCGTAATATTTTTGAAAAAAAACCACCGCAAGTAATTTTTATTGACAAATGGTATTCCGGCGAAATTTTTCCCTTTTATTTATGATGTTTTGGGGGTTGAGTTTTAAGAAGTGTAAAAAGAAGGCCATCATTCTTTTGGAGCAATTATCTCACTTTTTTCTTTATATACCCATAGATATTTATTTTTTATTTTATCTACATCTTCTCTTAAAACATCAGCTATTAATTTTGAATGGGTGTAATTAACTTTTCTATTGTTTGTTTAATTACCAAAAAGGTAAGTTTTATTTAAATTTTTCACGTCCTCCAAGATTTCATTTAAAACAAAAGTTGACTTGGTTAATACTTATTACCACTCAATTTCTTTTCCTTTTACTTGAACAACCCAAGTAGATTAGAAATGTTAGTATTCATTTCCTTTTTTTATATAATGATCTTTTTTCTAATTTTTTTTTGTTTATACGCACTAACGAAATACCCCTTAATTTCGTGTATCCGCTATTCAATATTGTTCTGTTCATTTTGTACATTGATTTTTTTTGTACTTATTTATAGATCAAGAGTTGAACTAAATTAGGGAATTTCATCTACACATTTCAAGTCAACCTAACTTTTGTTTAGGTTGAAAATAACTATACTCTGAAAGCTAGAAGTGAACAAATACAATATTTGGATACGGTCTCCAATGAATGAATGACCTACATGGGACTAAAGTAGGAACCCTACTTTATAATGTAAATATATCATCAAATATACTATAAAAATATCAAACAGTGGTGACTTAAGCAATAGTAAAAGGTGAAGAGTGATATATTAGAACTAAAGATTTGAGGTTCAAAACTTACCCACTTTCATAACTCTAAAAATAATGCCACAAAATACTTTATTCGCCTTGGCATTTATGGGGAAGAGTACATGAATCCACGAAATGCTGTCAAATATGTATGCTAGGGGAAACAATTAAAAGTAAGGTTCATACCATGAAAGATATAATACCGTCTTTATATACAGGGAATGAATAAGGGGGCGTTTGTTTCAAGCGGGGAAACGGAATGGAATCGAGAAAGAGAATGAAAAGAAATGGAAAAGAATTCCCTTTGATTTTCCAAGTTGTTTGTTTGAGCTGGGGAAAGGAAATAAATAACCGGTCAACGGCCGCCGGTCAATGGTCAACGGATGCCGACTGCCGGTCAATGGTCATTAATTGCCGGTCAACATTCATTGGTCACCGGTCAATGGTCATTAGTCATTGGTTAATAGTCATATGTTGCAGGTCAAACTGTACAGGGGAAAGGAAATCTCATTCCCTAGTAGAGAGTGGAGAATCAAGATAGAGGATTTTTGGGTAATACCATTCCCTTTTCCTTTCATAAAAATAGGAAAAACCGATAAAACAAACATCGTGAAAGAGAATCATTCCGATTCTTTTTCCTGATTACCAAAAAAACGCCTCCTAAATATATGGTGCTAGAGTTGTATAGTGCTCATGCTAATATATATTCCTATCTGTTTTATTTCTACTTTGGGATTTAAGATATTGGGCATTATTTGGTTTCTAGAAGATTTTGGGCTTATATTCTGAGGGTCAATACGCTCAGTCGTGTTTTCACTTCGCACAGTCGGAAAATGACCATTTTGACGAGTTCAGTATATTTATCTATTGGGCTTGAGATGGTCTTTGTATTACGAGTCTAAAACCCGTTAACCGCATCGGGTAGACCCCCGATTTTGGAAAAAAAAAGGGGGGAAGCTATACGTCAATCTATCCTCGCCATTGGTCTACCGGCCGGTCAACTGAAGCTCCGTACTGGCTGGACTCACCTAAGTATCACCCTCACTGAACAAGTCGACATATATAGGGGTGATCATTTGGATAATTCGGTTAATCGAAATCCAAATTGTAAAAAATAAATTAGATTTCGGTTATTTCGGTTAAAAACCGAATTATCCAAATTAATACTGAAACCGAATTAACCATTATCCAAATTATCCGAAATCCAAATTTTTTTTAAAGTGAAATCCAAAATCCAAATTTTAGCTAGTTTGGATTTCAACTTACCAAAACTTAGGGTTTGTGTTTGACTACTTGTCACTAAAGACTAGAATTAGAAAATAGAATATCATTTTGTAAAGAAAATTTGGATAATTCGGTTAACCTAATTAGACAAGTTCAAAACCAAATCCAAACCAAATTATAATTAGGATAATTCGGTTAACCGAAATTTTTAATTCGGTTAAAAATCCAAAAAATAAAATTAGTTAATTCAGTTTTTGGATAAATCCAAAATATCCAAACTGAATGCTCACCCCTAGATATATATCTCACGGCCAGCACACAACACCTTTGTTCAAAACCATTTCCCGAATACTTATTCTGAGTTATAGCCTTATAGGGGTTTGTCAAGTTGACATTCTCACGTCTTATATATACATAAATACACCTAGGCACCGTTTGTTTGGAAGGGAAACATAAGGAAAGGGAAGGGAAAAATCACACCCGCTCCCATTCCCATGTTTGTTTGTACGGGAAAATAGAAAATGGAAATGAATTCAATTCCCATCCGTGCGCGCAGCTCTTTATCATATCGGAAAATTTTCATAAAAATACCGAATTAAAAAAAAAATTACATGCGGTGGTCGTTTTTGAAAAAAATTACGCGGGTGTACCAACCCCTTGCAAAGAAGCAGCCACGGTACTGTGGCAGCTTGCCAGAAACCGCCACGGGACCACGGCTCCTTCCGCATTTTTTTTCTTGAAGCAGCCACGCGTTTGGGGCGGCTTCTGACTTATCTGCTGGAAGGAGCCGTAATATTGGGGCGGCTTCTTTGCAATTTCGTCCAGAAATTTTTTTTTCCAACTTTTGAATCATTCGTGCTATGCTTTAACGGTTCCAGAACTTGACCAAATTTTGTACGATGATAGTTGAACAGTTATACTACGGATCTAAGTCATTTATCTGGAGTTTTAGGACCATACGGGACCCACGTGACTTCATATAAATGGCACCAGAGTTAATGTTTTCTCTGTTTTTAACTTTTCGGGCAATGTCATATTTTATGTTATTAACCAGTTTTGTATTGATATTAAAGTCCTATGATGCATTTACAGCCGTTATAACTTCTTATAGAATTAAGACGACTTCATTGGGTTGGTCATTTGAGCTAGCGTTTTTTTCAATTTTTCAATAAGAGCGCACATTTATGTTATACACTCAACATAAAACACACTTCATTGGTACTTAGAAAAAATTACATTTTTTTGTGTGCTTGCTAAAGGCACAACCTGTCTATGCAGGAGCATATATAACATCTGAAAACCACAATCAATTATACCCTCTGTTAGGGCAGTTCCTCCTATTATGACCTGTTTGTAAACAATGTCGACAACGTCTACGTTCTGTACTCGTTTCATTTTCATCCATTTCATTCTGAAGCCTAGAATACCTAGGTCTTCCCCTGACAGTCCGAATGGCATCTGGTGCTGGTACCACCTTAACCCCTGTATATGCTGGCCAGTTTTCTTCATTACCTAGCGGTGTAAAAGGATCACCGCCATATGCCTCGATCATTGTGTCCAACTTGTACACCGGGTGCACGTAATTTTCCCATAACAAACCGGTTCTGCAACACACGGCCATGACATGGGAGCATGGGTATTTGAACGCTTGCCACTCCCCACACTCACAGCTCAGATCATCGAAGTCAACCTTGTACTTCCCTCGGTTCCTCCTCATAGCCATTGAGCCAAAATCTTCGACCTCGTACACTGGGTCGATCTCATTGTAGTGGGTTACATTGTGACTGTTAGACAGTCTACGGTTTTCTTCAATCTTGGAAGTCGCAAGATCCGTATACAATGTGGAACCCACTATTTGTTGGCCGTTGTATGTGTCAAGGTTGTCATTAAAATAAGTTACCAACTTGTACAGTGTGCTGGTAACAATGGCGGTGATGGGTAGAGTTTGGACACTCTTTAGCACTCCGTTGATGCATTCGACCAGATTGGTTGTCATGTGGCCCCACCTCCTTCCTTCAACATATGCCCTAGACCACTTCTCAAATGGCAGGTCGTTGAAGAATCGCTCAATGTCGGTATTCTGAGATATTAGGTGATTATATCTTCTCTGGACATGATGCCTTCTAAATTCGTACGCTAAATACATGATAATAAGTCAATGTTAAACATTGAAAATACTCAATTTAATTATTGAAGTACATTAATTGAAATATTAGGATACCTGTGTTGATCAGATACTTCTTCAACCTTTTGTTTTTGAACCTTGAGTTAAAATTCGATGCAATATGTCTTATGCAGTAGAAATGGTGAGCCATTGGGGGTCTCCATAAATTGTCTGACTCCACGATGCTTATTATAGCAGGTGCACGATCTGTAATTATTGACACATCGTTCCTTTGACCGATGACATGCAACCTTACCTTGTCGAGGAAGTACTTCCAAGAATCTAAATCTTCAGACTCAACTATAGCGAATGCAACAGGTATAATTTTGTTGTATGTACTTCCTCGACAAGGTAAGGTTGCATGTCATCGGTCAAAGGAACGATGTGTCAATAATTACAGATCGTGCACCTGCTATAATAAGCATCGTGGAGTCAGACAATTTATGGAGACCCCCAATGGCTCACCATTTCTACTGCATAAGACATATTGCATCGAATTTTAACTCAAGGTTCAAAAACAAAAGGTTGAAGAAGTATCTGATCAACACAGGTATCCTAATATTTCAATTAATGTACTTCAATAATTAAATTGAGTATTTCAATGTTTAACATTGACTTATTATCATGTATTTAGCGTACGAATTTAGAAGGCATCATGCCCAGAGAAGATATAATCACCTAATATCTCAGAATACCGACATTGAGCGATTCTTCAACGACCTGCCATTTGAGAAGTGGTCTAGGGCATATGATGAAGGAAGGAGGTGGGGCCACATGACAACCAATCTGGTCGAATGCATCAACGGAGTGCTAAAGAGTGTCCGAACTCTACCCATCACCGCCATTGTTACCAGCACACTGTACAAGTTGGTAACTTATTTTAATGACAACCTTGACACATACAACGGCCAACAAATAGCGGGTTCCACATTGTATACGGATCTTGCGACTTCCAAGATTGAAGAAAACCGTAGACTGTCTAACAGTCACAATGTAACCCGCTACAATGAGATCGACCCAGTGTACGAGGTCGAAGATTTTGGCTCAATGGCTGAGGAGGAGGAACCGAGGGAAGTACAAGGTTGACTTCGATGATCTGAGCTGTGAGTGGGGAGTGGCAAGCATTCAAATACCCATGCTCCCATGTCATGGCCGTGTGTTGCAGAACCGGGGTTTGTTATGGGAAAATTACGTGCACCCGGTGTACAAGTTGGACACAATGATCGAGGCATATGGCGGTGATCCTTTTACACCGCTAGGTAATGAAGAAAACTGGCCAGCATATACAGGGGTTAAGGTGGTACCAGCACCAGATGCCATTCGGACTGTCAGGGGAAGACCTAGGGATTCTAGGCTTCAGAATGAAATGGATGAAAATGAAACGAGTACAGAACGTAGACGTTGTCGACATTGTTTACAAACAGGTCATAATAGGAGGAACTGCCCTAACAGAGGGTATAATTGATTGTGGTTTTCAGATGTTATATATGCTCCTGCATAGACAGGTTGTGCCTTTAGCAAGTACACAAAAAATGTAATTTTTTCTCAGTACCAATGAAGTGTGTTTTATGTTGAGTGTATAACATAAATGTGCGCTCTTATTGAAAAATTGAAAAAAACGCTAGCTCAAATGACCAACCCAATGAAGTCGTCTTAATTCTGTAAGAAGTTATAACGGCTGTAAATGCATCATAGGACTTTAATATCAATACAAAACTGGTTAATAACATAAAATATGACATTGCCCAAAAAGTTAAAAACAGAGAAAACGTTAACTCTGGTGCCATTTATATGAAGTCACGTGGGTCCCGTATGGTCCTAAAACTCCAGATAAATGACTTAGATCCGTAGTATAACTGTTCAACTATCATCGTACAAAATTTGGTCAAGTTCTGGAACCGTTAAAGCATAGCACGAATGATTCAAAAGTTGGAAAAAAAAAATTTTCTGGACGAAATTGCAAAGAAGCCGCCCCAATATTACGGCTCCTTCCAGCAGATAAGTCAGAAGCTGCCCCAAACGCGTGGCTGCTTCAAGAAAAAAAATGCGGAAGGAGCCGTGGTCCCGTGGCGGTTTCTGGCAAGCTGCCACAGTACCATGGCTGCTTCTTTGCAAGGGGTTGGTACACCCGCGTAATTTTTTTCAAAAACGACCACCGCATGTAATTTTTTTTTTAATTCGGTATTTTTATGAAAATTTTCCTTATCACCATTCCCCTAGGGGGTAGTACGTGACTACATTCCCAGGCAATTTTTTCATTGCTGAAACATGAATAGTGTAATAATTAATCTTTTATAATGAGTCATGTCACTATCTTGTTAAAACAAAAAATACGATAAAATATTACTGATGATCTAATATATGAGTTAATTAGTTTAATAACATCCTTTTGTTTTGAAATAATACTATGATTTATATCATAGTTGAAAAAAGAAAACATTATCTTAAACTGAAATTTAGTCTCATAGTTAAATAGTAATAATATTGTATTATCGTTATGCAATTACGAGTGTAAGAAAAATCTCATTCTCCTATTTCAAAAAAAAAAATCATTCCCATTCTCATTCCCTTATGTATCCAAACATCATTACGTGATTCTCATTCCCATTCCCATTCCCTTTCCCTTCATTTTCCCATTCCCTTTCCCATTCTCTTTCCCGTTGATACATCCAAACATTGCCCTAGTTAATTCAGTGGAGACCGACTCTTGAACAACCGCTGCTCAAGCTTTAAATGGAATTCATATATTTATATCGAAACGATATCCACATCCAACTAAGCACAACTTTTTTGGAATTGCAAATAATTCCATAGCAAACAAAAGGATATTAAAGGAGTTCAATGATGTTGTAGATCAAGTGTGAGTCCTATATTGAAAAATTATATAATTAGTAAATAGTTCATATAGTGCATGAGCTACTCTACCTAATGTCAATTAGTTTTAAGATGGAACCTCATGAATTATTCAGCCTTACTAGTCTCTATGTATATTTTATATAATCCCTTTCGTTGGTTTTATTTCTTCCCCATAATATCTTTAACAAATGATCACACCGAAGACTCTGATGAGAATTGGACTATGGGTCTACCCTATTTCCTTTCACTTTCTTTTATATCAGTTTCCTTTCTTTTCTACTTCTCTAACTACTATTTTTTTAAGGAAGATTAATTGGAAGTTGTGTTTGATTATAACTACTTTCTTAATGACTTCAGAATACATAGACTTGATGTTCCTAGTTGTTGTTCCCTTGTTTTAGGATTAATTAGTTGTATAATTATGGGAATGTGGTGATTGGTTATGAGATAATAAGTAGTTCATTTTGGTTATGAGCTACTCCGTCTAAAGCCAATTGGTTGGATGGAACCTCATGGGCTATTAGATCTTACTAGTCTATATAATTATTTTATGTAATTCCCTCCGTTAGGCCTATTTCCCCTACAATATTTCTAACAAATGAGCATACCAAAGACTCTCATGAGAATTGGACAGTTTGTCTACGCTGTTTTCTTTCACTTTCTTTTCTATCATTTTCCTTTTTTTCCACTTCTTGTGTAACTACTATTTTTTCATGGAAGATTAATCGGAAGTTGCGTTTGATTATAACTACTTTCTTAATGACTTCATAATACATAGACTTGATGTTCTTAGTTGTTGTTCCTTTGTTTTAGGATTAATTAGTTGTACAATCATCTAGCACCGGGAATGTGGTAATTGGTCTATTTGTGATTGGTTGTTAAATGCACCTGTCAAAATAAAATAGAGGAGAAATGGTTTCAGATGTGAACTTTTGTCCATTTAAATACAACTATTAGAATAACTGAACTCGTACGCTCAGTCGTGTTTTCACTTCGCACAGTCGGAATTTTAAAAAACTTTACGATCTTGCCCCTACTTTAATATCTTTCATAAATTACTATATTTAACCACAATTTATAACATATTACGAGGTGACCCCAAATTTCATTACGCACAGTCGGAATTCCAATACGCTCAGTCAGAAAATGACCAATTTAGGGGCTAATGTAGGCAAAATTTATTAAAAGCGGTTCGAAAAAAGCAAAGAAGGATTCTGAAGTACTTATATAAGTAAAAAAATATATCATAAAAATTATCAGCAAAGTATACCATGACAAAGTAGACGAAAATACGAACGCGTCGGCGCAAACGGATCGAAAAACGGACCTATAACGAAGAAGATATGGCAATTTTAAGACCGGAACTCGGCGCAGGCGCCGGTAAAGAAGACCGCGCGCGGGCGCCGGTAAAAAAGACCGCGCGCGGCGCCGGTAATGAAGACGCGCGCGGCGCGCGTCATTCTTTACCGGCGCTGGCGCGGCCCTTCCTTACCGGCGCCTGCCGAGTTCCTGTCTTAAAATTGCCATATCTTCTTCGTTATAGCTCCGTTTTTCGATCTGTTTGCGCCGACGCGTTCGTCTTTTCGTCTACTTTGTCATGGTATACTTTGCTGATAATTTTTATGATATATGTATTATTTCTTAAGCACAACATTAACTATCATCGACGTCTTGTTTGAAATTGCCTATCAACCACTAATTACATGTCCGTTGAAGAAGAATCTATTTGAAATTCATTGAAATTTTCTATCATTTCCACCAATTTCATGTCCATTGACGAAGAATCTATTTGAAATTATCAAAATTTCCTATCAATATCAATATTAACTATCATTAACTTCTTATTCCATAGTAAAATAATCAAGCATGTTCTATTCTAATTAACAGATGAATTGGACACTAATCTAAATAGTTAGATGTATCGACATTAGCTATCATCGATGTCTTGTTCGAACTTACCTATCAATTCCATTAAATTCATGTCCATTAAAGAAGAATTTATTTGACAATCATCAAAATTGCTCAAAAAATGTCATCGTTGAAACATATTTTCAATACTTCAAAAGCGAGATCGGTTTGTCGTCGGAGATTGCTCAAAGAATGTCATCTTTGAAACATATTTTCAGTACTTCAAAAGCGAGATCGGTTTGTCGTCAAAAATTGCTTAAAAATGTGTTTTTTATAACAATGAAAATGTATACATCTTTGAAACATCTTTGAAACATATTTTCAATACTTCAAAAGCGAGATCGGTTTGTCGTCAGAAATTGCTCAAAAAATGTTTTTTATAACAAATGAAAATGTATACATCTTTGAAACATATTTTCAATACTTCAAAAGTGAGATCGGTTTGTCGTCGGAGATTGCTCAAAGAATGTCATCTTTGAAACATATTTTCAATACTTCAAAAGCGAGATCGATCGGTTTGTCGTCAGAAATTGCTCAAAAAATGTCATCGTTGAAACATATTTTCAATACTTCAAAAGCGAGATCGGTTTGTCGTCGGAGATTGCTCAAAGAATGTCATCTTTGAAACATATTTTCAATACTTCAAAAGCGAGATCGGTTTGTCGTCGGAGATTGCTCAAAGAATGTCATCTTTGAAACATATTTTCAATACTTCAAAAGCGAGATCGGTTTGTCGTCAGAAATTGCTCAAAAAATGTCATTGTTGAAACATATTTTCAATACTTCAAAAGTGAGATCGGTTTGTCGTCGGAGATTGCTCAAAGAATGTCATCTTTGAAACATATTTTCAGTACTTCAAAAGCGAGATCGGTTTGTCGTCAAAAATTGCTTAAAAAATGTGTTTTTTATAACAAATGAAAATGTATACATCTTTGAAACATCTTTGAAACATATTTTCAATACTTCAAAACTGAGATCGGTTTGTCGTCAGAAATTGCTCAAAAAATGTTTTTTATAACAAATGAAAATGTATACATCTTTGAAACATATTTTCAATACTTCAAAAGTGAGATCAGTTTGTCGTCGGAGATTGCTCAAAGAATGTCATCTTTGAAACATATTTTCAATACTTCAAAAGTGAGATCGGTTTGCCGTCAGAAATTGCTCAAAAAATGTCATCGTTGAAACATATTTTCAATACTTCAAAAGCGAGATCGGTTTGTCGTCGGAGATTGCTCAAAGAATGTCATCTTTGAAACATATTTTCAATACTTCAAAAGTGAGATCGGTTTGTCTTCGGAGATTGCTCAAAGAATGTCATCTTTGAAACATATTTTCAATACTTCAAAAGCGAGATCGGTTTGTCGTCAGAAATTGCTCAAAAAATGTCATCGTTGAAACATATTTTCAATACTTCAAAAGTGAGATCGGTTTGTCGTCGGAGATTGCTCAAAGAATGTCATCTTTGAAACATATTTTCAATACTTCAAAAGCGAGATCGGTTTGTCATCGGAGATTGCTCAAAAAATATTTTTTTATAACAAATGAAAATGTATACATCTTTGAATCATATTTTCAATACTTCAAAAGCGAGATCGGTTTGTCGTCAGAAATTGCTCAAAAAATGTTATTTTTTTATAACAAATGAAAATGTATGCATCTTTGAAACATATTTTCAATACTTCAAAAGCGAGATCGGTTTGTCGTCAGAGATTACTCAAAAAATGTCATCTTTGAAACATATTTTCAATACTTCAAAAGCGAGATCGGTTTGTCGTCAGAGATTGCTCAAAAAATGTGTTTTTTTATAACAAATGAAAATGTATACATCTTTGAAACATATTTTCAATACTTCAAAAGCGAGATCGGTTTGTCGTCAGAAATTGCTCAAAAAATGTTTTTTTATAACAAATGAAAATGTATACATCTTTGAAACATATTTTCAATACTTCAAAAGCGAGATCGGTTTGTCGTCAGAGATTGCTCAAAAAATGTCATCTTTGAAACATTTTTTCAATACTTCAAAAGCGAGATCGGTTTGTCGTCGGAGATTGCTCAAAACAATAGTTCTATTGACGATCTACTACTAGACTGCAAGAGCGATGAGGAAAGACTAAAGAAGATCAAGACTTCAAAGTGTGCAGTAAATGATGACGACAAACATGAACTACTTCATATTGACGATCTTCTACTAGACTGCAAGAGCGATGAGGAAAGACTAAAGAAGATCAAGACTTCAAAGTGTGCAGTAAATGATGACGACAAACATGAACTACTTCATATTGACGATCTTCTACAAGACTGCAAGAGCGATGAGGAAAGACTAAAAAAGATCAAGACTTCAAAGTGTGCAGTAAATGATGACTACAAACATGAACTACTTCATATTGACGATCTTCTACTAGACTGCAAGAGCGATGAGGAAAGACTAAAGAAGATCAAGACTTCAAAGTGTGAAGTAAATGATGACGACAAACATGAACTACTTCATATTGACGATCTTCTATTAGACTGCAAGAGCGATGAGGAAAGACTAAAGAAGATCAAGACTTCAAAGTGTGCAGTAAATGATGACGACAAACATGAACTACTTCATATTGACGATCTTCTACTAGACTGCAAGAGCGATGAGGAAAGACTAAAGAAGATCAAGACTTCAAAGTGTGCAGTAAATGATGACGACAAACATGAACTACTTCATATTGACGATCTTCTACTAGACTACAAGAGCGATGAGGAAAGACTAAAGAAGATCAAGACTTCAAAGTGTGCAGTAAATGATGACGACAAACATGAACTACTTCATATTGACGATCTTCTACTAGACTGCAAGAGCGATGAGGAAAGACTAAAGAAGATCAAGACTTCAAAGTGTGCAGTAAATGATGACGACAAACATGAACTACTTCATATTGACGATCTTCTACTAGACTGCAAGAGCGATGAGGAAAGACTAAATAAGATAAGACTTCAAGTGTGCAGTAAATGTCTATTTTTTTAGTTTTAAACAGTAGGGATTTTCCATATACACTAACATTGTCTATCATTTCCACCGATTCCACTAATTAATTCATTTTGACAACTGATGGCCGAATTGCATTCCACAATCCTCAAATGACTAACATGAAAACCCTAATTGGAGGGTAAATGGTACAACTTATTCGACACATGCATCATTTTAAATCCCAGAACAATTAACAATTCAAATGACTAACACGAAAACCCTAATTGGGGGGTACATGGTAGAGGAAAAGAAGAAATCTGATACATTTTGACAGGAGAAGTGAGAGGATGAACAATGGCGTTAGGAATTAGTCTAGGTTTTAGTGCTAATTGTGGGTGCGTTAGCCCTTTAGTGTATCATGATTCTCGTGGATTCTATTTAGTGAATTCTTTTAAGAACAACGAGATCGATTTGTCGTCGGAGATTGCTCAAAAAATGTCTTTTTTAAAGACATTTAATTGTCATCTTTGAAACATATTTTCAGGACTTCAAAAGCGATTTTACTTCGGAATTACATACTTCGACAACTGATGCCCGAAATGCATTCCACAATCCTCAAATGACTAACATGAAAACCATAATTGGAGGGTAAATGGTACAACTTATTCGACACACGCATCATTTTAAATCCCAGAACAATTAACAATTCAAATGACTAACACGAAAACCCTAATTGTGGGTGCGTTAGCCCTTTAGTGTATCATGATTCTCGTGGATTCTATTTAGTGAATTCTTTTAAGAACAACGAGATTGGTTTGTCGTCGGAGATTGCTCAAAACGATGTTTTTTTTACAAATGAAATTGTATACATCTTTGAAACATATTTTCAATACTTCAAAAGCGAGATCGGTTTGTCGTCGGAGATTGCTCCTAAAAGGTTTTTTTATAACAAGTGAAAATATATACATCTTTGTAACATACTTTCAGGACTTCAAAAGCGATTCTATTTCGGAGTTTCATTTTCAAACAACATTGTTCGCACGTCATTTCTCATAATGTTACAACTTATTCGACACACATCATTTTAAATCCCAGAACAATTAACAATTCTGTTGACTACCAGTACATGAAATCCAAATGTGTTTGCACTAATCAAGTCGGGGGACGTCGTCTCCTCGTACTAGCCCTGTAGCATGTATTGTGTTCCCTACGGTCCGCCTCAGCCCTGCTTCGTTTTACTATCGAATAAGAAGTCAATGATAGTTAATATCGATAATGATAGTTAATATTGATATTGATAGGAAATTTTGATAATTTCAAATAGATTCTTCGTCAATGGACGCGAAATTGGTGGAAATGATAGAAAATTTCAATGAATTTCAAATAGATTCTTCTTCAACGGACATGTAATTAGTGGTTGATAGGCAATTTCGAACAAGACGTCGATGATAGTTAATGTTGTGCTTAAGAAGAAATAATACATATATCATAAAAATTATCATCAAAGTATACCATGACAAAGTAGACGAAAAGACGAACGCGTCGGCGCAAACGGATCGAAAAACGGAGCTATAACGAAGAAGATATGGCAATTTTAAGACAGGAACTCGGCGCAGGCGCCGGTAAGGAAGGGCCGGCGCCGGCGCCGGTAAAGAATGACGCGCGCCCGCGCGCGGTCTTCATTACCGGCGCCCGCGCGCGGTCTTTTTTACCGGCGCCCGCGGCGGTCTTCTTTACCGGCGCCTGCGCCGAGTTCCGGTCTTAAAATTGCCATATCTTCTTCGTTTAGCTCCGTTTTTCGATCCGTTTGCGCCGACGCGTTCGTCTTTTCGTCTACTTTGTCATGGTATATTTTTCTGATAATTTTTATGATATATGTTTTTACTTATATAAGTACTTAGGAATCCTTCTTTGCTTTTTTCGAACCGCTTTTAATAAATTTTGCCTACATTAGCCCCTAAATTGGTCATTTTCTGACTGAGCGTATTGGAATTCTGACTGTGTAATGAAATTTGGGGTCACCTCGTAATATGTCACAAATTGTGGGTAAATATAGTAATTTCTGAAAGATATTAAAGCAGGGACAAAATGGTCATTTTCCGACTGTGCGAAGTGAAAACACGACTGGGCGTATTGACCCTCTTCATCTCTTGAAAATTAAGAAAAATGAAAAATATGAGGTGGAGAGAGGAATTTTGGGAAAACTTTCTTAGAATTCTATAAACCTAAGAAACCGTTAGAAAGTGTAATAAAAAAATATTGTTAGTGGGGTAAATTTTTTATTATAGAGCCCTTATATTTAGGGGCGGATTTAGGGAATCAAGTGGGGTCGTTTTTGAAGAATTTGGAGATTCTTATATATATAATAATTAGAGTTTATATGTATATACTATAATAATTTTATATATCATAGAATTGTTGGTCTGGACAAAAAGAAACTTGGAACAAAATTAGGATTAAAATGCCATACAATTAAGTCTGTGGACAAATTTCCGTTCGGTGTTGTCTTTTTTGTGGTAAAAATGTGGTATTTTTTAGTTTGACATTTTTGACAAAAATGCCAAACCGTCACTGCCGAACAACAATTTTCAAAACAACCACAAATATATCAGCACAAAACAACCACAAAACAGCCAGCAATTTATGCTGCAAAGAGAATGAATACCGTAAACAGAGAAGGGTCAAAAAACTATAATTAGGGGTGAGAGTATTTTAATAATATTAATTAATATTTAAAATTAATTTTTGATAAATTAATTTGAATTTTCAATAGTTATAATTATATTTTAAAAATGATATTATATATTAAATTTAACACAAAAATTAAATTAAAATTAAAATATATAAATTAATATATAAAAAAGTTTGTATTCCCCTTTTTATTTTTAGTTTATTTATACTAAATTATAAGTTAATGACAATAATAGTTTTAAACTAGTAGCGTTTTTCTAAAAACTTATACTAAAAATTATTTTGAGTAATTCTAATATTTTCTAATTTATAGAATCTGTAATAAAAAACTAGAAAATATTTGTATTATGGATAGAAGGGGTACATGATTACTAAGAATGACATAATAATCCATTTTACTTTTGACTATATTGCTAAAATAAGGTATAAAATCTGAATATTTAATTATATGTACATATAGTAATATATAGGTCATATTTTTCACAACGAATTGTTTATTTTTTTTTGTATTATGTAAACATTAATAAAGTTCACTAATTAATCACTGTATAGTTACAATTGTTGTTATCCATTGATAGAATTGTGGTTGATAATATTGAAGTTATTTATATAGACCTTAATATAAATGTTAACAAAAATTGATTGTAATAAAAATTTGTTGTTTTCGTAATTAATAAATTATGTATATACTAATCCCTATATTTGTTAGTAGTTTATTTATTTTCATCTTAACAAAAAAGTTGTTTTAAAATGTAATACAAAATTTTTAATTGTAACACCAAAAATGATAAATGCATTGCACGTAATTAACTTATTCAAATACGCCAAACGAAACCGCCACATGCCGAACACCAGTTTTCAAAACAACCACAAAACAGCGAGCACAAAACAACCAGCAAAACACCACAAAACAATCAACCAAAACAACCAGACCAAAATAGCTACAAAACAACCACAAAAAAACCATACCGATCAGTTAACCCGAGAAATACTAATAATATATATATATATATATATATGTTAATTATATAAAATTATACTATTTATATATAATAAAATTTTAAAAATGGATCCAAACTAGAGCTGGTAAACAGGTTATCTGTTCGGGTTTTCAGTCATATCTTTTAAGGTCATTATCCATTCGGGTTATTAAACTTTCGAGTCATTTCGGGTTCGGGTCATTTATGTTTGGGTCATTCGGATTTGGGTCAAACTGGGTTCGGATTGTAATAGTGTCAAATAGATACGGGTTTCGATTATTTCGGGTCATGCTTAATTTTTATGGAAAAGTTATTAAATAAATATATACCTACTTTTCTATAAGAATATACTACATATTGATTAGAGAAAAGCCAATACAATGTCTATTCTGAATTTCATTCGGATATACTACGTTTGAATCAAGCTTTTTGTCATATTTATTTGTATTATTCAGGTTTGGGTCAACTTATGGTCACTATTATTTCATGTTATTTGAGTTTGGATAACTTTGGAGTACTATTATTTCAGGTCATTTCGGGTTCGGGTCGGTTTCTGGTTATAAATTTTTGGGTCATTTTGGGTTCGGGTCATTTTGGTTTTACCTAATCAGATTTTGGGTTTATTGTATTTAAATATTTTCAGGTTTCGGTTGAGTTTTGGATTCGGAGTTTTCAGGTAGGGTCAAATTTTGATAGCTCTATTCTAAACACTATAAACATGCTCAAAGGTAGGGGTGTTCATGGAAAACCGGAACCGCCAAGCCGAAACCGGAACCGGTGAAACCAAAACTGGAAATCCGGTTAACCGAAGTGGTTTGCCGGTGCGGTTAACCGAACCGTTTAATTTCTCGGTTCCGGTTCCGGTTATTGATTTTAGGGAATTCGGTTAACCGAAAAAACCGTTTGTCTTTTAATTTATTAATTTTTTATTTTTTAGTATAAGTATAAAACTATATGGTTAATTATTAGATTTACCAAAAATAAGTGTACAATTATATAGTTAGTTGTTAGATCTATACTAAAACCAACAAAATCTTACCAAAATATACGGTTAAACGGTTTAGTACCGCACCAAAATCAGTAAAACCACACATTATTTAGTAATTATAAGTAAAAAACACATAAATTTACATCATTTTGGTTAACCATTAAACCGATAAAATTGCACCGAAACTGACGGTTAACCAGTCCCCGTTAACCGCTTCTAAATGAACCGATTACAGTTATCAAATTTGACTAATCAAAAATCCAGTTAACCGGTTTCCAGTTAACCGAAAAACCGGTTAACCGGTTATGAACACCCCTACTTAAAGGACATGGACATTATTTATAGTGATGAGTGATGACACATAGTACAACCCGAAGGCGTGCTTGTTTGTGTACAATACGATCCCCTTTTGTTTTTCAAAAAAAAAGATCCCCTTTTCTTTTCTTTTTGGAAAATTCATAATATTCCCCAAAATTTTCGTAATTCATAATATATCCCTGTTTTGAACACTTGTTATAAGATGCCCTTAAAATCTTTTAAAATTCACAAAATGTTCCTTTTTTGTAACGTCCATCAAATACGCCGTTAGCCCCACCTGGAAAATAACATTTTGCCTATGCCTTTTCTTTTAAAATTCACGACATACCCCTAAAAACTTTCGCGATTCACAATATATTATTTTTTCAAAATACATTCACAAAATACCCTTAAGAAGTTTCAAAATTCACAAAATACCCTAATCCGTGAAATGACCTTGAATAATGACTATTATATCTAATCCATAATCGTTTTCAATCCAATTTCAATCCAAAACCAATCCAGTTCCAACCAAAATCAATTCCAATCCGAAACCAATCCAGTTCCAATAAAAAATCCTTTCCAATACAATTTCAATCCAAAACCAATCCAATTTTAATTCGATTCCGATTCGAAAACCTCTTCTAAATTTCAGAATACACTTCTAAATTTCATAATACACTTCTAAATTTTAGAATAAACTTCTAAAATTTAAAATACACATTCTAAATTTCAGAATACGCTTCTAAATTTCATAAAACACTTCTGAACTCCAAAACTCCCGAAAGCCCAAAGTTCGTGAACTACATAAGGTTTGATCTTAATAGGAAGTTGAGTACTTAGGCAACCCACCAAGGGTGGGACCCCATTCCAATTAAAAAAAAAACCTCTTTTCCAACTCTAAGGTGTTACTCATATATCCTAAAACACTAAATAATCAGAGAACCTCTCGAATCTCTTTTGACTCTCAAGTCCTCAACTATCAGACTCCAAGTCTTCTTCATTCACTCAATCTTAGACATTTCTCATCTTTCATCCCGTACTCATTCTATTCCTTTTATCCATCAATCCTCACTTTGGCGCTAGCTTGACAAAAAAGCTTACCTCACATTTCGTATTCAGAACTCTCTCAACCCATTAATTCTCTCATCTGGCCCTAGCTTGACAAAAAAGCTCACCTCACATTTCGTATTCAGAACTCTCTCAACCCATTAATTCTCTCATCTAGCGCTAGCTTCGCATAAAAGCTCACCTCATCCACTTTATATCTCTCTTCCTATCCTATCTTGTGGCCCTTTGAATTGAATTCCTCTAAAATGGGTTTAAAAGAAGGCAATCCCAACAATTGGAGACTGAGATTTCCTTAGGCACTACCTGAAGTTGCGGTCGTTGCCACTTCCAAGGGGTTTAACCCAGTACGAACCCACAAAAAAATCCCTGTAATGACCAGATAAGTCCTATCCACAGGTAACAATTTCATAGTCAACTAACGGTTTTATAACCCTTATCCTTTTACTTCCTAGTAATCATAGGTTAAACTAGGTGGCGACTCTAGTCAATTTTCGCCCTTAGGGCATACGTCCACGTGGAGCCCAGTGAGAGCGGGTGTATTGCTCACTAGCATTCTCCTTAAGCTTTTTGGGAAAGACGGACGATAGAGTAGGTACATGAGGAATGCCAGAATTACAGATTTTGACCCTGCACAAAATGGTAATTTCTAGGCTTTTAGCCAGAACCATTTAGATAGAACCTGCCTCATACCGAAAAAATCACCCTCCACAAAATGGTGACTATGCTAGGGAAAACTTGAGTAAGTTTTTCTCATAAACTTGGTCAAGGAAGATTGAACTTCATTCAAATTTGCCAGTTTTCCCCAATTTCTTTGAAAACCTTTAAGAGATTCATTCAAAAATCCATTAGGATTACTCTACTCCACACTTAGAGTGCGTTTGGTGAGGTTAGGTAGGATGAGAGTGTAGAGCTTATATTCGGCCTTGCTCGCTGTGTGTGATTTGCTTGCTAAATAATTGCATGATTTTGCTAGACTAACCTACAGGAACTTTAGGTAGGTGGAAATGGAAATAAATATAATTAAATAAACAAAAAAATTAAATAAATGAAAATGACTAAATGATAAAAAAAATTAAATTATCTTGAATTATAAACATAAATTGTTACGATGACTTAAAATTGTAAAAAACTTATAGCAATAATATGAAGAATATTAAAAGTAACAATTTCAATAGTACTTGAAAAACTCATTATTTAAAATTAGAAAAATAAAGTTTAAAAACATAAAATATGATCATTTTTCATGTGATTATTGATATGAAGTAATATACCTGTTAACAAATTTTAAAATTATTTAATAATTTCTTATATTTCATGTAATTGTTATAACTTTTTTACGGTTTAAGTCACCTTTATAGATAGTTTTAAAATTACGTAATAATATATGATTTTTTTGAAATATTAATTTTCTTTATTGTTTAGTCATTTCTATTTAGATGATATTTAATGTACTTTAAATTATTTTTAGATGATCTTTAATTATTTTTTGTGTATTTTATTTATACTTTAAATTTTTTAAAAATATAATACATCATAATTTGAATAGAGAGACATCTCGTAATAAAACTGAAAACTCAGGTATCTCGTAAATAAAATGAAACCTTAAAGATATCTCATAATTAAAATAAAACTTCACATCTATCTAGTAAAATTCACTCAAACCTCTAATTTCCCTTAGTTTTTTTATGTTACACACGTTAACAATACTCCTAACCTCATTCAGCTACGCAAAGCACATGGCCTCAATGGTCTACTCCGCTTGATCCTCTTTATGACCTTATGAATTAATAATGCAAGTAGCTTTCTTTTTTTTAAAAAAAAAGAATGGTATAATATAATGTCAATTGATGTGTATATATATAGAGACTAGAGAGAGAGGTGACAGTTACAAATATATATATATAATATATATATATATATATATATATATATAATATAATGTCAATTGATGTGTATATATATAGACTAGAGAGGAGGTGACAGTTACAAATATATATATATATATATAATATAATGTCAATTGATGTGTATATATATAGAGACTAGAGAGAGAGGTGACAGTTACAAATATATATATATATATTCAAAGTCATAAGTCTTTTAGAGTATTTTTGTTCAAGTCAACCCCGCCAAATCAAATAAAAGGAAAGAATTATATATTTCTTTATAGAAGGATTTCATTCAGCCCTTAGCTGTAGCTAGTTTCATTAATCAATCATTACGAGCTCCTTGAATCTGAATATACGCTCAAAATTACCAGTCGATCGGGAAATGGCCGCCAAGAGAATCAAGAAGGAATTAGAAGAGATTACAAGCAACCCTCCAGCTAACTGCTCAGCGGGTGATCTATCGATCATTCCATCCTTGATCTCCCTTTGATTATCCTCGTAGACTAACCCTCTTACTGATGATATTGACTACTCTTCTTCTCACTAATCAAACACTGATGATGATGAATCAGGACTTGTGAATCAAGATGATCTCTTTCAATGGAAAGCTACAATCGTTGGTCCAATAGGTACTCCCTATGACGGTGGCATATTCAATCTATCGATAAGTTTACCGGCAGATTACCCATTTCGACCACCAACGGTAATTATATATATATTGCGGTTGATTCTATAATCTTGGCATCTGTATCGATCGATGAGTATAGTAGTTTTACTTGTATTTGTTTAATGCTTATCTTCATCATCTTGATGACCACTCTATGCAATATATAAAATTAATCAAAAAGGTCAGATTGGGTTTTTAACGAAGATTTACCATCCAAATATCAATTCCTACGGTCAACTCTGCACCCACCTATACAAGGATAATTGGAGCCCCGCCATTTCGGTACCTAAGGTAAACAGTCATCAACACACACTCTAGCTAGCTGATTATTTTCATACCCTTTGTTTTGCTACTTTAATGTTTTGTTTCACTGATGGTGTACGTGTGCATTAATTCATCTATGCAGCTCTTGTCTTATATATGCTCATTGTTGCGCGAGCCACGGGAAGATCATCCTCTTGAGAAAGAAATCACCAATGAGTTCAAAACCAATAGGGTCCAATACGAGATTAACGCCCGGAATTGGACACAGAGGTATGCCATGGATTGATAGATTGATATTAACCCTCCGCCTGGTGATCGTTCACCACCAAGTCTCATTAAGATCGTTCGCAACCATCGGTCATGGTTTAGATGTCATTAGTGTAATGACACAGGCCCTAGAGAAGTTTGTGGGTGATTGTTGGTTTTGATTGTTGTGTATGAAACTGATGTTTGGTGAGTAGTAATTGTTGATTTGTGATTGTTTGGTTGTGAAGAGTGACTGTGATTAATAACTATTCATAGTGTTGTAACTGAGATTTCTTGTTTGGATTACAAGTCTCACTTCTTTGTTGCCAAATGAGCTTTTACATGGTAATTGAATAGATGTAAGATGAAAAAGAAATGAGGGCTTTCAAAATCCTCAAATCCTTCTTGGTATGTTGTCTTCTTAATTACCTTTTTTCTATTAGTACATGTTCATGAATCATAAGATAACACACTGCACAATGTCGTGCTTTTTGATGATTGAGCCATTACGGTTATTTTTTCCGTTGTCCACCTAATGATGCATTACTGTGCAAAAGACCTTGTTAATTGCCTAAGGTGTCTCAAGTAACGTTACTTTAAATTTTATGGTATACTATCACTCAGATTCACGGGTATAATAATTTTGAAATGCAGCAATTCCTTTAATTAGGAATCTCCCCAATATTAGGTTGGATCTTTACTAGGATTTTGTATTATTGTACTGGCAACTGAATTCATTTTCTATGTTTTTCTACCTTCAATCTTAAATTTTTGTCCCAAAGAAAAGCAACGAGGTAGTCACTACAATGGAAAAGCTTTTCAAACTAATATGCGTTAATGATGCTATCCCTGGTCATATTCCTTTGATGCTCCATAATATTTCAACTATTTCTTTGTACTATATCTATATTTCTGCATGGAATTCAATTCTTTTCCTTATTGCCTCTTCTCATTTTTCTTTTTCCGAAGAATTAGAATTCTACCCTTTCAAATTCCCAAAAAAGATATCAAAGTGCATAAACATCTTAGGTTGATTTAGTTATGACCGAAAATCAAAGTTTTTCAAGTTCTGATAATCGAAATTTAAACCGTATTAAATATTTTGGTTAATTTATTTAAGGTAAATTCTTGTTTACAAGTGAATGTAGCTAGGATGGCTAGAACTATGGTATTTTAGTCAAATAAAAATAAAATAAATGGAAGGGGAGGAGAGCGCGCAACTTCGGGATGCTTTGTATTCCATTTTTACCTTTTGGGAAATTTCATGAAATGCCACTATATTTTTGTCTAATTCATAAAATGCCACTAAAAAAAGAAAGTCACGAAATGCCACTATATTTTCCGAAAAGTTCATGAAATGCCCCTCCGCCTGGATGGATGTTAATTTTCCGTCCAATGTCAGAGTTTTTTTTGTAAAATGACCTTTTTGCCCCTAAAAATTTATGTCACTATTCAACGGCTACTTTTAAGTTCCAACCGTCACTTTTCTGAAAAATTTACGAAGTACAAGAAATGCCACTACAACTTTTACGAAAGTATACGAAATGCCACTACAACATTACGAAAGTACATGACATGCCACTATTACTTTATGAAAGTACATGAAATGCCCCTGTAACACAAAAAACGACTATTTTTTGTTTCTAACGGCTAGTTCTTCATTCAGATCCCCTTTTGTGCTATAAAAACTCATTGTAGGGCTGTATAATGTTCATATCTCTCCCATACTCACCCATAGCACATCAAACATGTATCCCCCCATATACACAACCACAATAGAAGAGAAATTTCAAACAATACATTGCAAGTGTAAAGTTCCAGCAACTCTCAAAGTTTCATACAATCGGAAATCAGTAGGATTCACTTACTATAATTGCTGGAACTGTGGGGTCTTCAAATGGTGGGCACCGGTTATGGAAGATCGATATGATCCCCGCTTAACTTCTCAACCCGAGAGTACATCATAAAAAAATCCCACACAAGTTCAACAAATATAGCTCGGTTAGTGGTGTAATTCACCAACATTGGCCAAGAATCAGTTTTTTTTCGTAAACCGGCCAAGAAATATTTTTTTTTCGTAAACCAACCAAGAATCAGTTAGGATCACTATAAACTTGCACATTAGTTAATACGCGAAGCTTCTACGTACCAATAATAATATTCACATTGTATTATAGAATAAGTACTCTAAATTAAAGAACCTAACCCTACTTTATGGTCATTACCAGTGGCAACGGCGGAACATCCACAGTTCCACACCAGATCAATGAGCAAAAGACCAAGAAGGCAAACACTGTATATATGGTATTCCTGTAATTATTTTAATTTATTTTTTACATGATTAACGATTGAGAAATATGGTTCCTTACTTTTCTTCTCTTTTGCATAATTAAATAATACCTTAACATGATTACACAAGAAGCATATGGCCGTAAATCATAATATTCCTTGTGAAATAAAACCCAAAAAAACGTCTAGAAATAGTTCTTTGAGAAACATGCTCTTCTAGTCTCCTTCCTTGCACGCCACGCATTTCTAATTTGCGGATCCGGTGATGATGTTGATAATGATGTTTGCCTCTAGGTCATGACTAAGTAGCTACCGGTCGAGTTTCAGATGTTGCTCCATTGTTCATACTCTCTTGGTTCCAACAATGGTCAATCGGCGGTAGATTGTAATCATCTGGTTTGAGTGCTAAAGCAAAATCCGGTAAAGTGGGTGTTGTCTCCATGATTCTACACTCATGTCAAAGGTTGATTTTGCCAAAACAAGCACAGAGGGTCAGCAAAACTCAATATAGTAAACAAATTTACAAGATGTAAGTTAGCAAACTTTTACATAATGTACAGAAATACAACCGCATAACGTACAGAAATAAGTAACTGGCCCCACATCAAACCCAAATATAGTTTATTTTGAGAGCTTCATATGAGTGCAGGTATTGTCGCGTTTCAAAAAAGCTAACTGCCTAACGAAACGACTTTTAGAGGCTTACTTTTCAGAAGAGCACAAATCCTTGTTGATCCGCACTTTGCTTGAAGTGTCTTTCGAAATCTTCTCTACTATATACTTCATAGACAACAGGTCTTGTAGTGGACATTTGTTGTGTGGGATTTGTTTGTGATGTACTCTCGAGTTGAGAAGTTAAGCGGGGATCATATTGATCTTCCATAACCGGTGCCCACTATTTGAAGAACCCACAGTTCTAGAAATTATAGTGAGTGAATCCTGCTGATTTCCGGTTGTATGAAACTTTGAGAGTTGCTGGAACTCTACACTTGCAATGTATTATTTGAAATTTCCCTTCTATTGTGGTTATGTGTGTGGGGGATACATGTTTGATGTGCTATGAGTGAGTATGAGAGAGATATGGACATTATACAGCCCTACAATGAGTTTTTATAGCACAAAAGGTGATCTGAATGAAGAACTAGTCGTTAGAAACAGAAAATAGCCGTTTTTTGTGTTACAGGGGCATTTCATGTACTTTCGTAAAGTAGTAGTGGAATTTCATGTACTTTCGTAACATTGTAGTGGCATTTCATGTACTTTCGTAAAAGTTGTAGTGTCATTTCATGTATTTCATGTATTTCGTAAAATTTTCAGAAAAGTGACGGTTGGAACTTAAAAGTAGCCGTTGAACAGTGACATAAATTTTTAGGGGCAAAAAGGTCATTTTACAAAAAAAATCTAACATTGGACGGAAAGTTAACATCCATCCAGGCGGAGGGGCATTTCATGAACTTTTCGGAAAATATAGTGGCATTTCGTGACTTCTTTTTTTAGTGGCATTTCATGAATTAGGCAAAAATATAGTGGCATTTCATGAAATTTCCCTTTCCTTTTTCTTTTTTTTTTCTTTTTTTATTACAAAAACTTTAAATTGTTGTAACTTTTAATGTATAAGTTCAAAATGAAAAAAACTATATAATTGTTCACCTAAATTCAAGCTCTTCAAAATAAGACCAGACATGGATATGTTTTGATAACTTTTTTAAAAAATTATTTTTACATATATACGATGATATTTTAATGTGAGGATGTATGTACATATTTTAATGTGAGAATGTACATAAATTAATGTGACAATGTACATGTTCGAATGTGAGAATGTACATGTTCTTTTATGAACTTGTGTACATGTTTGTATGACCATCTGTACATGTTTATATGGTCGTCCGTACAAGTGTTCTTCCTTATATGTACATGTTTTAATCTAAGGATGTACATATTTAGTGATTCGTACAGATTTATATGACTGTCTATATGTTTTTAATGCGATGATGTACATGTTTTTACGTGAGGATGTACATGTTAGTGAACATTTGTACAGGTTTGTATGACCATCTGTATAAGTTTTCTTTTACGGTCTGTGCTCCATACATGTAAAAATATTTTTTTAAGTTGTCAAAATATATCCACGACTGGTTTTGTTTTGAAGAGCTTGAATTTAGGTAAACAATGATATAGTTTTTTTTTATTTTGGACTTATATATTAAAAGTTACAACAATTTAAAGTTTTTGTGATAAAAAAAAACAAGTGGGTGGATGTAGCCAAAGTTGGCTACAGTTGGCTGTAGCCAAGACATGCCGTTTGTTTGATTCGGAAAATCATATTATTATTAAGTTTAGTTTTCGGTTTTATAAATAAATAATTGGTTATTTGAATTAAACAAAGTTATAAAATAACAATTTCCTTTTATTTTTCCATATTATTTACCTGGTTCAAAATATAGAAAAATCATAATAAACAAATCATTTCAAACAAAATCTAAATAAGATGTTTTTTTAATCTAAAATTGTATATATAATTCCAAAGCTCTAACAACAACACTGGAGTTTGCAAAAAGATTGTTTGGTTAATTCGATCAAATTGGTTCGATTAACTGACTAACAAAATTCCGGTTATCGTTTCAGCTTTTGGTTATTTAATTTTTAAAATCCGGTATTAATCCAATATATTCGGTTATTGTTATTTCGGTTTTCATACAGAATTTTGGTTAATTTAGTTTTAAACGAATTAATTAAAAATCGATTTTATTTTTCACTATTCGTTTTCGGGTTAACCGAAATAATCTAATGATCACCCCAGAAGACCGCCGTGCTTATATTCATTCATCTATCTCGTACCTTATGCTTCTTTTTAAATTACTATAATAAGACACTCTCTCATTGTATAGCCTATTCACAAATTAATGCTCCTCTGTGTAGCTTGAAGATTACTTGTCCTTACCATATTTCTGTAGCTTTCATGAAGGGTTGTAGCACATCACTTCTCATGTGTAATAAGTTGAGATAAATTTCACGTTTCAACACAAGAAAAGACTAAGGCTTCCTTGTTTTGATTAAACAAAAGGAAACTTAGACATTTCATAGTTTGACAAGTGAATGCTAACCTGGTATGTTGCATGTACTTGTAAGGAATTATTATGAACTATATGAACAGTGTTCAACTTTCCTTACCATAATTAGTTTAAGCATGTACTTCTAAGCATCTTTGTGTGAGAGTTGATGAGGTGAGTATTACTTTACATGATGTTTGTTGCAACAAAAGTAATAATGATCTTTGTGCTCATCAAATTTAGGTCCAAAAGATCGAAGCTTAGACAATTAGTTTGACAAACGATAGTTATCTCACGGTTGCATCTTCCCACAAACTCTGACGTAATACTAGTAATTAATGACTGAAGACATGAGAAGTTACATAAGGGGACATTTATTTAGGAGTACATTTGAGACTCATTAACCGTTGAGGAAGTTTATAGTTGAAAAATATGTATGGAGCTAGTATCATGGGAGATAAATGAGGGCCAAGTATGTTGATGTGCCCTTTCAAACATTTGCAATATAGAGATGTGAGTTTTGTTGCCTTCGTAATATAAAAGAAGGTAGGTAGACAACCTCAATGAAAGGAAAAAGGTTTATATTGGAGCAATGTATAATAAGTCACTTAGAAACAAGTAGACTACTTGTTAGCGTAGATTATCAAAGGAATTTCATCTTCAATGAAAATTAATCAGCAACTATAATATAAGAGGTTGTTGTCTCCCATGTCTTTGGAATGTTGACAAATGGAGGGATCAACCCTAACGAAAAAAAATTATTATATAGTCGAACAACCCAAGACTAATGGAAAAAACTGGGCTAACTTGTAAAAAGTTTCAACAATTAAACAAGTAAAAAAAATGATGAAACAAAGGAAGGAGGCCATAAGCATACAAATGAAGACATACTCATTCGGTGAAGCCATTCTTTAAAAGGATGACACGATATACATTTTCTTTTTATTCTTTTTTTTTTATCTTGACCGGCTAATAAAGCCATATGTTTTTTTGATAATTAGGGGCACAAGGCCCAAAAGTGTCACTAGGACACTGCAATGACAAGTACCACAACAACACATGACTCAGACCTTTCAATCTTACTAAACTTACTTACCCACTACCAACAGACATGCCCAGATCAGCCCCCTAATTAGCTTTCCTCTTACCTCTCCTAGCCATCCTACTAGTACGAGAAAACTTACTAAAACCTAGATGTCTTGTTCCTATCACCTTACTGGACCCGTCCTTAGAGGAGTGTCTAGAGTACCTATCGGAATCCTCTTTCAAACCTTCCTTTGTAGCCAGACATCTTTGACGGTAGCTTTCTCTCTGTTCACGAATGATCCCTTCAATGTTCTCGAGGGCGTGCTTCTCATCCAGGACAGAGCACCCAATCTTTTTAGGTAGACTGAGCGTCTGCCTCGCTTCCTCCTTCACGAAAGCCTCCTCTGACTCGTCAACTGTCTTAGGGGGAGCGAGATCTGGCTCGAACCCTGGGGGAAACTCTGGATCCTCGAATAATCTTCTAAGACCGCCATCATCAGTATCATCATCCAGCAACGGATCCTGCGGGGCAGCATAGTCAGCTGCTGGTCCGCGGGGAAGAGCATCTCCATTACCATCCTTAGACCCAATATCGACCTCCACATCCTCAATGCTATCAAACTTGGTGCAAAACATCATCCTCCATCCCTCTTCTCACGTTGCTAACAATATCTTCCACGACCGGATCGGGGTGCGATCCCCTAGCAACTGGTGGCTGACGAACAGAAATTGGTGCCCGAACAACAGGTTCCTTACTCCCCTGACTAGGGTTCGCAATAAAACCTCCAGCCGCACAAGTAGCATGAGGTGGTTGCGTAGGCTGAAAATGCCCAGTTGGATACCAAGCCATACCAGAACCATATGGCCACGCATACCCACCTCCATACCCCTGCAACTGACCCCACCACCAGTAGTTATCCACGCCCTGCACTGGGAACATCGGATAGACCCATCCTGGGTACCATGCGAGCGCCCGGTTCCATACCGTATTCTGCACTCCACTCAATGGAATCCCAGCATAATTAACTCCACCATTAATATGACCGTTGTCCGATGCCACTGTCTCCTCCTTAGGACACGTTGCCGCTATACCACTATCTTTTCCCGATGCATCCTCCTCGTGCAAATGGCACTTAGCACAGCACCTACAGTTTTCGATTCTTACACGGGTAGGACCCTTCAATCTTCCAAACACGCGCCCACATCCCGTTGCTGCGCACGCTCCGCCAACTACCAACTCAACATCACCCTACAATTCCCAACTATTGTTGTCGCCACCAACTCCGTGACTACCTCCCTCCTTACCAGTAGGCGGCAACAGTGCCACATTCACGGGACCACCGCCTGGACTATCAGGCTCAGTCTTTCCATCGCTTTTCCTCGGCAGCCATCCACCAGCTTCTGTACGGCCAAACACCTCATATCTAGCCTTGCGAGCAAAAAGTTGATGCCCCATGAATGTTCTCCCGTGGATTCTTGCCACCGCCTGATTGACATGAGACTTTGAGACCATCTTGATAATGGCAAAAGCCAGGTTGTTATTTGGTCTTCTCTTTCTCGAGATGTAAATGTGCTCAATGGAACTGTCTCGGCAAAGAAGCCACCGCAATGCTTTGGCGTCAACTTCTCTGTGGAGATTGTCAAGGAACAGCGACTTGCCATGTCCTTCCCTATCGGACTCACCACTTTCCTCCTCCTCAAAACGCCTGTCCTTCCGTCTCTCTTCTCGATGCGAAATCTCTGGACTCTTGTAACTTCTCACTGGAGGTTGCGATTCCCTCCTCCGCCGCACTGAAGATCTCGACTTCTTCAACCTGCCGGAACTCTTCGAAGACGACCGAGAGAAAATGTAATTGTACTCATGTTGCATAATTTGATGGGTAAAAACATATTTGTGTTGTGGATAATGGTGTTTTTCTTCAGGTCCTATTTGTGGGAGTTTTTTAGTGACAATAATTCATTTATAAACAAACACTAGCAATGATTATTTCAATAAATGGTCGTATAACTAGTTGAAAACATTCAACGAAACCAGGAGATCTTGCTGTCGCAAGAACAAGAAGAAGACTGCAGACCACAAGACCAGAAAAGAGAGACTCTTCTATTAATTTTGTGTCTTTTCTAATACGAGTTTTCTAACTTAAGGAAAAACCGGACCCGCAAACTAAACAGACTCTTTACTTAGATACAACTCAACCTTGCTTAGCTTTTTAACGGTACGCGACCGTACGAGCTGGCTGCTCCTAGTTAGGAGTGGGACAGTTACACATCATCATTTTTTCCAGCTCATCTTCTTATATGGCAGTATTTTTTC
This sequence comes from Limonium bicolor, assembly GCA_023374045.1. Lineage (NCBI taxonomy): Eukaryota > Viridiplantae > Streptophyta > Magnoliopsida > Caryophyllales > Plumbaginaceae > Limonium > Limonium bicolor. The sequence goes on from CM041776.1 coordinate 28,534,018, forward strand.
CAGCTCATCTTTCTACATGGCAGTATGTTATCTATTCAAATTTTAATTTCTAAACAGAACTTATCTATCCCTCCTATCTTCCCTAACCTCTCGACGCTCTCTGCTCTCCCGCACATATGAACGCTTCTTCTCCCTTTCTCCTCTAATCACTCGACACTCATTGAATAATCACTCAAACGCTCCACGAAGCTCGGCGGATCATCACTCGAACTCTCTCTTCTGCTTCTCTAATTCCACGAAGCTCGCTGGACTGTCTCCCCTGCAAATCGACGTGCTGCTCTTCGATTGCTAACCTTACCAGCGAATCTGAAATCACAACTCCTCACATATGGCTAAATCGCGTGAAGTAGTAATTCATAAGGAGTAAGTTGTTACTAGGAATAATTCATTTTTCTCATGTTACAGTTTTTACTTTTGGTTGTTCGATTTTGAAATTAGGGTTCTTAGTTCACAATCTGTATTCTCCAGTAGCATTATGGTTTTATGCTGTTAATTAGCGATTCTCAGTTACTTTAATACTCATTTTGATTCACTAATTAGTTCTACTTTAATACTCGTTTCGATTTTGCTACGTTGTTTTCTTTTGCCTTATGCTATTTTATGGTTTTGTGTTTACACAGAAAAAAGAGAAAGCTGATCTAAATATGCTGCGAAGGAAGTATGCCTTCAGACTTGCTGTACATGACAAGAATTTGAGGGTTCGTGATCTTCAAACATCATTGAAGCGAAAGAAGTTTTGAAGCTATATGTACTGATCGTATAATTTTGTGGGGAGATTAACTTTTTGGGGTGGTCATACATTTTCGAACATTAGTGTTTTTGGTACAAGCTAGACAACAACATACTAGCGACTGAATGGTGTGTAATACAAAAGTTTCTAGCACACTTTTTTGTTGATTCTCATCTTTTAAAGGTTGCTGAAACCTTATTAGCTCAATGATACATCATATTAGCTTACCGATTCATCATTTTATCTAAATGATTCATTATTTATGTCAACACAAATCAGTTATTCTTGATTCACCAGACGTATCAAATGATTCATTTGTAAGTGTGTATGATACATCACAGACCTAAAGCAATATCTACACTAGTAAAATGAAATGATTCATCACATTAGCTTGATGATTCATCATATTAACTAAATGATTCATTATTTAGGCCAACACAAATCAGTTACTTCTTCATTCACCAGACGTATCAAATGATTCATTTGTAAATGTGTATGATACATCACAGACCTAAAGCAATATCTACACTATCGTACTCTTTTGATTCATATATTTAAGTGTTACTGAATGATTCATCGAGTCAGTAAAATGAAATGATTCACCACATTAGCTTAATGATTCATCATATTAGCTAAATGATTCATTATTTATGCCAACACAAATCAGTTACTTTTTGATTCACCAGACGTATCAAATGATTCATTTGTAAATGTGTATGATACATCATAGACCTAAAGCAAAATCTACACTATCACACTCTTTTGATTCATATCTTTAAGTGTAATTGAATGTTATCTAGTCAGTAAAATGAAATGATTCATCATATTAGCTTAATGATTCGTCATATTAGCTAAATGATTCATTATTTATATCAACATCTTTGTACTTCATAAAGGCTATGTATGCACTTATTTTTCTAAATCTGGGACTATAGTGACAAGTCTATCACCACCGTGCACGGGATGTGCATAAGAAACTCCTTGAGATTGTGTATCTTCATGGATACTCCGGAAAGAATTTATAGCAGCCTTCTTTAGTAACTTTGCAGCTGCAGCTTTTTTTGTCCTGGCAGCTCTTTTGTGTATCTTTTCTGTTACAGATTTCCATCTATAACAAATCAAATTTATTAACAAAATTCAACGATCAATCATATTGCTTCAACCATGAACTGTTCTCACATTTATGTGTTTCAAGAAGCCTGAATACATTATAGAAGGAGAAACTTATAGATAAGAGGAGCCAAATCTTAGAATGTATATGTGACAACATGAAACAAGATGTAAATCAAGCATGCCAATATAAATCAGTGACTCTGCATTTTGTATATACTGATGATTCACCACTAGAATCAAATGATACATCATTTACAACAAATGATTCATTAATAGAATAACATCTTTATACTATTTATATCAGAACACGAAATCAAGTACTAGTATGTAAACAATTGAACATTGAAATTTAGAACTAACAATTTTGTCAATCAACTCTGATGATGAAGCTTTAGTAAAAACAACTTTTGGGTTTCCTTCACAATCTGCAGTTCAGTATGATCTGATACAATTGACCCTACAATATCAAATGATTCATTAATATGTATAAATGATTCATTACTATGTATAAATGATTCATTAAGTTTTAAACTGTGATACATCATATATCATTCAATATATGTAAGGTCACACACAGTATATGAAGCTACACAGAACAGAAATCGATTATCATAAGCGCAAGTTCAGCGAAGATTGACGAAGATCTTCTATCGATCACCTTATGATTCAAGAAAAAACCGTAAAGATTGACGAAGATGGAGGAATATGCATATCGATTATCATTATTGTTTAAGGTGAAGGAAGATTGATGATAACCTGCATCATACACAACAATCTCTGTACACCTTTCGTCTACCGCGTCTTCCATCTGGTAGATTTTATATTCCATTGCACTACAAGAACGAATTGCAGCTCACAAACTGATTTCAATGTCATTTCAGCTATGACGCTTTTTATTCAGCTAGATTGATCGATCGAATCCATCTGTTTACTGGTAATGAAATGCTGTTTTTCTTTCGATTGGGTGAAATCAATTCTGAAATCACGTGAAGGAAGCACAAACTGAGTTCGGGTGTTTGTTTCCACTCTCTGCGTTGATCCTTCTCTGAGATATAAAGTGCTGACATGTAATTTTTTGCCAGCGTGGCATGTGCCTGCACCTAGTATGGAGAGACCGTCCCGCACAATCCCGTGTCTGTTAACGGTAATAAAATCCTAACCAACAGCCCAGTGTAACAATAATATAATGACAACATAATATCTTAACATGTCCCCTCAAAGCATATATATCATGTATGATTTGAATCCGTGCAGACCAAACTCGAACTTGTTACACCTAGCTGTTGCAAAACAGCAGGATAGTTCCTTTCCGGTAACACCTTAGTAAGCAGGTCCGTCAATTGCGAATTTGATGGAACATACTGCACACTGATCAATACTTCTTGTATCTGCTGTCTTACATAATGTATATCCAACTCCACGTGCTTCGTTCTATCGTGAAGGACCGGGTTTCTCGCAATATATATTGCTGATTGACTGTCGGACTTATCAGGTACTGGTTTGATTTCTTCAATTCGAAGCTCGAACAACAGCCTTGTCAACCAGGCTACTGGGGAGGGGGACCACCCACTACAAGAAAAAGGCTAGTTTGCTACCGCGGCAATTGGTAGCCAAATAGAACGGGCTACCACTTTTGTTCATTTGCTACCGTTTTCTAGTTGGTAGCAATTTTGCTACCACACTGCCACTACTCTTTCTTATGGTAGCAATTTTGTCACTGGTCTTTCTTCTGGTAGCAATTTTACTACTGATTATGTGTGGTAGCTTTACTTTAATGGTGGCCACGGGTCCGGTTCCACCGGTTCCGGTTCCGGAAAATGTGTATTCGTATTCGGAACCGGTCTGGGCGGTTCCGGTTCTGAAATCTGGATTCGCTTCGGATTCGGCCAAAAAACCGGTTCCGGCCGGATCCGGTTCCGGTTCCGACCGGTTCTGGAGTGGTTCCGGAAAGATTCGGTCGGCTGCAGTTGCTTCGTTTTAGCTCCGATTTGAGATCCATTTGAGCGCACACGTTACTCTTTTCATCCACTTTACTCCTAGATAGGTTATTCTTCAAGTTTATAATCTTAAATGTGTAAGAAACAAAGACTTGGGAATTTTTATTGAATTTACAAAAATAAGGAACAAAGAGAATTTTATTATATGATTTACTGCCTCATTAAAACCTTATTAGGTAAAAAATCCATTGGGAAAACCCTAATAAGGAAAAAGAGTACAACTACTAAGAGGTTACATGATTTCAATTTGCAAGTCTTAAAAAAAAGATTACATGGAAAGAAAGTAATACTAAATTACTAATACATTCTAAAATATTACACGGTAACTTCAACCATTTCCGGGGCGGTTCCGGTTCCAGTTCCACCAGTTCCGGTTCCGGTTTTCGGTTCCGAATCCGACGACAGTTCCAGGCGGTTCCGGTTCCAGGCCCGGTTCGGGCCCGAATCTCAGAACATGTATTCGTATTCAGAACCGGCTGAGGCGGTTTGGTTCCGGTTCCGGTTCCCACCGGTTCCCGGTAGAACCGGACCCGATGGCCACCATTACTTTACTTTGTTTGCCACCAATAAATTCAGTAGCATAAATTCTTTTTAGATACCAACTTCAGTGGCCAATGGTATAATTAATTGAGAATAATTAATTCAGACTAGTGCGCTTAAAATGTGCACACATCAGGAATCGATCCTGCGACGTGTGAGCAGGATAGCTATTACCTTAATCATTGAGCCATGATAGTTATTCACAACATATATACATACTACATGTATATATTGAATGTTTGATATTCTAAATATAAATCAAAATTTGATCGAGATATGATCAAACTTTGGATATATAAAAATTAATAAAATAGATGTTGATATTTTAATTTACATAATATTACAACATTAATTTTATACAGTCAAAATAATAAAAATAAAAGTGTATGTTGGCTTAAAATTGAATAAAATTAAAAACTAAACATATATATACATTTACAAAATATTTAAACATTTATAAATTATATTTATAGTTTGTATTTGTTTTGCAAATTTTAACCACCACGTCAACTAATTTAAATTGTTATTTTTATTGTATTTTTATATTTTACTAATTTATGTGATTTTTGTAAACTAAAAGAATTATATAGTAAAATGTATAAAAACTGCACAAATTTTAAAATTTATATACAAATATATCATTTACCAATTTAAATTATTTTGACAACTAATTTATACTACCTCCGTCCCAATTTCATCTTCCTGTTTACTTTTTGGCACGCTTTTCCACTTCAATATTAAACATATAAAATAAAATAATTTTATAAAATAAATTTTTATAACATATAGTTTTTTACATGAGGATTCCATTGCAAAAATTAGATTTGTAAAATTATATCATTTTATATGTTAAATATTGAAGTCAAACGACATGTTCAAATAGTAAACCAAACAGTCAATAAGGGACGGAGGGAGTATTAATTTTGTAAATTTTAACCAACATATGTACTAGTTTAAATTATTAGTACTTGTACTTTATTTTATAATTTATTAATATGTGCGATACTTTGGAAATTAAAAATATTATAAGTATCAAAAATATATTATGTTACATATATCTTATATGATAAATAAATTCTTGTAGTGGTATATAGTTTTAATTAATTTTCATGAATTAGAAATTTTTTGTTTACTTAAAGTTCTATTTAAATTTCGGTAGTTAAAAGGTAAGAAGTAAAATATACTAAAGTACTATATTGAAAAAACTATAAAAAATAAAATATTTATATAAGAAGATAATATATCCACTATGACAGCAGCAATATAGGTTAGTATTCTGAATTATGTAGTATTCACACGTTTAAGTTATAAGACGATAATAGTTTTATTAATTCTTATGAATATTAGCTATCATTTCTTATATTCTAGCACAATATCAACTGAAATTTCATCAGCATTATTAGTCTGTAGCAATTTTGAAACTTAAGATAGTAGAAATTTAGCTACTTGTTAAAAATATTTGCTATCATAGCCAAAATAGTAGCACTATAGCAACCATAATCAAGTGTTAGTAACAATTTCATAATTTCGCTTATCTACATGGTCGTAGCAACTTTTAAGATAGCAGCTAGTTAGCTATTGATTAGAATCTTTTTGCTACCGTTGCTCAAATAGTAGCATAATAGCTACCATAATTGAATTAACATTAACCAAGTAGTAGCAATTCATTAATTTAGCTACCGATATTGGTAGCAAAATTACTTTTACTAAAACTATCGGAATGAAAGATAAAATAGCTACTATTGATGGTAGCAATCTTGTAAGGCGGTAAACATTTAGCTACTGGCTAAAAGTTTAGCTACCATTGTTGTTGTGGTAGCACAAAAGAAATAACTTTGTTAATAACATCAAAAATCAGTAGCAATTTTCCAATTTAGATACCAATATATGCATAGTAGCAATTTATCGATAGCTAAAACATGTTTTTCTTGTAGTGACCACGCTCGACTTGCTCGCACGGACGCTGAATCTGTGCCTCAGCCTGGCGCTGATATGCCTCAACCTGGTGCTGATACGACTTAAACTGCTCATGTGTGACGAAGCCCACTGGTGGTGGAGGAAGAGTGAGGAGGGGAGCTGAAGCTAAAGTGGCACTATAGGCGGAAGCTCCCGAAGAGGAGAATTCTCCGCTGCTCTAGCTCTGTGTAGGATCCACCTTTTGCCAACCGGCGTCGATGCGAACAAAACCCATCGGCCGAAGAGAGTAGTCGTGGATGAGGTCCATTGGTGGGATGACCAACTCTCCCTTCATTGGCTGGACTCCATAGCGTGACATCTGCCTCTAAAGGAAGTGAGGAAAACCCAAGTGTTGGGTCTCCCTCTTTTCGACGATGTAGTAGAAGTGAGAGATAATGAAGTCCGAGAGCGAGAGGGACTTGTCTAGATCCGGGGAGACCAAATAATCCATCAAGTAGCAGTCGGTAGCGTTGAGGTCCTTGCTGTCCCTCAGTAAGATGTTGTGGCGGATGAGCGCCAACATGATCCGTTTTACCAGATCTCTCACCATGTTCAGGGTCATGGTGACCTTGACATCTGCCCCCACCTGGTTCTTCCGTCGGGTCTGGACAGAGAGGGTGTCTAGGTTGTGATGCATGTGGGCATACAGGTCGCCCACATCGATACATGAAGAATGTTGGAGGCCGTCGTTGGCTAGCCTTGTAACACCCCTACCGCTAATACTGTCATTACCGTCAAATCTCCTTATACAATCCAGACTCGCGCGGCGGATACTTACATACTCCACGATGGATGATACAATGCCGTTAGCCACCCACGTGACTAACAAGACTACTACTACCACTACATACAGCATCGGTCTGATGGACCGGAATATCCGAGTACTACATACTTACAATACATACTCCAATTACCAAATTAAATACTTAAGCTTCCCATTCATTACAATACTCTATAAGTTCAATACAATATAATACACCGAGTTTACTAAGATCCTTATACAAATACAACACCTCTTTCAATTTCATAAATACTCATCAAGAGTCTAACCACTACCCATTCCTCACAAACTACTTACTCTCTAAGTACAAGGGGTGTGCCACTTGGTACGCTTCTACATTCTACTTCTAACTATCCAAGTGTAGCCACTGGTCTCTTACCTTGACCATATCCACTTCGGGTACCTGCACACTAAAAACGTTCCCCCTAGGGGGTTAGCTTACGCTGAATATGACTTCCGCATACCCCGCGTACTAGCGAGGGTACGCCGACCACTTGGTCGTATACATGCAGTTCATTTACAAATACATACATACATACATGCTTTCATTCATACTAATACCATACTTCACAAGGTCTACATACACACCATACTTTGCATACAAGGAAGACAATACAAGTCAACCAATACTTACTTACCTTCTTCCGGAATACACATGCACGATACATACACATTACATACTCAATACGCAATACGGAGATACACTTCTTCAATTCAAACATAAGGCTTGTTAGCTTCTTTACACACCCGGGTTAATCGGGTGTAGAATACTCTTTTACTCAAGGTCGAGACTTACACTAGTCAAGACCAATACACATACAATACTTCGCTTCTTACTTACTTTACTCAAGTCAAGTCGGTATGACCTCCGGGCAGGGATTACTACATCCCACCACCGGGCTTTAGGGTGGCCCACTAATCCAGGATGCTACCCATTCAAGGGGATTGGTCCATGGAAAAGATTACAGCCAGGATTCGGATCCAACCTCTTGTGTTTCCTTATCCTCACGCGTGGCCGAAACTGTATCGGACTTCTACTCATTCCATTGTACTCAATACTCAAGTTAAGAGTTAGGAATTAGTAGAAGTCATTACACCCATACCAAGGGTTAGTACACTACACAAGTACACATCCATCCATATACATACACTTCATTCTCATCCATATATTTCATGAATTATACAAACTAAATGTTCAAGAGTATACAACAAGAACAATATAGTCCAAACACAATTAAGTGCAATAAAAGTTTGATTCGTGCATTTATCTTATTTGAGTGATCACATAAGCACACAAATCGGGGTAACCAGGTTAGGATACAGAGCATAAAGAAATCATACCTTTTACCGGGATTTACTTCACTAGGTGTTCCCTTGTTCCTTTGGTCCACTCTTGTTCCTCGATTCTTATTCTCGAACCAATGACTACATGTCAAATGGTTCAATTAATACTAAGCATTACAATACATACTTATTTACTACTCCCGTACTTGCCCTGTTATCTCGTTACTTCGGTTTAACTAAATGTTCTTATACTCTCAACTTTCTTAATTACTTCTCATACTTGTTTTCTTACTCATTACTTACTTTCTTACCATTAAGGTTACGTTAATGGTGTATTACCAAAGTCCCATATGTATGTACATATCTACATACATATACATACATATAATTATTACATTATTTTTTTTTTGTAATTTAGGGCCGACCGACCCACAGACCGACACAACCCCTTGGGTCGGTCCATTCCAGTAAGTTTTCCGTCCTCTGATCCCGACCGACCCAGGACTGTTCCGACCGACCCATACACCTCTGGGTCGGTCCATTCCAGAAGGTTTACGTTCCAACATCTATGCTCTGACCGACCCACCGACCGACCCAACCTCTGGGTCGGTCCAGTCCAGAACTTGCCTACAGATTTTGTTTTTCACTTCTTTCCTTACCCACTTCTTCCCCAATATCCCTACATGTAATCCCACATGTTTTAGTACCATTTAGGCTTCCTTAAATACCTTAATTCATTCACCAAATCATTACTAAATTCATTTCCCATTCTCATATGGATTTACACAATTTTCCTCTCTTTTCATTCCTGCACACATAGCAGCTTTTGTTCTTATGCTACATATTTTTACTCTAACCTTTACCATTCAATGCTCTTATTACCAATACCATTACTAATATCCTCATTACATTATCTTCCACTCAATTCCTCCCCATTATCTAGCTCCTTTCAAAATCTGTTACAAAGTGGCTTACTACACATTTTAAGCTCTCTAAACACACCTAGTTCCTCCTAGTTCCTCCAATGCATTATAATACTTCTTGCTACAGATTTTACACTCTTATATCCTCATACTACAACTACCAATCCATAGTTACTACACATCTCTACTACTCCAATACACAACTTAGTTCCCCCATTCACCAAGTCATCCTTAAATGTACATCTTCTACCAAAATTTTGCTATAGTTCACCTACAATTTCTACTTCTCCACATACTTACTTTTCCATCAAATTCATTCCTAAACTAGCCACACCCATACAAGGGTTCTACCAGCAATTGATACAATATACACTCACCAATACATCCTCAATCCACAATACCAATACATATACACAATTCATTTAGCTCTAAGGCCTACAATCCACATACTTATTCACAAATACTTAAACTTCCACAACTACAATACTAATACAAGGTTTGGGTTCTTCAAATTGGTTTACCCATTCCTATTACTCTAATGCATTAAAATTTAGCACTAGGAAAGAGCTCTTACCTTGAGCTTATAATTCCTTCATTCCTTTTCCAATTCTCTTCCTCTTTCTTTCTTGCCCAAAATCGGTTATGTGGGGAATGGAGTTGCCAAACTCCATTCCCATCACCCAATGAACACAAAAACAATTGCAATTAACATACTAACCCTTACATTAATGCTAGTTCATTGAAATATTTAAAGCAAGATTTCTAGGGTTTACCTTTGGAGTGGTTTAAGAGGGGTTTTAGCCCTTGGTTCGAGAAGGTGAATCCACCACCATTGCAAGGTTGATATTATGCTCAAAAGAGAGAGAAAAATAGAGCATTACAAATGGGGCAAAAATCGGTTATGAAGGAAGGTGAAGAAAACATGAGTTTTTCATGTAGATTTTTACCTTAATGGAGAGAGGAAACTCCAAGCTACCCATTGATGCTATTTCCTCTTTGAATGGGGGAAAACCCATGGATATTAACTTCCTCATTTTTGGATTTTGAAAAGAGAGAAGTGTAGAGGATGATGAGGGGATTACAAATATGTAATTATTTTTACATTTGGAGCTCACATGGAGGTAGAGCATGGAGAAGAAGAGAGAATTACCATTGTTGTTGTTGGGGGAGCTCAAAATTGCCAACAGAGGTGGGAGAAGAGAGAGAAATCAGTGGGGAGAAGGGAAGAGAGAGAGATGAGGGAAATGAGGGAGTGAGGTGAGAGAGTGTTTTTATTTGCTTTTACTTTATTGTTGTCCTTTAGCATATTAGAGAAATAAAGAGAGTGTGAGGGAAAGGGGCTGCCGACCACACACACACACACACTCACTCAAATTTTTGCTTTTTAGTTACAAAAGTGGACACCTAAGTTTTCTTTTATTACACTTTCACCCCACTACTTCCCGGTTGTTACAGTTTTTACTAACCGGAACCCATTTTCCAGAATTTTCTCTTTTAATTAATTTTATTGGTTCTAACCCTTCATTAATGTTTATTAATGGCTATTCGGTTAACCAGAATTGTTACGAGTCTATTCGACCCGCTTAAAGTTGCATTTTCCTGGTTTCCTCGAAAAACGCGTTTTAAGGTTCGTTTATGCTTTTAATCCATTTTAAGGATCTGTTTTCTTCGGGAGTTGTTCCATTATATTATTTAGGCATTATTAAGCCTTAAGAATCCATATAATACTCTAACCGAGGTCTCGTACCTCTTATGGTTATTTAACGCTTATTTAACATTTTTCGCTTTTTAAGCGTTTCTTCATTTCTTTTGGATTTATCTTTCCTTACCAATATTACTTAGGAGTTATTAGGCCCTTAAATATGTATTAGGATAATATTAATCCCTATATTTAAGTTTGGGGTATTTCAAGCCTGTAGAAGTGATGGAAGTTCTGCCTCCGGATGATGATCTCACGACCACCGACAAAGGAGGTGACCTTTTTCCTTCTTTTATCTGTCGTGGCATTAATTGGCGTATAATTCTTAAATCAGGCGAGGGTGGTATTGACCACCCATGGTCAACAGACAACTCCACCCGAGACAGTCGAGGTAGGGCCTCAACTGTAGATCTGCCATGAGTGTGGGGAGGTAACCCAGATGAATTTCTTTAATTTTCAACAGCACAAATTTGAACAAAAATGAACGATGATAAACAAGGCATAATGCAATTTAAAGCATAAATCATAACATGATCCTAAAATCACCACATTGCCCCGTTTTTCATTTCATTTTGCACACACACCCTATAATTAATCATTAGGAACAATCCTCATCACCAAATTTGCAAAATTCACAAATGTTCACTTAAGGCATTGTTTGGTTTGACCTAGCCCTAGCCCAAAGTGTAAAATTCAAAATTTTCCCAAAAATTTGAAATTAAAGTTAGAGGGACTTACCTTGGTGTGTTGAAGAAGTAAATAAGTAGAAATTTGTAGATTTTAGGGTAAAATTTGAGGGAAACTGGGTTGGAGGAAATTTTAGGGTTTTAGGAATTTGAGGTAGGACATTTACATCCTCAAATTTGAGGAGGAGGAGCCATCTATCTTTGATCTTCACCTGGAGGATCAAGGCCTTCCTCACATGTGCAACAATGATGTAAGGTGAAAGCATAAAGTCCACCCGCTAAGTGTGGAGGCCACCTTCCCTTTTGATTCGGGACCAGAGTTTGAAGACAAAGTCCGCCCCAGAGTTCTCTCTGCACCGCTCAACGAAGACAAGGATGTCTTCATCCTTAAATTTGAAGAGGAGTCTCCACCACTAGATGATCCTCGCACCAAGGATCATCAACCTCAATATTTACCCGTTGAAGCCCACTTCAACATTCATTTTCGATCTTGGAGGACTTCAAGGTGGTATGGTCTAGCTAAAGACCTTAAAGATGGGCAGCTTCCCGGGAGGCAACCCGAATGAATTTCTTTCATTTTCATTTATTTTTAATTTTTCAAGTTCTCCTTTGATTTTGTTTTGCTAACTCTTAACCCCGTATGTAGTTTGGTTGCTTCTAGTGTTTCTTGCAGGTACAACTTAAAGTCCACATCGCAACCATGCTACGCTAGTTGAGGCTAAAGCTCAAGTGTGGGGGAGTTCCTTCAACGCCAGCAACAACTATCTCAGGAGAGTACTAGTTTCTTATATTTTGATACTCTCACTTCTCTTCTTTCATTTTGAACCTGCTAGTTTCTGTTAGTGGGCATAGCTTATGTGCTATAATATCGCTTGTGTCCCATGCATTTTCTCTCTGTTTGCTTCCTGAAAAGGTCTTCTAGAACCTTACCTGGTTTGTTTGGTGAACAATGAGGACATTGTTCAAATTAAGTGTGGGGGAGTGACCTTTTCGGTGAATTTTGTACCTAAATGTTTAATCCCTCAACTTATCTTGCGTTTGTCTAAAATCAAAAACTTGGACTGAAACCCTAAGAATTCTAAAAGTAATTGAGGCCTGATTATATAATCTATTAAGAGTAACATGTTCTAATCATGGAATAAGTAAATATTCAAATGATAAATATCCACATGAATTAAGGGTTCAAGGAACCACAATTATATTTATATGAATAAAATATATAGTCTAAAAAGTTTTATTAAACCTCACATGAAATTATAAATTATTAGGAACATTATGACACAAATTATTATGATGAAGATTGAGAGTTTATTCAACAAGCTAATTTCATTAGTAAACATTTAAATGACTCAAATTAATAGTCTCTCTTCATTTTCCTCCTTCTTTTCTATTCCTATTCTCTTTATATTCTTTTCATTTCTAATAAAATTCTCTCTTGACATTCTGTTCACCCAAGTGACAATCTCTTCATTTCTTTCCATTCACTCACGTTACAATCTCTTCACTCACGGACAACCCATCCGGCAACATATACGTTTAAGCGCCTCACTTCTTATACTTCTTGAATGCTTCTTTTTGTTTTCCTCTTCTGAACTTCCACAACAGACAAGGAACAAACATGCTCCACGCCAGTGCCACTACTTATCCTCTTCACTCTTGGTGATTTTGCAAAGAAACTGAAGAACAAGGAACAGACACACACCACACCTCTGTACATTCTTTTTCCTCTCAAACATACATTCTCTAACATACGTTCCTGCATGCGCTCGTTTCCATTTTCTTCTTCTCCTCTTTTGTTGTCCCCAACTGGTGAGCAAGGGAAGTACACGCTCTGTGCCAGTCTTGTTCTATCCTTGTGTATGAGCTTCTGAAGTTGTCAATCAGTACTGGAACGTTGCATCTCGCACGCCAGGATTAAGCAAGGCTACAAGGAAAATAAAATCCACTCCACCTCCTTTCTCTCCGTGCACAAACATGGCACCTTGCAATCCCTTTTCATTCTCCTCTTTTGTTGACACTTACTAGCGAGCAAGTCACCGCATTCAAGCAACTCGAACACCAGATTGAAGCAGGGGCGGGAAGCAGTTTCCTGGACCGGTTGCACCTCTCTTCATTCCTTCTTGTTTGGGCATGCCTCTGCGGTAAATCACTGACCTGCTGCACTTTGCACACCAAATTTCCCGGGACTAAAAGACTTTCTGACTAGAACGGGTAAATTACTCAACTCATTTTTTTTAACTTCCTTAGCTATTATAACAACAGAGACGTAAAAGCCCGTACAAAAAAATAATGGTTGTATTAAGTGTATAGTAATAATTAAGTGGTTAACTAGATTTAGAAATAATTAATATGTGACTAAATAACTAAAAAGATGTTGTAGTAATTAGTCATAAAATTTAAAATTATTTGTGGTGTAAGTTGAGAGATTACAATTTTGTAAAAAAAATTAGTTGTTAATTAGTTGAGTTAGCACTTTAGATTCAGTCTCAATCATAAAAAAAAGTACTAGTAAATGCAAACAAAGAGATAATATAAATATACTTATGAAGTTAAACCAATATAAATATACTTATGAGGTTAAACCAATATAAATACTTATGAGGTTAAACCAATAGAGCACGAACTTAATTACGTTAGGGATAAACTTTAATAAATCAATAAACGTGTAATTTGTTAAAAGGAGAAAGAAAAATATTATTGAAAGGAATTAGATTTTCAAATTCTAAATTAATAGCTTTATGGTGCTAGTAGTCACCACAATAATTGGTGTTGATAAGGAATTTAAGCAAATTTTGGTACTTCTTACCAAATGATGCTAATTAAAATTTTAGGGTGGACAAAATAATAATAATAATAAAAGATCGTTTTACAAGAAATGATTTAGGATTTACAATAAAGACGTTCTGACCTACATCTGGATGTAGCTATCTTGGTTACATATGGGGTAAGTTTTGTAATTTAGAAGAATTGGGGGAGAGATAGGGGAGGAGCGCGTGATGTTTTTTTCTTCTTCTTTTTTTTTTAAAGATTTTTATTCTTTTTTTTCTTTATTACAAAACTTTAAATTGTTGTAACTTTTAATATATAAGTCCAAAATGAAAAAAAAAATTATGGAGGGTTTTAATGCAACTTTTACTGTCCACAAGAGTAAACCAATCTACTCTTTACTTGAAGGTATTTACTTAACTGTGTAAAGAATATATACTAGTTTGTCTTTGGTCTAACTGTGTCCAATTGTGTACGACAGAGATTCGTACTCAACTGAAGGTGAGTCATTGCGAAAGACAGGAAGCCACAGAGAGTTGGAATGCAAACAACATCTATCTGGGATTGTGAAGAGGCTGAAGGCACTAGAAAAACAAGATACAACTAGGCGATCCTTTGCCAGGTCATCGGGGAGGAGAAACTTTGAAGTTTTAAATGGTAGCTCTTAGCTGGTTGTAGATCTAGAGAAAGCGGAATGCACTTGTGGGAGGTGGCAGCATATAGGTATCCCCTGTAAGCATGCCATAAAGGCGATACAATTGTTTGGAGGTGATCCCTTGGATCATGTGAGCCTGTGAGAAGGTACAAGGAATCATATAAGAACAACATTCAACCTGTCCCATCCACTGAGCACTGGCCGTCAACACCTGAAGGCACCCTTACAGTCCAGCATCCAGTGATGAAGAAAGGGATTGGGTGACCTCCGAGAAATAGAAGGAGGGAGGAGAATGAAAAATAAAGGGGCAACGGACAAACAACAAGTGTGCAAAATATGGGTGTGTCGGGCATAATAAGAGAACATGCAAGGGTGGACCAACCCGCAAGGAAGAAAAGGGCTGCTTCCCAGCAAGAGAAGAGCACACAAGAAACAGAGGAGGGACAATCATCTCAAGCTGCACGCGGAAAAAAGGGCACCATCATCTCAGGCTACTACTTCAAGAAGTCCAAGGAAAATACAAAGAACCAGAGGCAACAATGATGATTCCACTTATGTTGTTGCTGCTTAGGTTAGTTTATGTTGTTGTTTTTTGGTAGTTAAGGGCGCAGTGAATGGGTACAGTTTGTAGGCCATGTTTTTGTTGTTGTACTTTTGGTGGATTTTTTGGTGTTCCTAAACAAATGGTGCTATCTGTTAAGGGCGGAGGGAATGGGTACAGTTTGTAGGCCCTGTTTTTGATGTACTTTTGGTGGATTTCTGGTGTTCCTAAACAGATGTTGATATTTGTTTAGGGTGATATCTGTTTAGAATAATATCTGTCTAGGGTGGTATATGTTTGGCACTAGATTTTTAGTGATGGTTTAGAATATTCTGGTACTTCATGGCGTGGGTTTGTTGGCCCTATTTTGGTACATATGGCAGTTGATTATCGGTTCTGTTTTTCATGTCATATTGTGACAGTAGTAGGAACAACAATGAAAGACAATAGTTCTACATTATCAATGGAAATTACATTATATTTTGTGGATAAAAATTACAAAAGCAACTACAACTAAACCCTAAGTTCTGTTTCATTTCTTCTTTGACTTTCTTCTTTATTTCCTCCCTCATTCTGTTCATGAGAAACACATCAACTCCCATATTCATGATTCTGAGCTTCAGAAACAGCAGAGGCAGCACTAAAAGAAGATGCTGTCATGCTTGAGTACGAGCAGTCACCACCACTTCGCCTAGGCTTCAAATGAGGGTTGTGGCGGTCCTGCAACACCGGTGCCCACCACTTCGCCTAGCAATTGTGGTACGTCCTTCCTACTGAATTTGCATTGCGAGAGAGAGACAAATTTGTTGGAATTCCACATTTACAATGAATCGTTTGAAATTTTTCATTGATTGTTGTTGTAAATATGGTCATAACTTTGGTATGGGCTTGTGTTCAATTACTATGAAATGTGGGTACTTATAGAGGGAAAAAAGAGCTGTTGGACTGAAAATAGTCGTTACAAGGGAAAACTAGCTGTTACAGAACAGTGGAAAAAAAGGGGTATTTTATGAACTTTTTAAATTTAACGGGTCTGGGGCAAAAGGGTCATTTTCCAGGGGGTTAACGGAGCATTTGACGGCCGCTAGTAAAAAGGGATATTTTGTGAATTAGCAAAGAAAACAGGGGTATATTGTAACACCGTTTAAAAAAAGGGGTATATTGTGAAGTACGAAAGAAAACAGTGATATATCGTGAATTTTCCCAATAATTAATCACCTTAGTCTCCACTTGTTTCTTCCACAAAAGTGCTAAGCCACCACTTCTTTCTTGACTTCCAACTAAAATGCGAAAATAATCAGAGTACATTCATTTTAACCATGAGGGCAGAAACCCAAACTATTACCTAAGGTGGCCCAACTCTCAATAGATATAGCTAATGCAACTCATTTTCCTTGTCAGCCTTGCCTTGAGACAAGGTTTTCCAGCTCCAAGTTCAGATCAAGATCAACCGAATCATGGTTTTTACCTTCCATGGCAGAAGGTTTCACCATTTGAGATTGTGGTCTTTACACTTTTTTTTTATGGGTAAACTGTGTAGGTTGAACTGCAGCTGACTGAATCCTGTCGAAGAAACGATCTTTCCCCCAAAAGTCAAAGGAAGCTATGTATAGGGTACATCTCATCCTCACTGAATAAAACCGGTTACAGGTCGACATCCCACTTGCGTCTTTCCAAATACTAATTCATAGTTATGTGCGAATTGTGAGTTCCACCCCTCACACGTCTTATATAATTATACGCCCAATTCGATGAAAATTCTAGAACAAGCCACTGCACACAACTTTAAAATGGATTCCAATATCTCTATATAAGACACAGTTCACACAAACCCCAATAAAACAGTTTCTGAAATCGGTTATAAAATATTTTGATCAGATGGCATCCAAGAGGCTCTTAAAAGAGTTCCGTGATCTGGCCAACAACCCTCCTGAGAACTGGATCCTCGGTATATATATATATACGCATAATTCCTTTGTTCTGTTTCTAGCCACTGATATCTGGTAGAGAAATTGCCAGTTCTTCTCCAACGATATAGCTAGCTGTTTAACAGTCTGGTCAGATGATGTTATCTGCTTTCTCTGTTCCTCTGGGTGTTTGTTGTTCCCTTGTTTTGAATAGCTGTAGTTTGGTAGGGGATGATGCTTACTGATGACCTGTACTTTATCAATCCATCAGTACTGAAAGGAAGCAGATAATCCAATTACCAATTTACTAAAACGCTGTTGCTACCCCTATCCCTACCCCCTGCAGGCATTAAAAACGATAACTTGTTTGAATGGGAAGCTACACTGATGGGCCCTCCAGCCACTCCGTATTATGGCGGAAGATTTAATGTTTTGATTACGTTCCCCCAAGATTTCCCATTTAAACGTCCGGAGGTACTTACATACAAACTTAATTAGCTTATATGTTCTAGGTGTTTGAAGTTAATAAGCTTGGGTGATGATGCTTTTTGTTTTGCAGGTGACTTTTCTCACGAAAATTTGTCACCCTAATATCAATACAAATGGGTATATTTGCTGGATTACTCGTGCGTTAGGTACTCATTCAAGACTCTGGAATCCTAGCTATAAAGTGTCAAAGGTGATAATTCATTCAGCAAAATTAGCTATAGTAAGAGAAGGTTGTATGGCATTAAACTGTTAACAAGGATTTGACTTGACAACGTGTAGGTGTTTGATGCCATAATATCAGTGTTAAATGAGCCAGACATTCGCTGTAGTATGGATTCAGAGCTTAGGGATATGTATCTGAACGATAAGGCTAAGTATGAGGAGACTGTTCGGCAGTGGACCAGGAAGTATGCGATGGATGAACAGGATGTATGTGAGGACGTAGGAACTCACCGTGGGACGGTTCAAGACCACCCTTAGTCATGTTTGTGGCACAAGGGTTGGTTCGGTTAGGCTCCGATCATGAGTGTTGTTTGTTTGGTTGCCTAGATGTCCCTTGATGCTTGCCGCGTGTGCTTGTTTTGCTATATGTGTGTTATGTGTACTGCGTATACCGCTGAACCTGGCTTCCGAGCGAAAAAATATTTACTTATGAAATATACTCATGACAATGTACCTATGTAATCTCATCTTTATTATGTACAAATAGGCAGAATTAATTACACCGCAGAGGATTTGTGTTCGTTTATTATCATTACTAGAATTTAATTGTTTGATAACAACAAAAAATCGTTACCAAAAATCAAAATCGTTACTAATCTAATTTATTGTAACGACTTTTGTCGTTACATATCATTACACGAGATGTCGTAACCAAAGATCAATTTATTCATCGTAACGACTTTTATTCGTTACTAAAAGTTATATCGTTACTAAAAATATGATTTCGTAACATTTATATCATTACTATAGTCTTAATTTTTTTTTAATCTTTAGTACTATCTTTGGTAACGAAAAACTTGTCACTAATAATAATTATGGTAACGAATTTAAGTCGTTATCAGAACCTTTGTAACAAAAAATCTGATTTTTACTGGTGTATTTCTGGGGATTCTGAATTCATTAGGCATTGATTTGTGGAGGAGGCTTCTCAATCCACAGGGGCGGAGCCAGGAATAAAAATTGAGGGGGACATACATAAAATTACAAATAATTAGGGGGGGTTTTTGTAAAAAATTTCTTAAAAATTTTTTTTTTTACACTATATTTTTGTGCAATTTAGCAAAGTTGGGGGTCCTTTGCTCCCTCCTTCCCCCTTTGGCTCCGCCGTTGTCAATCCAAGACTTGTTTAACTAATTACCCCCAACAAAACCAACCGGCAGCCAAAGGTTAGACTATTTTCTGTCTGTCTAATTTTGATGGGATAGATTTTAACTGGATTCCATTGGAACACTAACACCCACACACTACATGCAGAACCCAATTGGACACCACTATCCAGAGCAATAGGATAAAGAAAGAGCTCGATGATATATATTACAAAAACTCTCTTGTGAATTGGATGGTCGTATTGGAGAGTAAATTACCGACACATACATTACATAGTCTTGATGTATGTTAATAATTTATTTATTATTCCTGCTAAGAGTTTTTTAGATTCTCTTATCCTCTTCCTCTTATTTCTCAAAGTCAGTTATATAGCTTTGTATATATACTTGTGTATGTACGATTGTAACTTTCATCCAATACAGATCCTCTTCATGCTATCAAGAGCCCTACCCTATTTTTTTCCTGCGCCGTTCTTCATTCTTCTTGCCCTCATGGCTAGTGCTCACACCACCTCGTCAACAACCTCAAGCTCCATTACTACCCGTGTTAGTGGTTTTTTTTATAGGTGGAATAGGTTTTGAACTCATGACCTTTGGTTCGAGAATACCACTCCTCTACCGACCAAACCACGAGGACTTGACACTACCCGTGTTAGTGGTGCCCTCTCTCCTGTTTCCTCAAGCTCCCTTTAAGCTCACTGATAAGTGTCCAAATGAGCAGGTTTTATAGGTGTATTTCATATATAATATTAGCACTTTTCTTGCTCATTTCTCCACTTCGGTTAGTTTTCCTCTAGTTTATGTTTTATTGTTTATCTCACAAATTTATTGTTTTAACATGAGGAAAACCGAGCTGGAAGTAAAGTAGACAAAGAGACGAACGCATAGACGCAAACGGCTCAGGAAACAGAGACCAAACGAAGAATCTAGAGCCGGTCAAAGTTTGTAGAAGAAAATAAATCAAGAACTCGTGTCCACAAGGCAACCGCCTTAACCTGGGCGGACGGCTGGCGGACAGAGCAAAGGCAACCGCCTTAACCTGGGCGGACGGCTGGCGGACAGGAGCAAAGGCAACCGCCTATTTCAAAGCGGACGGTGGGCGGACGTCAAGCGAGAACACTTGCAACCGCCTAGCTAGAGGCGGACTTGAGGCGGACGTGACTAAAAAATCGCGCGCGCCAGTTTTCTTCTTCGCCCGTCGTCGTCTGCAACTTGCTTCCGCCATATCCATCTACTCCCGCACCGCCTACCTTAAATCTCTCACGCGTGAGCTCTGTCCCCTGCAATTAATGAATCAATAAGTGAGCAATCAATCTGCAAATCCTTTCACGCGTTCAGCCGCCCCAATCCTCTCCTTAATATCCTCACGCGGTGTTCCCTCTGTTTTCTTCCTCTTCCTTTCTGCTATAAAACCCACGTCCTTCTGCTCAAATAATCATCATCCCTTCCTCATAATCCAAAGCTCTCCATCAGACTACGATCCATTCCATCCTCTTATCTCCCACTTCTCCATTTTATTTTCATTCTTCACTCCACCACGAAGCAAAAGCACGATAAGAAGAAGAGAAGAAAAGGGAGCTGGAGCAAAAGCGAATCGCAGTCCAGTCTCCGCCGTCAGTCTCCAAATTAATGGCTAACTCTGCTTTCTTTTTATTACTGTTAATGTCTGAGTGATTTTACTCGTATCCTAGGATGGGGTTTGACCCCAAATAATTCAGACTTATTATTAATACCAAGTTTGCTTATAAATATTTGTTTTGTCTCTCTAAATTATTAAATGCTTAACAACTGATCATTTTTATGCATTTACGGTTTCTCTTATTTCAATGATTTGTAAATCTGAGAATAGACCCAAAGAGACAAACGTTAGATATTATCTCCTTGATTAGCAGATAAAATCCATCGCTGTTATAAAAAGAATTCTTGCGTAATGCTAATTAATGATTTTAGACTTTTTCTGATTGTAAAAAGTCTATTGAATTAATTAAGAGTTGTCCTTATCTATGATTTAGGAAGGCCACAAGATAAATTCTTAAACAGACAAATAAGAGCAAATTAGGATTATAATTATTGTCTGTACTTAAATAAATATTTATCACCTATTTCACTTATTAAACTTGTTTTAATTCCTTTCAGCAAATACTGTTAAATGCTTTAGCGTGACAAACTACTGCATTTATTTGGTAACTATCAACATATGATTTTGAGATAGTCAAAGTACCACAAAGGAATTAACCTTGGTATTTACACTCCGGATTGAGCAGGAAAATATTGAGGCTATTAATAAGAGTTCGTAACTGACAATTATTAACTCTAATAGACAATAAATAATTAAGACAAGATTATAAAATTGTTTAAGTAATTTAGGAAATTCCCCCGCTATCCTAGGATACCTTTTTCCATCCATTTACTTTATTTTACTGTACTTATTATTTCTGTACTAATCCTAAAAATCAAGCTTGCCTCCGGCTAAACCCCCAATTTACATTTTATGCACTTTTATTTATCTTTTTGTACATTTACTAAACTGGATAATTAATTAAATAGTTGCGAAGTCTCTGTGGATACGACCTTGTTGTACTACAAAGATTAGGTTCACTGCACATAGTTAGCAAGATAGTTTAACTACTATTTTGCTCAACAAATTTTTGGCGCCGTTGCCGGGGACTTCGGTCCAACTATCTGGTTTATTATCTGTTTAGTTTTTCTTTTATTTCTGTTATTTGCCTTTTTTTGTATAAATTTTTATTTCTTTTTTTTAAGGTACTTAATTCTGATGGATGGTCACTACGATCAAGCAGGAGATTGGTATGGTTACCCCTATGGCGCAGAGGACTACAATCAATGGAGTGTCTGTCAAAGGTGCGGAGAGTACCATGAAAGCCCCCAATGTTCAGACCCAAATGCTGAATTGAGAGCTCTCTTGGAGGATTACAAGTAATCTCTCAAGCCTATCCCCATCTTTGTGTGCCAAGAGTGTGGAGGAGACCATGAAAGTTCCCATTGTCCTATGGTTGCAATAGAGAGAGACAACACCATTTTAAGGGAAATGATGGCAAATTTTACCTCAAAGTTTGAAAGGATCCAGCAAAGAACGCTAGATCAGATCGAACGCATGGAACAACCGCTTCAACAACTGAATGAAGTGGTTCATGAGGAGGAACAACCTGCTAAGGACATAAGCTACTCTCCACCTCCTCCCCTATTCGAATTAGAGAATCCACCACCAAACAACCATCAGCTTGATTATGGAGACAACCCCTCAGAAGAGAGTTTCTCCTTGGACTTCATGGAGTTTCCTCCCTCTGAAGTCAACTACTATTTCCCCTCCTTCTCCGTGCTCTACCCAGAAGATGAGGGTGGATACATCCTCAACTTTGAGAAGGAGGAGATACCGCCTCCCTCCGAGCCTTCAGAAGAGAGTGTTATAATCAATTTCAAGGAGCCACTTCCCTCTGACGTTGATTACCATAAGCCTCAACAACAAGAGGAGGATTTTTACATCTTCCAATTTGAGGAAGCAAAGCCAATCACACCTGGTCTCCTGTTAGAACTACGCTACCCAGTACTCCTCAAACACTATTTTGTGAGTATTCATTTTCCTATTATATTTGTCGAAGTAACGTTTTATTTTGATCCAGGTGGTTTGCTTTTAATTACTGCCAACTTTGTTTTCCTGGTAGAGCTGTTGTCTACTTATATTTTTGATCCAGGATAACGAAGCAGGCGTCTAGCCAAAGACGTTAAAGAAGGGCAGCTTCCTGGGAGGCAACCCGGATGAACTTTTATTTTATTTACTTTTATGCTCTTTTAATTATCAGGTTCTCTTTAAATTTTGTTTTTGCTAACTTTTAACCCCGTTTATAGTATGGTTGCTTCTAGTGTCTTATGCAGGTGCAACTTCATGTCTACACCGCAACCAAGCTACGCTACTTGAGGCTGAAGCTCAAGTGTGGGGGAACTCCTATAACGCTAGCAAAAATAATCTCAGGGGAGTACCAGTTTCTATAATTATGCTTTTATTTAAATAAAATTTGCAGAGGAGAGTTTATGTGCTTAAATGATTATTCGTGAGCTTCGTGTTCTCTCTATTTTATCTACTTACCGAAAAGGTCACCTGAAACTTTCCCTTGTTTTTTCTGCTGAACAATGAGGACATTGTTCAAAAATAAGTGTGGGGGAGTGTGCCCTTTTCGGTGACATTTTATGCTAAAATGCTTAATCTCTCTGCTTATCCTGCATTTGTTCAAATTCAATATCGTGGACCCTTTATATGTGGGTTGTTCTCTTTAAGAATAAATACTGTTATGAATTATGGGATAAATGAGATAAATGGTACAAATTCAAAAAATTTTAAAATTTTGATTACTTTTGAGGAGCATTTTTATGCGGTGTGACCAAATGATCTGCAATGGTTGGATTTTTATTGCTCAGGGGTTCTTTCTGTCTTCTTTCTTAGGGATTGCTAAGGGGTGCTTCTCTGTCAAAAAAATACATATATATACAAAAAATAAATAAGGGACTTGCGAGACACCATTGGTAACCAACAAAGAGAGTTGAGTGTTCTTAAAATACAAAAGCTTGATGCCTACATATTATCTTCTCATCTCTTATGCAAAAGTGAAGCAAATGCATATTTCTATTTTTCCTTTTGTTTTCTCTCAAATGCCCATTCTTGAGAGAAGTTGGCCATGGTAAAAGTTCTCAAAGTCACCTTAAACTAAGAAACATTGAAGTACTCCGGATCATACCCCGAAACTCTAATTTTATTTTTGCCCTGAGTACACCTATGCCACCAGTAGGGGATGGATCACACTCCTCTAAAAAGTTTAAGATCATGTACTATTGACTTCTTTATCCTACCCTTCATAATAGTATTTGTTAATATTGAGCATTCCCTACTTGTTTGGGTACATGGTTTTGCTTGAGGACAAGCAAAAAGATAAGTGTGGGGGTGTGATAAGTGTCCAAATGAGCAGGTTTTATAGGTGTATTTCATATATAATATTAGCACTTTTCTTGCTCATTTCTCCACTTCGGTTAGTTTTCCTCTAGTTTATGTTTTATTGTTTATCTCACAAATTTATTGTTTTAACATGAGGAAAACCGAGCTGGAAGTAAAGTAGACAAAGAGACGAACGCATAGACGCAAACGGCTCAGGAAACGGAGACCAAACGAAGAATCTAGAGCCGGTCAAAGTTTGTAGAAGAAAATAAATCAAGAACTCGTGTCCACAAGGCAACCGCCTTAACCTGGGCGGACGGCTGGCGGACAGAGCAAAGGCAACCGCCTTAACCTGGGCGGACGGCTGGCGGACAGGAGCAAAGGCAACCGCCTATTTCAAAGCGGACGGTGGGCGGACGTCAAGCGAGAGAACACTTGCAACCGCCTAGCTAGAGGCGGACTTGAGGCGGACGTGACTAAAAAATCGACGCGCGCCAGTTTTCTTCTTCGCCCGTCGTCGTCTGCAACTTGCTTCCGCCATATCCATCTACTCCGCACCGCCTACCTTAAATCTCTCACGCGTGAGCTCTGTCCCCTGCAATTAATGAATCAATAAGTGAGCAATCAATCTGCAAATCCTTTCACGCGTTCAGCCGCCCCAATCCTCTCCTTAATATCCTCACGCGGTGTTCCCTCTGTTTTCTTCCTCTTCCTTTCTGCTATAAAACCCACGTCCTTCTGCTCAAATAATCATCATCCCTTCCTCATAATCCAAAGCTCTCCATCAGACTACGATCCATTCCATCCTCTTATCTCCCACTTCTCCATTTTATTTTCATTCTTCACTCCACCACGAAGCAGAAGCACGATAAGAAGAAGAGAAGAAAAGGGAGCTGGAGCAGAAGCGAATCGCAGTCCAGTCTCCGCCGGCAGTCTCCAAATTAATGGCTAACTCTGCTTTCTTTTTATTACTGTTAATGTCTGAGTGATTTTACTCGTATCCTAGGATGGGGTTTGACCCCAAATAATTCAGACTTATTATTAATACCAAGTTTGCTTATAAATATTTGTTTTGTCTCTCTAAATTATTAAATGCTTAACAACTGATCATTTTTATGCATTTACGGTTTCTCTTATTTCAATGATTTTGTAAATCTGAGAATAGACCACAAAGAGAGACAAACGTTAGATATTATCTCCTTGATTAGCAGATAAAATCCATCGCTGTTATAAAAAGAATTCTTGCGTAATGCTAATTAATGATTTTAGACTTTTTCTGATTGTAAAAAGTCTATTGAATTAATTAAGAGTTGTCCTTATCTATGATTTAGGAAGGTCACAAGATAAATTCTTAAACAGACAAATAAGAGCAAATTAGGATTATAATTATTGTCTGTACTTAAATAAATATTTATCACCTGTTTCACTTATTAAACTTGTTTTAATTCCTTTCAGCAAATACTGTTAAATGCTTTAGCGTGACAAACTACTGCATTTATTTGGTAACTATCAACATATGATTTTGAGATAGTCAAAGTACCACAAAGGAATTAACCTTGGTATTTACACTCCGGATTGAGCAGGAAAATACTGAGGCTATTAATAAGAGTTCGTAACTAACAATTATTAACTCTAATAGACAATAAATAATTAAGACAAGATTATAAAATTGTTTAAGTAATTTAGGAAATTCCCCCGCTATCCTAGGATACCTTTTTTCCATCCATTTACTTTATTTTACTGTACTTATTATTTCTGTACTAATCCTAAAAATCAAGCTTGCCTCCGGCTAAACCCCCAATTTATATTTTATGCACTTTTATTTATCTTTTTGTACATTTACTAAACTGGATAATTAATTAAATAGTTGCGAAGTCTCTGTGGATACGACCTTGTTGTACTACAAAGATTGGGTTCACTGCCCATAGTTAGCAAGATAGTTTAACTACTATTTTGCTCAACACTCACCACCACTAATTATCTCTCATGGCGCTTACAATTCACTAACCTTCTCACCGGTTACAATCTCCTCAGTTATGTTGATGGAACCTTTCCTTGTTAGGCTAGCTCTCACTTTGATCATCTTTTATGGGTGCGCCAAGATCTACTTATCCTTAGTGCAATTATTGGATCCATGACTCCCACTCTCATCTCCTTTCTCGCTACAGCCACAATGTCTAAGGATGCTTGGCAAATCCTTGAGCAAACCTACGGGAAACCGACAAGAGGTCGCATTGAAAACCCAACTTCATCATCCTGTTAAGGGCTCCAAGTCCATCACGAACTAAATGCAACAGATCAAAAGCAAAGCAGATGAACTTGCATTGATGAATGCTCCCATTGATCTAGAGGATCTCACTATCAAAATCCTTGGTGCTCTTGATGATAATAACTACAAAGAGATACCCAATGCCAT